>OZ017740.1:58516133-59716133 GCA_963969285.1 Odontomyia ornata
TCATCATATTTAGTTCAACAGGAGGGTTGACATACATGAATATACCGTCAACAAGTTAAACATACAAAAACTCTCCAGGGATCCAGTTAGGGTTGAATTCATCTGAAAGTACATATATCCATGCGTGTAGCTCGGGTTTGTTGGTATTCCTAAATTGTAAATCAATAGAACCTTCTTAGCTGGATGGGATTATGTTACGAGAAGTGATAAAATACCAAAACTTATTAAACAGGATATTATTGTGGTTGGTTAAAATGATACGGGTATAAGTTCAAGGTCATGCTTTAGGGTCAAATTAACTTTTGCCTAACGCTTCGTAAGGCGTTTGATGGTGGGAAGATATTGGAGACTTCAATCAAATCTTATACATAAAGTGTAATTAAACGTTTTCAATATCAATTTTTAGCTGGGATACATTTTCATTGCTACTTAGTAGATTAAAGGATAAGCTTCTAGAAGATATTAACATAACGTTTGAAAAAATTTTAACTTTTCCCAGCATTTTGTATGACTAGTGACATTTAAAAACTTTAGTCTCCACTGTCATAAAATAGATGATCATTTCCCATTATTATTTCTTTATCAATGCAACATCAATTCATCATCAAAAAGGACCTGGTGCAGTTCTAGTCAGCCGTCGTAGAATAAGTATTTCGGAAGATGGAGAAATTTGTAAGCATCAAAAACTACTCACATTTTGTCATTAGTGTGCGCTATTTGAATCTTTATTTCAACTAACCTGTAAAACGTATAGTTCCTTTCAGGATTTTTCTTTGCCAATTATTTGAATATATTATTGAAATGTTTTTATTTTAATAACTGGTAAACATGTGCTTCAAACAAACATTAAATAATCTTAACCATTTTAATTGCACTCTTTTGCGATTTATTACTTAAATTTACTTAGTTTACATCCACAATCATCGATAATTGAAAACAAGGAAGGTTGCGTGGTGCTAACCATATCACCTTCCCGATACATACGATCAAGATAATGAGATAATTTAACTATCTCTAAGCAAAGACCCGAAAGAGGAACTAAGGCAAAACAAATTTATTCAGGTTGCGAGGTCCAATGCTGTGTTAAGTTTTAAATTTACAAATTGTTTTATATATAATTTTTCTTTATTAGAATATATGCGGTACAGAGGCCTTATAATATAGTAGGTGTTCTGACAAAGTCATTTCACCATCAGTTTTTCTGTGTTAACAAGGACATCAAAGAAAAAGCCTTCGAACCAGTCTGGCATGATGCTCTTGTCTATAAACTTCAGAAATATAACACACTACCATACTTGTTGAACCTTTTACAAACATTTTTAACTGACAGGAAGTTTCAGGCCAAAGTAGGAGGAAAGCACTTCCCTAGTGAAAAGTATTGCTGCCAATGTTCCGCACGGCTCCTGCCTAAGCCCATCACTTTATAAAGTCTATACACCAGCATCTATACTATGACTTCCCTTCATTACCAACCTGCGAAGTTGCAGCTTTGCAGGATGACATTTGCATATACAGCATAGGAGCAAACCCAAATTCCATTATTCTTCAATATAATTCACCTGGAAGCGTAAACCTGCTCACCTACCCAAGCGACCGATAAATTTTTTAGGGCAAACTATTTCCTGGAGTGAGGATCTCAATTATCTTGGACTTATATTCGACAAAAAACTAACCTTCAGAAGTTATATTGAGCAAATTAGCACCAAAGCGTTTAAGGCCGTGCTCTCGCTTTACCCCCTTCTTAATCGTATCTTAATCGGTCTCAACACTAGAAACAAAGTCCTCATCGTCAAAATGGCAATCCAACCGATCATCCTATACGGTTCACCTACCTGGATCCAATGTGCTAAATATCTAGTAACAAAGCTTCAGATCACCCAAAATAGATACCTGAAAATGGTACTTGATAAACCGTTTTACTTCTCTTCTGAAAAAATTCACAGCCTTGCTGGCGTTAGTCCAATTTATAAGCTCGCTGCATCGTGCCGTGCCTAATTAATTGCGAAAGCAAATGACTCACCCTTGATTAGTGAAAACCTCAATCCAAAACTCGCCATCTCAAAATAAAAACAGGATTCCCGAAACATTTTTGCTACATTTACTTTGTGAACGTTATGGTAAAGGAAGTTAATTCCTCTTCTCAATTAGGGACTCCACTCGCAAGATGAACCCCTCAACCGTAAGGGAGTCTGGCTTCCCGCTTTAATTCAAATTCCAACTCAGCACTTTGCCGGGAATTTGTGCAGATTTAAGGTGATAATTTAGGCCGTTCACGCTACACAGATGGAGCTACTGGACTGGTTGTAGGTGGTAAGCTGTTACATACTCAAGGCTAATAAGCAGGAGCCACAAGATTCATGGCGGAAGCTGAAGCGGTAGCGCTGGCTCAGATGGTCGTTCAATGGGAAATGCCCAAGGGTTCAGGTCCAAATCCAATTGTGGTGGTATTTGAGGTCGTGCCTGTGGAGCATTCCTCTGCCTCCAGTCCATCTGACCCATATGAATGTTTGACCCTGCTGTAGCGCAAGCGTAACTGGTGGTCTCAAAAGTACCTGACCCGACAAAGAAAACTGTAAAAAATTGCGAAAATGTTTTTTTATTTTCCAACATATTCTCCTTTCAGCTCGATACACTTTTCCCAATGATGTTCAATAGCTTTGATACTCGCTTTATAGTAGGAACCGTCAATCACCTCAAAATAGCTACTAACCGCAGACTCTACCTCTTCATTGTTGGTAAATCTTTTGCCGCCGAGCCATTTTTTCAAATTCAGAAAAAGAAAATAATCCAAGGGAGTCAGATCTGGCGAATAAGGTGCGTGAGGAAGCAATTCGAACTTCAACTCATTTAAAAAAAAAAAAGTGAAAGAAAGTATATACCCTTTAATTCTACTATTTGTTTTAAATTTAGTATACAATTGTTTCGTTCTCTACTTGAGAACTTCCTCAGTACTACTATTCCCTAAACTATAAGTGTCTTAATATTTATACTAAACTCATTAACGTATTAATATGAATCTCTAATTACATCTAATCCCTCAAAGTACTTTTACTTAATCTCTAATTACCTGATCCTTTACCATTCAAAAATTTGTTTTTCCTTAATTACTACTTAACTACCTTCATTATTTTGTAAGCTTGAATAGCCAGGTGTATCCGTTACCTGGGTCGCCGGTCCAAATGTCCTGCGTCTTCCGATTGAATATCTCCAAGCTTTCTGCTTCATCAAGCTTCCATCCGTTTGTAACCGTTTTCAGCATGCTTACGTTGTCCGCAGTGATGTCATGTTTTTCAAGGACTATATGTTCCGCTACTTTTGATTTGAAGTTTTTTGCATCCTGCTTTTTGTTTTTGTTGACTGCTTCCCTTAAGTGTTCATTCCATCTGACACCTAGTGATCTCCTCGTTTGTCCAATGTAACATCCATTACATTTCGTACACGATACCTTGTAGACTCCACTCCGCTCCATTTTGGGAATGGGGTCCTTGGTTGATCCAAGCAAGTTCTGTTTTTTTGTGGCCCGGCTCGTATAAACTAGGTCGACGTCTACGTTCTTCATAGCCCTCTTCATTGTTTCCGTCCTTGAGTCAAACGTTACAACCAACCTCTTCCGTTGCTCGACTTCCGCAGTTAGCGTTGTGAACTTTTTATTGAAGATCTCCTTCGTTCGTTTGGCTATCAATTTGGTGACTTCATCCGTAGGGTATCCATTCCACTCGGCTAGCTTATAAATGTGGGACGTTTCTTTTTTCCGGCCTTCCTTATTCAATGGAAGCGTGAGCATTCGATTCACAAGCCAGCTAAATGTCGCCCATTTTTGCTGTTGGCAATGATTCGAAGTGAAAGGAATTATCCGCATGGTGTCCGTTGGTTTGCGGTATATTTCGAATTCCAATCCATTAGCTCCTCAACTCATTGATTTTAGCCATCGTAATGACGCACGTGTAGACTGGTGTGTTGTTTTGATGAAACAACACTTTCTTTTTCGTCATATCGGGCCGTTTTTTCTTGATTTCATCACTCAAACGTTGATTTTTTTTCCTTTTTCGAGGTTATCAATAAATATTATTCCACGCGCATCCCAGAAAATGGATGCCATGACCTTGCCAGCTGACTGAACTGTCTTTACTTTCTTTAGAGCCGCTTTTCAGTCCACTGCTTTGACTGCTACTTGGTCTCAGGTGTAAAATGATGGAACCATGTTTCGTCCATGGTTATGAATCGATGCAAAAACTCGGCTTTATTGCTGCGAAATATTGTCAAACACTCGATGGAAACATCCTCACGTTGAAAATAGAAAAAGACAGCTTCCTTTTAATTTTGTGTATTTTATTTATTTTTATTCTCGAAATCGGTTTTCGACCGTAATCGTTATATATATTTTTAGTTACATATTTTTTAGGTTTACGAAGTACAAAAAATCGTTAGCTAGGATCAGGGAAGGCATAAACTTTTTAAAAACGTGTCTTGAGAGAAGACTCACTCCGAAGAGCCATTTGGTGAAGATATGCTGTGGCCTGAAAAACGCGGTTAGCCAAAAAATAGTAGTGGAACGAAATTTAATGAAGATCAGCATCAAGCAGCTGTACACGAAATTGAACGATACGACTCTCATGACTTACGAGAAGCATCTGGAGCTTATGCGAGAATCTCAACACTGTGGTAAAGGTTATATGGAGGACTTACTGGAAAAAGCGGACTTAGCATATCAATGCGAAAAAGAAAAGAAAAGGGAATTACGTCGGAAAAAGTTGAATCGATTGGAAGAAGCGGCCAAACCAGTTAAACAATTCGTAGAAGTTCACGAAATCCCCGGACTGGTTGTCAACAAATCGAGTATAGTTTTTAATGAAAAGGAAATGCGTTTACTCAACATGGGATTAAATTACGCCACAAAACCATCAAAAATACCTATAGAGGAGATCATCGTAGAAACGGAAGCAGCAATGAGCAGACTACCGGAAGCACAGAAAACGATGGCAAGGAATGATATAGCCGAGGCGAAAAGGGGAGCGAAAAAGGTGGTAAACAGTGAAGAGGCGAGCATAGCTGCTGCACTGAAGAAGAAACCTGTTCACTTTGTCAAGGCCGATAAAGGAAACACAGTGGTAGTGATGGATAAAAGCAAGTATGATGAGGCGGTCATACAAAAGCTAAGCAGCGGTAATTTCTTCGAGCTACGCCGGAGCCCGTTAGAGGAATCCATGAAAAGATTCGAAAGGACAATTAAAAGTTGTGAGTCATTAATTGGCGAATTGACGAAGGTAAGAGTGAGCAACCCTACTTTGCCTAGGATCAAGTCTTTGCCAAAAATACACAAAGAGGGGAACGAAATGCGTGAGATTATTTCGGCCGTGAATGCACCGACCCAAAAACTGGCAAGATGGTTGGTGAACGAATTTAAGGGAATGACCCAAATGAATGGTAGATCTGTAAAAAACAGCAAAGAATTCTCCGAGAAAATCCTGAAGTTTGGCCCACCAGCGCAAGACGAAATTATGGTGTCTTTCGACGTGAAAGCTCTATTCCCGAGTATTCCGGTGATGGAGACACTGGGTTATACAGAAGAATGGCTTTCCCACGAAGAAAACTCATTATCTTGGAAAATAAAACCTAGGCAGTATATCCAACTTGCGAGACTTTGCATGATCGAAAATTATTTCACCTTTCGGGGGAAATTTTATAAGACGAAAGGCGGAGTTGCGATGGGAAATCCACTTTCACCATTCTTCAGCGAGATATTTATGACGAAACTAGAAGACGGACTGCAGGAGAAAGGCCAGTTACCAAAACATTGGGTCCGATATGTGGACGATGTGTTTGCATATGTGAAAAGGAGTGACGTGGAGAAGGTCCTTGCTGACCTGAATAGAGCCCACAAAAATAAAGTATTCACGATGGAGGAAGAGAAAGACGGTAAACTATCGTTCCTAGATATAGTAGTAAGGAGGACTCAAACAAATATAACTTTCGATGTATACCGGAAAGCAACTCACACACAAAGAACGATTCCAAATACATCAAATCATTCGCAGCAAATCAAGGTTTCTCCGTACAGAGCCATGATCCACAGGATGCTCGATTTGCCGCTAAGCAAGGAAGCTAAGGAAAAGGAGATGAGGTACATTGTTGAGACAGCTAAACTAAACGGCTTCAAGGGTTCGACGATTAGGAGAATGGCACAGAAGATCCAGATTAATAGACAGCGTCAGGGACGATCAACATTATCAAATGCGAATACCGAAAGAACGTACTGTAAGGCTCTAACTTATCACGAAGGCATCAGCAATCGGATCAAGCGGCGAATAAATCAGCTCAATTCTGTACGGTTAATCGAATCAAGCAGCAAGAACCAGCTCAAAAACCTTCTCGGATCAACGAAAGACAAGCGCGAACCACACGAGAAATCTGGTATCTATCGCATCGAATTTCCCACTTGTGAAGAAGTGTACATAGGTCAAACGAGGAGGCTCATCGGCACGCGAATCAAGGAGCATATAGGCGAAGCAGCAGCAGCAAGAAAGAAAGAAAGAACTTCGAATTTCAAGTCAGCGGTAGCGGAACATATTATCACGAAGGGACACGAGATAACAATGGAGGACGCTGTAGTCATCAAGTAAGCTAGAGATATACGTGAATTGGATGTGATGGAAAGCCTGGCAATTACCCGGGAAAGGAAAAAGTTGATGAATCAGGATGACGGAAACTGCAGATCATGGCTATTTAAATTAATTAAATAATAATATCTTTTCTGAATCATGTAAAAATAATATTTTTATAACTACCCCTTTTGTAAATTACCTTTCCTACCTTTTATTAGCTTAAGCAAATTTCCCTAATTACTTTTTAATGATCTAGAGTAAATTTCCTTAAACATAGCTAGTATACTCGTATAAGCAGAAATGTGAGTAAAAATAAATTAATCGCTGAAGAAGACCGAACGATTACGGTCGAAAATCGATTTCGAGAATAAAAATAAATAAAATACACAAAATTAAAAGGAAGCTGTCTTTTTCTATTTTCAGTTGGAGTATTTTGTGAAGGCGAAAATGAATTCGATTACAAATCCTGACGTTACTGTTTGTGCTCCATTGTGAACAAACACGGCACCCATCTTGCGCACAGCTTTCTCATATCCAAACTTTCCGTTAAAATGCATGCACAGCACTTTTTGAAAAGCCTACCATGTCTGAAATCTCGCGCACTTTTAGTCGACGGTCATCCAACACCATTTTGTGGATTTTCTTCACATTTTCTGACGTAGTGACCACTGCGGTGTTCATCTTGGCAGCTCATACGACCTCGCTTATACTCAGGTAAACGAAAAAAACAGACTTCCTCAGAGTAGACTCCAACTCAGCTTTGATATTGGTTGGAATTAGACCTTTCAAACGAAAATATTGTATCACATAACGATGCCCGATTTTTTCCATATTTACAAATTCACTGAGAGCGTTCGCTTTAGATGTCTATACAAAAATAATAATAAACGTACCGCTATGAATTTTCACATTAAGTTGTTGAAAGGTGGTTTTGTCAATCGCAGTAATTGTTTTTTTTTTCAAAACTACCTGTATTCATAAGTCAGGTCGGTACTTTTGAGACTACCCTCGTATCTTGCAGAGCCAACGATTCCAGTGAGACTGAAGGACGTGGCCCTCCAATTCAAGGTGTATCTTCAGTTGACCTCCTTGCTGTCAGTATGTTCAGGCACCGCCCCATATCTAATAGGTAGAATCTCGCAAAGTGGGTGTGCTGCTGTTTTAATTGGCTATTAAAAGTCTACAAATGAGTCTGTAGGCATTCATTAAAACACTTGCTGTTATTTTATCGGTAACTCGATTTTAATATCGACCACGTCCTTTTCCAAATATTCTCCCACGAAATCATGACGGATGTGAATAAGCTTCATGTGGCGGTGAAAAACGAGTTTTCTGCAGAGCAGCCCAGCCCCTTGATTATCATTGAAAATGGTTATGCTTGGTTTTTTTTTTCGCAGGTTAGTTTGTAGAATTCATCCCAGGTGAATTGCGTCCTCTGCGGTGTTAACAATGGCCAAAAAATATTTAGATTCTATGGTTGACAATGCGCATGTTCTTTGTTTTCGCGACTTCCAACTTAAAGCGGCAGTTTCCATGACGAAAACATCTCTGTATCTCTGCTAGAAACTCTGCTTTCCACACTTCAGTACACACTAACAGTTCTTTCTGACCCCTTCTAATCTAAGACTCCTGTAGCCTAGTGACTACCCTGCGAAAGCCATTTATTACTAAGCGCTACCGAACAATACCACCTGTTTATTTCTACACTCTTCAGCCTTCAGAAATGATCAGAAGTTGGCTTCGATGATAACGCGGCGGACTCTCAATCTGAGGGTCTACTGGGACCGTGGGATCGAGTTCCCCCAGGCGCTAGAAAATCTTTTTAGTTTCATCAAATATTATTATTTCTGCGTGAAGGAGGATTTGCGTATAAGTAAGCGTTATCAGTACGACCAACGCAATCGGGTCACATACTGGTCAAATTCGGAGCAGAGGCCCACAATAAAGAAGTATTCTGAAACGAAGTAAAAAAAGTTTTAATTTCAAATCTTGCAAATACGCTAGAAACCCCTTTTCAAGTTCCAGAATATCTAATGCTGTTCTTGAGGGACTACCAGAATGACCAAAGTCTACTTTCCGACACGAAACAGGGCCAACGAAGGATGGAAGTTACATCGGCTGTGACCCAGGGATTTGTTCTGGTCCAGGCCTGTGCTACGTGTTTTACGACGGGCTACTGAGACTGGAGATGCCAGATGAGTTGCGTTTGATCAGTTGTGCGGATGATATTGTAGCTCTGGTCGCTGGACGCACAGTTGAACAAGTGCAACTTAGGCTAGGCAGGCTAATGGGCTGAGAGACTGTATGACTGCTCGCAGGTTCAGTTTAGCACTGAAGAAAACCGAAAGGGTCATCTTGACAAAAAAAGGGTGCCTATAGTAAAGATGGTCAGTATTGGAGATAGACTAATCAAATTGAAGCCAGCGGTGAAGTACTTGGGGCTACTGATCGACTCAAAGATGAGTATCTCTGAGTAAATCAGGGCAACGGCTGAGAAGGCTGCTTCGGGAGTATCGGCTCTGAATCGACTTATGGCCAACGTAGCGAGACCCAACCCATCAAGAAGTCGACTCTTGATGAGTTATATAGAGTCAGTGCTAGTATACGAAGCAAAAATATGGGGCAACACCCACAGTAAGGAGGCATACAGAAAACGCTTGGAACAGGTGCAGAGAAAATGAACACTGAGGATTGCATCTTCTTATCCAACAGTCTCTGATTCGGTGGTGAGATTATTGCAGGTACGTGATACATGTTGCCGTCCTTGCTAGAGAGCGCCGCGCTATTCTTTCTTCTTCTTCCTCGTAGCTCTACAGTCCCTCCAAGCCTTCGCTTCCTGCAAATAGCGCCTCCAACTGTCTCGGCAGCGATGAACTGCCTTCATCGACCAAGTCAGAACAGCGTTTCCTGTATTCTTCGGCGTGTTTCGTCTCTTTCATTACCCGTTTTTGTTATTTTGTCGCCTAAATACACAAATTCACTCACATTTTCACTGTACTGTATTCACCAAATGGGACGTTTTGTGTGCTTTAGATATTTTTCCTTGACTGCGTCATGAGCTTTGTTTCATCTTCAGTGATTTGTAGCCCCACTAGTTTTGCTCCGCTATCGAGTTTCAGGAAGAGTTTTTGGGCAGTTGTTAATGACCGTGACAAATGTTGACGTCGCTTGCATGGCCTAATACTTGGCTTGACTTGTATAGTAATGTACCTCGTGAATCACCAGGAAGCTTCCTTATGACGTACTTCAGAGTCAAATTGAATAGCAATGAGGCCAGCCCATCTCCCTTCTTTAGTCCAATATTTTTGTCAAAAGCATCAGTGAGTTGGTTATTGATGTGGACTTGAGAGACCGTCTACATCATTGTCATTTTGGTAAGACGGACTAATTTGGCTGAGATTTCAAAGCAAAGCATTATTTGGCACAGTACGTTACAATCAATACTGTCGTATGCTTGCTTAAAGTCAACGAAAATTCGGTGTTCGTCTATGTTGAACTCCCAGCATTTATCAAGTACCTGCTTGACTGTAAACGATTGGTGCATTGTCGATCTACCTGCTCCTAAACTACCTTGATACTCCCCAATAATAATGCAGGCGTATAATCTGATTTTATTTTCTAAGCTCTTTGAAAAAATTTGCACGCCTTACAAAGCAGTGATACAGCTCTATAATTTTCCCACTGTATCCTGTCAACTTTTTTGTGGATTGGGAATATAATTGATTGGCTCCACTCTTTCGGAATATGTTCTTCTTTCCAAATATGCCGAATGACTTCGCCTTATGCCTTATGAATACTGCTGCCACCATATTTGATTAACTCCTCCGGAATCTCATCAATGCCCGGCGCTTTATTATTCTTTTGGGCTTTGATGATGGAACAAACTTCATCCAGAGTTGGTGCGGCCAATGGAAGCTCCCCGCCAACATCTATATTCTCTGATGTTCTGGAGCTGTGCGGAGCATTAAGGAGATTCGTGAAATATGATGCCCATCTTTCCTTAATCTTGGTTTTATCAGCGATTATATTGCCGATGTCATCGCGACAGAGCGTGGTTTTGGACAAATAACATCGTTTCAGGCTTTTCACTACTTTGAATGCTTGTCTTGTGTTGTTTCTCGTTTAACTTACATCTATACTTCTCAATTGGTCGTCATAGTTTTTTCTTTTCTTAGTTCTAATTATCTTGTTCGCTACTCTCCTGAGATTTTCATAGTGTTCTCTCTTCGTCCTGGTTTTTCTACCTACGTATTCTTTGTATGCCTGATTCTTTTTTCATCATCGAACCAATCATTTCTCTTGCGCCGGGCTTGATGTCCGATAATCTGCTCTGCCATGGTTTAATAGCCACTTTCACTTCCAACCAGAGCTTGTTGCTTGCATCTGATTAGATGGGAATCAGCTGGTTGTCGAGGGTCTCCATGAAATTTTTGGCCACGACGCCGTTGAAGCCTTTCGATGTCAAATTTTTGTGGCGGATTGATCTTTGCCGAATATGTCTTTGACATACGACATCGATCGGCTAATTTGATCAAATAATGATCTGAGTTACTATTAGCTCATCGATTTGTACGGACGTCAAGTATGCTCGAGGCCCAACGTTGTTGGAACAGAACATGATCGATCTGGTTTTGTGTATTGCCGTTCGGTGATACCCAGGTCATTTTGTGAATGCGTCGATGTGGGAAGCAAGTCGAACGTATGGCCGCTATTTACCTGCGTCAAAGCGAGGACGCCAGGGAGATGGTTTTCCGCGAGCAGAGACAGTGCTCACTCAACGACTGGCAGCAGTCTTGGGTGAATTGCACGAATGAAAGCTAAACTGTGCGCCTCATATCAGATGTAAGACTGTGGCTAAATCGAAAGCATGGTGCGACTGGCTTCTATCTGACCCAGCTTTTGAGCGAGCATGGGTGTTTTCAGTCTTACCTGCACAAGATTGGTCACTGACCCTCGAATGTCGGTTATGCCCAGGAGTGGTAGACAATACCTGCCACACATTTTTCGTGCACAAAGTGGGACAAGCTGCAAAGGTAGCTCCACAGGGAGACGGTAGAGCTCACCCTGGATAGTATAGTTTGTCGTTGGCAATCGAAATTGATAATTTTGAATACTTTATACCATTTCTGAAAGCTTTCATGAAATGGAAAGGAATCACTAAATCGTCAAAAATAGTTTTAACAAAGTCGAAGGCTGGTTCTATATTTGGGTTTCTATTAACATCAATAGACTCGTTCCGTCCTCGTTCGCATGTCGCACTCGACTCTTTCGTCCTCCCATCGTTGTGTGCCCCATCTAAATCAGGTCAGTACACTTGTACATTTTTTTCTATTGATAGGTGTGCATGGGTCTACAAATATCGGTGTGGATTTCTTTTTTTTTCTAGGTTTTTGATGTTGAATACGGCTTCTGATTCTGCTTTCCCTTAACACAAGATTTACATGCAGGGAGTTGTTTTTCAGTTTCAAACCTTTTTCGTTGTGATGTCGAAAACTATCTACATTTACGTAGTGTATATGCTTGGGCGAATTTGCATCACTTGGCGACATAACATTATCTTCCATTTTGGGGTTTATGCCAAGGGCTTCATTCTTCTTGAAGATGACTTCGTAACGTCAGTCCATAATTTTTCCCACAGATAAGAGGTTTGATCGGAGGTTGGAAATTTACAAAGTTCTTTGAAGTTCCATATAGCACCGCTTCATTCGATGTGCTGGCCGAGCTTGCAAAATTCACAGCTTTGGATTTTGGTGATTCAATTTCGTTGAGCTTTCCTAGACTCGATCTCATGTGAGATGACACATCCGAATCCAAACACCACTTGTTGTGGAGCTATGCATTGATTTTCAATTGTAACTACTCTATAGTTTTCCAATAGAGAGAGCATGGAAAGCGATTTAAAGTTATCCCAATGGAACGAGCGGAAGGATGTCAATCTGTCATTCTTTACGGCAGAATTTTTCAGCTTAACTATGGAAGAGAATTTTTCGACTGAATTTTTATCGTCGCTTGTCACTTGATGTAGTAGTAGTAGTAAAACTTTATTGAGATTTTTATATCATTGACAGTAGGTACTTAATGGCTATATGACATTTGACAGTAGATAGATGTCAAATAAACTTAGACAGTTCGGATATGCATTGCATATATGTTGAATTTTTGTTTTGATTGATGTAGAGGGTGCCATTCGCTCTTATGGCTTATTTTTGGGAAATTGTTCATATAAATACATTAAAACTTAAAGTAACTTAATCCTATTCCTAATATAAACTAAATCTACGCCTATACCTATCTTATAGCTAATCTTAATACAAGCTATGTAAAGTTTACGAGTGGGTAAATATACAAGTTGTATTTCGGCTGTTAAATTCGATTGTGTATACGCAGGCCGCCTATTCTCCGTCGGATCCTTTCCAGTAGGTTCTTGGGAGGATAGACGCTCCGCCTATTCCGACCTTATGGGTCCTCTGTTAAATTCCGTCTTCTGGTGGTTAGCTGTTTTAATGTTTGCCAGGCTTGGCCCGGTTATTTATGTTTACATCTCCTTTTTTTTTGTGTCAGCCCCGGTATGTGTTTGGTTGTGAGGTCAGATAAAACCGGGGTTTCCTGGGTGCATCGGGGTTATAGGAGTCTGGGCGGTATTTATCGAGGATTTTAAGAGGACATAGGTAATAGGGGTCACTTGTAGTGGGAGAGTCAAAAAGTGCGCGAATAGCTTCAAGAGGGTGGTTTAACCATTTTTCTAGGCGGTTTTTGCTTGTTATTGACATGTAATGTAAAATTGGTATCATTCCTGTTTTGTTGTAGAGTATTGAGTTCCTAAAATGTTTTTTATTGGGTCGTCGGTATTTAGAGAGGCATTTTCGGAGGGTTTTCCTCTCAAAGATTTGGATTTCTTCGGCTACCGTTGGCGAGATTGTTAGCCAAGCTGGGAATGAGTAGGTAATGATTGGTCTTATGAGTGTTTTGTAAATTAGTGCTTTCACTTTGTGGCATACAGCTTTCGAGGACAGTAGAGAGGACGTAAGTGCAGCCGCCGCTTTGGCTTTATTGAGCATTTTTCTAGCGTGTATGTTTGACTTGAATCTGTTGTTGAAGTGAATTCCCAGGTACTTTATGTTTTCTTTGAGGGGAATGAATTCATCTCCGATTTGTATTCGAACATGCCTGCTCTGAAACACTGCGAGACGGTGCCCCTTACCGCTGGCATTTCGAAAGCAGATCAGCTCCGATTTATTGGCGTTTATTTCAAGCCCTCAGTTCTTTAGGTATGAATCTGGGTCGCTGACTGCACTCTATAGCTGGGTCAGAGCTTGAGCTGGAAGGCTATTGGTAGCAGTGAGGAGGATGTCGTCTACATACATGAATACATTTGTACTCGTGCAGTTTGGTCTAGGAATATCATAAAGGAAGAAATTAAATAGGGAAGGACCGAGAATAGAACCTTGGGGGACTCCAGAGTGGATACGGATGGGGGATGAATTGAGGTTCCCTATTTTTATTTGAGCTATTCTGTTTGGTAGGAAGCTGTATAGGATTCTGAGGATTGCGACCGGGCAGGAGGCTATTTTCAGTTTGAGCTTGAGGCCATTGATCCATACTGAGTCAAACGCCTTTTTCAGGTCTAGGGCACATGTTAGGGTACACATTTTTTGCCATAGGTTGTTGTGGACTTTGTTGTGGAGTAGCATTATGGCATGCTCAGTGAAGCGTTCGCGTTCAAATCCAAACTGAAAACTTGGGATCAGGGGAGAGGTGAAGTCAGTGAAACTGCGTAGGATTATCTTTTCCAGGGTTTTCCCCATGTTTGGAAGCAGGGATATAAGCCGGAAGTTGTTAATGCTTCCTTCGCAGTTTGGTTTTGGGATGGGGATGAGTAGCCGTTATTTATACAATTATTGTAAATTATTATCAGGTGCGAGGAGATGGTTTTCCTACGTTTTTTGAGAGCTCGGTTTGGGATGCCTTCAGGGCCGTGAGACAGCTTGCTATTTCAAGCACTAACGATATCCTCAACTTCCTGTTTCGAGGTGAAGAACTGTCCAAAAACTAGATGTCTTGGAGAAGATGCTTTATTGGAGTTCGAGAATATGGTTAAATAAGAGCCTTCATATCCTACAGTTGTAAGCTGAACTTCCTCATTGGCTTCCGTATTTAATGCTGTATTAGGTGACTCACGGTGGCGGTATAGGTGTTTGTAGTATCCCTCACATGCAGTTATTTTTGCTGAAGAAGTGGCTAAGACTTCGTTCCCTTGCCTTATAGGGTCTTTCTCAACGTTGTATATGGCGTTCTTGCGACCAGTGAGTTGGTCAATTTCTTTGAACACGTTTGACGATGGTCTTAACCTGTACTTGTAGGAATTATTTACGTCGTGTCTGATGCGTTTGTGGGTTTCGCTGGAAATCGCTGTAGTTTGTATTTTGAGTTCCAAGTACTCCTCGTTTGTTCGGTTATAGCTTCGATGGAAAATGCGCTTTAGGCGTTGGAGCATATGTTTCCTAGTTTTGATTAGGTGGAGAGTCTCCTGAGTCAGACACCTATATAGCGGGTTGCGGGGTTTCTGGAAAGGAGCATGTAGATCTAGACACTCAATTAGTGCCGTTGTTATGGCTGATATTTCCGCGTCTATTTGGTTGTTCGAGAGAGTCTCGTGGTCTGGTGGTAGTTTCGGGAGTAGATCATTGAGGTCTTTTCGGAAGTTTGGCCAATCCATTGAGCTGCATGGTCTGTAGTGAGGAGGACATATAGGGACTGGTATATGGGCTTTGAGGGCTATGTTTAGGCAAAGGCCGTGGTGGTCGGATAGTGAAGCAAACGTGGAGCTAGTGAACGGATTTGTGGGGTCGGAGAGGTCGGATGAAATTAAGAAATTTTCCAAGTATGAACTTCCTCTTGGGAATGTTGGGACGCCTACGTTTACGACGGACGCTGTGAGGATGCCTTTCATGTTAAGCCATTCAAAGAGACATTTTCCGTTCATGTTATGAGTCGAGTCGCCCCAGTGCCCGTGTCTGGCGTTAAGACTTCCTCCAAGTAGGAATGACTCGTATGGTGCGGCTGTTGCAAGGATTCGATTGAGCGTGGATGTGGTTAGGACACCTAGGTTGCACGGGAAGTATAAGGACCTTATGAGGGTTTAAGCGAGGGACCCGTTGGGGCGCTTAGTGCAAAGGGTTGCTAGCGTGTATGAGGAACTATTTTCCTCGAAGGGGATTTGTTGGACGTCTAAGTCATCTCGGTAGATTATGGCCGTTCCTCGTCCGGTGTCGTTACGCAGCACATTGTAGTTATCCACACGCACTTTGCGGTAGGGTTTAAGGACTGTCTCGCTCAGAAGGAGGATGTCAGGTTGGGATGATTTTAGTAAATCCGCGATGAAGAGTCGCTTGTCATGAGATATTAGGGAATTTATATTAAGTGAGAGGATTCTGAGCCTATTTACCACCATAGAAACTGAAGTAGAAGTTCAGTGAAGCCATTGGCTTGTCTTGGTCGGAAGTGGAGTCAAATGTTGGGAGGAAAGATCGAATTTGGGATAGGGGTTCAGTTGGAGACATTCCAAGCCATTCATGGGTAATTTGCTGCAGGCGTTCGACGGGGTTAAGTGTCGGTGAAAACGGCAGAGAGCTAGTGGTTGCATTTCTCGAGATTTTGGAGTAACGCGAGGTTGGCAATAGCGGAGGGAAATGTTGTGAAGCGATGGAAATGGGGGAGCTGCGATGGTAGCTGGGATGTGGGGAGTGCAGGGTTAGGGGAGGTGCTCGTTTAGTTTTTGCTTCCATAGCTCTTTCAATCAAGCGTTTTCTTTCCGGGCATCCGGAGAAGTTGGCAGGGTGACAGTGTGTTTTGCACATTGTGCCAAATGGGGCTGTTACGGGTTTTTCCATGGCTTCGCGCGGACATTCTTGTAGGATATGCTCATCTCCGCATGCTACACAGCGAGGATTAAATCCGCAATTGGCGGAAACGTGACCAAATCTCTGGCATCGGTAGCACTGGACTATGTCGCTCCTTTTGGGGCGCTCCCAAACGGCACGTTGGTGCAGGATGTAGCGTAGTTTTATTAAGGAGTTTTTATCGTCTTCTGAGGTCACAGTGATCCTAAATAGATCAAGCTCAATTTTATTCTCTCTCGACCACGCTGGCTTTTGATATCCTTTCGGATTGCATCAGCTCCAAAATCCGACCCTATGCCTCTAAGTATGACAGCTTTCCTTTAGGGTAAAAGAATATCCCACCGCCGAGGTATTTTTAACGAGGTTGAGGATGTAGTCATGAGCTTCTAGCCTATCTACTATTACCTTGAGTCTTGAGTTTGAAAGCCTGGTAATTCGGTAACCAAGGCGGGTCCCGTCTGCTGGGGTATACCGGTCTAAAACCTCTTTTAGCACCGTCGCTTTTACTTACTCCACGAAAATTCGTGGGTACCAAGTCTTTTTGGATCTAGAGTTGTCTACTTTGGCGGAATTTACTGTGTTCTGATTATTTAGAGGGCTAAAAGGGTTAATACTGGGTGTAGGAGCATTGGGAGTGGGTACCGCTTTACAACTAATTTTCCTTTTGCTAACATAAAATCATTCACCTTAGAGTTAATTAGGTTGGCATCTTCGATGAAGTTTGAAGTTTTTGTTTGCACGTCTTCGGATTCCATAAATTCCGATGGTCATTCCTTGCGGGCCGCTTTAGTCCTCGGTTGATCCGCCATTGTATCGTCCTGCGTGTTAAGCGTTGTCCATTTTTAGGGTTTTGTACTAAAATACAAAACCCTATTGCAATCACGACCTGTGTCCGTCTGTCCGTCCGTCCGTCCGTCCGTCTGTATGTCACAGCACTTTTTCTCCGAAACTATAGAGGCTACAGCCATGAAACTTTGTGGAAAGGTCAGAAGTGGTGACCTCTTGAAAGTTCAAGGGTGAAAAAATTTTTCAAAGGGGTTTAAGGGGGGTCTCCCCATATAGAGAGTTGACCCCTCAAAAAAAAATTTTCACCATTGGTAGTCGAGTAGGGTGTCATTGGAAAGGTCTCAATGAGATCTTTTCAAAACAGGTCTTAAAATTGCCTTATGAGTACCGAGGGGGGCAGGGGAAGGGGAAATGTACGAACTTTTCACGTACCCCCCTCGCGATTGGACACCTTCCATCCGAAAAATCTGAAAAAAATCATGAATATAGGCCTTAATGAGTAGAACAACAACAAATACATGAGAAGTCGAAATTCACTCAACTTTGTTAGTAATAGCATGATTTATCGACTTTATGTTTTCTCGAATAAAATCTAAATGGTACCCTTGAATTCAATAAAATTTAGCAAAAACATGACTATTTATAAGATTGATCTTTTCGGGAAGTTTCATAAAGATTGAATAGTATTTAACGAAGTTATAGCGATTTGAATTTTCCCGTATTACTATGGAACAATGTGCCCTGTATTATTATGGAAACATATGGCTATGGAGCCATATGCGCTTTTTACCGACTTAGACACTACAGCTTTGCTAGGATCTGCATGAAAATTTCAGGAATGATAGATATCATGAGGATGACTACATACAATTGAAACAAGTCGAAGAGGCAGGAGAGAGCTCCTAGCAAAAGGGCTTTGTAGCCATTCTAGGATTCGAAAAAATAGGCTATGAATCGATGCTTACAGTACAAAGGAGTGGCCCCTGAAAAAAATTTCATGAAAGGTAGCCGATATGAGCATCAAATGAAAGTTCTTTATGAGAGCTTTTCAAAACAGTTCTTAAACTGACAGTTTTTGCTTCAGTGAGGGCACAGAAAGGGGGGAAATACATGAAAAATGTGTTTTCTCCCTCGCGAATGGACACCCGTGATCTAAAAAAATCTGAAAAAGTTATCAAGCGAAATATTTATGGGTATAATTTTAACAAATACCTCAGAATTAAAAAATTCTTTCAACTTAGTTAATAATAGTATGATCCTCGAACATGACATGTTTCTTGATTTTATTCGTTGCTGGTTACGGCATTTTGTAAGTTGAGTACAAAACCCTTCTGACATGAGCATAGGTCTGTCTACCCAACTTGTTTGGATGTTGCGATGAGGTCCACAGTTGCTGTGTTGGGCGCTTGCCCGAAATGTACGTTCACTTCTCGTACCTCTTGCACGTTTTGGTGTCTAATGTCTCGGTTGATATTCCGGCTATCGTTGGCTCGACTTAAATTCAAAATGGAGGTAAAATCGAGAATTTTCCCAAAATTTTTCGAGAGTTCCAATCGATCAGCTTGTCACTTGATGTCTACTGACAGGTACGCGGTACGCTTCAGTGTCTTTTTTCATTCCCTCTCTCGATCTCACTATTTAGCTTGGAAGCAATTCTAATGGCAAACCGATGCTTGCTTTGAGACTAAATAAAGTGCAATAAACTATTTTAACCTTGTGCTATGAACTGTGGTTTTAATACATATACAGACTCCCAATTTGAACTTTAAACAGGTTTTAAAAAACTGTCTTACAAACCTCATGTTCAACGTGAAGCTTGAGTACTAAGTTTGAGTTGAATTGGAAAAGCTATTAATGTCAATCATCATCATCAAGTTTAAATGCATGGCTTGGGTATAATTGGATTTTCTTTGAAACTCTTTTTGAATGTCAGAAGTTCAAATGATGTAGACTCTAATTAAAATGCAAATATCTTGTCAATATCAAATTGTATTTTAAAGATAAACATTCCGAAATTTCGTCCATGACCCGTACAAATTTATATTCTACTCGTCCACATATTAACCGAAAAATAATCAAAATATCTTTTGCGCAAATAAAAGAGAATTTCCATTCCTTCGATGACATCCCCACAATAAGCAGATAAATGTATTTATTGATTCCGAGCAGATCATTTTCCAACCATTGCAATCAATGAAGTTTCCCTTCGAAGTTTAGAGTTCGTGATGCTATACCGTCATTCTTTGATAGCAAAATTCAAATGTCGTTATATTTACATATTAAGCTATATCGATGCTACATTTGTGGTGATATCCATGATGATTGGCAGCCAATGGTTTGAGGAAAATTCGTCATGCTTATTTATGCATGCATACGAGTATATGTACTAGTTTAGCTATGAATATAAATAAGATATGAGAAGTCGTCATGTTTTCACATAAATCTGTCAATGAGGGTGAATATATGTATTTTAGATGAATTGGCTTCATAATTTTGGAATTTTGTGGTTTAAAATGCCAAAAAATGAAAATCAACATGGAAAAACGAGGAAAATATACAGACTGTAAAACCAAATTAGGCCAAAGAAGAACAATAAAATAAAAAAAAATTTGCCGAAGAAAGAAACGACAAATCATCTACACCAAAATCTAACAGATAAATGAAAACATGACCCGACATGAAGTCAAATCGACAACTAAGAGACGGCTTCAATCTGCAAAAATGTCTTTGTAAAAGTACACAAGGAGCAATCATAGGTAGCTCAGTTGAAATTAAAAACAGATAGCTGCAGTATTTCCAGTAGCTGTTCAATGCATCCCCAACAACTGTTGAAGCTCTGAACATTCCAGGAGCAGAGTATTAGGTTCCAGTTTCACCACCAATAAGACATGGAGTACAGGCAGCAGCAAACGATATTAGAACAAATAAGGCTCCGGAAATAGATGAAATATTTGGAGAACTACCTCAGAGGGGGGACCCCATCTAAGTAGCCTTCTGCATCGAATAATATGCTGAATATGGTCAGAGGAGCAGATACCACACGACTGGTGAAAAAGTATAGTATACCCTGTACCCAAAAGGGGAACAAGGTAAGGTGTGAAAATTATAGAGACACCACTTTGCTGTGTACCTCTTATAAACTGCTCTCTAAAATCATAGAAAGAAAATTAAAGCCGTACTATGAAATTGTTATGGGAGAGTATCGGGAAGGCTTTCGAAGTGGATGGTCTACTATTGACAGAATCTCCTCAGGTGCTCGAAAAGTGACGGGAATATAAGATCGATGTACACCAACTTTTTGTAAGCTTCAAGAAAGCATATGACAGTGTTGGCAGAAATGCGCTGTACAAAATAATGCCTTACTTTGGCATCCCAACAAAACTACTACGCATGGTCAAAGTCATAATGCTAAACACGGAGTTCCAAATCAAAGTAAACGGCGAACTAACCGACAGCTTAATGATGGAATCAGACATAAAATAAGGAGAAAGGCTTGTTCAAATGCTCTTTAATATTGCGTTGGAATACGTCATCAAGATGACATCCGCTGCAACCTGTGGTACACTAATGTTCAACACCACACGATTGTCCGCATATGCTGATGACATGAATATTATGGCATGTTCAGTCTCAGATGCCAAAGGAGCATTTCCGTGCCTTTAGTCTGAAGCAAACCGAATTGGAAACTTAAACTAAATTCATGACTCGAACGAGGAGGAACTCTCCAGTCTGACTAAACCTGACGGTAGGGGACTATAACCTTGAAGTGGAGATAATTTTGTTAATCTCGCAGCGAACCTGAACAAAATAGGCGCCGAAAAAGACAAGATTAGACACCGCATAGACTCCGCAAATAAAACCTATTGCATAGTACATCCCATTTTAAGGTCCAAACCTGTGCTGTTATATGGAACTGAAACATGAACCCTGACGAACGAATCCCAAAACGCAGTAGATATATTTGAACGCAAATTACTCCGTAAAATCTACAACGTAAAACAAAGAACAGGGTGGATTCTACATTGCAACGATGAATTGCATGTCGTTGTGTAAAGTTAAGTAAATTGCGATACAAAAAATGGAAAGAAACTGGCCACCCAAAAGAACATTAACGGGTAGAGCATAAGGAAGACGTCCAGCGGAAAGAATGAGCACTTGATAGGAAGATACAATAGAAGCTGGTTACAGATCCTTGCTGAGAGTGATCAACTGGCGAACGAGGTCGAAGAATCATGATGATTGGAGGAGCTTGATCCTGGACATCAAAGCCTGGGCTGTCGCGCTGTAGATGATGGTTATACAATTTCTATTTTTCGATGAAATCGAGAACGGTATGAATGTACTAAAGATTGACGAACTACTAGAAAATTTCATAAAAGGGTCTACAGCTGGCAGGTTACTTACCGTCTTTTAATAAATAACTGTAGCAGTACATTAAAGATATGTCTTCCTATTGTTCTTCTGTAGATCATCTCTTTTACAATTTCAGTGAACGAATTCCCAAGTAGTATATTGATGTCATAAGAGAGAAATGTTGGAAATGTTGGAGTATGTAACAAAATTATTCATTCAACTCACTCACAGTTTAGCGCCAAAGAGGAGCACACCATTTTGATTTTGGTTACCACTAACTCAGCATTAATTAAAATTCAAATAAAGTATTCATTCAGGTTACAAGGAACCAAATTTAGAAGACGATAAGGAAATAGACTCTAATGTCAGTGCACAAAACAATAAAGAAGTCGACAGTGAACGAACTCAGACACGAAGAATTTTGCAAAGTATCTGATTGGTAAAATTATTGCAGTGACTACCGAAACTCATGAACCAAGGAATTTATCAGAAGCACTATCAAGTACGAAAATGAATAAATGGCTCGAAATTATACGCAGAGAAATAGGGTCATTGACTGGTAATGGCACAAGAAAACGACGAGAACTTCCAGAAAGAACAACAACCGTAAGCTGCAAATGGATTTATAAATAAAAGCGAATCGAGAGAAGATGGCCGGATCTTACGCCCTCTGTGGGTGGTTGTCGTTGGTTTGTTGGTGGGTGGCCTTGCCGGCGTGCTAAATGAGGAATGCAGATTTCAGCCAGTCGATTGATATTAAGGCTCACCTTGTAGCATTTTTCCCTCCTGTTCAGTACAGGGTATGGACCGTTATATGGTGGCGTCAGCGTTGACTTGACTTTGTTGTTTCATACAAATGTATGCGTGCTGGTGCCTAATGTTCGGTGTACGAAAGTTGGGGCAGTTGTGTGGTGCGCAACGTCGTTAGTTCGCAATTTCGTCATGCGTGACCTGAGATCACGCATGAAATCCGTGTCGTTGGTGCTTGATTGCGATGCGGTGAAGCCATAAGCTAGCGCCGTAAACCATGCCGATGTTTTCTTTCAATGCGGTGCGTATGCCCAAGAGCAGGAAAGGAACCACTTTCGGCCATTTGGCTGTGTCGTGGTAACGGATGGCAGTTTTGACCGTATGATGCCGCCTCTCGATGATTTCGTTGGAGGCAGGATGTTAAGGACTTGTCCGCAGGTGGTTGATTTCCAGAATCCGGGTCAGCTCAGCAAAGATCTGGCTCTCGAACTGGCGTCTCAGGTTGGTAGTGATCCGTGCTGGTACTCCAAAGTGGCGAATCCGTGCATTGGTTACGGCCTCGGTGACTGATGTGGCAGTAATGTTCTGGAGCAGGACAGCCTCGGGCCAACATGTGAACCTGTCGATGATGATCAGGCAATACCTATGACCAGGCAATACCTGTGATCCGATGAGGTTCAAATTTAGGTGCTCGAAGCAGGCCCCTGGCGGGATGTAACATAAGATCAGTGACTTCACGTGACGTCCGGTCTTGTTGCGCTGGCAGGCCATGCAGCTTTGTACAAAATTGTTAAGGTCCTTGTTCATGGCCGGCCAGAAGAAGCGGTCGGTGATTATTCGCCTAGTCGTGCGTTACCCGGGTGAGCCAGGCCATGCATCACTTGCATGACTGCTGGCTTAATTTGCTGCGGTGCGTAAGGTTGGACGTTGTTGTCAGAGACGATACAGAGCTGTGGTATGGTTGAATCGCCCAGCTCCTGCTTTTCCCACTCGAGTTGGTTCGCCTGGTCCTCCCTCAAAGTAATGAGCTCAAGATCGTTTTATTGAGCAGAAGCGATAGAAGGGGAGTCGATTAGGGAAATCGTACTTACCCGACATAAATAATCTGCAATAGAGTTATTCCGGTCGAGAATGTGGCGGATGGCAACATTTACCTATGAGATATAGCCCAGTTGACGTTGTTGCTTGGGTGACTCCTTCTCCGATCGTTGACAAAATGCGAACTGCAGCGGATTGTGATCCAAAAACACCTTAAACATTCTGCTGCCAACATGTAGCGGAAGTGCATGATAGCTTCTTGGATTGCTAGTATCGTCCAGTCGTAGACGCTGTAGTGCCACTGGGTGTCGGTTCTTCTTCTTGTCTGAGCACTACAGCCCCTCTCTGGCCTTCGCTTCCTGCAAATAGCTCCTCCAATTCTGAAATCCGAGCAGCGATAAACTGTCTTCGTCGATCGAGTCAGACCAGCGTTTCCTCGGTTTCCCCACTGGTCTTCGGCCTTCTGTTCTCCCAACAAATACCTTTTTGGGTATCTTTTGTTCGTCCATACGATTCATTTGGCCAGCCTATTGCAGCTTCCGCAGTCGTACAACCGTTGAGACCTCCGGTTCATCAAAAAATTCATACAGCTCATGGTTGTATCAAATTCACCATTGGTTCCCGTCTAGCTTCGCTCCGATTATTCGCCTCAGGGCCCGTCGCTCAAAGGCGTTCAATATATTCCCGGATTCTTGGGTTAGGGTCCATGTTTCACACCCATAGCATAACCCAGGTCTTATCACAGATTTGCATACCTGGAGCTTTGTTTTCCTGTGCATGGGGCTGGTCCTAAAGATCGTCAATACTGAATAAAATATTTTATTTGCGAGCTGTATTCATCGGTATATTTCGTCTCTTTCATTGCCTGTTTTCGTTATTTTGGCGCCTACATACACAAATTTGCTAACATTCTTGATACTGTATTCGCCAAGTGTGATATTTTGTGTATTTGAGGTACTTTTGCTCGACTGAGTCATAAGCTTTGTTTTATTTTCATTGATTTGTAGCCCTACTAGTTTTGCTTCGCTGGTGAGTTTCAGGAAAAGTTCTTTGGCAGTTCCTAATGACCGTGACAAAATGTTGATGACATCCGCATAGACTACTACTTGGCCCGACTTGTATAGTAATGTACCTGGCGTATCGACAGGTAGCTTCCCTATGACCCTATGACGTACTCCAGAGTCAAATTGAATAGCAATGGGGCCAGCCCATCTCCCTGCTTTAGCCCGATATTTGTGTCAAAGGCATCGGTGAGTTGGTTATTGATGCGGAATTAGGAGGTTGTCGACGTCATTTTGGTAAGACGGATCAATTTGGCTGGGATGCCAAAGCAAAACATTATTTGATACAGCACATTTCAATCAATACTATCGTATGCTTGCTTGAAGTCTACTAAAATTTGGTGTACGTCTATGATGAACTCCCAGCATTTTTCAAGTACCTGCTTGACTGTGGACAATTGGTCTGTTTTTGATTTACCTGCTCTAAATCTCCAATAATATTGTTGGCGTATGATCCGATTTTATTTTCAAAGATTTTAGAAAATAGTTTGTGTGCCATACAAAGTAGTGATATGCCTCTATAATTTTTGCACTGTAGCTTGTCACCTTTTTTGTGGATGTCGATTTGATTACGTGAAAAAACCCCAAGAGGTTCTATTCCCTTTTTAGTTGTTTGATGTAAGACAGCTCCGAGCTCATCGTCTGAGGCATCTATGGAAAGGGATAATGTAGCTGACGGGTCAGGGTGCGCGAGTGACGATACCTTATTCGGCTTCAATTTGTCTCGCCGGCCCACTCTCGCTCCGATTTTTCGCATTTTTTTGTTTCCCAGCATTATCTGTTGAAGCTGGCGTTGTACTGCGTGTGGCAGGAATCTTCTATAAAAGTTAATCATACCCAAGAATCACCTCAACTGCTGGACTGTCTTGCATCTCGGGATCACGGATATGCCTTGTATCTTCTCAACCAACGGTTATAAGCCGTCGGATGAAATTGTGTGTCCCTAGAATCTTACTTCTTTCTGTCCTATTGACAATCGTCGATATTAATGACGATTAATATTTGCGCAAGCGAACCAACGCTGTTGCGACATGCTGCTGATGGTTTGGCGAAAACACTAGTATGCCATCTAAGTAGACGAATACGCTGTCAAGTCCACGTAGCACCTCGCGCATGGAGCGTTGGAAGGTCTGGCGTCCGAAGGGCTTTATGATTTCCGTCTTTGGGATGTCATACTCTCTCGATTGATATCTGATGAAATGCCTTTTGTAAATTGATCTCAGTGAAGACTTTCATATCATGCAACGCGGCAGTGTAGTCTTGTAGAAATCCTATTGGGCATCAACCCGGGACGGTACAAGCGTTGAGTACACGATAGTCCACGAAAGAACGCCAGTCACCGTTGGCTTTTCGCATCATGTGCAGATGACTGCTCCATGCACTCTTGGATGAACCACAAATTTCGTGTTGCAGCAAGTTGTCGAATTCAGCTTTTGCGGCGCCGATTTTATAAGGCAAAAGGCGGCGTGCCTTGGCGTTGACTGGTAAGCCCTTCGTCATGGTGCGATACGTCGTCATGCAGTTAACGTTGCGACGAGTCGCAGTCGATGTTACTTTGGCGTACATTGCTAAAATTTCAGCGTATTCGATTCCGATGGTTGCACATCTCTAGGAGACTGCTGGTGGTTGGCCCTTGGATCAGGCTCTCACCTCCACTGCGCTCACAATCGGTGGCTCAATGAGTTTTCCTTCTCTAATATCCACAAGTAGTCGATGATGGTCTAATAGATCGGCTTCGATGATCAGTTAGCTTCTTCTGCGATGATGAAGGTCCATGTGACAGGCTTTGGGAGCCAAAGGTTCCACGTTAACTTTTGCTTTCCTTAAGTGTGAATAGCGGAACCGTTGGCAGGTAATAGGCGGGTGCCAGGATCCGGGTTACTACCATCTCAGATGGTCGGTGGAATTACGAATATATCTGCACTGGTGTCTATCAAAAGCGCACCAATGCCTCTGCTGTCGTGGATGTAACGCACTGAGTGCGCACGGGCCAACTGTCGTGAAAAGTTTTTTTGTGCTCTAAGACTACATGGAAGTCGGCATTTATTAGCATCTGGTCCATAGCAGGTATAGAACCAGCAGACTTCGGTTAGTGGTTTGGGAGTGTTTGCGGTTTTGGAGGCATTCGTGGTCTTCCTTGTTTGGAGTGGCATGAGCACATTTATTTAGCGACTGGTGTCGGACTCCTCTTTGAGGCTCGTCGATCCATTGTGCTGGCCTTTGAATTTCACCCCTGAGCTCCGGGTGTGTCGGGCTGCGAGATTGACCCGATCGTGTAAGATCCGGACCCTTTCGTCACCTCTTGAACCCTGTCAGCAATCATTGTTAAATATTGTAGCGAGCCGGCGTTTGCTGACAAGAAACATTGCAGCGTTAAATTGAGCCTATTTAGCCACATCTGCTTCAGTGTATCGCCGGAGATGCTGTCAGCAGCAAACGTGAGCACAGTTCGGCGCCCAAGAAGAGCACTCCATTTCGATTTTGCTTGCCACTAATTAGAATTCAAATAAAGTATTCATTTCATCATAATTCGTAATTGCGTTTTGTCCTTTAATTTGGTGATTGCATAAATGATAAGGCCAATAGCAAATTCATTGAAATTATTCTCTTAAAACAAATACTATTCATTTTCAATGGTATTATCCTTCTCATTGGATGGGTGGGCAGTTGATTTGCATGTGGTGAAGAAAATTATCCCTTCTATCACAAACGGGCTTGGAACCATTTAGGCTTGATTTGTCTTACAACGTAGATTTATTTTACGACTACGAGGAATCAAATACCTTGGGAAGGATTCAATTTTATGGTATTACTCTATGAAACAATTTGCACTCATAGCCAAAATAAGAAAACATGATTTGGAAATCAAGTGGGTAAGGTCAATCGATTCCCAAAATTTTAAGGACATGCATTTTTTCTTCATTCGCTCTATATTCCTTTCTCTGAATAAGCACCACTCAGCTTAGTTATCAACTTTTTAGTAGAAATCGATACCATTATATCGCCTAGCCAAAATATACGTCCGGATTTTATTAGCATTTCTGTTTTAGGACTATTCATGTGGAAAGCGACAAAATAACGACATTTTTGACCTATTCTGCAATGTACCCATAACAACTCGAGCGAAACGTGCTCTAACTTTAACATCTGTTCCATCCCCATCCCTTGTTAGCAACTCCAAATGAGAATCATAAAGGCCAGATATTCTTTTGTAATAAAGTCCCAACAATTTATGAAGTTTGTCCAGAATAAACTTCCACTCAATGTGTATTGGATTCCCACTGCTTCTCGGTCAAATCCCCAAACCAAACATTAAATTTTCTGCTTTTAACGACTTAATATTATTCTGTTAACATGAAAGGAAGCATTTCAAACTCTGTACAGTATTTTGTGGGGCTTAATAAATGTTTAATGTGTTTTGCTTATTTGTTTTGTTTTTTTTATTTATTTATTTGGAAAGGTCTCGTGCACAATTTAGAAAATTATTCAAAAAATTATTGAAGCACATGTTTGTTATACCAGCAATTATGTATCTATGTTTAACAACAATTTATTTTTAACGTTTACGTTGGCTTAACCCTGCAGCTAAACAGCCAGTTTGTTTGTTTGTTGAATTTACAAAAAGACACAATTTTCTTATCTACATAAGTAAAAATCCTTAATAATATTTTTCAGTTACCCCACCGGCACAAAGAGTACAATTTATTTTGGGTGAAGATGTTGACGATGGCACTCACGAATCGCATCCACTCTTCTCCGAAATGGAGGAATTGGTTAAAGAGGGGGATGAAATTGAATGGAAGGAAACCGCCCGCTGGATTAAGTTCGAGGAAGATGTCGAGGAGGGTGGCAATCGTTGGTCCAAGCCCCATGTTGCCACCCTCTCCCTGCACTCGTTATTCGAGCTACGAAGTCTGATAATGAATGGAACGGTTATATTAGACATGGAAGCGTGTACATTGGAATTGATAGCGGATTTGGTATGCGAGAATATGGTCAATGCTGGAACCCTGCCCTCGGATAAGAGAGAACAGGTACGGGACGCCTTGCTACGACGACATCGGCATCAGCACGAGAATTATCCGAAAAGGCGCGATAATAATATGAGCCGTCTTCCAATCATTCGTTCGTTGGCGGAAATCGGACGAAATCATTCATCATCTAAAAGTAAGTATGCCCGTTTCACTTCCTCTTCATTTTCTTGCTTTCTTATTATCAGTTCAATATACTCAGGATAAATTTGACTAGAAGAGATTTATGATTGATTTCATGGAAATTGGGTGATATGTTATATTCATATTAGCACACACGGCAATCATTTATTGAATTTCATATTGCGGTGATGGTAGACAGAGAACACAAGGACATATTGAAAATGTTTGCTAATAGATTAGTGATACTTATAAACATACATCGATGTTGAATTAAGGATACTACATAAAATAGCACAAACATTATAATTGGGAACATCAGTTTGCAGTATGAAAATCATTAAGGAGAGTCATAGCCTCTCAAATTCTCTGCGAAAACATGAAAAATTACTCCAGAATCAGGAACTACTCCCTAATGATTTTCGTATTGCACTCAAAATTCTAAAACCTCGCTTAGAACAGAATGCAATTAAATTTCTTTTGAAAACCAATTCATAATTATCGGTATATATACAATAGATCTTCAGCAATCACTACCTGTGAAACATGCATCGTCGTCACCAAATTCATTGCATGTTCCGCAATCGCCAATGTTCCAAATTGGCGGTGATGCACCCTCGCCTGCCCCATCGCCACAAACAGCTCTTCTCAGTGGATCTAATAGAGATCAGCGTGGCTGTTACTTGGCTGTGCCCACAGGTACAGTTATTAAGGACATCTAACAATCATTAAACAAACTAAGGATTTTGCACCTTCTATCAGCACTAACGCCGTAGTGTTCTAAAACCACCACTAATAGCGTTAAATTTGCCAGTGATTTTTTACATATTGTACTTACTTTCTTCTCTGTTGTTTTCAATATTGCTTTTGACCTAATCGAAAATTTTGTAAATATGTAAGTGAAGTAAGGAGTGATTTGCTAGGATAAAAATGCTAAAATGACTAATTGGAAATGTTGATTTAAAAAACGAATCCTTAATTGGACTAGTGTTGCTAGCAGTGTGCTTGAATAACAAATTAAAGTCGTAGATGTGCCTATTCCGATGAAAATTTAAATAATCCAAGCAACCAGCTTGTTCAGGATTTTAAAAAATCATACCAATATTTTGTATCATACAATTCACGCACACCAATACAAATATACAATTCAAAAATTGATTCAGGACTCACACATTTTTGTCTGTACAATATCTAATATTTAAAGTTCGAAACAGCACATACGAGTATACTTTTGATGTTAAATCCAAAACTATCTTTATTAAAAAATAAATGTTACTCCGATTTTCGAGTATCCTTCAAGAAACTTATCACGCACGCCAATTCCAGAAACATACACAACATCCTGATAATGAGGGTAATGACAAATTAAAGCAGAAAGTTTTTCGACAGCGGAAGTAATGCAGATGTGAATGCTCAGTTAACACTGTAGGACGCCAATCAGCATTCTTGAGATTGAACGTTTACAGTGCAAATAAAAAGGACCCCCTTCGGGAAATATCTATAATTTAATGGGCGCTTACTGTGCAGAGTAAACGAAGTTTTATGGTAGTCAGCGCGAATGCGAAAGTTTTCTAATTACATCGTTTTATTTTATTCGTTTTTGGTCCTTATCAGATAGGAATCAAGTTAACCAATTGAACCTTTTCTGGGGAGAGAAAGTGCTTTCTGTGCTGAAATTTGGGAAGAGAAAAGGATGTCCTTATAAGGCATTACAAACATCAAAGACTATTTTAAATCTTTTGACTCGGGAGCATACATTTCTTTCCCAAGGGAAAATATCCTTAATATTTATCGTGAGCACACACTTTTCATAACAAGTATTACTTTATTTTTTGAACATTATTTTAACATAATAAAATTAGGTAACATCAAAATCATCTAGCGAGGACAGTCTTATCCTGCGTCTACTTCTGACTTTTGAAAATGAATAAAATCTGAAAACAACTTTATGAAACAAAAAATACTAAGTTTAGGGTTTTCCATTAGGGACATAACAATTTTGTATCTTTATATCAACGCACCCTTAACGTTTTTCGACAAACTGTCAATGCCATAACGTTAGTTAAAGTCAACATTTTTATCATGGTAAAGTTCACAAACCAGCAACGTTTGAAAACTATTAAAAATTACTACCGAAATTCCGAGTCGGTGGTCGCAACTTTAAGAGCGCTGACTCTAATTTTCGGCCGTAATAATCGTCCCACGCGGCAGGCTGTGCGTGCTATAGTGGATAAGTTCGAGTCCAAATTTTCACTATGAGATGTTCCGGTGCTAAAAAGGTGTCGTTTAGCTCGAAGCGAAGGAAAAATCGCAGCCGTAAGTGCATCGGTTCAAAATGAATCGAATCAGTCGATTCCACGTCATTTTCAAGAAGGAGGCATCGCTCAAATGATACTGTAGCGTATTTTGCAAACGATTTTGGCCTACATGGTTACAAGATCAAATTGACTCAAGAATTAAGGCCACTTGATCATTCGAGATGCCAAAACTTCTCCGATTGGGCTCTGACAACGCTTGAAGAAAATGAAGAATTTCATCGAAAAATCATCTTCAGCGATGAAGCTCATTCCTGGCTCAACGGCTTTGTTAACACGCAAAATATGCGTTATTGTCAGCAACAGACCTGAATATACTGTTTGGCTCAGTTTTTATGGCAGAGGTGGGATTGGGCTGTATTTTTTCGTGGATGAAAACGACCGTCATGTTACCGTCAATGGAGAGCGCTATCGTGTCATGCTGGAAGATTATTTGTGGCCAAAATTGGATGAACTTGACATCAACGATATGTGGTTTTCGCAAGACAGTGCCACTAGCCACATAGCACGTCTCACAATCGATTTATTGAAAGACAAATTTGGTGAACGTGTTATCTCGAGAAATGGTCCAGTTGAATAGCCGCCTCGTTCATGTGATTTAACGCCATTGGATTTCTTTTTATGGGACTTTATCAAATCATTAGTCTATGCCGGCAAGAAAGCAACTTTAAACGAGCTCAAAGACAACATTCAACATGAAATTGCCAACGTTCTCGTCGAAATGTGTGCCAGAGTGTTGGGAAATTGAGTCCAAATTATCGACCGCTGTAAACAGGCTCGTGGTGATCATTCATACAACGTAATGCTTGCACAGCAACCACAATAAATTTGAACTCAATATCTCAAATATTTCTGTGTTCCATTAATAGATAAAATTGTTATGTCCTTAATGGAAAACCCTTTATATCTCAAAACATACTTCTAATCGCCTGCATTGTTAATGCCTTGAACGCCAGGTAATACTTCATTTAAATCTATGCATTGAAAAAAATGCATCAGCAACCACTATAATTGTGTCTCAACACCACCATGATGTTCCAGGCAGCAAATGGCACCACGACATTGACTCAGCATTTAGACGGGCTTGAGCGATATAGTTGAGACAACTTCATGAGTAGCTAAAGTAACTGAGGTTTTATTTCAATATAAATGATTCAAAGAACCACAACGCTCCACTCAGCATTTTCTTGTCATGAAACTAGTAAATTAACCTTGAGTTGGATCGAAAAATGGACTATTTTTTCCGAACATGCAACGTACGGTCTTTCTACTATGCTTCAAATAATTATTTATACCATTCCAAAAAGGTATCTATCTTGAAGTTTAGCCATGTTTTAAATGCACTTAATAGCTTGTTATGGGAGAATATTGAGGTTTTGCAGTTTTTTGTAGAATTTAAACCTACGCAATACCGAGCAGCACTTTAATTTTCATTCATAAAACGACTAATTGTAATATTACTAAAAGCAAGCCACGTGTGTATTAAGGCACCAAAGTAACGAGAACGCAGAAGAAGACAGCTTGCAAATAATATTTTTTATTCAGTTTTGACGGTCAGCTGTATACACAGGAAAACAAAGCTCCAACTATACAAATCTGTGATAAGACCTGTGTATGTGCAACAGGGACCCTAACCTAAGCATCCGAAAATATATTGAATGCCTTTGAGCGACGAGTTCTGAGGCGCATAATCGGAGCGAAGCTAGACGGAGATCAATGACAAATTCGATACAACCATGAGCTGTATGAAATTTTCGACGAACCGGAGGTCTTCACGATTGTAAGGCTGCGGAAGCTGCAATGGGCTGGACAGATGAATCGTTTGAAAACAGTTCTTCGCTGCTCGGATTTCGAAATCGGTGGATGAGGTCAATGGACCGAAACAGTTGGAGGCGCTATTTGCAGGAAGCGAAGGTCCGAGAGGGGCTGTAGTGCTACGAAGAAGAAGAAGCCAATTAACTTTTTTTGCCTTTCAACGCCATGGAATTAAACTTAAGTAGCTAGGTCGCTTCCGATTCACTCGCCGCATATGGACAACGCTAGCAGTAGCAAGCGTCGAAAACACCACAAACCAATGTGAACTCAGTATGCATTGAAATAATTTGGAGAAAGCCGGAAAGTTTCATTGGCGCATTTATGCACGAAGGTTACCAACAAAGCGACCATCACATAGTTTGGCCATCAGATTCGGAAGGAAGCGTCAACACAGTGGGTCTACTACTAAATTAATCCGTGGCTCTTAAGCAAACCTACTCAGGTAAGTGTTGTTACCAAAGCAACTGACAACAACAACAAAATGCCACAATAACCTGTACATCAACCAACCTGGAGTGACTTGAAACGAAACGTGAAATTCCTAGATCACACGAAAGCGGAAACTATCTACACCTGTTCAACGCATGCAGAATCACAGAATACATAACCCCTCGAACCAATCGCGTCGGATATTAGAATAACGTATGAAAATTGTACATAATCCAAAGGAGAAGATATACATAAATAGGTTTTAGTTAAGAGGATAACGACTACAGAATCATATGAAACTCCAAGCCTAAATGAAATTGTTGATGAAGAACAAGCAGTATTTTTTGAATCTGTCATTATACACCCGTGGGATATTCATGTAGAATTACCGCTATCGTGTTGTATGCACTCAGTTACAAAAGTAACCGATTGCCAAATATTGGAATTATTTACAGGGAAGTTCGATGAATACTATAAAACATACTGTATACAGTCAGCGTTCAAACGAAAACGCCAACACCAAGGTCTTCGATTATACGTGTTACATTATTCAAGGACCAACATCGACCCCCTAACAGTTTTTACACACATCCATATAACAACCAAGATAGATGGTGTCGCCATAGTTCATATACACGTTGAGTAGCAAAACGTTTACGGATGACAGTCGGCGCTACTGACAATAACTCACCTCGAGTTAAATGGGTGTGTCGGATTCCTCATCTGCGAGATCATCGTAATTGTCATCAATCTCCGGACATAATTCACACCAGGGTTTGACTTTGTCGCTGCTCATCACCGAACTAAATGGTCGCTGTGTCTGATGTACTTCACTCTCTTCCACGACACATCGATCATGCCACAAAACTCTCTTGATGATACAGGGGCCACGATACGTAGTCTCCAACTTCTTGGACTCACCCGTAACTTGAATGGCCCTTTCCACCAAGATCAACTCTCCTTCCTTGTACTGCCTTGGTTTTTGATGTCTCTCGTCGAATCGCTTTTTCCACTTAAATCTAGCCTCGGATACATTTTTGATCGCATCTTCTGTTTTGTCTGTCATCGTTTTCTCGTCCAAATTAGTATCCTGCACGACTGCTAGAAGCCTGTTGCCGCTGATGTTATTCACCGGGGAGTCGAAAATTAGCGCGATTGGAGAATACTTCGCCGTTGCACTCACTAGTGTATTCAGCGTCCATTGAAGCTGTCGTAGTTCGTCATCCCAGCTGTTCGGCTTAGCGCATGACGTTTTGAGGTAAGCCAGTATCGACTGGTTGACTCGCTCGGCAATACCACTCGCTCGATGTGTTCAAGTTGCCGTTTCAATGTCGGTTATGTCATTAAAATTACAGTAATCCTCAAACATATGCGAGGTAAACGCTGTTCCCCGATCGGTGACCACCACACGTGGAAAACCAAAATACATCGTCAGCTGATTGACTGCTCCGAGGACAAGTTTCGATTTCATGACCTTGTTAGATGGATGACCGTGTACCGAGTTAACGCATCTACCATGACAAGCTCATACTAGTTACCTCGGCGACTTCTAATAAATGGACTCAAGAGATCCATATGGACCCTTTCAAATGATAATCAGGGAATGTCCATACCATCTAATTGACATTCCTTTATTCTCGGCTCTCGCACATAGCTACAGTCAATGCATAACTTCATGTAGTTCTTTGTAAAGTTATGCATTCGAGGGAACCAAAAACTTAATTTCATTCGCATCAGTGTACCATCGACACCCCGATGTCCGGTGTCATCATGACACAGCTTCGCCACCTGCCAGCGTATGCCCTTCGAAACAACGAAAAATTTTTCCCACTATTTATCAACTCTGAAGAGACAGCTGTTCTTTATAACATATTCCTTGCAAATTTGCTCCCGCTGCCCAGAGTCCGCCTTTATCTCGAGAACGTCCATGAAGTTTTTCACGTCTGAATCTTGTCGCTGTAAAGTGCGTACCCAATCCTCCATTGACAAGTTGACACTACCAACATATTCCTCTACTCCACTCGGTTCAGTCGGTGGCTCCACAGGCGCTCGACTCGATGCGTCACCGTGAGGCATCTTTATTCCGGCACGAAATACAAACTGGTAATTAAACTCTTCTTGTTTCAAAAACCATCTCGCCACTCGCGGAATGAGAGGCCTCGTCGCTTTCAGACTGGCAATGGCTTGGCAATCAGTTACTATTCCGAACTTCTTTCCCAACAAATACATTTGAATTCACACGCGTCGATGATCGCGAGCACCTCCAGCTCGTAGCTATGGTATCGTCTCTCCGCTGGATTGCACAGACGGCTATAGTACGCAACAGGATTAATCAGTCCCGATCCATTTTTCTGCAAAAACATGCTTGCAAGGCCCACGGAGCTCGCATCGGTGTGCAGCTGATGCTGTGATGCCTCGTCGTAAATGACTAGGTTGAGCACCTCAGTCAACAACCTCACCAGCTGTTGATGTGCCTCCTCGCATCCAGTGGACCAGTTGAAAAGTACATCATTTTTTAACAATCGCGTTAGTGGCGCGGATGTGATGGCATAATTTGGAATAAATTTCCTAAAGAAGCCGGAGAGCCCAAGGAAACGCCTGACCTCGGTACCATTCTGTGAACTAGAGAATTGTTACACAGCCACGTTTTTTATCTTCCTGGGCCTAATTCCTTCAGCCGTTAGATCATGTCCAAAGAACTCCACTGTGCTCTGAAAAAATGAACACTTGGACTTGCGCAACGTTAGTGCTTCACTTTTATGACTCAGGAATTCCTTCAAGTACTCCAGCTCCTGCTCGACAGTCTCAGACGGAATGATGACCTCGTCCACATAGCTTATCGCCTTGCCATGCATCTTGCTCGGGGCATTTCGACGCCCAAACGGCATTCAATTGAATTCGAAGTGGCCATAGTGAGTCACGAACGCCGTGTACTGTTTGGCATCCTCCGCTATCTCCAACTGGTAATAACCACACACCAACGGACAAGAACGGTGAAGTAGTTTTTCCCCGTCAACGTTGATAAAACGTTGTCGACCGCAGGCATGGACCATGGTTCTTTTTGGGCGACCGCGTTTAGCTCACGGAAGTCGACGCAGAGTCTGTCTTCGCCATTTTGTTTCCGCACCAAGACAATGGGTGAAGCATACAGCGAAATCGACGGGCGGACTAAGTCGAGTTGCAGTAGCTCGTTCACGATGCTTTCGACTATTATCAGTTTAGGGATGGGAACACGGTAAGATTTTTTATTTACCGGATTGTCTGATGTCAAAACAATATTCATTTTCATAATACAACACTTTCCAAGGTCCTTCAACCTTTCCGCCGCAACCACGATATTCAAGTAGTAACTCCTCAACTCACTATTTTTCGAATTTGCTCAAAGTATCACTGATATTTTCGCAAGCATTATTGATTACATAAGACTTGCCCTTTTCAATCACTATACGGCGACGCGAAAGTACATCGGTACCAATGACAACGTCATGCACCAAAATTGGGTCGCCTATTAGCCCAGTCATATTAGGGCTTTCACCTCGGAATGAAAGATAATAAGCTGCAAATTGGTATGAACCTTTGTTTTGTCATTCTAAATGTTGTCTCAAAAGTCACAATCGTTATCGTGTTCGCGTCTCAAGATATTCAAGGTCAAAGGTCACAAAAATCGGTTTTTCGCGAATATCTGGCTTCCTATCGGTTAAATGAGATTTGCATTTATTATAAAAGTTGTAGGCTATAAAATTCCCTACAACTTTTGTTTAAACTTTTTTTTCATACGACCAACCGTTTTGAAGGTAGAGCGCGAAGAGTGCACATCGTACAGTCATATACGGCCTAATGCAAGGTCAAGCGTGAGTTATGGTTATCAGTACGTTATAAAGTCAATTATTTACTTGGAAATTATAATTATTAAACAATGCCTATTATTTATGTACTAACTATTAATTATTTATATTTAATTAAAGTAGAACCTAAGGAATGGGGCTGGATGCTTGAAAATGAAATCCTGGAGCCCATACGAACGTTATTACCTCCAGCACCAGCCGAACTACTAAACGTAATATTTTGCAATTGCAAAAATGGTTGTGGTTCCCGCTGTGGATGCAGAAAATCAGGGCTACAATGTTCTTTAGCTTGCGGCCAGTGCAACGGACAAGCTTGCCTCAACGCTTCACTGTATCCAAGTAATCCCGATGAAGAAAATACATATGATCCCGATATTCTGGAAGGTTTGGAGATGAACATGACAGATAATGAGGATGATGACAATGAATCGAACATTTTTGAGCGACAAGAAGAAGAATTCATTGTCATCATCCTCATTATCTGTCATGTTCATCTCCAAACCTTCCAGAATATCGGGATCATATGTATTTTCTTCATCGGGATTACTTGGATACAGTGAAGCGTTGAGGCAAGCTTGTCCGTTGCACTGGCCGCAAGCTAAAGAACATTGTAGCCCTGATTTTCTGCATCCACAGCGGGAACCACAACAATTTTTGCAATTGCAAAATATTACGTTTAGTAGTTCGGCTGGTGCTGGAGGTAATAACGTTCGTATGGGCTCCAGGATTTCATTTTCAAGCATCCAGCCCCATTCTTTAGGTTCTACTTTAATTAAATATAAATAATTAATAGTTAGTACATAAATAATAGGCATTGTTTAATAATTATAATTTCCAAGTAAATAATTGACTTTATAACGTACTGATAACCATAACTCACGCTTGACCTTGCATTAGGCCGTATATGACTGTACGATGTGCACTCTTCGCGCTCTACCTTCAAAACGGTTGGTCGTATGAAAAAAAAGTTTAAACAAAAGTTGTAGGGAATTTTATAGCCTACAACTTTTATAATAAATGCAAATCTCATTTAACCGATAGGAAGCCAGATATTCGCGAAAAACCGATTTTTGTGACCTTTGACCTTGAATATCTTGAGACGCGAACACGATAACGATTGTGACTTTTGAGACAACATTTAGAATGACAAAACAAAGGTTCATACCAATTTGCAGCTTATTATCTTTCATTCCGAGGTTGACCCCTTTTTTTACCTAATATGACTGGGCTATATTATCATGAAGTCACACACAAATTGTGGCTCATCAATTGTGACGGTCAATGTTTTCGTTTCGCGGCACTCCACCTGTCGAATCCTATCATCGTCTTGTTGCACGGCTTAACTGTACTGGCACATTGATCCACGATGCTCCATTTTATAAATGAGTGGCAACTGCCCGAGTCTATAAGCGCTTCGCACACGATATCGTTTCCGGTGATGATCTTCGTAACCGGATCACCAGATGGTTCACTGATGGAGTTCACAGAATTTTCATTTTTCTTTTACCCGGGTGGTTTTGGGCAATCGCGTGAAATATGTCCCCGATCCCGACAATTGAAACATACCGAGCAACCTTTATCGTGAGTTATCACCTTTTACACGCAAATGTTTTTGTTACCGGTTGAACAATTCACGACACTAGTCTTACTGTCAACCACCGCGCATGCGTCAACGCCCAAAAACGATTGTAACAGATCAGCACATCGCGGAAAACACATGACTGACAATATCCGACGCAAATTATCGTCCGTCAGCCTGTTAATCATATAACGGATTAATGACTGGGTCGCCGACACCATAGTGGCGTCCCAACAAAAGCATTCGATAATAGTACTCCACCATCTATTCAGACTTCAACTTTTTCGCCTTCATTAATTTCATATGCACATCGGAGGCACTTATGTGAAGCGGAAAATTCGCCGAAAAAAAATTCAACGTTCCATCCATGTGCGAACCACTGTGGTAACGGGGCCAGTTTGAACGGTAATAAAATGGGATGTTTGGAGTTGGACGTGATCTTGGCAGCCTCCCACCGACACGGATTATGCCCTCTGGTACCAGGAATGGCGCCAGTCCCACCAACAGACTCACTTGTCTCCTCGACCTGATGTCCAAATGTTCGCAGTTAAAAGTTTGTGATTGTACATACCTCACGATGATCTCCAGAGGTGTGGAAAATTCATTACTCATGGGCGCTTGATTTGTCAGTTGAGATTGCTTAACCGCCGGCTTGAGATCACAGATAAACCGCATCATGTAGGCCACTATACGCTGCAGCCTCTTGAAGGAGTTGCCGTGTTGGATCTACTGAATAAAGTGTGTTTTCAGGAGCCTCTGCTGCTACCATAGTGGTCTTGGTCCATTTTGTCTCCAAGTCACAAGGGTCCCCACTCTGATACTTGGAAGGCCAAACTGATTCTGCCCTGGATAAAAATAGTGGTCCTTGCAACCACATGCTACAGCGGCTCAACTCAGCTGGCGCCATTCCACGTGATAGAATGTTAGCTGGGTTGTCTTCAAACGCTACGTGTCGCCATCGGTCCGGCCTTGAGAGGGTTTGTATGACCGAGAATCTGTTCACCACAAAGGTATTGTACGATGATGCAGTAGAGTTGATCCACACCAAGACAATCTCGACATCGGTCCAGAATACCTGAAAAACCTCCTGCAGATTGAGCACTGTCTTAACTCGTCTTGTGAGCTCAGTGCCTAGTTTTGTCCCACACAGTAAGTGTCTTGATCGGGACCACTCTTGACTTGGCGCACAGCGACCAAACGACGAGTTGTCCACTCTTAAGGGTTGACCGCATGTGTATTGCTGCGGCATATGCCTTCTCGGAGGCATCACAAAAGTTATGCAACTGTACTTGCACGGGTTTCTCGCCTGTAATGATGTGACGACAAAATTGGGCCTGCTGCAAAGATTGCAGGCCACTGCGGAAATGAGATCACTGGGTATGGATCCCCACGGGTAATCCTGCATCCCAGTCTAATTCCAATCGCCATAATTCCTGCAGGAATAGCTTGGCTGCTACTATCACAGGAGCCAGAATGCCTAATGGATCGAACATTCTGCCTATATCAGATGCCATCGTCCTCTTGAAAAACTTCGCATCGGTTGGATCCAGGTTGATTTGGATTTGGAACTCTTCAGTCTTCGAATGCCAGATGACTCCTAATGTTTTAATATAGTCCTCGTGTAAACAACTGAAGTCCAGCTGGACCTGTTGGTCCTCAGGTTTAATCTGCTTCAACAATAGAGAATGGTTGACACACCATTTGCGCAAATGCATACCTGCACTCGAGAGTATGGTGCATAGCTTCGCCTGTTTGTGAAGTGCCTCCTCTAAGCTGTCTGCCCTGGTCATGACGTCGTCGATATAGCAATCCTTCTCCAATGCACTGCTACATAGGGGACCTTTCTGCTGGTTCTTTTGTGCTAGAACATGCTGACATTTTGTAGCTAGATACGAGGCACACGTCGTGCCCTAGGTTACTGTTTTCAACTGATAGTATCGCACGGGTTGCGTTGAACTATTTATCTAAATCCAGCCATGGTACCGGCGGTGTTCAGGATGAAGCATTATCTGCCGATACATCTTCTCGATGTCGGTAGTGAATACGAAACAAGGAATTCTGAAACACAGGAGTATCGAAAAAAGGTCATCCTCGACAGTAGGCCCTGTATGAAGGACATAATTCAACGGAACGTTTGTGGTCGTCTTACTGGATCCATCGAAAACCACCCGCAGCTTTGTTGTACTACTGTCAGGCTTCAGCACCCAATGATGTGGAAGGAAGTATCGTAATTTCTTCCGCTGCTGCGACGTCACCTCCTCCATATGCCCAAGCCGAATATACTCCTCCATAAAGTCCTCGTTAGGAAATCTTAGATCAGGGTACCTCTCTAGTCGACGTTCCAAGGCAATGAATCTACGAGTGGTCACCGCTTGGGAATTACCTAACGTCTCAGGATCTTTGCTGAATGGGAGTTTAACCAAGAAACGGCCGTCAGAACGTCTTGTCATTGTCAGACAGAAATATACTTCGCAAGCCTTTTCAGTTAATGTAAGCTTGTGCTGCGGATCCTGTACTTCCTCGACCTCCTAAAATTGCTTGATGAGCTGATTAAGCTGGTTATCTTCTACCAGGACTCCGCATGTCACGGAAAAGACTTGAGGTGCGATCACTCTTCCGGCTACAATCCACCCTAGGAGCATGTTCTGGAGCACTGGGAGCTGTGGGCCCAACTTTATCTGTCAAATGGCTAGGACCTCGCAAAAGTGTTTGCTCCGTTTGGTGGAAGTCTGGATCTGACAGCCTTATGTTTTTGGGAATGTGCCATCCCGATGTGTTCAAGTTCTGAGACGGTTGTGGTGATATAATTTTGTCTATGACGTAGGCTTCCAACTACGCGGCATATCCTCATAATCTGAATCTTAGGCCAAGGTTCACCTTATGGTATGACTTCTCAGTGCTACCGCGTACGCTTTTAATGAAGGCAAGGTGTAATGTCGATGATAAACCCAATTTTTTGATGATTCTATTGATGACTAGGTTTATTTGTGCGCCCAGATCCAGCACAGCTCAACAATCCGTCAACTTCCCATTGCTGGTGACCAGCCTGACGACGGCTGTGCCCAGAAGTACATGTCTTTGGGGTCGGGGCTCCATCAGAGTCGTTAAAGCGAGCGATGGTGGTTCTGCATATATTTGCGGCTTTGAGTCTTGATTCGGCGTTGTCATGCTCGAGGATATCGTATTAGTCTGTTTGGGCTTGTTGTCTCTAGGCAGATGAAGCAGGGTATTGTCATTCTTAAGACACTGCTTGCAACTTCTGGCCGCGCAGCTGGAAGCCTGATGTCCTTTCGAAGGCAAACTTAGTCTCTTTGCAGCAGTGATCTTGAGAAAATCCGGGTGGTAGTAAAGCGGGTGATCCTGCTCACACATTAAGCGCCGAGAAGCTGTCGTAGGGGTCACGGTCGATTTGGTGGCTTTCCTACGGTTGATCCCCGGTTTCTTTGTTTTATGGCCGAGTGTCTCGAGGGCCTGGAAATGCGTTTCTATGAAGTCCAACAAACTCTTGAAGAGTGGTAGCCCGCTCGAGTTGGATAATGATTGTTCGTATGATGCGTGAGTCGCTGAATCCAATTTTTGGATTTGCACATTTAGCAGCAACGGATCCCAGTCCCTTGTGGACACTTGCAGGTTCTCCAGGCCTCTGAGACACTCTTGTGTGGTGTCATGTAGAGTCTTTATTGCTGCCACTGATGGCCTTTCATAAGCATGAGATGGCTGACTCATCAATTTGCTGATAAGCGTCGCTACCAATAGTCGCCAGTTGTCGTACATTTCCATCAAGGCTATCCAAGCTGCCTCGTATTTGTCATCCGACAATGTAAAATGTCGAATCAAAAGCTCCGCTTCTCCGATGACGCCGGCCTTGAGGTACCATAGCTTTTGTCACTTGGACATCGGTTGGCTATGCACCATTTGCATGAACAAGTCGTGGAATTGTTGCCAATGTAAATAGTTCCCATCGAAGGTGAGGAGCCTTATTTTTGGTAGAGGCATGGTAAGAGGATTCACAGGCAGAGTCGCTGAGGCAGGTGTGGTGCTGAGTTCATCCATTTTCGATTCCAGACGTATTACTCAATCTTGGGTAAGCTCTTCCAAATGAATGTGCTGTTGCACGTTAAAACCATACACTTCAGGATCGTCATGGAGCTCGACGATCTGCAGGTGATATTCATCCAGCTGTTGACAACTTCGTTCGAGGGTCATGAGTTTACTCTTGCACTAGGTCCGAATAACCTCCTTCTGGTCCAAACGGTCGATGATCCTCCTCAACAAGCCTGCCATAACTTTGTAGCGATGCAGTATCCTGACCACACTGGCATCTCTTGATGCTAAGGCTTTTGCAGTGTAATCGTTGTCCTCGCTATCCTGAATTTCGAGCCTCTTTGGTAACTGTTCCCCGGTTGGCGTGTCCACGTGTGTTTTGGCATGCATTTAATCGCGGAAGTGCTGCTAGTAACGGAGGAAGTTGCCTTTGGTAGTGTGGTTTATATGCTGGGTAAAATACTCGTGTGATGGAGCGACCTCCGGTAGGGATCGGATGTGACTATCGCCTAGTTCAAAATCCTCACTCGTAGCCTCCAGTTGCTACAGTCGCTCCACATAATACCCGGCTTCCTGCTTCCTTGAGGGCGAATCCTTCTTGTAGTTTGAAATAACGCCTTCGACGATTCGAGCCAATCCTTTTAGCTCCTCGATCAGGTGATCCACATTCGTCGGAAAGTGGCCGGAAATAGAAAGCGCGGATACACCACAACACTACACAAAACACCACACAGCACTGCACGACCTGTTTACCGGGGAAAAACAATTATTTAGTTATGTACGCCAAAGTAAATACCAAGTGTATCTCGCCGGGGCCTCCAAATGTTTGTGCCGGGACTCTTTTCTCCCGGCCTTTGATTTTATTATTTTCTTTATTTTACTGTACAGCAATACTGAATAACCAATAATTGAAACAAGACACATAAGGACAAGAATTCGCAGAATACGTAAAGACCCAACCAACAATTGAACGATGAATAAACTTTTGTTTCAACGTTTTGACAAATCAAAAAATGAATGCAAAATGGGTTACTCGATTGATCAAAATAAAAATGTGGTATTCAAAACTTAAAGTATTTTCGCTTTGTGGCAAATTTAATTTGAATTCGGTGAATTGAATTAAAATGATCGATCAATTGATAAATCAATCAAATAAATCGAATTAATTACGAATGAACTAATTATAACAGTGCTAATTAACCTTAAATAACTGTGTAAGTTGATTGAAGCGTTGATATTGCCGGGTCAGGCCGTGATGGGTGCTCAGGAGTGTCAGGAACTCAACATATGTATTCTAAATGAAAGGAAATTTTAAGAGAGACACTATATGTATTACTCTCTTTCTTTCTCTCTCCCTCTCTCTTAAATATAAGATTGCACGATTTCTAACACTAAAACTCTAAAAATATTCAAAAAACAAATCATAATATTAATATATTTTACCAGGTGAAATAGCACAAACATCATTTCACACAGGTGATGGTGGTGGTGGTGGCATTGGTGTTACAACATGGTTTCATGCCGGTGCATCATCATATAATGGTCCACGAGGCACAACCGCACGAGGTTTTTACACTTAACAAATTAACCCTCTAATGGAAATTTCTTCACTTAAAAGCAACAGTTGAAACTTGCATTTTTCTACATACCTATTAATGGATGTTTCATGTGTTTATTTTATGCAAACAAAAATCTTTTTAAAAAAATATCAACCATACACATATATTAATCAAATTTCCAATGAAACACTAAAATAAAAATGCACCTTTCTCTTCAAAGCCATTCTACTGAGAATCTAATTTTTCACATAAACCTTTAATTACTTTAAATGATTAAATTCTAGAAGAAAAACCAATCTTCAAATAAGTTTTCCTATGTTGTTGCCTCTTTTAACTTTTTTTCTAACTCAGTTTCCATTTTATAACATGGCTGCTATTCACATCATTATCATCATCATCATCGTCACGATTTCTAAGTTAATATAAATCTGAGTTGATCATAAAACTCACACCGGCTTTTACATTATTTACAATAATTTAATTTGTTGTATTTAGTGTTGAAGTATCTAATGGATACTATAAATGTGTATGCACTCTCTTTGATCTAGAAACATATCTTAATTAATATAGTTAAGTAAAACTTCGTGTCGTGAATATTTATTTTCATCTCTGATATTTTAGCTCTTTAGTCTTAATTAAATTAAAAATTTAAATTAAAAAATAATTATTTAAAATCGAAGAAAAATATGTTATCCGTAGTAGAAGTATTACCCTCCGTGAAATGAAAAATTCGATTAATCGAAAATTGTTGTCCCCTTTCAACAGGAGTTGGATGCTTTTTCAAAACGAAAAAAAATTATATACGCCCTTACGATGGCAAGTAATCCAAACATATTATCTATCTGTTCTGTGCCACTGTAACTGTGTTTCAAGCTTCTTCTCATTTAGGGTCGCGAAATCGACGGGAAAGGTTATTTAACAATCCTTTTTCTCATGAATAGCTAACAGTATCCGTCAAATTTTACTTGTAAGGATGAATATCTTGATATAACATTACAATTCTGTATATCAGCAACTAATTCCAATCTTCGCTTTAAATATATACTTTTTGGCAAGGAGGTAGAAGGGTATATCATCTTAAAATCTCTCTGTCTTATTATAGATATTATATGTATGATAATCATTTGTTAAACCCCAATATGCAGGGTAGTCTGCAGAATATCTGCATTCCTCGAAATTACTGACTTCCAAAACTCCGAAAATGTTTTAAAAAGTCCTTAATAGTTTTTTTACTTACTAACTGTACCAAAATAATTAAATCTTTCCCTCTCAAAATAACTAAAATATTATCTTAACTCGTTTAAAAATATTAAAATGTACCAATAAACCCTTAAAATGTGTAACACTTAAAATTGGTAGCTCAACACTGTGCCAAGTTTTTAATTGCTTTTATCTGAATCTATTTATTTCTCTCACTTAAAAAATTATCAAATAAATTCCAAACGAACTATAAAACTAACATAACCTCGTCCATACATGAAAATTTTAACAAACAATAGTGGAAGACCAACACGGTTTAACACCAGCCCCCAACTCATTTGCTGGCTGTCCAAGTCGACCACAAACAAATACTAATGACAATGGAAATGGAAAGTATCTCTCAGTGCCTGGAAAATCAACCAATACATTGAATCCTGGTAACGTTTCAAAACTATTCATTTACTCCTTTTTGTAACAAAATTTAATTGAAAATGAAATTGAATTGAATGAGCAACGAATACAAATTTTTAACGTAAATAAAGTCGTGAATGAGTAATGTACTTGTAAATCAATAAAGTTTGATTAATTCCTCTTCGTTTATTTGATTTTTTCAATATTTCATCCAAATTTAAAGTTTCAATAGCGAAGTTGCACAATCGAATTTATTTATGTGAATAATTTCCATTTGAATTTCTTCTTTTCGTAACGGATTTTCCTTTTGTTTAGCGAATAGTGTGGGCGCCTTGAGAGATATTTTTAAAAGATACCAACGTAGTTTTTATGGTCTGTGAATCTTAAAACTGTTTATTGCAATCTTCTGGCTTCTATCTTGTCTTTTTCTCACTCTTTTGATTTCTTGATACGCTTTTAGTTGCTCTGTAGATGGTTTTTTTGCTTTTGTAAATTTTGTAGATAATAAAAAGAAATGAATTTCTCGCACCAGTCATGGATGTGTACTATAGCATGGACTGTTGGCATAACAATAGTGCTTGTCTATCTAATAGAGTCCTGTCCTTTTCAAATCTATTTCGTTGTAACTCCAGGCTAGTTGCAGCTCAAATTGTTTGAAACTGAATTATATCTATTGTATGGTAGAGTAAATTACAAGAATTTTTTAAGAATGATACTGCAACCAGTCTAGAAACCAACACTTACTACTAAATGATCCTTTTTGTTGATGCTTTTATCTAACATAAATTTCATATGATCTAGAAGCCGATATGGTGAAAAGTCCCAGCAGTCAATCCATGATGCGTGTTACCAGCAGTACAGACATTGGCGATCATCGAGCCAACACACAATTCATGAGGAAAATTCCACCTGGCGCTGAAGCAAGTAATATTCTAGTAGGGGAAGTCGATTTCCTGGACAAGACACTATCTGCCTTTGTACGTTTGAAACAAGCATCAGTTATGGGAGATTTAACAGAGGTCCCAGTTCCAACAAGGTAAGTGGCGAAAGTTTCATAAGCATAAGTATTTGATTGGTCACAAAAAAAATTTCATCCTGGGGTCATCAAAGTCAAAAGTGCCTTATTCAATACTAATCGTTATAAATTTTCAAAGAATGTAAAGCGAATTCCAAACAATAAAAATACTGTTGTTTAGTAAAAGATTAATAGCAGAAATTAATACAGTTGATGGACTTACAATCGGGAATGACCTGAGTGTTTATACCGCGACCAAAGGCTTTTCTTTGGCCGCTTGTATCCGAAAAAACAAAGTAAACGAATTTACAGAGTTAACCGAAGGCCAGATACAAAATCTGTCCCTTAATTAATTGTGAATCCCGGTCCAATACCGTTATTCTCTTGAAGAAGGGTGAAATGGCCAAGCTCTCAATAATGAAACTACTTTGTCTAACTATATCCTGCAACTGGCAACTTTATTGGAAAACTTCTGACTTAAATATACTTATATTTACTAAGTCAGCGATATTGTCCGCTCCCACGCTCCAACATTCTTCATGGACGAGCATATCGCTAACTCTGCACAAGTGCATGTCTATGTCCAGCCAGCGACATAAATACGCTTCCACGAGTCAACATCATTCGTGGGAACGTGCTATCGTATCGCTGACTGTGCACAATCGCATGTAGTCACGTCGCAAATTCCTCAGATTTTAAAAATACAAAGTGATATTTGTTTTGACTGAAGAATTCACGACGTGCATCTGAAGATGATCATGTTTAATTTTATAGAGACAATTTTATGCAATTTAGCTTTTAGATTTAGACAAGAAGAATGTTTAGGAAATGTTTTATTTTGTTTGGGTTTAAAACATGCTCCCGGCGTTAAACGGCAGTTTAACCTGTTAACCGCAAACTGAAGGCTTTTGTTGGCATCGATCTTGGAGCTGGAGTCGGGGCAAACGCAGGTTGCCTTGCCGGTTTACTGTGTCCCCGACGTAGATGTTGGCACGCTAAGTAAGTTAAAGCGAGAAGGCCAATGAATAATCCGCTGTAGCCTACTGTGAATTGATGGACGGTTTGGGATTCCATTTTGGTGGATTGTAGTTCCGCATCTAGCTGGGCTTGTATCGCTCGTTGCATCGAGTCAAAATTTTTCTGGTCTGAGGCGTTGTAAGCTTGGATTGTTGTTTGTTCTTCTAGTGTCGACTGAAAGGTGAATTGGGATACATATATTTCTGAGCGGAAGGAAATGGGTTTTAAAGGATGAAAGAAAATCTTCTGGCAATTCTAAAGTTCCGGAGCCATTGAGTGTTATTAATGACATCTCTTTTCCGCAATCGATATTGAGCTCAGAGGCCTGGCTCATAACGTAGATCCAGTGGTTTAGATTGGTTAAGGGGATCCTTCTTTTCAATTCGGTAATCTGTAGTGAATAATGGAGTTTCATAAGTCCGTGAAGGACTACAGCGATGTTCTGCTGCCTCGGCAGAGGAAGGTGTCGGTTTCTGCCGAGAATGCCCTCGTCCGGAGACGCGTGAATGTGCTGGCAGGCTAGCATTGCGGTGTCGTGGGGCGGGTTCGTTTCCCCGGCACGAGGACCCACTACAAAACATTTCGCATTCACGAATTGCTTTCAGGTCAAAAAAAAGGCGACCAAAGTCGCAAAGTTGTAGATAACCTCACCGAAGGAGACGTACTTGTTACTAGAACAAGTGAAACCTGAGAAGAAAGGCGAACTTGGGGTTGACCTCGTCATTACCCAACGAAGTTCATGGCCCACAAATGAAAGAGGGGCAACCGGGTGGTGGTGGAGCCCCTTCATACCCACCCAACCGGAATAAATCCATTGATAGCTTGTTGAAGTGGCCAGGTATTCCTCTTCTGAGTGGAAAACTCATACAACTTGAATTATATGAACTTTCCCATCAGAAGGGGAGTACCCCGGTGACCAATTTATGTCATAGAATTATACAATTGAATTGCATAAATCTATGCCATAAAAAGGCACTCTGCTTGGGCCACTCAAACGATGACGTCACCTGAAACAGAAAGGATTATTAATTACCCGGTGGCTGGCTCATGTTTTGGGGTTGAAGCCTGCCACCGTACCGGGTCCTATACTCGGTTAGAAAAATTGGAAGGGAAAGACCGATTTTTCGTTTAATTCATTATTTTTATTTTCTAGTGTGAAAAATATTAATCAAAAACAAATGCAACCTGAAACATAACTACTTTTCATTTAGTTTTAAATATCTGGAAGTTATGCAAAATTACAATCGAAGAATAATTTCTAAGAGATAATATTCAATCTCATATCCTCATAGATCACCTCGATTTACTCAGCCAAAAATAATTAATATAATTTGAATAATTAATATAATTTGAATAATTAATATAATTTGAATAATTAATATAATTTGAATAATTAATATAATTTGAATAATTAATATAATTTGAATAATTAATATAATTTGAATAGTTAACAAGAAAATATTGGACATAAATTTTATTAAATTAAAAGGACTCACCGCATGTTCCGTCGAGCGCTCGATGGGTGCTGGATACGTCCTGTAAATTTTCACTTTTGTTAACTTTGTTGCTATTAGTATTATTCACAACAATGTAATTCGACAATGATCTAAGGCCGAATAATTCACCTATCACTATAAAGGTTCTTTGGGCGAATGCCATACAAAATTTAGTAATAAAATCACTTGAAACGGGCGCTAGTATGAATCCGTTTTCAAGAATTGTTCGTAACTCTTCTCATCCATAAGTTTATCAATTTCTGAAGTTTCACTGAGCTTCATTTTGAATAACCAGCCTTTTTCATAACACGATGTATTGATCAACCCTGGGGTATCCTCAACTGATGTGTTCTTCTCTACCACAGTTCCTGACACAGGAGAATATACTTCACTTGCTAGCGGTGGATGCAGAACACAAAATCCATTTCGATAATTGTGGAGCCAGTTGAATACGCTGCAACACGAAGAACTGTTGATCCGATGCGCTTTGAATGCCAGGAATGGCGAACGTGTTTCCGTTAACCAGCTCGTCCCAGACAATGATCAGTAGAGCGGTGGTTGCCGAAACCTTAAAAATGAACCAAACGCGGCATCAGCTAATTAGTACTGCTCCAGTGCTGGTTCTTCGGACGGTTTGAAATCGTTATCGAAATGGGGCTTGGGTATTGTATGTGTACGAGTAGTTATCAATCACTGCAATCACGGCAGGCCATGGAGTAATTGCGGCTTGTCCTCAATTCAAATGGCGTTGGGTACCCGTATTTATCCTTGCACTATCTACACCGTGATTGCATTGAGAAATTTTGGTCAGCTCTAGGTGCACGGCGACTGGTAATAATTAATTAGCAAAAAAAAAAAGTTCACATCAACAGAGTATTTCCCGCAAATTTTAATTGTTGCTGTTTCGACTCACCAATAAGTACGTAAACATACCCTCTTATTTTAAAATCTATCACGCGCGCAGATAAACAGATAATTTGTTCTTCGCACATCTCGGATATTTTTATTCTATAATTCCAAATAGTTTTAGATTGAGTTTATGTTAAATCGTCATTTGAAGTGTTTGCACGTTATGAAAATGATTGGCACGAATGAAACCAGTTCATACTATGAATAGGTTTATGTAAGAAAACATTTTGTTTGTTTTGGCGTTCACTCAGCTAATCCAATCGTGACATGGTCGGCGACTTGCTTTTGTCAGCAAAGCCCCGAGACTCTGCGTTCGCCGTCTCCGTTGCTTTTCCGAGGTCAGTCTTTGGGGTGGGGTGTTTTGTAAAAAGAAATCACAGCTCACTAATATCGTTTGCAGCTACGAGGCTGGAATGCACTGAATCCGAACCACTAATTTATAGGTTATCGTCCGCTCGACACAACCAAGCGCATAATTACACCAACTCCGTCTTCCGCAGCTCTTTCCCCATCTCTCTTGTTCTTTTCCACGTTCCACGAGCACATTTCCCAATTCAGATATCAAAATGCGTCACACTACGAGTGTTCCGCCCCCAGCTTTAGCAATACATTAACATTCCTCCAAATGAGACGTTGAATTGCGAAACAATTTCTCAAACAGTAGAGATGCGGTGCATAGACGACACCGCGCAAACAATGCAATACAAACAATAATTTAAATCGTCAACACGCGTGAAGGAAGCACGGAATGGTTGATATTCGTCCAAAAATAAATACTTCTTGCTTTCGAGCAAACAAGAATCAAGCGTTGCACGTTCGCAAGCGTCGAAATAATGGACCACAGCCTCACGCGTTCCAATTCGTTCATTGTGTTTTTTAAATAATGTTGACATGCTTTGGATCCAAACTCTCTCACGTTGTTTCAATTTTAAACGACTTCAATCGGAAATCGAATTCCAAAACTAGACACCAAAACATCAACAGTCAAGAGACAATAAACTTCCGTACACCCGGCTACGATTCTACGCAAAACAGATTCACTTCGATTCACGAAACTCAGAAGAATGCCATGAGAACGATGATAATTTTTTTCACATTTGCCCCCTCCACAGATTTATTCGCGTCAATTTCCTTCGGGGCCATTGCACTGCAGCTCCTTCAAACTTTCACTACGAAAGCACAGTCCTAAAACGAGGAAATTATTTCACTTCATTCAGCAAAAACAATACCAACGATGCCGACTGCTTACCAGCACTTTTGTAAAGAACCATTTATTAACATGGGTCCACGAATCACTTTGTTTGCGCCACCACTAACATGTACAGCTATATTTCCCACAAATATATTACCTCAAATACACTCGACTAAAGTTTTCCGGGAAAGATCAAAACCGGATGCTGTACAATTTCAGGCTGATTAATTTCACTTCTGCACGCAATTCCAACTAGGAAGTGATTAGCAAATTGCGGATTCGAAACCTGTTGACAACTTGTTGATTCATCACGCTGTTCGTGGAAATTGGTGGCCCAAGGTATTCCAAGGCGCTTGCCGGTTTCTAACTTGAGTTAACGGTGTTCTATAGATTCTTTAATATCGAGTTAGCACATTATTTAACCGATTTTCTTTAATAAACACGCGAAATTGTCACGTGTTCAGCAGCTCCGTACGTCTCTCTTTCTGTCGTCTTTCCCAAGTTGCCACCATGGCGGGGCCGAACCATCGAGCAACGAAACAGTAGTGCAAAATCGCGAAAAGTTTCGTTCAATAGTGACATCTATGGGTGGGTCCGCGATGGTGATAATGCACACTCGTTTCGGTTGTTTTTAAAATTTACGTCGTCTTTTGTAGATTCGCTTAAGTTATCAAATGAATGCAATTTTCGTTTGTAATGATTAGGCGTAATTAGGGAAAATGAAAAATCGGAAGAATTAGACAGGCATACCCCAATTACCGACAAACAAAACAATTTTTAACCAAGATTATGGTTGGAATGGGTAAAATTTGACAATTATTGAGGGGGTTTAAGTGATACAATGATTTTATCGTTCATATAATTAAAAGGGTTAACCGTTTCATTCTAAGCATTTGTATACCGCGTTACACCGCAATTCGTTAAATTGAGTTTGTGCTGTGTGCTTGTGGCAGCGCTGGCTTTTAGCGCCCTAATCCTCGATTACTACAAATCCTTTTGAGGCGGCATTTGTTTTCTCTTCTTCTACTCTACTAATCCACCAAAATGAGGCGCTCTGGGAGGAATGAAGTGGAAGTCCTTGCCTTTAGTTGTGCAGAACTTGATCATATTCTCCTGCCCTTCTTTGTTTTGCACTTCTCCAAAAGTTGATTTTTGGCTCCCACGAAATTAGTTGCGTTATCACAGTAGATATTTCGGCAATTTCCTCGTCGAGCTACAAATCGGTTAAGTGTGCCAATGAATGCCACCGTCGTAAGCTGCGTTGCTAGTTCAAAATGAACGGCCCTTGTGGCAAAACAATAAAACACGGCTAGGTAAGTTTTTTGCGGCTGCTTGCCTCGCTTTTTGGAATGGGTATAAAGAGGGCCAGCGAAGTCCACGCCTGTATTCAAAAACGGTCTTGTTTGATGTACTCGATCTGATGGCAGGTCTCCATTAATACCGACAGTACCTTGGGTTTGCTCTAACGCAGGATATATAATTTTGCACCACGGATCGTGCCAATGTTTTGCCCTTGAAAGGCCAATACCGTTGTCGTGCTATTGCTAGTGAGGCTTGCGGCCAAGCGTGTTGATGGTCTTGATATATTTGGTTCAGGATCAGTTTTGTGATAGGATGGGCGTAAGGAAGAAATAAAGGATGTTTGTGGTTGTACTCCAAATCAGACTACTCGAGCCTTCCACCTACTCGTGGAAGTCTATTTCGATCTAGGAAGGGTGTACGACTGTTTAGACGACTACTGCAACTTAGCTGCTCTGTTGTTTGAATTAATTTAACCTCTTCACGGAACCCTTTCTTCTGGATTTCTTTGATTATGACTGAGGAAGCTTCATACAGTTCTGATACGTTCAATGCGTCATTGTTCCGATTGAAGGTGATTTTTCTACTGGCCAATCTAGTGAAATGAATTACCAATGCCACAATACATTTGACCTTACGGAAGGAATTTCCGCGGCTTATTTTGTTGATAAAGTGTGGCTCGGCTTCAGTGGTTACAAAAACACCTTTAGATTTTTTCTTTTCTAGTTCAATTTCTTGCCCAATGTGTTTTGTAGGCCACAAATCAGGATGACCGTGAAAAAAAGAGGCCCGTAGAACCACAATGAATTCTGCTTTAGTTTTACTGGGCTGATACCTCGCGAGGCTAAATCTGCTGGGTTATATGTTGAGCTTACGTGACGCCACTGACTGGGTGTTGAGTACTGCTGGATTGCTGCTATTCGATTTTCCACAAACGTCTGTCATGAAGCTGGATCACTATTTAGCCAGTGGCGTACCATCTCTGAGTTCGTCCAAAAAAAGCAAGACTGAGCCGCCATACTCAAATCAGACTGAAATCGATGCACTAGATCGGTCGCAAGTTTTACTGCACCATTCGCGGAATAGTTAAAGTTTTGATTGGTGCTACCCGTGTTTTAGCACATAATAAATGAACGGTGGTAGTGCCGTCGTGGTGATTGGCTCTAAAATAGACCGCTGTTCCATAAGCCTTTTCCGATTTGTGTATTACGTGTATTACGAGGTACTCGAGCCCCAAAAACATGTCGCGGTATTTTAATTTTGTTGAGTTGTCCCAAGTTTTCATGAAAATCCATCCATGGTATATGTAACCCCATTGGTAACTGCATTCCAATCCAGTTTTACCTTCCATAGACTTTGAATGAATATTTTTGCTGTGATTGTTACTGGACTCATGAGTCCTAACGGATCGAATATGTGAGTGATCGTTGAAAGTGCTATTCTTTTAGTCACTCTTGTTGGGCGGATATAAAGTGGAACTCTAGTTATGAGTCCATCTTGGGCAGGCAGCCACGTGACTCCCAAAGTTTTCACCTGTTCTGTTGGTTTGTCCTGTGTACTGTACTTCTTGGTCTATTGGGCTTATGTCTTTAAGCAGGGTGGGATGATTCGCGCACCATTTTCGCAGATTGAATCCTGCTGATTTTAGGATGCGTTGGACCTCCTCTTTCTTTTGGAGAGCTTCTGGCAGGCTATTTGCACCAGTCTACAAGTCATCCATGTAGAAGTCTCTTTGAATTGCCAGACTTTGCAACGGATATTTCAGTCTTGATACCACGACTAATTGTTCCAAGCATTTCGTTGCTAAATACGGTGCCACGGTAGTGCCATAAGTTACCGTGTTTAATTCATAGCATCTTAATTTTTCACTGGGATAATTCCGCTAAAATATCATCTGGTAGGGACTGTCTTTTTTATCGATCCATATTTGCCGATACATCTTCACGATATCAGCGGAGAAGACCTTTTTGAATAGCCGAAATCGGAGTAAAATCATAAACAACTCGTCTTGTATCGTAGGCCTAGTATGGAGTATATTGTTCAAGCTAATATTCGTAGAAGACTTTGCCGAGGCATCGAATACCACTCGCAGCTTGGTTGTCGAGCTGTCCGGTTTGAGGACGGAATGGTGTGAAAGCACAAAGTGTGAAGTCGCAAAGTCGGGCATTTTAACCTCGGTCATGTGTCCTAACTTCTGGTACTCCTCTATGAAGTCTTGATAGGCCCGTTTGACTTCTGCATCTTTGACCAAGCATTTTTGAGTTAAATAAATCGTTTGAAAGCTATTTCTTTCGATTGGCCCAATTTTTTGGATCATCAAGCAAGTGGTAGCTGAACTGTAAAACGTCCATCATTTGATTTCTTCACGTGACGTTGAAAGTGAGTTTCACACTGTCGTTCCTTAGATGTCACTGCAACGGTAGGCTTTTTGTTCTCTTCTAATCTCCAGAACCTTTCCAACTCAACATCCAGCTTGGAACCTTCTGCCCGAAGCATTGGCTATACTTGTGGGCTTTGCTTGGCTGCGAGAATCAAATTGCAGCTGCTATTTAGTAGATATGCTCTGCCCACGCTCCAACATTCTTCATGGACGAGCGTATCGCTGACTTTGCACAAGTGCATGTCTATGTCCAGCCAGCGACATGAACACGCTTTCACGAGTCAACATCATTCGTGGGAACGTGCTATCGTATCGCTGACTGTGCACAATCGCATGTAGTCACGTCGCAAATTCGTCAGATTTTAGAAATACAAAGTGATATTTGTTTTGACTGAAGAATTCACGACGTGCATCTGAAGATGATCATGTTTCATGCTATTTAGCTTTTAGATTTAGAAAAGATATTCTTTTGTTTGGGTTTCAAACATCTGAAGTTGATCATGTATAATTTAACAGAGACAATTTTCTGCCATTTAGATTTTAGATTTGTAAAAAAATATTGTTTGGTTTGTATTTCATTTAAATATGATATTATTGAATTTCAATGTGGAGAGAACAAAGATAAATTTATGCAATTCAGATATTTTAGATTTAGACAAGAAGAGTGTTCAAACACTGAGTTTATTTTAACTTGACGAATTTATACAAATACAAATTATGCTTATTCTAATCAAAAAATCATAACATTGCTTATTCATTGTAGAAAATGATAACATTGGTTATTCATATGTCGTTATGTTAAATATTGGATAATAAGAATTTGCGTATATTGCAATTGATTGCAATGACCTATGAATGCTTGGAATTCATAGTCAATGAATTGTACGGAATGTGCATATGTGTGCACGCGTCGAATATGAAAATTGTTATTAGTTTAAACATATTCCCGGCCTCTGAAACGACCTGTTACAGCTAGATCTGCTTTTTCGTGGACGCAATTGAAAATTTTCTGGTGGTGTAATGACCTTTGCTGGAGAAGGCTTACATCGGCAATAGATTCATATACTTATAAAAATGATGAGGAATGTAAGTCCTACAGTGTTGGCAATCACTTGATGTAGCGTTGATAATTGCAGATTTTGTTTGTGTTCTACATCATGCAGGTATCTTTTTAAGCTACATATGTCATTTGTGTTATTTATTGTCAGTATACTTTGTAGTTCAGGGCGGGTGTGATGGTGGAATGAGTCTTCGATGTTGGTTATGTTCAGAGCAATTGACAGGTCGTAGCTGGACTTAATCCTGTGTTGATAATGATGACGTGCGACAATGGTGAAGGAGCCATCCTTTAAAGTACAGTCATTCAAGAACTGCAGCAATTCCATTTGCAGCAATTTGATTTTCTTTATTAGGTTCCCTCAGACGATGGTGACATGAGTGCTGTTTTGATGTTCGTACATCCAAGCATTGAGGCTATGCAATTGTATCCATGGCTCCAAGGAGGATACGGTTCCCAATTTGCAGCTCTTTGGTAGCGTCGTAGGCTGTTCCGGTAGTTTTAGTACACATCGTGCAGGTCCGGTATCCTTACTGAAAAAGGCGTGCCTTTGGTTGCAGACGAAGTTTCCTTCGGAGTCAACATAACAGCAGTTGATATCTTTATCAGAGAGTTGATAAAGGGTTTTCCAATAAGATGTGTTATTTTGAATAGCCCGCTATTTCGGTAAATGTAACTTTTGAAGTTGTCATTTTTTGACTTTTGACAAGTAAAAACTACGACATTACAAAATGCTACAACACACGCTTCAACAACGCATTGGAATTATTAAAATGCACTATAATCGTGGTGAAACTTTGGCAGAGACGGTTCGTAAAACTTGAACATTTTCGGGTCGTCGTGAAGCACAATTTCGGACCCCAATACAGAAATTGGTGGAAAAATTCGAGCTGTTGGGACAACTCAGTGATGTGAAGAATTAAACGCGTGCATGTCACGCAAGAACAGCCGAGAATATTGCTGCTGTAGCCGAAAGTGTTGAAGGAATCCCAGGTTTCTCCATTCCTTGTCGTTCTTTGGAATTAGGCATTCTACAAACGTCATTACACCGTATTTGGCATAAAGATTTGGATCTTAAGGCTTATAAAGTTCAGTTAACACAAGAACTCAAGCCGTTTTATCATCAGCAACGTCGTGTCTTTGCTGATTGGGTCCTTGAAATGCATGAGTGATGAGGCCCATTTCCAACTTGGTGGCTTCGTGAACAAGCAAAATTGTCGTTTCTGGGGCTCGGAAAACCCAAGAGTTATTATTGAAAAGCCGCTCTATCCTCAACCTGTGACTGTTTGGTACGGTTTATGGTCCGGCAGAGTCATTGGACCTTACTTTTTGATTGATTTTTCATGGCCGGATAGGATGGTATTGATCTGTACAACGTTTACTTTCAACAAGACGGCGCTACGTGCCACACAAGCAACGAAACCATTGATCTTTTACGGACCATTGATCTTTTACGGACCGTGTTATCTCTCAAAGTGGTGATCACAATTGGCTACCGAGATCTTGTGATTTAACACCTTGCGACTTCTTCCTTTGGAGCCACGTGAAAGAGAAGGTCTACGCCAACAGCCCAGCATCGATTCAAGACCTCAAAGACGGAATTCGTGAGGCTATCGAGGACATAGGGCAGCCACTTTGCGATTTGGTTATGGAAAATTTCATGAAAAGGATATGGTCCTGTAAGCGTGGTCATGGTGGTCATTTTCCTGATGTTATTTTCCACTATTAATGGCATACCTTCTTCTTTATAATGAAATAAACATCCGATCATTTATATTAAAAAATGATTTTTTATTTATTTGTAATATCAAAATAACACCTCTTATTGGAAAACCCTGTAGTAGTAGTCCCTGTGTAACGTAAGAACTAGGAATTGAGAGCTGGTTTGAATTTTGGACCTTCATTCGAATGCCAGTGGTATGACGTTGAATATCTGCAAAATTTCATTTTTTATTAATGGTAGGGTTATTTTAAAAATTGCCTTTTCCACGGTGACTCTTCCTTCAACTCTTATGAGCATGTAAAGCTGCATAAGCGCTTTATAAGTTGATTGCCCAGGGATAGCCAGGGAGTTCGGCATATGTTCTCTGATGACCTGTATTTCAGCAGATAATTGAATAGGAGAGAGAATCGAAGGACTGACTTTACTGTTACGACTGTCAGTAATAACGTTGAAAAGCATTGACTGCGTATGTTCGTAAGCCTTCATGATGGTTACGAGATGTATTGCTATTGTATTAAATGGCGTCAGGATCTGCTGCTCGTTCAATACCTTGTTCATGGAATTCACTACCTGGGAAAAGTTGTCGCTGACTCTTTTCTGGAAGGCTGCCCAGTCAGATTCAATTTTGTGGAGTCGATTCTCGAAATAGCGCTTATTTTTCGTGATTTCAAATCCTTAAAAAAATTGATCAAGTAAAGCTTCATTGCCTGACCAGCAGCGGCTTGTTACAATGAAGGTGATTCCATTGTAAAAACCCAGGAATCGTTCCTAAATGAGAGAAATAAACAAGCAAAACCACCGCAAAATAATTTAAAGCTTAGCTAACAAGCTGAAATAAACGGATCAAATAATTCAAACCTGGTTAATAAGCTGAAACGGAATAAAAGAACTGTTCAATAGAATAATATATTTAAGATAATACAAGGAAAATGTTCAATATGTCCCTTCTTGGACAACCGGGATGACGTCGGTGTCACCAATGTTTAGTAAAGATTAATAGCAGAAATGAATACAGTTGATGGACTTACAACCGGGAATGATCTGAGTTTATTTCAACTTGACGAATTTATACAAATACAAATTATTCTTATTCTAATCAAAAAATCATAACATTGCTTATTCATAGTAAAAAATGATAACATTGCTTATTCATTGGTCGTTACATTAAATATTGGATAATAAGAATTTGCGTATATTGCAATGGAATGCAATGACCTATGAATGCTTGGAATTCGGTTTACACGTGCATGCATATGCAATTCGTAGTCAATGAATTGTATGGAAGGTGCATATGCGTGCACGCGTCGAATATGGAAATTATTATAAGTTTGAACAACTGTCATGTTTTATAGTTCGCGGCCGATAATTTTAATGTTCCGAGAAAGTGAAAATGCGCTGTCCTGTAAATTAAATTAAAAGAGTTTATTTACTAAGAATGCACAATAATTTACTTCACTATTTTACAAATCGCACTTTAGTTTGCTTTTCACTTGTCCTATCAATTTATGTTTCCCATATCTTCAATTACATCACGAAAACCCTTTACTTCACTATCAATCAATATTGCGTTCAACTCGCGCTCTACAATATCACAGTTTTTATTATCACGGTTTTACTATTGCTCTATCTCCCCCATTCATTTAGATCGGCTTTATATAGGGTCTCCAGTCATTCAATCCATTTTTCGTATATTGGCAAATGTTCTGACGAGAACTACCTGGAATCTCCAAGCAATTCTGAATACCCGCAGTGACGTCACTTTCAGATATTGATCATGGAGCTACTTGGCCCATTCTTTTAATTTCGAGCACATTCGTTTACTTTTCAATCAATATTGATCATGATGTTATTAATAGCTGCGACAACAATTGTGACATTAGCTCGCAGAATTGAATCTACTTGGTTGATTCTTGAGCTTTCCAGTACATTCGTTTATTGATCATGATGTTATTAATAGTTGGGACAACAATTGCGACAGTAGTTCGCAGATTTGTTTGGACATATAATAATATGTATATATATATATATATATATATATATATATATATATATATATATATATATATATATATATATACATATATATATATATATATATATATATATATATATATGTATATATATATATATATATATGTCTAACAAACACTTCTTGTTAAAAAGATAAACTACGCAGCGTTTCCCATGTGTGTTGGGTGCCGCCACCCAGCTTCTAATATAAGTTGTTAATTTTTTTTTTTTTTGGCAACCTTGTTGTGAAGTGGTAGTACTTTTAGCGTGCTATGACATGGCTGTGTTTCTTCTATTCACGTCTACTGACTAAAATAAATGTCGTTTTCTCATTAATTTTCACCCGAGGTTCATTTTATGAACCTTAACCATCTCATATTCATTACATTTACGTTTAAATGAACATTTTCGTGCAAACTAATGCCTTAAAAATCCCCTATTCTTCATTTTTCAGATTTCTATTCATCTTGCTCGGCCCGCCTGGAAGTCATGGAAGCTTTCACGAAATCGGACGTGCTATGGCAACGCTTATGTCCGATGAAATATTCCATGAAGTTGGCTATCGTGCCAAGAAACGTGATCATCTCCTTGCAGGAATCGATGAATTCCTGGATGCTGTAACTGTCCTCCCACCCGGCGAATGGGATCCAGCCATTCGGATAGAACCACCAGCAGCAATTCCTTCACAAGAAGACAGAAAACGCCCACCAGAGAACCCGAAGAAAGAAGAAATCGACGAGGAGGAAGAAGAACAAAGGTTGCGTGAAGAATCAGGGCTGTCGAGAACGGGTCGCATGTTTGGTGGTCTGATAAATGACGTTAAACGCAAGGCTCCCTTTTATTTATCCGATTTTAAGGATGCACTCTCGTTGCAATGTATTGCTTCCTGGATATTTTTATACTTCGCGTGCTTATCACCGATTATCACTTTCGGCGGTCTACTGAGCGAAGCAACGGGCAAGAATATGGCTGCTATGGAGTCATTGGTATCGGGATTTGTTTGTGGAATGGGATATGGATTTTTTTCTGGCCAACCGCTAACAATTCTCGGGTCTACAGGCCCAGTATTGGTTTTCGAAACCATTGTGTATACATTTTGCCAAGAGCGCGAATGGGATTACATGTCGTTCAGGCTGTGGATTGGGACGTGGATTGCAATAATTTTACTTATATTAGTGGCCATTGATGCTAGTGCATTAGTTTGTTATATAACACGTTTTACCGAAGAGAATTTTGCGACATTAATTGCATTCATTTTTATATACAAGGTATATAATTGAAGAAGGCTATATGATTTTTTTTCATCAACCATTAATTTTTTAAGGCTGTTGAGAATGTGGCTTTAATTCAAACGAAATTCCCGATAAATCCAAAGACTGTGTATGACTGTGTATGTACACCTCCTATAGGTAGTAATGATTCCATTTTGGAATGGGCTAAGTATACAAGATATCAATGTATGGTAAGTGTAATCTAGCATCTTTAATACAAATCCTATAATAAAACAAAAACTTATTTCTCTCTTTACAGAACCTTAACGGCACCTTAATTGGCACAGATTGTTCGAAGCCAGAATCCTCTAATGTATTCCTCATGTCCGCTATTCTGTTCTTAGGAACGTTCCTATTGTCAATTATATTGAAGGACTTCAAAAATGCACTATTCTTCCCATCAGGGGTTCGACAAATTATTAGCGATTTCTCAGTAATCATTGCTATCTTCTCCATGTCCTTGCTAGACTACTGTGTAAATCTACCAACTCCAAAATTGGAAGTTCCCCGAGAATTTAAGCCAACCTTGCCAAATAGAGGATGGGTTATTGCCCCATTTAACCACAATCCTTGGTATACAAGTATTATTGCTGTTTTCCCTGCACTATTAGGTACCATCCTCATATTCATGGATCAGCAAATCACTTCGGTCATCATCAACCGAAAAGAAAATAAATTAAAGAAAGGATGCGGATACCATTTGGATCTATTCATTTTGGCAATACTTATACAAATCTGCTCAGTAATGGGATTACCATGGTAATTCGTTTGCTTCAATTCTTCAATTGAGATTGACTCAAATACTTTTTCTTTCATTTTTACAGGTTTGTTGCCGCCACGGTGCTCAGTATCAATCATGTGAACTCGTTAAAGTTAGAGTCGGAATGCGCCGCGCCGGGTGAAAAGCCACAATTTTTGGGAGTGAGAGAGCAACGTTTAACGCACATTTTAATATTTTTAACTATTGGTTGCTCCGTCCTACTAACTCCCTTACTAAGTCACATTCCAATGCCAGTGCTATTCGGCGTATTCTTGTATATGGGTGCGGCTTCGCTCAAAGGATTGCAATTCTTTGATAGATTGTTGATTATATTCATGCCAGCCAAATATCAGCCGGATTATATGTTCTTGCGACAGGTGAGTTTCTACATCTTGGATAGTTTTCTTAAAATAAAATTAAGTAATGGTTTTGTACTAATTAATGTAAAACAAAATAATTTCCCTTTTGTGAGTTGGTTAAAACAAGAATTGTCTATCTTGGGGATCTTGCTATGAAATTCAGGGATTATTGCACGGATTTTCGCTTTGACTATCGATAGCTCATACAATCAGTTTTATCTGAATTTACACGCGAAAAATACTCACTCATCTTAAGTTAAGTATGTTTTGATTCTCATACTACAGAGATCTGTTATTTCAGAGGTAACACAGGGTTTATGCCTAAATTACTCAATTTAGCGTGAAAAACTTATAAATAAAAATCAACAAAAATCAATGATTGCACATAAAATTTTTACAGTTAAGGAAGAAATAATGAACACATTGCTTGTGGCAACACAACTTTAATTAGCACAGAGAACGTACTAATATCACCTGCAAGGAACTCAACACAACACAACTCTCCGTTGAAAACTTTTTAGTTCCCCTGTTCTTCAAGAGATGTGTAGGTCTGCGTTGATCCAGAGGAGCCACTGGAGCAAGAGTCGGCGTTGTACTTGGCTCGACTTGGGCCGGTTTACTGGAGCCATGGGATTCATGAATGAACTGGGTAGATTTCGCTCGGGCTCGAGTCTCGGACCCAACGGAAAATCCCAAGGATTTGGGTCCACGTATCACCGCGGGGGCATTCGAGGACGCACTGGAGGTGGGTTCTCCCGTTTGCTCTCCAGAGTGGCTATCCGGGTGGTTAAGCCCTGCATTAGGGCCATCAAATCCTGCAGAACTGTCGACTCCACGGATATGGTTCGGCTCTACCCTTTAGCAGGCAGCACTATTCCAGCCCCTTCCAAGGTGTCAGGATCCTCAGGTAGTAGCAAACCTTGGTCTCGGCGGTCCTTATGTTTAGGCACCATCCCTTGTGCAGGTGGTGTTTCATTGCAACTGGCCGGTGGCACTGCAAAAGTTGCTGGCTATCGGCAAAGTGGGCTCGTTCGATTGACAATGAGATTTTGGGCCACGCAGGTCTCGTGAAACTGATGGTTGCACGGTAGCGTTTGTTTCTGGCCTGCTGGCAAATCACTCACAACGCCGTCGGTCCTGCGTCCGAGCGTAGGCGACGCTTGTCCGGTGTGCGCTTTGTGGACATTTTCTGAAAAAAAAACAATCCTTAAAATATATATTTGTGATTAGGCTAAGAAACATAGAATATAAAAAACACTACACAGATTTTGTATTTAGTGGCCGAATGTGGCGAACTCTAACAACTCCTACCAAAAAAATATATATGATGTTAGTTGTCCAGACATTTCTGCGAGCTACTGCCGCAACTATTAAGAACATGATAATTAACAAACGAATTTAGTCGAAAGCAGAAGAATCCACTAAGCATGATCATCATCTGAAAGTGACGTCACTGCGCCATTCAAATTGCTCGAATATTCCAGCTAGTTCGCCAATGTACGAGAAATGGGTTGAATGAGCTGAATGAATGGGATGATGATTACAACCGCGATAGTAAAACTGCGATATAGTGGAGCGCGGAGTAAAGGCGATATTGATTGATTGATTGTGAAGTGATTTTAGTTAAGACAGTTGAATTAAAAATTTATATTATTGGTGAAATTGTTGAATTAATGATTTTGCATTTTTAGTAAATAAACATTGTAAACTTAATTTAAACGACAGTGCGTTTTCACTTTCCCGAAATATTAAAATTATTGGCTCCGAACCATAATACGCGACAGTGGTGTCAGAAGCGGGATAGAAAATTTTGAAAGTAAAAAGCTTTTAAACATTTTTAAAGTACACAATAGTGAAATTAAACGTGGAAACTGGTGGAAAAATAGCCGAAACAATTAAAATGCCAAGAAGCTTACATCTAAAAATTAATGAATTGACCATATAGGAGCTTAAGGAGGAGTTGGAACAGCGAAATCTGGCTACACAAGGTACAAAGGCCATACTGATTGCACGCTTGCGTGACGTGATCGAGTCAGAAGGCACGTATCTGGATCCGGGTGATCCCTCAGATGCGGAAAAAGGTGCAAAAGGTGGAGAAGCAGAAACACCAAAATCAAAGGAACCCGCGAATGCGCTGATGCAAAAGTTGATGCTGATGCAGCAAGAGCAGCGACAAAAGCCTTCCAATTTAACAACCAGTTGAACTGCGAAGCTGGACCAACAAGCGATCGAAATCAAGGCAGACATCACACAGAAGCTGAAGAAACAGCCAACCGAAATAAAAGCGGTGCTCGGTAGTCTGAACAAACAAATTAAAGGCGTCGAGGAATAGGTTTACCAGGTCGAGGAAAGGTCAGCCAGGTCGAGGAGAGAATCAACCATGAGATGGAAAAAATGAAGAAGAAATTAGAAGCAGCGAAGGCAGTAGTAACCACCTGTCCATTGAGAAGTCAACCTCCACACACAGTTGAGAGACCTTGCATTCCGTCATAATTTTCTGGTCGCGAACATTATGGACGACTGCATTCTCGGAATGGATTTTCTGCGGCCACATGGAATCACACTGGATTTGGGCAAATGGGTATTAAAATGGCAGAATGTCGAAGTATTGATGGAGGATCCCAGCTTCCGAACTCCCAAGATAAATGTAGTAGTATGCACCGACACTGATGTACCGAATTCTTCCATAAGCATTGTATGGGCCAAGCTTGATTGTGATTCTGGAGACCACCGATCCTATCTGATAGAGTCAACGAAGACGTCCGCATCGCGCAGTCTGATTGTAGGACGAAGCCTTGTAAAATCTATAAGGAACGGATACGTGCCGGTTAGAGTCCTTAAAACCGCAGACTCACCCACGAGCATCAAAGCAGGAGAAGTCATCGGCAGCTGCCAGCCTGTTTCCACCATCACTTGTTTGACGACCATCATTGGAAAAGGAGGCAAGACGCAGAGAAACCCCGGGAATCCACGTCTGCAATATTGAAGCAGGTCAAATTGCCATTGCAGCTATTCAAGCGAGCCTCTGATCTGGTCACCAAGTACAGTGACATCTTCTCAACAGGCCCGAATGACCAAGGCCGAACGAGTGTGGTAACTCACGTCATAGATACACAGGAAACCAAGCCAATTCGACAAGCAGCGAGACGTCTTCTCATAGCCAAAAGGGGAGAGGTGGGCGCACTGATCTTGGACATGGAAAAACAAGCTGCTATCGAACCTCCTATCAGTCCACGGGCCGCGCCAGTAGTTCAAGTAAAGAAAGAGGATGGGCACCCTCGTTTTTGTGTCGACTATAGGCAGCTTAACGACGTCACTACGAAAGATAGCTACCTGCTTCCACGCATTGACGGCATCATGGACACTTTACCCGACACAAAATGGTTTTCTATACTTGATGTAAAGAGTGGCTACTGGCAGGTAGAAATCGACAAGAAGGACCGAGAGAAGACCGCATTTTCAGGTGGAACCAGATTGTGGCAATTCGTGATGATGCCATTTGGGCTTTGCAATGCTCCAGCCACCTTCGAACGCCTGATGGAATACGTGCTACGAGGCCTGACCTGGAAAACCTGCTTGGTTTACCTAGATGACATCATTGTTATTGGGAGAACGTTCAAAGAGCATGTGCGGAACTTAGCAGAAGTTTTCTCCCGATTGCGACTGGCGAATTTGAAGCTTAGTCCCGACAAATGTACCCTTTTTGCAGCTCAAGTAAAATACCTCGAACACCTTGTACCAGCAGAAGGGGACCCTGAGAAAATTGAAGCCGTGAAAAGCTGGCCAACACCAAACAACAACCGCCAACTACGAAGTTCTCTGGGTCTGGTGACCTACTATCGAAGATTCGTCAAAGACTTTGCCAAAATAGCTAAGTGTCTCCATTAGCTAACCGAGAAAAATCGTCCGTATGTCTGGAATGAATAATACCAGGCAGCCTTTGAGACCTTGAAGGAGAAGCTGTGTGAATCACCCGTGCTGGCATATCCGAAACCCGGAAAAATGTTTGTAGTTGACACCGGTGTGAGTAATGGCGATATTGGAGCTGTACTCTCCCAGCAGATCGATGGCGAAAAAATATTTCTCTCAAAAAGTGAGAGGAACTACTGCGTGACCAGGAAGAAGCTGTTGGCTATAATAGAGGCCACCAAGGAGTTCTACAAGTACTTATATGGCCAGGAATTCGTTCTTCGAATAGACCATGCATCGCTGAGATGGCTAATTAACTTCAAAAACCCCGAGGGACAAGTTGCGCGATGGATCGAAAGATTGCAGTCATACGACTACGAAATTGTTCATCGCAAGGGTGGAGTTCACGGAAATGCTGACGCCTTATCTCGTCGTCCATGTCCAGCTAACTGCAAGCATTGCCGACGGATTGAGGGAAAGGAGCCGCCCGTTGATCTGCAAGTGATAACGGCCGAATTCGATGAAGGTTGGTCATCAGAGGAGATTTGAAATGCCCAGTTTGCCGATGAAGACATCGGACCATTTCTCGTATGGAAGGAGACAACTGGGCGACCTGAGTGGAAGGACGTTTCGATGCATAGCGCCACCCTGAAAAGTTATTGGGTGCAATGGAACTCCCTTCAGGTGGAGGGTGGCGCACTCAAACGGAAATGGGAAACGCCGGATGGCAGCTCCTATAGGATGCAAACTATACTTCCCAAAAGCCGAATCCACGATGTGGTTAATGGAATACACGGAGGATCCTCGGGAGGCCACCATGGTGTTAACAAGACCTTAGCGAAATTGTAGGAATGGTTTTACTGGCTCCACGCTCGAGAAGACGTAGAGGGCTGGTGTCGCAGATGCACAATTCGCGCTTCCGTCAAAGGACCAAATCAACGACTGAGAGGACAAATGCAAACCTACAACGTGGGGTACCATTTGAAAGGATTGTTGTTGACATCGCAGGACCCTTTCCTGAATCCGAATGGGGAAATCGATACACGCTGGTTGTAACCGATTATTTCAGCAAGTGGCCCGAGGTCTACCCCATTCCCAACCAGGAAGCAACTACTGTAGCCGAACAGCTAGTGTTAAATTGGGTCAGTAGGTATGGCGTACCTTTTGAACTACATTCAGATCAAGGCCGAAATTTTGAGTCACTAGTTTTTGGTGAAATGTGCGAACTACTGGGAATACGGGAAACGAGGACAACACTGCTACATCCCTAATCCGATGGGATGGTCGAACGTTTCAACGGCACGCTCAATAAACACCTGGCCAAGATGGTTGACGAGAACCAAAAGGACTGGGACCGACATATCCCACTTTTTTTGATGGCGTACAGAGCTGCCGAACATGCATCGAAGGGCCAAGCCCCAGCCAAAGTCATTTTTGGAAAGACTATTCGTCTGCCAGCTGATATAAAGTTCGGGATACCCCCTGAGAAACCCCAAACCATCTCGGAGTACGCAAGTGAGCTAAGACAACGGTTGAACCAGATACATCGGACAGTGCGAAAACACCTCGAATCGGCTACTGACCGCATGAAGTCCAGGTTCCAGCTTCCAGCAAGATGACTTGGTGTGGCTATATAACCCGCAACGGCGAAAGGGTAGGTCTCCAAAGTTGCAACATAATTGGGAGGAACCATACCAAGTTACAAAGCGAATCAACGACGTCGTATACCGCATACAGGAACACCGTAAGCCGAGAGCCAAAATGAAATTCGTGCACCTGGACCGTCTTGCCCCATATTATATCCAGGGAGAATCGACTACAACTGGCGACACATCTTTTCGGGGCAAAAAGAACTGAGGTGGGTGCAGTGTTACATCTACAAATAATACCACGAGCTACTGTCGCAATTGTTTTCACAACCATTAAGAACATCATCAAACAAATGTACTCGAAAACCCGCCAAGCATGATCAACATCTGAAAGTGACCTCACTGCCCATTCATTAAGCTGCTCGAATATTCCAGGTAATTCGCCAATGGACGAGAAATGGATTGAATGACTAGAGACCCTATATAAAGGCGAGCTGAATGAATGGGGGGATTCATTACAACCGCGATATAGTAAACTGCGATAGTGTGGAGTGCGGATTAAGAGCGATATTGATTGTGAAGTGATGAACAGTCGCAATAAAAATTAATAGACAAGTTGTGAAATAGTTAAATTAGTGATTGATTTTTAGTAAATAAACTCTTCTAACTTAATTTAAAAGACATTGCGTTTTCACTTTCCCAGAACATTAAAATTATTGACCGCGAACCATAACATGCGACAGTATGAAGAGTTGAGTGCTACACTGGTACAAATTGAGGCATGCTTAAATTCGCGTCCATTGTGTTCTTTAAATGATGATCTTACTAACACAACAGCTTTCACGCTAGCCCATTTTCTAATTGGAGATACCTCACTTGCTCCTCCGGAGGACGACGTCGTAGAATGCAATATTTCTCGACTAGATAGATGGCAACTATCTGGGCTTTTGGCGCAACAGTTTTGGATACGGTGGAAGAGCGAATTTTTAGCGCGGCTACAGCAGCGCCCCAAATGGGTGCATCGAGAATATTGTCCACAAACCGAAGGTTTGCGTCTGGTAAAGAGTGACAACTTTCCTCCATATAATTGACCGTTAGCTCACATCACCGTAGTTCACCCTGGAACAGACAACTTAGTAACAGTTATGTCTATTTTTTTGCAAAGAAAAGGCCTTTCAACACCCAATCGCAAAAATTGCACTACGACTACTCGAAAGAGCATCAGAAGCAGAACAATAATAAACAACATCTGTTGACCCTAACAACTAGTAGCAGCTGAACTGCACAGAGTCCAGGGGAGAAGTATGTTTGAAACGAAACGAAAGAACAACTTTTGTACAAAAATACCTAATCATAGATTTCTCAATTTGCCATAAGATTTTTTAGATTTTTCATAAAATGTAAAATTTATGATTTTTGACATTTTCATAAAAAACAATTTATTTGATGTGTAAAAAAGTGTCTGGGTTTTCGTTGGAATTTAACACATTATCTTGATCGAATGTATCGGTACTCGAGAAGCTAATGCGGTCAGCACCACGCTTTAGCCATATTCCTGTCTACCCAGCTGCGATACATTCTGATTTTAAACCAGTACTTACCATAACTGAACGGGCTTATAGCCCATCCGAAGGACTTCCAAAAACAAACCTCGTTGTCACCAACGGGATTCAAACCAGGGGCCTTCGGTTTATGCAGCTAGGGCTCTAACAACTAAACCACGCGACTTTTGTTAACCGTTTAGTAAAGTATTTGATGGCCCGATGATGCCGGGATAGGGCGGAATGCATGGCATTCATGTGTAACTCAATATCAAACACATTAAATTATAAACTGATCAACATGTAAGTGAGTTTAATTTTATTTTTTAGTCGCGACCTCCGTAAAATCTGAATATAAAAAAAAATTAAAGGTTTTTAATATCGGAAGGGGACTCTTGAACAATTTTTCTACTGGAGGTAGTAAGGTGAGGTATCAAATAAAAAGTTTTAATAAGAGCTTCTGTAGTAATTTCAATAGGTGAAAATATCCGTAAGGGATTTGCAGTGGGATCATGCTACCTCAGTGAGCCAAAAATGGATGCTCAGCTGAAAACAACATAGTTTAGGAACGTGTGTATGCGCTGGCATCTAGCGTATTCTTTCTCCTAGCACCAAGTCCCAGTACAAAGCATTTTTCATCCATGAATTAAAGTAGATATAGTACCTATACAATGTAGGACAGAAATGCCTAGCCACCAACCTATCCTCCTGCACACTATCAGGCAGCCGACCTCTCCTTAACGAGGAAAATTGTGACTCGTGACAAGAGATGGGCATCCTGATTGGGTTTGGTGCCCTCTTGCGCCCCTCTCAGCAGGAACTAAGCTCCCGATGGCACAAATTCATACGTGAGGACTCTCCATCTCGGCGAGAACCCCCACAACAAGAAAAAGACCATAATCCGAGTTCTAAGTGGGCGAAGCTACCTGGCCATTGTTGCGAGGCTCATACCCATTACGTTTTCAAAAAAGAGAAGACCGAAAGCTTTCAATTTACAGACTCATGATTTTATTACAAGAAGAAAACAGCTCGCAAATAAAATATTTTATTTAGTTTTGATGATCTTGAGGACCAGCTGCATTCACAGGAAAACAAAGCTCCAAGTATACAAATCTGTGATAGGACCTGTGTTATGTTATGGGTGTGAAACATGAACTCTAACCCAAGCGTCCGCAAATATATTGAACGCCTTTGAGCGACGTGTCCTGAGGCGAATAATCGGAGCGAAGCAAGATGGGGACCAATGGTGAATTCGATACAACAATGACCTGTATGAAATTTTTGAACGAACCGGAGGTCTCAACGATTGCAAGACTGCGGAAGCTGCAATTGGCTGAACATATGAATCGTATGTACGAACAACGGATACCCAAAAAGGTATTCGTTGGGAGGACTGACGGCTGGGGACCAGTGGGGAAACCGAGGAAACGCTGGTCTAGCTCGGTCAACGAAGAGAGTTCATTGCTGCTCAGATTTCAAAATGAGATTACGCGGTCAATGGACCGAGACAGTTGGAGGCGCTATTTACAGGAAGCGAAGACCCTAGAGGGGCTAAAGTGCTACAAAGAAGAAGAAGAAGTTTCAAAAAAATTGAATCGTATTGGCGGAGGTTATAGCTATTTGAATTTATTACAATAACACATGATGTTGCTATTTCATGGGCTCAAATTGTAGTGAAAAAGGTCAATGAAATTTCCGTGTAGGACTACAGCGATAGTCTGCTGCCTCAGTGGAAGGAGATGTTGGGATCCGCTGAGATTGGCCTTGTCTGGGGACGCGTGAATGCGCTGGCAGGCTAGCGTTGCGGTGTCGTGGGGCGGGTTCTTTCCCCCAGCACAAGGACCCACTATAAAAGAATTTCGCATCCACGAATCCCGGGGTCAAATAAACGTCGATCGAAGTCGAAAAGAAGGTAACCAACTAAGGGTCGGTAACTACTGACGCAAAAGGACAAACTGGACCTGGGGAAGACAGACGGACTTAGGAGGACTTCGTTACTAGCCGACGATTCTTATGGCCCACAAATAAGAGTGGGGCATCCAGATGGAGGTGATGCCCCCTCGCACCCTCCCAACCGGATCAATATCCAAACGTAGACGTGGCCATATATTCCCCATTTGAATGGAAAACTCATACAAACATAATTTGCATGAACTTTTCCATCAAAAGAGAAATATAGACGTGACCAATTTATGCTATAGAATTATGTGATCGAATCACATAACTCTACACCATAAAAGGGCACGTCAGCAGAAGGCCACTCTACGCGGCGTAGACGATGTGGCATCTGTTGCATCGCGAACCAGCAATGGTATTGTGGCGTTTTTTTCTGGTGGATTTACTGATGAGGCACTTGTCGTGGTGGAACTGTCAGTAGACGGGACGGAGTACCGTTCCGTTACTGAGTCTGTCGCGAGTGCTGCGGGCTGTCGTGAACACTCATTTGCAATTTTTTTTTGGCTTCTTGCAATTAGTGCAGTTTCTTGCATAAGTATCTGGCTTTCCACAACGAAAGCAAAAAATGTTAACATCTGCCTGGCATCCAGTGAAACTGTGTCCCGTCTGCCGGCAGTTCGAACGCGTGGTACTTCGGGCCGAGTTTCTTGGTCGAAATTGGTGGATAATGGAGGGAGAGCCTCCGGCGTGCTGACGGTGGTGGGTGAAATGAGACCAGCTAGTGCGGGTAAAACTGGCATGCGGTGCTCAAGCTCAGCGATTGCGCGTCGTTCTGGCTGCTCCCATTGGCCAAAGTATTTACCCTAGTGCGCGGATCGTTATGATTACTGCACCGCTTCCAGCTCCTTCGCGTTGTGGTGCGGAGCGAACATCAGTCGCTCCCGCAGCTTCGGCCTGATCCCCTCCCAGAAGAGGCTGAGAAACTCAGACTCTGGCATGAGGATCATCAGACGTTCCAACAGGCAGCACAGCACTCCGCAATACTCATCTACGGTCTCCTGTGCCTGTTGGCGTCTGTTTTGGATCCGCTGCTTTGGCATGTCGTCTCCCTCCACTGGAGTGAACTCCCGCAATGCTGCACGTCTCAACGTTTCCCAATCAAAGGTGAGAAACGTGTCTACAAAACGCCAGAACCACCGAAGAGCTGTCCCAGTAAAGAGAATCTGAGCACAGCGTGTAACGGCTCTCATGTTCCCTCCTAAGTTCAGCGAGGCCATATTCTCGACCTTTCTCGAAAAGGAACCGATGGTTGTCGGGTCGTCATTGCCCGTAAACACTAGCTTCCAGCTAGTCACTATACGTGCTGTCTTGGATGGTGGGATAGCATATGGCGAACAATTACGTTCGTAGCTGGGCTGTCCCGGTGCGGCCTCTTCGTGATGAGCAGGCCTGTTCGTTCGGTAAGCTCCTGGCTGGGCCGCTGTTGGTAAGTCCCAGTTATACCAGGGTACCGAGCCGCGGTCCTGAGCTAGCTGTTCGTATTATTCCGCTGATGCGGTCGCGAATTCGGGACATCTCCCTTGGGCCTGTACTCTGGGGCCATGGGGTTCATGGTTCCGCTGAGCCTAGGAGGTACTGGATCATCCACTACAGTTACAAGTGGCTCTACGTAGTCCGCTCTGGCCGATGATGTGGAAGGCTGGGTAGTAGGCTGTAGAACAGACAGACATTGTAATGGTTGTCTCATCTGTTCCATACTGGCGGCTAAAGCTTGCATGACCACCAGCTGCTGAGACATCTCGGGTGACGCTGAAGATGAGGGTTCGGTACCGGGTCGGCTGGTTGGTAAGGCTCCGGCTCAACTGTCATCACTGCGCACACCCATTGTAGTTGGTGGAGGAAGTCCGCCTTTGGGCACTGCTCCACCAGCAATGGAGAACTGAGGTCGTTCTTTCGCTATAGGTGTCCCATCAGTTCTAGAGGCTGACGACAGTGCGGGTACGTTGAAGATGTTTGCCGTAGCTGGCTTAAGCACAGCTGTTGTAAACGATACCCGCACGACAGAGTCTGGCTTGTCGACTCATCTAAGTCCTCATGACAGATGGAACACAGGAGTGTTGGTCCAGCATCCGACCTCAACTTCCTCCTCTCTGGCGTTCGTTTGGTGGGCATCTCTAAGAAAACTGTACTTAATTTTGAAATATATAATTAAAATTAGGGCTAGAATATATGTGTATATAAAAAAAACCTATGACTACAAATATATTCAAAGGTAAGTCTAAGTGGAAGTTAAGAATAAATATTTGAGATTAATAAAGTAGCCGAAAGTGGCGAGCTATCAAGCACTTCTATTCAAAAAAATGTATGCTGAAACGATAGCTATCTATTTATCATGAGAAAATTCGGTCTTTCCATTTCGCTTTTCCTTTCCCAAGCAAGGACACCAATGGTATGCACTTCCTCTGCTCTACAGGAACTACTCTCTTGTGGCACAATAAGAATAAGGGTTCAGAAGTGCTCTCTTATACGCAAGTTTTTGACCAGGTACAATTTATCAGCCCAGGGTGAATTCTGACCCGCAAGCAGCGCGTGTCTTATAATGGATAGTCACGGACTAGCTAAGTAGCCAATCACGTGAAATCAAAATCCATGTACTGGAAGACACTTAGGCACCGCAAAAATGATATTGGGATAATAACTTCCGAATACACATAAGGACTCTAACATCATTTGACCTTACTAGTCATACAATGGTGGTAAGCCACCAAAGTCTAAGTCAAAGCAGGTCCAAACTGTATTGATGTCCGACGACACTCGCGTTCGGAAACTATTAATTGCTGGGGCACGATTAGTGCAATATCCCTTAGGGGTTACCTATCCGCCAAAAATCTGGACACCTTGTAGGGACACCTAGACAGCCTACAGCCGGGCATTTCAGGCCCCACGTTGCACGACTGCAGCGATGGTCTGCTGCCTCAGCGGAAGAAGATGTTGGGATCCGCTGAAATTGGCCTTGTCTGGGACGCGTGAATGCGCTGGCAAGCTAGCGTTACGGTGTCGTGGGTTGGGTTCTTTCCCCCAGCACAAGGACCCACTACAAGATATCAAATCTTATTAAAATGTTCAGATAAGATGAATAGCGTAAATATTTTTGAGAATTCACGATGTTTCATTGGAACGAAATAGAAGCCGATGAAAAAAGAATAACAATGGTTTTCTTTTTCAAACACACGCATCTCATTGAAGTGTTTCTTGAGTTTATTAATTGTTGCTATTGCGTGTCTTATGTTGAATGCAAAACCCCCTCAGTCGGAGCATACTTCTATCTACCCAAATTGTTTGTCTGTATTGTCTTTTAACTTTTGGGATTACCCTGATATAAAATAAATTTACAAATTTAATCTTGTTTAAAAAAAATGAAATATTATTTAATCATTCGTTATTTCTCTTTCCAGGTACCCCTCCGACGTGTCCATCTGTTCACACTCATTCAATTCACCTGTCTCGTCATCCTTTGGCTGATCAAATCATTCCAGAAGACATCGATACTTTTCCCGCTCATGTTGGTGGTGATGATTGGAATTCGACGATCACTGGACTTCCTTTTCACTCGGCGTGAATTGAAAATCCTCGATGACATTATGCCGGAGATCGTTAAACGACAACGTGACGACTTGCATCGTTTGGAAGATGGAACTGGAGAGGTGGGATTTTATCGCAGATTTGTCGCTTGTTGCCTTGGTCCAAGACAAAAGCAATTTAGAAAAGCGTAGTTTTGCACCAGACCTGGTTTTTGTGTTTTGGTTTTATTTTGAGTTTATTGCTTTGAAATTTTCCAAAAAACAAATACAACACATGATTTCAATTAATTTAACCATTAACTATATTCCACCGAGACACTATTCACACAAGACCCACAAAACAATGAGTATAGAGTAATTAATAACAATGATGTTGTTATTAACGCTAATCAAATCGATGTACATTTCGTTATTGCAATTTACCTACCATATTTCTAGATTTTAGATATTTTTTGAAAGAATTAATGAACAATTTCTTGTCACTGAGTTAACGATTTCAGTTTTTGCTTTTGTCACTTTGTAGTTTTCCTTGTGATCACTTTTGCCAATATTGCAAAAGATATGTTCTCTCATTTGTTTGCTCATTGTTGAATTAGCAATAATGTTTGTTTTTGTTGAAAGCGATTTTTAAACGCTGAAATGAAATCTTATAATAAAGTAAGACTGCCATAATTGAGATTTATATAGCCAAGTTTGTACGAAGGATATAGCCATATTAGACATGAGAGAATGTATCTTAGAAAGTAATAATTCTAATTGTTAGCTAAAATATCGGTGTCGCTCCATTTCATCCTGTTTTCATATTTTTATCCAATTGGACGCATGGTATGAATAAAAAAAAATCACACAAAAATTCTTTTAAAGTCATATTTAACATCAACAAAATATGTCATACCTAAAATCATTTTGCAACGAGTTCGTAATTGAAAATAATTGTCAAATGCTAATGTTGCATCTGTTTTTATTCTGAATACAAAAAGTTCAAATTTAACTCAAAAAATATTTTTAATCGTTCTGTATTGTTTTTTTTAGTAAATTTTAAACATTTATCTTAATTAATAAATAATAGCACAATTCTAGTTAAGTTTACATCTTTAAAGTTGACTATTTTCGATATTCAACGAAAGTCCTTACAAAGCCATAAATTCAACAAAATCTTAGCTAAATTTACATATGTTAATTTTTTCCATTATGTTTCAACATCACTTGAGAACGACAATTTAAACTCTATATTTAATAGATTTATTGCTTAAAAGGATAAAGATGATAGTTAATAATATAAATGAATATGTATATAATATTCCATACAAAATAGCTTAAATTTGACAAACACATGTTTGTTATGTGCTGATCGTGACTTAGGTTAGTTTCTTCTAGACCCCAACATAAATACATAAAAATACAAAAAAGTAGACATTTCAACAAAAAATTCTTGCTCAGGAACGTTAGTCAAATTTTTTTGTGAACCGTTCATAAAATAAAGAGTGTAACCTGAAATTGTTAGACATTTTTTGATCACCTGTAGTTGTATTTTTTGTTTTTGCTTATACTTTTTTGACATAATGTTGGAAAGGTTAACATAAAAACAATTTTTTGAGCAATAGGTTTTGGCAAAACAACATACTAGATCTGAGCTTTGGGCTGATGATAAAAAAATTAATCGAAAGAATACAGAATGAGGCACTTTAGTCCGCTAGTAACTGATACATTTGGCGTGCTTAAGTAGTTGTTCCAAATCTGAATCTTAAAATATGTGATGGTATACGAGTACCATATCATCGTTTGATTCTATCGGTGCGTCGTAGATGAAACCAACTCAAGTGAATAGGATTCGTTCCTCTAAAACCTCTAAGACTTGGTTAAGGTTATAGAACAATATATTTTTATATCAGCAACAGGTAACTATTCCAACTGAATTCAACCATTGATTCGCCTTGAATTATTAGCCTACTCTAATCAGCGAATGAGAATTCCTTTCATAATCTTGACTGTACTTCTCATTATTCTGATGTAGTTATATAGTAGCTTATTCATTCAAGATACTGCAGAGAAATTATGTTTAGTTGTTACAATAATTTATAGTTCAGAATCAGATGATCAAATCATTCAGAAATGAAAACTGACGTTACTTTCAATGAAAAGACACGTCAAATCTTCTGCTATGAGGGTGGAAGTTTATCATCTGACAAGGGTAGGATAAAAAAACTTAAAATGGTATTTTGTTTATTTAATTTTTCATTTATTTTTGAATAAAATTTTCTGTTTCAAAATAAATATATTCCCAAAAATTAACCTGCAAGTATCTCCCTGAAGCACATAAAATAATTTGATTCACTTTGGCGCACAATATCTAGCTATAGTGAAGCAATGTTGTTTAACTAATAAACTAACAAAAAACTAACATCATAATATTTAACAAAAAAAATGCTAGACGATTTCTTTTAGAAAAATGATGTAAGTAAAAATTGCATTAATTAGTTACTTAAGCTTAAGTTAGAGTAAAATAGGTTTGTTTCAATAATGAACTACATTTGAATTGGAAAAATTATATGAAATTGGTAATAATTTAAAATTTAAAAATAAATATAAATTGTCCAATAATTTAATTTCATTTAGTGACAAAAAAATTGAACTAAATTGAAGCCTTATTTTTGTATCATTATTGATTCAGTTGACATTTTTATTATTTATAAACATTCGATACCCTTTTATCAAAATTCAAAATTTCCGATTTAGTTATACTAAAGTCTATTCTAGCCACTATTTATTTTTAATTTTATTGTTAAATTTCTAAGATATTCCGATTGGTGATTTATTTCCATTGAATATGAAATTATTGATTTAACTATGATCTGCAAACAAACTTATCTTCATAAAAATAGTAAAATGGGATATCGTCCATGATCACAAAGATCATAATAGGGGGAACGATTTGAGTATGAAATTTTGTGTTTATCCTTTCATAATTTTTTAGTCGGACTATTTAAATTATTTAAATGGTTTGAAAACTAGGATGATTATTATTTATAAAGTCTATGGGTTTTCTCAACTTTTCTGCCTTAAACCATGAATTAACAGAAAATTGTTCGTAAATTTAGCGTTTCCATGTTTTCATATCTCAGAGGCAGCAGGCAGAAAATGTTGTCACCTTTAATTGCAATGACTGTTTGCGCCGGGACTCTTTTGTCCCGAACTTTGACTTTATTATTTTTATTTATTGGGTGCGCAACTTAATAACCGGAATTTTTTAGTGAAATTTGATGCTTTATTGTGGAAAAATCTTAAAATATATTTTATTCGAAGTATTGTCCATCAGAAGCTTCAACATTGATGAATTCCATCCCAAAAAAATTGCGCCGGCTTGGCGGTCAAAAACGAATCTATCCAATTTCGGATGCCTTGCTCTGAGGTGAAGCGTGTTTAGGTGTGGGCGTTTTGCATCGAGCGAAATAAATGAAAGTCAGACGGAGCAAAGTCCGGACTATAAGGCGGGTGGGCCAAAACTTCCCATCCACTATTTGCCAAATAGTTTTTCACGGATCTCGTAACATGCGGCCGAGCGTTGTCATGATGAAAAATTATAGCCTCATGTCTGGTCGCATATTCCGGGCGTTTTTCGATGATGGCACGGTTCAAACGTATTAATTCTGTTCAGTACAGGTCACCTGTAATTGTTTGGCTCGATTTCAACAACTCACAATATAACGGCCCCTTCTGATCCCACCAAATACACAGCTTAACCTTGGCGCCATGGATATTTGGCTTCGCCGTTGATTTGGCTGGTTGGCCGGGCTTCACGTATTACTTTTTGCGCTTGAAATTGTCATAATGGATCCATTTTTCATCTCCAGTCACGATCCGATGCAAAAATAATTTCTTATTATGGCGCTCAACCAGCATTTCAGACGTACAGAAGCGCGGTTCAACGTCTCTTGGCTTCAACTTATAGGGGACCCAATTACCGTGCGTCTGAATGTATCCGGCGGCTTTCAAACGTTTTGAAATGGTTTGCTGAGTCATTTCCAACAATTTGGCAAGTTCGTCTTGCATTTGACACGTATCTTCATCGAGTAGCATCTCCAATTCTTCGCCTTTAAACTTTTTTGGCTGTCCTGGGCGTTTTTGTCTTTGATGTCAAAATCGCCACTTTTGAAGGGTTGAAACCATTCAAAACACTGTGTTTACACTAAAATATCATCGCCATAAACTTCTACAAGCAAAAGATGACTTACTGCAGCGTTTTCTTTGCAAAAAAATGACCCAACAGAACCTCCCGCAAATGCTGTCTTTTTCTGTCTTATTCATTGTGAAAAATAATAATTATGCACACAGATAAAATTGTTTTGTTGACTAACTCTGATAGCTGTCAAATATACCTTCAAAATGACATATATATAAAGTTCGCACTTTCCCGATATTTGTTAGTACGGACATCTAGCGTCAAATTCCGGTTATTAAGTTGTACACTCAATACCATATTTCTCTTGAATCTACCTAAGGTAACGACCCGAACAACAATTGAGCAATGACTAAACTTTTCTTTCAAAGTTTTGACAAATTAAAAAATGAATGAAAAATGGGTTCCTCGATTGATTAAAATGAAATGTGGTGTTCGAAACTTAAAGCATTTTCGCTTTGTGGTGAATTTGAATTTGGTGAGTTGAATTCAAATGATCGATCAATTGATAAATCAATCAAATAAATCGAATTAATTACAAATGGGCAAATTATTACAGTGCTAATTAACCTTAAATAACTATGTAAGTTGATTAAAGCGTTGATGTTGCCGGATCAGGCCTTGATGGGTGCTCAGAGGTGTCAGGAACTAAACATCCACTCCCCCCCCCCCCCCTTGAACGATCCGCTCAAGCTTCTCCAAAGTGTGCGGTAGGCTGTAGCGTCTAGGTTACGAAACTGGTGGTTGGACATGCAGGTTGGATTGTTGTTTGCAGGAACGCCAGTGGAGGTAGATCACCAGTATAACTAACCCGAGAATGCCCAGGTAGCCGATAGTGTACTGATGGAAGTCGTGGTCGGTCACTTGATCGGTCCATGAAATTTCTTGCGCTTGTATTTGTCGTCGCAGTTCCTCGATTTCAGATGCAGACTCAGTGAAATGAGTGGAGTCGTTGAAAGAGTCCACAACGTTCGTCCCGTTCTGTAGAACAGCCGATTTCCGCCAATTCGGTCCCAAATCGTAATAAATGAGCAACTTCTACTCGCTGGAAGATAAGTAGACTCTACCTAATGGTTGAAAATACAGAGCCATATGGGGTTTGGTTGTTGGGCCGTGTGTTGGAGAGGCGTGCACTATGGGAGCTAGCAGGCACCTCAAAAGGAGCGCCACAATTAACTTGCCGGTTCGTATTGATCGCCACCTTGTCCTCGGGATGCGGCCGACGCTGATCTGGAACCCTTCCTTCGTCAAGTGAGGGAAACTTGCTTGTGATGGTTCTTCAATAGACTGTGCGTCGTCGAGTACTGGTAACGAGGCCAGATTGTGTATTGGCCTTTTCAAAGTTCCAGGGGTGGTTTTGACATCAGCGACTCGTACGAAACCATCAGCGCCTTCGTACGTTTTGATAAATCGCCACTTCATCGATGGGGTGTTATGTTCACTTATGATGACTACTGTTCCCGGGATCGCATTGGGGTGTGACTGTGTCCACTTGACACTATGCTGCAACTGCGCCAAGTACTACTCCAGAATTTGAGTTTGAGGTGATTGATTAGCTTCCACCGGGCATGGAGACCTCCGGTGACTGGCTCTGCGCGACCATCCACCATGGCCATCCACCGATGAGAAAGTGTGTTGGAGTTACGGCTGCCAAATCATTCGGATCGTTTGACATTGGAGTCAGTGGTCTAGAATTGAGGATAGCCTCCACCTCAACCACCAAGGTATGCAGCTTCTCATAGGTGAGAGCCACCAGTGAAACGTCGCGACGGATCAAATTTTCGGCTCGAGCACGCCGTTGTTACTTCTTGACGCACTTCGTTGGAATATAATGAGGACGACAATTCTGATAACTGGTTGTGAGCACCCACAAAGTTGGTGGCGTTGTCGCAAAACAGGTTTCAACAAAGTCCTCGTCGTCCAATGAAAGGTTTAGAGCACAGAAGAATGCCTCTGTGCTTAGATCGGTGACTAGCTCCAGATGGACGGCCTTTGTAGCGAAGGAGCAAAATATGGTTAGGCACCCCTTTTGTGGGTGGGTACCTCTACCATGGTAATATATCATCATAGGCCCACAGAAATCCACGCCAAAGTTGATGAACGGACGGGCTAATTAAATACGTGCACTCGGTAGGTTTCCTATAACTTGTGAAAACAGCTAAGGCTTAACTCAGGTGCACCACACGCACCGCTGAACGATCGATCTCGCGAGTTGTTTTCCTCGAATTGGCCAGAACCGCTATCTTGTGGTAGCGAGCAGTGTTTGCGCACCTAGATGGCAGTGGTCGTGATGGATGTCCATCATCAGCAGTCTGGTGAACGGATGTTTGAACGGTAATAAAATGGGATGTTTGGGGTTGAACGTGATCTTGACAGCCTCCAGCCTCACACCGACACGGATTATGCCCTCTGGATCCAGGAATGGTGCCAGTCCCACCAATGGACTGTGCTTAGAGACTTGGCTCCCCGACCTGATGTCTAAAAGTTCGCAGTTAAAAATTTATGATTGTACATATCTCATGATGATCTCGAGGGCTGTGGATAATTCATCACTCGTTGGTGCTTAATTTGTCAGTTGAGATTGCTTAACGACAAATAAACCGCATCATTTAGGTCACTATGCGCTACAGCCTGTTGAACGAGTTACCGTGGTGGATCTGCTGAATAAAGTGTGTTTCAGGAGCCTCTGCCGCTACCATAGCGGTCTTGGTCCGTTTTGCCTCCAAGTCACAAGGGCCCCCACTCCGATACTCGGAAGGCCAAACTGATTCTGCCCTGGATGAAAATGAGGGTCCCTGCAACCACATACAACAGTGGCTCAATTCAGCCGATGCCATCCCCCGTGACAGGATATCAGCTGGGTTGTCTTCAGACGCTACGTGTCGCCATAGATCCGGCCTTGAGAGGGTTTGTATGGCCGAGACCCTGTTGGCCACAAAGGTATTGTACGATGATGCAGTAGAGTTGATCCACGCTAAGGCGATCTCGGCATCAGTCCAGATTACCTGAGAAACCTCCCGCAGATTGAGGGGCTGTCTTTACTTGTCTTGTGAGCTCAGCGCCTTGTTTCGCCGCATATAACTCCAGGCGCGGAGCAGTAAGTGTTTTGATCGGGGCTGCTCTTGACTTGGACAACAGCAACCTGCCAACAAATTGACCGCTCCTCAGGGTTGACCGCATGTTTATCGCTGCGCCATATGCCTTCTCGGAGGCATCACAAAAGGTTTGCAACTGTACTTGCACGGGTTTCTAGCCTGTACTGATGTTACGACAAAATCGGGCCAGCTGCAATGATGGCAGACCACTGCGGAAATCGGACTACTAGGCATGGATCCCCACTGGTAATGTTGCATCCCAGTCCAATTCCAATCGCCATAATTCCTGCAGGAATAGCTTGGCTGCTATTATCGCAGGAGCCAAAATGCCCAATGGATCGAATATTCTGGCTATATCAAATGCCATCGTCCTCTTGGAGAACTTTGCATCGGTTGGATCCAGGTTGATTTGGATCTGGAACTCGTCAGTCTTCGGATGTCAGATGACTCCTACCATCTTAATATAGTCCTCGTGTAAACTACTGAAGTCCAGCTTGAATTGTCGGTCCTCAGGTTTAACCTGCTTCAACAATAGAGGATGGTTGGCATACCATTTGCGCAAATGCATACCTGCACTCGAGAGTATGGTGCATAGCTCCACTTCTTTGCGAAGTGCCTCCTCTAAGCTGTCTGCCCCGGTCATGACGTCGTCGATATAGCAATCCTTCTCCAACGCGCTGCTGCTCAGAGGACCTTTCTGCTGATTCTTTGTGCTAGGGCTTGCAGACATTTTGTAGCTAGAAACGGAGCACTAGACGTGCCATAGCCATTTTTTTTCAACTCATAGTATCGCACTGGTTGCGTTGAACTATTTCTCCAAATTAAGCCATGATACCGGCGGTGTTCAGGATGGAGCATTATCTGCCGATACATCTTCTCGATGTTGGCAGTGAATACGAAACAAGGCATTCTGAAACGTAGGAGTATCGAAAAAAGGTCATCCTGAACAGTAGGCCATGTATGAAGGACATCATTCAACGAAACGTTTGTGGTCGTCTTACTAGATGCATCAAAAACCACCCGCAGCTTGGTTGTACTGCTGTCAGGCTTCCGGAAGACAATGATGTGGAAGGAAGTATTGTAATTCCTCCCGCTGCTGTGACGTCATCTCCTCTATATGCCCGAGCGTAATATACTCCTCCATGAAGTCCTCATATATAAAAGTCTTAGATCAGGGTTTCTCTCCCGGCAATGCTCCAAGGCAATGAATCTGCGAGTGGTCACCGCTTGGAGATCACCTAACATCTCAGGATCTTTGCTGAATGAGAGTTTAATCAAGAAACAGCCGTCGGGACGTCTTGTCATTGTCTGTTAGAAATGTGGTTCACAAGCCTTCTCAGCTAACGTAAGCTTGTGCTGCGGATCCTGTACTACTTCAACCTCCCAAAATTGCTTGATGAGCTGATTAAACTGGTTATCATCTGCCAGGATGCCGCATGTCACGGAAGACACTTGAGGTCTGATCACTCTTCCGGCTACAATTCACCCTATGAGCGTGATCTGAAGCACTGGGAGCTGTGAGCCAAACTTTATTTGTCCAATGGCTAGGACTTCATAGTTTTTGGCACTCAGCAACATGTCGATGCGCTCCGTTCGGTGGAAGTCTGGATCTGCCAGCCTTATGTTTTTGGGAATGGGTCATCCGTATGTGTTCAAGTTCTGAGACGGTTGCGGTGATAACATTTTTTCCATGACATAGGCTTCCAACTGCGCGGCATATCCTAATAATCTGGATCTTAGGCCAAGGTTCACCTTATGGTATGCCTTCTCAGTCCTACCACCTACCCTTTCAATGAGCGCAAGGTATGTTGTCGATGATAAACCCAATTTTTTGATGATTCTTTTGGTGACTAGGTTTATTTGTCAGCCCGGATCCAGCACAGCTTGACAATCCCTCGTCTTCCCATTGCTAATACCCAGCCTTATGATGGCTGTTCCCGAACTTACATGTCCTTGGGGTCGGGGCTCCATCAGGGTCGTTAAAGCGAGCGATGATGGTTCGGGATTCGTTTACGGTTTTGAATCTTGTTGTCGTGCTCGAGGATATCGTCTTGGTCTGTTTGGGCTTGTTGTCTCCATGCAGATGCAGCAGAGTGTTGTAATTCTTGTAACACTGCTTGCAACTTTTGGCTGCACAGCTGGAAGCCTGATGTCCTTCTCAAAGGCAATTCATGCACAGCTTCTTAGTGCGCACGAAACTAAGTCTCTTTGCAGCAGTGATCCTTCGGAAATCTGGGCAGTAGTAAAGCGGGTGATCCTGCTAACACATTAAGCACCAAGAAGCTGCCGTTGCAGCCACAGTCGATTTGGTGGCTTTCGTACGGTTTATCTCCAGTTCCTTTGTTTTATGGCCATGTGTCTCGAGAGCCTGGAAACGCATTTCCATGAAGTCCAACAAACTCTTCAACAGTGGTAGCTCGCGTGGGTTGGTTAACGATAATTCGTATGATGCGTGAGTCGCTGGATCCAATTTTCGGATTTGCACATGTAGCAGTAACGGATCCCAGTCCCTTGTGAACACTTGCAGGTTCTGCAGGACTCTAAGAAACCCTTGTTTGGTGTCATGTAGAGCCTTTATTGCTGCCACTGATGGCCTTTCATTAGCGCGAGATGGCTGACTCATCAATTTCTTGATGAGCGTCGCTACCAATAGTACCTTTTCTTCAAGATTTTCAAAGCCGCCTCGTAGTTGTCATCCGACAATGTAAAATTTCGAATCGAGAGCTCCGCTTCTCCGGTGAGACCGACATTGAGGTACCATAGCTTTTGGCACTTGGAAATCGGTTGGCTATGCACCATTTGCATGAAAAAGTTCCCATCCATGGTGGGGAGTTTTATTTTTGGCAAAGAGACGGTAAGAGGAGTCACAAGCAGAGTCGTTGAGGCAGGTGTGGTGCTGAGTTCATCCAATTTCGATTTCAGACGTATGACCCAATATTGGGAAAGATCTTCCAAATGAATGTGCTGTTGTACGTTAAAACCATACGCGTCAGGATCGTGATGGAGCTCGACGACCTGCAGGTGAGAGCCATCCAGTTGTTTCCAACTTTGTTAGAGGGTTGCACCAGGTCCAAATGACTTCCTTCTGGTCTATACGGTTGATGTTCTTCCTCAATGAGCCTGCCATGACTTTGTAGCGATGCAACATCCGGACCACACTAGCATCACTTGGTGTTGAGGCTTCTGCAGTGTAGCCCTTGTCTACGCCATTCTGAATTTTGAGCCCTTTTGGTGACTGTTCCCCAGTTGGCGTGTCCACGTGTGTTTTAGCACGCATTTGATCGCGGAAGTACTGCTGGTAACGGAGGTAGTTGCCTTTGGTAGTGTCGTATATATATTGGTTAAAATACTCGTGCAATGGAGTGACCTCCGATAGGGATCGGATGTGACTATTGCCTAGTTCAAAATCTCCCCACGCTGCCTCCAGTCACCGCAGTTGCTACGCATAATACCCGGCTTCCTGCTTCCTTGAGGGCGAATCCTTCTTGTAGTTTGAAATGACGCCTTCGACGATTCAAGCCAATCCTTTTAGGTTCACATTCGCCATCGCAGAGAGAATCGGAATGCGGCTGGAAACAGAAAGCGCGGATACACCACGACACTACACAAAACACCACACAGCACTTCACGACCTGTTCACCGGGAAAAAAAACAATTATTCAGTTATGTACGGCAAAATAAATACCAAGTGCATCTTGCTGGCGCCTCCAAATGTTTGCGCCGGGACTGTTTTGTCCCGAACTTTGATTCTATTATTTTTATTTACATTACAAATCAAATTTTATTTCATCAACCAAACACTAGAATTTAAATAAAATATCTATATACAATATTTCTCTATTGGGTCGTTAGCTTACCTATGTAAGCTAACGACCCAATTAACAATTGAACAATGAATAATCTTTGTAGTTTCAAAGTTTTGACAAATTAAAATATGAATGAAAAATGGGTTACTCGATTGATTAAAATGAGCATTTTCGCTTTGTGGCGAATTGAATTTGGTGAATGAATTAAAATCATCGATCAATTGATAAATCAATCAAATAAATCGAATTAATTACAAATGAGCTAATTATTACAGTGCAAATTAACCTTAAACAACTATGTAAGTTGATTAAAACGTTGATGTTGCCGGATCAGGGTGTGATGGGCACTTAGGAGGTGTCAGAAACTCAACAATGACCATAACAATTCCTCTACAATTCATCGTTTTTTAGAAGTGCTGTCAAAATTGAAAATTGGAACCCCTGAGATTAACAAATCCTGCACAAAATTTTTCCTAAATTCAGTACTTTTGCAGCCTCATATCTCAGAGGGTATCACTCATAGTCAAAAATATGGAACATTGCTTTACTGTAAATTTTATTAGCTTTAATTTAGATACCTCGAAGTTTCTCGTACGACGTACCATTTTCGATGTATGCACAAAAAACGGATCTGTAAGCCTCAATAATTTTAAATTTACGTGAACTTAATCTTTGAGAGAAGGCGCATAAGAATAATTTCGGACAGACTAATTTACAGGGAATTTAGCAATCTTCGTTTTTGTTCACAATAAAATTTCCTGTTCTATGCACCGTGCTTGAAATGTGCGGCGAAACTTAAAAAGGTACCTTTAAGCCTCCTTTGTTTAGAATTTTCGCGTGCTCATATCTTTCACGGGGGTTCACACAGGAGCAAATTAGGGGAAACTAGTTTGCGGAGAATTAAAAGATAACCTTTAATTTTCGTCAATTTTGCTCCACGATGCACAATTTTCGAGATATATACCAAAAACTGTAAGGTTACTTTTGAGCATCCCACTATCCCCCGCGGCAACGGAAACTGGTGCTACCTCCTACTCGTTCCTAAAGCTTTTACAACCATGACTATATGATTATTGAATTTAGACGAGTATGAAAGTTGTCATTCTCGGCTCATCTACATACATATATGAGTAGCGCGACCAGCTGTACCGAATCAGCCGGTACAGTACCGAAATCGGGAGGCCATGAACCGTGTACCCAAGATTGGCTAGCGTGTACCAAATTAGGATCTTTGTATTCGTTTTCTAAAATTAAACGGCTTTATACAAATTGAATTCAATGAATTGGATGCCGCGACATCCGTTGACACTTGTGGAGTGCATATTAATGAGATGTCGCCGCATTTGGAGCGATGATGATCCACAAGTAGTTGTCGAAACACCATTACATCCAGTGAGCTAATATGTCCGTGCATCTTCAAAAAATAATGTTGGTAACAATTTCACAGTCAACGATGAGCGGTACAGAAACATGATTACCAACTTTTTAGTGCCTCAACTGGAATGCATTGACGTTGCTAACATGTCGATTCAGCAGGACTGCATCACATGCCACACAGCACGCGATATAATTAATTTACTAAAAGACACATTTGACGAAAGATTAATTTCACGAAAAAGCCCTGCTACCTGGCCACCGTGTTTTTGCGATTTGACCATGTTAGATTAATTTCTTTGAAGATGTGTAAAGTTCAATATTCGCGCCAATAAACCAGAAACAATTGAACACTTGGAAGCCATCATTGGACGCATTATTACCGAAATACTGCCTGATTTACTGCAAAGAGAATGTGAAAATTGGACCTCCAGATTATGCCGCGTATGCACCAGCCGTGGGGGTTATCATCCCACATTATTGACGAAAATATATTTTTTAAATAAAGCCAATTTTATGGATATTAAAATATTTTTCTTTATTTTGCTTGAATTTAAAAATCTCCGCCTCTGAAAAAACACTCTTTATATGAAAAGTGTAACGAATTTTAAGGGTCTATTTGACAACTATGTGGTGCATGGGACTTGTAGGTGCTTATGATGACTTTTGCCTGACTTTCTAACGACAGTCAGTCATCATAAGCTCTATAACTACCATACAGTGCTTATTATATTTGGACAATCCATTCTCTATTTTTAAAGTTATCTAAAAGGTTGTAAGATTTTCCTTCCGAAGCAGTTTTCGCTGCCAAATATTTGTAAACTATGGACATACTAATGCTGTATTGCCAGACCTACCTTTGAACTGCACAAGAAGGTAATAAATGTTAGTAACTTTTTTCAAAACATTGTTAAAATATACACAAAATGCCGCTTTCCCATCAAAAATAACCTGACGCGTATCGTTTTTCTGGTAAAAGTGATCCACTAATTTTTTCGTGATTGGGATGTAAAGACTATTTACGCCTTGAGTGTGGGGGGGGGGGCTCCCAGAGTCTCTGGATTGCCCACTTAACAACTCCCCTGTCAACCTGCGAACATAGCCTGGAACCGTTTGACACATTATTTCGAGCTAGGCCTCATTTTTTTAATTTTTTAAGACACAATCGGGTTGCAGGGGCCCCTCCTCCGGCAGAAGGGGAAGAAAGGATGAGAAATGCTAGAAAAGAGACGCCTCTGCTCTCAATGCCTCCAGGTGCTTCCTCTTAGTAACCCCACCTGGTTCCATTTATCAACTGATCTGAGCATCTCTGATTAGACTATGTAAAGAGAGCTCTCCTAGTTCCTTAACGAGATCACTGCGCAGCCTATTCCACTCTTTGCTAGCAAAAACTTTATGGCGTCATCGATGGGCTCTAGAGCTGAGTTAAATAGAAGTCAGTCTCACGGGCTCCGGTCAGAAATGAGGTGCATGGTCCATTTCTCCTTCATGTCATTCACCCAGCGCAATTTTCCCCGTATCACCTTCGTTTCTGTGCAAGTAAGTTTTACGGCGCTCTCTCGGAAGAAGAGCAATACGTATGATGCTTGCAATTGCTAGACTCAGAGACTATCCAATAGTTGCTCATCAGTCAACTGAGTGCTAACACACCTACCACAGCCTTATCCACCATTGCCCTGATTTTCTCAAAAGAACTCATCTTCGAGTCGATCAGAATGCCCAGGTACTTCACCACTAGCTTCGACTCAAGTTGCACTTCGCCAATGCTGATCGTTCTTACTCTGGGATTCTCTTCTTTGTCAGGATGTCTACTATAATTTTCTCTAGCACCAGACTTAATTCACTAGCAGTATTCCAGTCCATTACCTAGTGCATTAGAATACCAAATCTGAGTTTCACTCGTTTAACTGGGCACCCCATCCACATAGCATATCACGTGTGACACATTCGGACGCTCATGTCTCAGTAAGTTTTCCACAGGTTTGGGCTAATAATGGAGCCTAGGACACCTGGTATAACTCCCATCCTTCGCCGGCCCTCTTTTGTGTCATAGAGCACGCCCAATCGGAAGGTAGTCCCTCAGAATCCGCATCAGATACTTTTAACTTGAAAAGGCGTTTCCAGTGCTTCCAGAATATCTACTCATCTAACGGGATTGAAGGTGTTTCTGACATCAAGCATTACTATCAGCACAGCCCGTTTGTTGGTCCAACTGTGAGCTTCCACCGTTTAAACAATGCTCACCACCTCTGCAATCGCATCAATTGTGGAGCGTTCTGCTCTAAAGCCGTACTGCCGAGGAGACGAGTCCCCAGCAGCACAAATCACGTTCTTGAGTATGCAGACGGCAAAATGGTATTTTTCTTCCCCTTACTGATGAGCACGAGCCTCATTATCTTACATCATTCTGAGAAATCCCCTTTGCGGCGTAGCAACTCAGGGCAAAGATTGTAGACAAGCTGCAATACTTCGGCAGGAACGCCATATGGAGTCTGGTGCCTTCCTTGTTTTCATCGATGGAACAGCCTCTTACAGTTCCATTCTCATAAAACTCACTGGTATTCTACCATACAGAGCCCGAGCAATCTCGTTCATCTTTTCGGTTTCATATAAACAGGGCACTCGTAAGACATCGAACTTCTATGTGACCAGTTTGTTCCCTTGGCCCCACGCGTGCCTATTCACATAGTCCACGAGGTCTTGCCAGCATTAGGCATTATTCTTGTTAATTAGCTTTCCTTGTGTCTGCTTCTCGTCAAAGCTTGTGACAGTTCCTTCACTGCTCAGAGATTTTCACTGATCACCAGTATACTGAAGGCGTCCAATGGGATATGAAAGATTCTCAAGCAGATACATTATGAGTCGATAAAGATGCTGGTCTATCACTTAAAGTTACTACTAGCTTAGCTGGGGACTTTTGGCTAGTCATGCTACTTGTTGATGAGTCGTCGGCAGCATGCGCTGAGTTTCCATTATCTGGAACAAGCATAACATATGAGGAAAACCATAACATGCAAATAATTACTCCAAAATGTTAATAACTGTTTTTGTACATGTATTGTTAACTGGGGTGGGAGTACTTCCAGCCATTTCGAGTGTGTATCCACAATTTGAAGACAGGTTTAACCCATAAATAGTCGGGCGAAATTGAGGTGCATTCTTTCGCACGGGCATGAAGGATATTCCCAGTAGTGGGATTTTACCTTATTCGGCTGTTTTTGAACCTGAAGGCACTCCATGCATAATTTGCAGTTTTTTCAATTTTTTTGGCTATATCTAAAAAACTTTCATTTTGACAATCCCGATATGACCATAATGAATTTCTTCCACACTTTAACCTCTTGAGACCCAGACCCAATGCGAGCAAAAGTTTTGGTATTTTTAGTTTTCCTCCTTTAGAAAGTGGCTCAAATGAAAAACGAATCAGTTTGTTTGTACAAATTGAATAGTTTTTCTTTTGAAATACGAAGGTACATAAATGTGCACCTCAGGTTTATCAGTGTGGAAAATTTTCATTTGTCCGTGTGATGCATTTCAAAGTAATTATTTTTTTAAATGCGTAAGTATACGTTGCACTTGATGCAAATTGCTCGGCAACGGGACGAACATGTTGGATGCCTGCAGCGTACTTGTCTTCCATGAATCGCGGCAGGTCATTTTGGCTGTTGTACGACGGTCCGATTTTTTTTTTTGTTTGTGGTTTCTCGTTCTCGTCCGATTTCGCCTATTTTTCGGTAGCTTCTCTGCTCGTGCCTGGTTGCAGAAAAAATGGATCAACAGTTCCACCCTCATATTTGATCATGGCTGTTACAAAGTTCAGCCTGTAATCCACAGACCTAATCTGTTCTTGGCAGGTACTTCTTCTTCGTTGCAACACCGGATATACACTATCCAGCAGCTGACAATGCATTAATCTATAAAATGGCTAAAAGCAAGAACTGTCCACTCTCATGGCAGTGCGATGATAAGCGATCAGCCTATCACTTAGATCAATTCCGCCCATACATTTGTTGTAATTTCTAACCACGGCTTGCTGTACCACATCTATTTTATGCTTTGCCTGCTTACACCATCGTTTACAGGTCCCGGCTGGTGCACTTTCTGTGCATGAGGATAGCATAGTAACGGCTTTAGTGCCTTTCCACTTCAAAACACAGACATCCCCATCGCTTCTCAGCTTCTCATCTCTTTTGAGCTGCTTGTCATTTTTCAGTTTTTTGGAAACTTCAACAAACCGGTTACTCATAACTGTCCCTGGGATGAGCACGTTCTATTTGTTTGCATTCAAATAGTCTGCAAGTCTCAGACTTGTGAAAAATCTGTCTGTGTACAAAACAGAATCTTGGTCAATCGTCCAGCACAGCAGTTTGACGATGCTTCCACATAAGCCAAGTTTAGTCATGTCCTATGGGGGTATCATGTTAGAGCCAACATAAATGACAAAGTCCAATACAAAACCATCCCTCGCAGGCAAAACAATATTTTTCAGCCCTAAGGGATTAGATTCCGACGGCTCATATTGAGCTTCCTGAAAATGGTATCATCTGCTCGTTTATGAACATGTGTGTTGACCGAGGCAGACTGTGGCACTTTCGAAGGATTTTAAATAATAACGGCCTGATTTTCCAGAGTTTGTCTCCATCTTGATTTTTTGCAGTGTTGCGAGCGAAATGAATGTGGTTTCGGAGTTCAAAGAAGCGATGGCGCGTCATAGTTTCGCGTATGACGGTCACAGCAAGGTTTCTTCTCCCATTAAATCTCGCTTGGGGGTAAGTTAGCGTGCCAATCATGATTTGTACACCAGTATAGTTGATCATTTCTACTTGACTTGTTTTCACCGATCCAAGGTCTCTTTGCTGCGCCAAGTATAAAGTTATTTAATCTGCCACCAACTTCCAAAACTTGAGGTCCAAATACTCAAAAACAGAGTTTAGACAACTAAACTCTGAAGCTCCTTCACATTGCAGTTTGTCATTAGAAATATCCAGACCACAAGGAGTCATTTGTTTTGAAAGCCAGAAGATTCTTAAATTCCTTCCATCAGGTTGTTGCATTACATCGTCCTGTTCCTCTTCTGACTCCAAGATGGCAGTTTCTGCAGTATCCTCGTTATCGGAGAGATCATCATCACTACAATTCAAGAGCTCCACTATCTCTTCATCCGTTAAGAAACGCGACATGATTTCTCCTGAAAAAACAGAAAATCTGTCATATTAACAAAAACTGTAGTTCAATCCTGAGATGCACAAGTGTGTACCTTACAAATAGCACGTGATATACTAACGAAAAACTTACCGAAACTAAACTTTTCTACCGGTTTTGTAAGCTTTTGTCCGATCCGTCTTCAAAACACCAAAAATATTAGTACTTTAACGCTTCCTTGCCTTTTTCACTTATAATAAACGTCCACTCATCACCCACGCTCAAAGACGACTGAATATTTAATTCGAATGCTATCCTAACGACATTCTTGTTACATGCAGTAGCGATCTTCTGCAATTTTTATGAATTAAAAAAGATCGCAGATGTTCACTTATTGTTTCTTTTTTAACAATGGATGGCTCTGACAAGAGAAAAGCGACAGTTAAGGCAGGTGCACATATGTATTCCCAGGGTCTGAAGAGGTTAATGGCTGTATTCATGTGGAATACACATTCGAATTCCTTTAAAGATACATCCATACTGCAAAGAATAGTCAATTGAATTTGGTCCGGAAGAAAACCCCAAGCGAAATTTTTCATATAGTTCACGTAGGTTAGGATCTTCTTCAGTAGCCTTGCGTATTTCTTTAAATGCTATGAATAGCAAATTCAACTGCTCCAAGTAGGAGATCGCACTCCCGTCAAAGACTTCGTATTTTGATGCAGGGTCAAGCAAATCTATAGACAATCGTGATATGCAGTCAGCGTTCCCATGTAATTCCGATTTTCGGCATTTGATATTGAATTGAAATGTTTGAAGGAAAAGCGCGTATCTTAGGAATCAAGTTGCTCTTAATACTGACAATTTATTACTTCTCTTAAAAATGTGTACGATTGGTGGTCTGTTTACAATATAAAACTGCGTCCATACAGGTAGTTAAAGAACTTGTGATCCTGAATATGGTTGACATAGCAATTTCCTTACGGCGTCAACTCTTAAGAAGACGTGTGTACATGAATTTAATGGATGATGTACGAAAGTCGTTCGATTATTGCGGTGGTTATTTGGAACAAGTCGCAGCTCACGCATCTGCTGTTTTAGCATGGATCCAAAAGCGTGCGGATTGAACAGATGGTTATGCAGTAGCGATAACTGTTGGCTGTTATCAGTGGTCGATGATATCAAGGTGCACTTGTTTGAATCGTTTGTCCGATATCGAAAACTGCTGGATATCGTTTCGTGCATGTCTTCCAATCTTTGATGTTTGATATGGTATACAAGTGCGTGTGTAGGCTGGAATATCTTTCTTCATGTCAGGCCAAACAAACTTTCTTTGTACAGCTCGAACCATCGTGCGGGCTTCACGGTGCAAGCATCTGTGGAAGGTGTTCATAACTTGATCACGTAGAGTTGATGGTACGTATGTCCGAATATTGTTCGTCGACATATCACAATATAAACTTCCATATTCCTTTTTAGGTAGTGGACGCAGCTTAAGTGATGAATTGTTTCCAGAGAAAAATGATTGAAGTGCAGTGTCGTTACGTTGTTCATCTATCAGCTCATGGGTGGTCAATGAAGATGGCAGGTTGATCGCTTCAATTCTTGATAGCGTATCTGCTACAATATTTTCCTCTCCATTAACGTTGACGATTTGGGTACAAAATTGCGATATAAAACTTAAGTGCCTAACTTGCCTCGGCGAAGATTAACGGTTATATCAACCATTTTGTAGTCCATTTTGATAAAAAACTGGGTGCCTTCGAGCCAGTGCTGAAAGTGTTTTAAACTGCTGTAAATACCTAACAGCTTTCGGTCATAAACGATGTACTTTGGTTCAGCGTGATTCAGTTTTCGTTGAAAGTAAGCTAATGGTAGCCAACTGCCATTTACTTTTCGCTCTAATACTGATCCGATTGCAACATCAGATGCGTCGGTGACAAGTTGTAATGGCATCGATGGAAAAAACTGTACTAGCAATGTCTCCTTCGCAAGACTTTCCTTACAATCGTTAAAGGCTTTTATGGTTTCGGGTGACCATTGAATAACGCATTTGTCACCTATTTTTACATTGCGGAGATATTGGTGGAGCGGTGCTTGTAGGTTGGCAGCATTACAGATGAATCTCCTGTAAAAATTTAATATGCCCAGGAAAAGTTGTTTGACTGTTATTGGTAATTGAAAATCACGTGTGGCTTGAACTCGCGAATCAGGTGGCGAAATGCCATATTTTTTTATTTTTTTCCCAGGTACTCAATTTCTTCGACGCCAAAGACACATTTTGCAAGGTTGATTATCACTCCGTAAGTTTTTAATCGTTCAAATACGATACGAAGATGGTCCATATGTTTTTTGATTGAGTTAGATGATACAAGATTGTCATCTAGATAATAGACACAAAAGTCTAATCCACGCAACACTTCGTCAACAAACCGTTGAGTGGTTTGTTTCCAGGATGGCGAGAATCGATTGTACATCCGCGGGCAGCCATTGTAGCCAAAGTGATTTCAAAAATGATTCACTTACCTTGCTTTCTGCAGCCAAACGCATGCACCGTAGCAATTGTGACGGCTTGCTATCACCTAATTCCATGCCGGTGAGAAGAGTTCGAACTTAAGTCTCTTCGGACGGCGCATAAACATTGATCGATCTTGTTTTCAGTGCTTCATATTTGCCCGTTTCCGGTGGTTTCTCCACGATGTCCGCTATAGCGTCCAAGCAGGTACAATCAATTCGCTGACGACCTTGTCAAACATGGCGGCGTCTGAGCTTATTCTGCACCCTCGCAATTGCTCCTCGACGCAGGCGAACCACAGCGTTTGTCGAGTTGTCCAAAATGGTGGTACGCGAACATTTGCGATGTCGTTGTTGCTAACTTGTGGCTCCTGTATGATTCTGGTGTCGGTTGCGGCTCCTGTGGTGGGCTCGGTTCCAGTAACAGTTTCGGCTTTAGTGGCTTTTGTATTTTCTGCCTCTGGCTTTTTAGTTGTATCACGTGCAGGTTTCCCTTTAGCAGACATCACGTCGGGATCACCAATGTTATGCAAAGGCAATAGTTTTTGTAATAACGTTTACTTGCGCAACATAAAAACACACAATGATAAATACATAGGAAAAGCTTTGTATCGCAGTTGTGGCGCTTCGATGCTTCGCGTGTGTCTCTGTTTCTCAATCGCTATCTTAACTCGAATGCCTGGCGGTGAACACAATAACTATCTGTCATATGGGAAACGCTACAGTCCATTTTTGTGACATACGAAATATTGTGGATATACTTATTTATTTTCCCAAAGAAATAAAATAAATATTTTCCTTTGGGTTTATATTAATGCTTGTTTTATTCAACAAGAAGTCATCCGATTACTTCTGATTTTCAATGCAAACCATTCATCATGATTTCGAATGTAAGGACAGGATCATTAAGCTATTACTAATGTTCAGTAATTTACTGCTTTTCGTACTTTGCTTCCTTCTTGTATCAGCATCAGCAGCGGTCAATCCTTAATTTATACAATTCCTTTCAAACCCCATCATATTTACTTGTCAATATTAGACTCTTAATTTATTCCTTGCATTGAACTTAATATGCAAAGGATACTTTGAGGATTTGTCTTTATCAAAGACTCCTTGGAACTCTTTGTAAAGAAACTTCGTAAAAAAAACAAAAGAATCAACATAACAAACCAAAAAACATATCTCTTCTGTTTTTTCCTTTCTTTTCTTTCTTTCTTTAATTCAAGGATAATAATGGTCATCAACCGGATGATCATCATACGTATCAAACAACAACAACACCGACGTCAACAAACAATAATAATGATGGCATACGTATACCACTACCAAACGGTAATGTTGTGAGCATACCAATTAATATAACGGAAGAAGTGAATAAAACTTCAATATGGAAGCAATTAAATACCGAGAAATACGGCGGAAGAAATACACAAGCACCAACACCGGAAAATTTGTTTCCGGAAATAATGTCGGGACAAATAACAGTAACTGTACCGCATAAAAGGAAGAATGGAAAAAATCACCAGTAAGTGTCTTTTTAGTTCATTTTTAACTTTGTCTACCTTTCTCATACTCTTACTCTCTTTCTCTTTATTTCTTAGTTGACCTTCCATTCACTATTTATTTGTTGCCCTTATACTCCTCAAATTACCATGACACTCTCCGTTTTAGTTTTAATTATCTTAAATAGAGAAAGGTATTTGTCGCTAATGAGTAGTGCTTTATGTAAATCTACAATTAGACTATAATTATGAAAGTCGAAATGGAAAACCAAATATTTACCATTTATAATTTCAAAAATAAATTCAATATGGCTTACTATTATTAAAATTTCTGCTATTAGATTTTATCTAAATAATTTAATTTTCATACTGCACTTTCCTCTCATATCCTTTTCGCTCGAAAAATTTTGACGTTTATTGTAGCACTTAGATTTACACAGTTCTTGCAGTTGAAAGATGATTAAAATTAGATACAAGTTATAATAAATATGTATAAAAATATTTTTTATATCAATGAACTTGAAGCGGATCTGGAACTCATAACGATGACACAAAAATTTTTCACAAATTGAAAATTGAGGAATAAGTTAATTCAATAGGGAATTGTGAGACAGTGTACAGGTATGTCCTGAATAAAAAACGTATATACTCGTAAATCAATGTGCTAGACGAATATAACTAATAAAAATTAAACGCTATTGAAGCACAAATCAAAGGAATGCTAGAAAGATCAGCCTTTCATCATCATTGATGAATGTATATACGGAAATAAGACTATTTCATTTTTTCCCGCTTCTACTATTGTATATATGCTTATCTACTGTATAAAAAATGTCAAAAAATTAGAGTACACTAGGGACATAAAAATATACAAGATCACCCAGATTTTAGTATTTATAAAGGCAAACCCATAATTTATTTATATATATCAACAAACGATAAAATTCTATGGAATTTCAATTTTATCACTATTGTGAATTCATTTGATTCCTGACGGTGAAAAAGAAAGGAATATTTGTAAGGGTTTACTGCATTTCTCTGTACTTTGATGATAGCGCTGATTTTAGCCAGCAGGAATTGCGTGATGAAGACATATACTTTAAGAAACGGTTAATATTAAAGAACAGTTTATGGCACCGATATTCACTATGTAGTTGTAACTAATATAATGATTTACATTCATTTTCATTTCATTTATTCACATTTCAATCCGTGTACTCGTCCATGTGGGAAGGTGTTAAATCACAAGATCTATTCAAAATAATAACTTTTATTGGAATACGCTATATATGATTCCCTCTGCTTCTCCCTCTCCTTTGTTTCCAGACAGGTTCTTGTTTCCTCTCTATAGAAGAATCAGTTTCCCCACTGACACCCGTGACACCGACAAAATTTCATTTCACTTGCACACGATCGCGCCTTCGTTATCATTCGTAGAACAGTTTGAGTACAACACAATAAACGTTCTCTCATAGAAAACTCGAACGTCAAAGCTGATGAAATTGGTAGAGGCGAGAAAACTCATGTGTCAAAGCCGATGGAAAATTCGTAAGTTTTTAATAAAAACAGAGAACTAAAGTGCCGATTTCGTACACGCGATCTTCAAAATTAAAAACTTTATATACGTGAACGTGTTTCGGAGTGAATTAAGTGCAAAAACATATCACTTCAAACCTCAACTTCACACAACTTTAGCGAAGGTTGCTAATTGCTTCGGCTCGCGACCGGTTGCGGATCCAGTACTCTCTATTCCTATGGCTGAGGGCTAAGGTTGATGACAGGTTGCACCTGAAGACAAAGCCAAAGGATACGATGGGGTGGATTAGTGAGTTGTAGCAGAAGATCCTGGGCTTGATAGGATAGGTAGGTTTATAGTGGATGAGCGGAAATAGTGAGTGGAATGCCTTGGTGGCTGCATGAAGGTTCTTTTCTCTTTGGGTGAAAGGAGAAAGACGAGAGTTAATTATAACCCCAGATAGTTGAGTTGTTGGCGAGGAATACTAATATCCTTGATTCGTAAGCTTAAATTGCCCACTTCATCATCGAGTGATTTTTTAAGGTGAGTGTGGCCTTTACTGAAGATTGCTTCACATTTAGCTGGGTTGAGCACTCGTTTCCCCTTTGAAAGATAGTCATCTAACTGGTCGAGATAATGGTGGTGGTAGAATGTCGGCTATGTAGAGGGAGGACAGAAGTGTTGATAGAACAGATCCATGTGGGATCCCCTCTATGAGAGGAAGGGTGTCGGATAGGATGTCGTTGAGTTTGACCCGTAAAGAGCGATTTCTTAAGAAGGAAAGTAGGATTTTGCACAAGTGACGATGGAAGTTAAATGTGGAGAGGTGTTTGTGGATAAGGCCATGTTACCAGACAGTGTCGAGGGCTTTCTGAATGTCAATAAAAAAGGCAGTGGTAGGAGTATTTTTTACTTCGTTTATGGCTATGCGGGATTTCAGGAATGAGGAGGAGATGCTCAACGGAGTGCTTTGGATGATTGGTGAACTAGAAGTCAGAGATGATGAGGCTTTCTTCTAGATGGGAGTGGATGGATTCTTTGATCGCAAGTTCGAAGATCTTGCTTGTGGTGGAAGCAAGGGAATGGAACTATAGCCTTTCTTAGAGATCGGGACGATAGTGGAGAGGCACCATAGTGAAATGGGAAAGTAGGTATGAAGGATGCAGTGGCTAATAAGGTTCAAGAGGAAGAGAGACAGGGATTTGCTGCATTTGTTAAGGAATTTGGTGAGGATGCCGTCATGTCTACAGGACTTTTTATTTTTTAAGTTTGAGATTATGGATTGAAAGACCTTTTTTGTTGTAGGGAGATGAATGCCCAGTTACGCACAGAATGCGGGACTCCCAAGTTCCTCCCCTGTTAACCTGAGAACCTAGCCTGGAACTGTTTGACACATTACTTCGGGCCAGGACTCGTTTTGTTACACCGTGAGGAACCTTAAACCTGGGGGATCGCCCTTCTAGCGGGAGGGGAGAGGGGAAGATGAAGTGCCAGAAGAGCGATCCCCCAGCCTTAACACCTTCGGCTGCTGTGAGTCCCTTTTATCTTTTAGGACTGCCCGAAAATAGTGTGCCACCTGGTTCCATTTTTCAATCGATTCAAGCATCACCGTGACTTTATTATCCGGGGTGCACTCTCCTGTCTCCCTGTAGAGGGCTCTCCACAGCCTGTTCCATTTTATATACGCAAAAAATGTGTAGCAGGCATTTTCTTCCTCTCCTGGGCAAAACCGACAAACGGAGGACCGTGACTTACCAATCTTGTGCTGGTAAGACTGAAAACACCCATGCCCGCTCAAAAACTGGGTCAGATAGAAGTCAGTCTCACCATTCCTTCGATATAGCCACGTTCTAACATCCGGGAAGAGGCGCGCAGTCTACCTTCCCTTCGTGCAATTTACCCAAGACTGCTGCCAATCGTTGAGTGAGCGCTGTCTCTCTTCGCGGACAACCATCTCCCTCGCATCCTCGTTTCGGCGCAGGTAAATAGCGCGGCGCTCTCTAGCAAGCAGGGCGACAGGTATCACGCCTGCAATCACTCTCACCACCGAGTCGGAGACTGTTGGATGCGAAGATGCAATCCTCAGTGTTCTTCTTCTCTGTACCTATGCAAGGTGTTTTCGGTAAACCTCCTTACTAAGAGCATCGCCCCATACCTATGCTCCCTACAGTAGCATTGACTCTACAGCACTCATCAAGAGGTATCTTCTTGATGAGCTGGGTCCCCCTACGTTGGCCATAAGTCGACTCAGAGCTGATACTCCTGAAGCAGCCTTCTCAGCCATTGCCCTGATTTGCTCGTAGAAACTCATCTTCGAGTCGATCAGTAGCCCCAGGTACTTCACCACTGGCTTTGATTCGATTCGCATATCTCCAACACTGATCATCCTTACTCTAGGGATTCTCTTTTTTGTCAAGATGACCACTTCGGTTTTCTCCAGTGCTAAACTGAAGCCGCGAGCAGTCATCCAGTCCCTCACTTGGCGCATTAGCATACCTATCCTAAGTTGCGCCTGTCCAACGGTGCGTCCAGCCATCCGCATAGCCGACCAAGTGCGACTCACCTGGCATCTCAAGTCTCAGTAGCCCGTCATAAGACAGGTTCCACAGGTCCGAACCAAGGATAGATCCCAGGGCAACACCCGATGTAATTTCCATCTTTCATTGGCCCGGTGTCGTATCGCAGAGCAGGCTTCGGTCCTTCATGTAGTTCCTCACAAGCCGCATCAGATATTCTGGAACTTGAAAAGGCTTTTCCAGCGTATCCAGAATATCCACACATCTAGCGGAGTTGAAGGCATTCCTGACGTCGAGTGTCACCAACAGGACGATCCGTCGCTTGGTGCAACTATATGCCTTTGCCTTTTGGACCGCGTTCACCACTTCTACAATCGCATCAATAGTAGAACGTCCTACTCTAAAGCACTGTACTGCCGAGGAGATAGGTCACCAGCGGCACGAATAGCGTCAGTGAGTCTTGCCTTGATGAGTTTCTCCAGCACTTTCCCAGCAGTGTCAAGTATGCATAACGGGTGGTGTTCAGACGGCGATTTGGGATTTCCCTTCCCCTTGCTGATCAGCACGAGCCTCGCCACCTTCCGTCGTACCGGGAAAACCCCGTCCCATAGGCAAGCGTTGAATGTGCTGAGCAGCAAGTCAGGACAATGTTGATAGGCAAACCACAACACCTCAGCCGGAACACCATCTGGACCTGGAGCCTTCCTCGCTTTCAGCGAAAGGACCGCCTCATCCAGTTCCAGCTGAGTGAAGAGTGAACACTTGATTGCTGTTTCACTATGGACAGCATAAACATGGATGGGATGGGCGGCGAAGAGTGCCGGCACTATCTCGTCCATCTTTTCCGCATCATGTCTACAAGGCTTCCGTAGGGCACCAAGCTTCCGCATAACTAGCTTGTAGCCAAGGCCCCACGGATCCTTGTTCATATTGTCCACTAGATCTTGCCAGCAGCGAGCCTTGCTGTTGTTGATCAATTTGCGAAGGCATTTCCTTGCCGACTTATATACTGCTGCGCGGTTGCTTTCCTCGTCCCGGTTCCGCACCCATTGAGCCTCACGTCAAAGCTTTGGCACTCCCTTCGCATTTCAGTTGACCACCAGTGCACTGGGGGTTTGCCGTGCCGGGGTTTTTGTTGGGGCATAGAAGCATTGCAAGCAGTCGTGATGATGCTCATAGCTGAGTTCATCACGTCTTGAGCTGCCAGTTCTTCCATCCCCTGCAAATCTCCCTGCAGCGGTGCACCTGCTGTGAGAACCTCGACGAGCCTCTGGACGTCCATTCTTCCGATGTTCCAACCAATTGTAGAAAGCCGAGAGCATGGACGTCAGGAGACAACATCGCTTATCTCAAGTAGAATGCACTGATGATCACTGGCTGAGTAGTCCTCTAATACTCTTCAATTGTGTATCCTCCATACTAAGGACTCCGAGGCGAATGTCACGTCCGGTAAAGTTCCTTCACAGCCAATAGGCGGAAAGTCGGCGTATATCCGGTGCTTAGTACGACGAGCGCCATCCTGGTCGCCTTTTCCAGGATTCGTTTTTCCGGCGGATCTGTTTGAGGCATGCCCCATTCCGTTGCTTTCGCGTTGAAGTCTCCCCCAACGAGCACATTGCCCTCTGCGTTCGAGACAGCGCGCTCCAAAGCATTAAGCTTAGCTTGGGAAGATGATATCGATTCATTTGGAGTTAGGTACACACTAAAGAAAGGGGTCCCTGACCACCGATCCCACACAAAACCATCCCCACGTCCACAGCTCTCCGCCCGGAAATCACTATTTCGAAACCAGATGGTGGCAGTACCAGTTTCATCAGGATACCATAACACCGAACTTTTATCATGGTATTGCTCACTCAGCAGCAAAAAGTCGGCTTTCGTGTCCCTCGCAAACTGGTCAAGCAGATTTTGGGCGGTTGAACTGCGGTGTAGGTTTAGCTGCAGGATGCGGGTAATCGAAGTTCTAATGTTGCCTTGGCTAAGGCTTCCTGGATAACCCGGCATTTTTCTGATTCCAAGAAAAGTGTGCGTCTTTCGTACACTCTTTTCTTTGATGTCCCATTTTGACCACATTTGTAGCATAGGAAACTCCTATCGGGTCCTTTGCATACTTGTGTGGTGTGACCATAGCCAAGGCATTTGAAACATTGAAAAGGCATTGCTCTTTGCCGTGTCCTATAAACAACCCACCCTATTTGTACTTTGCCCTTGTTCAATTGTTCGGCGTCCTTTTTGGTCAAATCGATTATGGCCATGCGTTGTCCCCTATGGTTTTCTGGTGTCAGCCTCGCTTTGATCCTGACTACGCTAGGGAATTCCCTTTTGATGGCCTCTTCTACCTTGGCCAGATCCGTGACGCAGTCAACGTCTCTTATTTCGATCGTCCCATCGGCTCGAGTGATGCTATAGTTGCGCTTTTGCCGAGAACTTTCTTTAATGCGTTCCAGAATGCTTCCCTTTTGTCGGCCTCTGGTCCAAATTCGACCAGTATGTGGCCCGACCGCGTTGGTCGTAGTGCTTTGATGGGAGTGTTGGTGTCTTCGAGCCGTACGTTTTGCCTGATGTCCCGCAGCACCTCCGCGTAGGATTGGCCATCTTGGGGTTTGACGAGCAGTGCCTGCTACCGGGATCTTCGTCGGGTCTTCTGTCTCTCCTGTTTTGCATCAGGTCCTTTTTCTGGTTGGGCGTCCGTGCGAACTTTACGTTCTGGCACTTTTTGAAAAAGTTTTTTTGCGGCTTTCTTCGCTCCTTTTGTAAGCACTGTCCAGAACCCGTGATCTGATGCTCCATGCCTATCAAGTGCCTTTTCCTTCCTTCTTTTATCCCGATCTCCTTCGGTTGGGCTAGGCCATTATTTTATTGATTTTTACTGTTGCAGCTATCTGCATGTGGCCTTTGGATTTAGCCCCCAGCGCTTCTTTAGCCTTCTGCTTATCTTCGGCTATTAACCAGCTCCTCCGTTAATGCCCTATACAATTAGGAGCTCTTCTAGTTCAAGGAGCCCAATCTTTACTGCTTTGCTGATTTTTGGGGAGTCGCATGCAGATTGTATTCTTTTCAGAACATCTCTCGCTTTTCGGAATAGCCTTTCTTCTTCGTGTCGCTGGGTAGCAATTGTACTTTGCGACCATTCTTGGGAGAGGTTATCGTGTTCCGTTTCCGATTGTAGTACTTTCGCCACATTTTTGACGTTGGCGATACAATCACACAACATCGCTTTATTTGCCTGGTCACTCGTTTCTTTTCCTACCATAATCTCCTCATTGGATTCATGGTAATTCTTTATTATGTCGGGATTTACGACCCTTGCATTGGTGGATTCGGTAACAATCGCAGCAGTGATCACCAATTTCTCAATGTTCTTTATATTTTCCTCCACCGCTCGAACACCTGAAGCGTCCTACAGAGTTTCCCGCTTTTCTTTTATAGGACGCTCTTGTGTTCGCATAATTTTTTTGCTGTGCCCGAACGTCGCAGGAATCTCAGTCTGGAATAGACTGTCTGCTAATCTCCATTTTTTGTCCGTCTTCACTGTTATTGTATTAACGTCATTTTGTCATCGTTAGTACCGCTCTCGATGTACTGTTAACATCGTGGCTGCAACCGCTGGTTGCGTCGTCGTTATTATTTTTTATTTCTTATTTGGATTTTTTTGGTATTTTTTAAATGTTTCTGGTTGTGCCAGTTTTATTGCCCCCCCCCCTCGGAGCCCCTATCTCCGTTCGTGTGTGTAGTCACCTTTTTGGTCCGATGGTTATCTTTGCAGAGCAGGGAGGCCATGCGAGGTTTGGCACAGGTCCTTATGGGGGGCAAGTGCTCAGAGCCAGACCAGCGCTAATCAGGAGTCCGTCTCAACCGAACTTACACCACCAACCCAATGGTGCGAACTTTGAACGTACTCCGAGGCCTACCAAGTTTTTACCGGGACGAAGACGATGTGATAGTTGAATTGGAGCCGTTCACACACGAGTGTCACCTTGGCGCTACAGTGCAAAGCAACTAGGACCAACTCATCATATCCGCCAGCGCAATGAATCCTGTCCGCAAAGTCATTCGTTAGCTTAAATTTTTCCTTAAGTTACCACTAAATGAAAAATACGTTAAAAATAATGACGTTTAATAGAAAAATAAAAGGATTAAGCCTCCCAACCCCAATCACAAAGCAAGCAATTCGTATTACACGTCAGAATTGAAACGTGGTTCATTAAACTCATTAGTGTTTAGTGTTGATGATATTTTGAGATGCCGCGAACATGGTTTGAATCATGTTTGCCATCATCACTTGCATCATGTTTGGAACTGTGCTGTATTTTGGCAAACATTTGGTCCATATTGTGAGGTTGATTTTGTGTGCGTGGAGGTGCCTGTGTTGTGGTTGTTTGTTTTTGTACTGGTTCTGTGGGCTGCGCCGCAGCAACCTGCGCAAACGATCTTTTCACGTTCTTTGGATTCCTGGGACAACACTCGTAGCTTACTGGACATTCTCCGCCACGGTTAACACATTTTAGCTTTTCTTCAATTTTCTTTGGACAGTCCGAGAAATGGTGAAGTGAATTGCATTTAACGCATTGAAACTGTGCATGGCAGTTTCTAGAAGAATGTCCAAATTATTGGCAATTGTGGCACATATCCTGGCCCGTACGAGGACGCAGTGCCTCCACTTTGCACATAAGGTGGCAAACAGATTTAATATTTTAAATATTTGTTTCAGATTTTGGGAGGAGAACCTTGACTACTCTAGAAAGACCCCCGTTCATTTTAATAAAGTAGACTTCTATTGGGTTGAAGCCCTGAGACTGTAAGTCTCCCTTGATTTCTTCGACTGAAAGGCCATACAGGTCCCTGACAACAACATTCAGCTGTCTAGCCTCCAGAAGTATGTAGATGTGATATTGTATTTCGTTTTCAGTTAGTACTTTTGTCAGTCTTCTGTGATCTGTGGGTGTTGTTGGTATGATTTGTATGCCAAGGGAGACCCTTTTCGCGGATGTCTATGAGATGGTTTGGGTTTTCATAATACTAAGTATTTGGAACCATTTTGTGGGCTCCCGTAAAATTATTAGTACTGTTTTAGGTTCTTGTGTTTGTGGTGCAGGTTGTGTGTTTGTAGTATTCGACAGTGTTGGTTTTAGTGTAATGGCCATGTCTGTAAATGTAGTAGCTGGTTTTGGTAGTGGAAGCCCAGGGAAAACCTCATCTTCCTTATCTTTACTGCTACTCATGCAGTCTACTACCATCTCAATTCCTGAATTTTCAGATGAAGAACAAGACTTTGGAGATGAAGACGTCCTCACCTTTTGTTTTTTCATCTGAGGGTTGTCTTTCTTAGATTTTGCCTTAGCATTATTTTTGAGCAGTTTAACTAGCTCTGCTTTTTTCGCAGCTAGCAATTCATTTTTGTTTCGCTGTTCGGCCAGCTCGGCATTATTTTTTGCAAGTGTTTCTGGTGTTTGCAACAGCGTTAGAAACTCTTGATCTAACTTCAACGCAATATTGTCGAGCTGGGCAACCAGCAAAGCGATTTTCTCGTTTTTGTTGAATATGTCACGTCCGGCAACTACGCAACCGTCCTTCAGAGTCCTGTCCCCCATCTACTATATATTATTATTTAATATCTCTCAAATAACTAACTTTCACTTCAATATAATGTAAAAAATTTAAAATTTTGAAAAAGCAAGAAAATACGGATGAAGCTGACCCAGGTCAGCGAAAGAATACCAACATACTCACCCAGAGTCCCCCGTATTCTTTACGTGCCATATCCTTATTATATCTTCTATCTCTTTCTTTCTGTCTTTCGTCTCTTTCTATCTTGTATTTCACTCTTCTTCCTCACTATATCTTCATACTCGCTCTATCTTCTATTTTACTATATCTGCCTTCTCACTCATTCTATTTCTCTCCTATTCTCTATCTCCCTCTGCTTCTACTTCCATCTCTTCTTATCTTCTGTCTCCTTCTTCCTATACTCTATCTCTTTCCTCTTTACTCTTGCATGCACTTTTCTTTGTCATCTACTTTTTACTTTCCAACTACACTTTTGAATTCATTGAATTGCAAGAGATGTTGACTAGTCAACGTGTCCTATGCGACTTTTATTATACATTTAAATTACTTACTGCTGTTATTTCAGTGGGTTCGGGTTTTTCAGTTGAGAAAAAGTTGAGTCCAAGTTGACAAAATGTTCAATTTATTGAACTGGGTTTCAAAAAGGTACAATCACAAAAATGCTACAGGTTGAAAATCACGTCCGTCTTCTCTGGAAGCACCCTAAAAAGTGAAAAAAGCCTTTTCGCACGAACAAATGATGGCTGACATTATGATGACTTTGTTTCGAGCAAAATTCTGTGGTAGTTTGATTTGAGTACTTTTCCGACATTTTTGATGGCAATTCAATTTTTGAGTTTCTTACAAGAGCTGTGCAGAAAACATATTACCAACGTGACTCTATATAAAACAAAAGAAAACGCAAGGTAAGGATAGGGTCAAGGTTGGGTTGGGTTAGGTCGGGTCAGCTGTCAGTTGATCAAATCTCAACACTCCTCCTTGATCAATTATCAGCGGAGCGTCTCAAAAATTCTTCTATTGAGTGGCTTGGTAAGAATATCTGCGATTTGCTTGCTGCTCTCGACGTGTTGCAGTGCCACAGTGTTGCCGATGTGTTGTACTTTCGTGGCATTTCGATGTGCTCCTTTCCTCTGGTCGTCTTTTTTTGTGTACATTCTGTAGCATGTGTATGGCTGACATGTTGTCGACGTACAGAGTCATCAGCAGCTCAGCTTCTAGAATGCCAAGTTCCAGTGCGATTCGTTTGATACAAAATACATCGTCAATCACTGACACTGCTGCTCGGTACTCAGCTTCTGCAGTTGAAACCACTACCAGACGCTGCTTTTGTGAATACCTGATTACTGGCCCTCCTCTCATCACTATTACACTACTCGTTGACTGTCCCCTCTCAGAGTCTCCTCCAAAGTCTGAATCGGTGTAGGCCACGAGTGTCTTGTCTCTTCCGAAATGCATTCCGGATGTCGTGGTCTCTCTCAAGTACTGGAAAACACGTTTCACCATCACCTGATGGCTCTTTATGGGCTTGTTGCAGAATCGACTGAGGTAGTTCGCGGCAAAGCTTATGTCTGGCCTGGTTATTGTGGCTAAGTTCAACAAACTTCCAATCGCCTCGCGATTGTTGTTGTTCGCTAGAAGTGCCTCGTCGTTCTTGAAGTCTGTCTTATGGTTGGTCATTCCTGGCTCAGTGGGTATGGATGCTGGATTGCACTGCTTGAGTTTCATCTTTCTCAAGATCTTCTCCGCGTAGCGAGGCTGATATCATAGCCAACCAGAATTCTCTTTCTGATTTTCTATCCAACTTGCCTCTGTTCTGTTCTTGTGTCGCAACGTAACATTCGCATCCAAAGGGTCGCAGCTTCTCAATCTTCATTTTTTTCCAAACCAAAGTTCTGCTGGGCTTTTCCCTGCTACGTTGCTGGCATGTCGCATGGTTCATTGCTTCTGTCCACAGTTTCTCGTCCAACACGTTCATGTGTATCGCTATTCTGGCTGCCTCGACAATCGTTCTCATTTCTCTCCCAATCCTTCCGTTCTGCTATGGCGTGTGTACATTCGTGAATGTGTGGTAAATTCCCAACTTGTCCATCATCTGTTTGGTTTTTGCATTCTTCAGTTCGGTGCCGTTGTCAGACCTCAGACTTTTCACTCTCCTCCCTAGCCGGTTTTCAACGAGTCTCAGGTAACATTCGGTGGTGAGTAAAATCGTCCTTGAACATGAGCCAGTACTTTGCTCCTCCCAATGACGGGATGTTCATCTCGCCGTTGTCAACGTGAACGAGATCTAATGGTTGCTGAGCTGTCTTGGGGTTGTTTGGGTGTGAGGATCTATGTAGCTTGCCATACGAGCACCCTGCGCATATATAGTCATTCCAGTCATCAATGTATTTTATTCCTTTCCTTTTCATTATGTCCCTCATATACTTGACATTTTGATGCGCGAGTCGCTCGTGCCAGACTTTGATCGACACGGCCATCAAACTTGTCTCTTCTTCTCTCCTGAGCATCATTTTGTAGAGATTTCCTTTGCGCTTTGCTATTGCCACAATTTCCCTGCCATCCAGATTGTAAAACGGTGATTTTTTTCCGTTTTCCATATGTACATGTCCCTTGTCTAGCATCTGACTCACTGAGAAAAGATTAAAGTTGAGGTTTGGCTCGTAAATGACATCTTCTAGTACCACTGGATACAACTTTTGACCATCAAATACTTCCATCTCGATGTTCCCGGCTGCAACACTATCTAGCCTGGTTGAGTCTCCAATCACAATTGGGATGGGCTCGTCCAACTCAACAAGCTGAACAAACCACTCTCGGTGAGACGTCATGTGTTGGCTGGCTCCAAAGTCTTGATACCATGAAATGGCCTTGTCCTTCCAAATGTTGTTGTCCACCGTCGAAAGTGCCGTGGTCAAAAATGCCTTCCTATTTGGTTTTCCGTTTTTTGACTTATTCGCTTCTTCTCGAGACTCGCAGTCTTTTGCGAAGTGTCTCTTCTTCTTACAGATATCACATGAATAGTTCTTCTTGCAGTAGGCAATGACTCGTCACACGGTTTACCTTTGCAATCCTTCAGCACGTGACCTTTCTTTCAGTCGCTCGTCCTCGAGTCTCAAACGTCCCATGAGAGTTTCCACGTTCTTTGCTGCTCCGGTCACGTTGTCCCAGGATGTCCTGAAATGTGCCAATTTCGGCGGTAGCACACTCATGATCCTCGTCATGATCCAACTTTCCTTCACAGGATCATTTTCAGTTGACACTTCATCCGCGAGATCCGAAATCTCCATACAGTTCTCAACAGCTGACTTGTTTTTATCATACTCAAAGGTAAAGAATTTGATTCGGGACGTTTCTAAAGTTACATCAGTCTTTGTACCGTATAAACTGACTGATTTGTCTATCATACCTTCGCCAGTTTTACAATTTGCAATTTTGTCCGCAATCTTGCTGTTTACATTTAAACCTATCAATGTTTGAGCCTCAACATCTTTCTTTAATCAAGCGGCGACTGTATCAGTTGACGCTGGACTGGGCTTTGCACCCGTTATCATACCATACAGATCTTTGTTCTTAAGTGCTAGGTTTAATTTAAATCGCCATGAAATTAACATTTCCTTGACTATCTTCACTAACATTTCCAATTGAGACCTTACAGTGTCCATTTTGCTTTAAATTTAACATTTCGACTGGCTTTTTAATAGCAAAATGAATTTATAATCTTTCGTGGCGACTTTTTGACTTAAAGCGACTTGTGTGTTCGTTGCTCAAAGTTGACTTGCTGTGCAATGGCTGCTCCAATGTCGCTGATTTCTAGGTTATGTAGTTCTTGCCAGTTCTGGCGTCTTGGACTGCTTTCTCGACTTGCCTAACAATTTGCTTTCCTGACTTTTGAAGAAACCCTTTTACAGCTACCCTGGGCTCATAAACTGTTGTTATTGTAGTGGGTTTGGGTTTTCAGTTGAGAAAAAGTTGAGTCCAAGTTGACAAAATGTTCAATTTATTGAACTGGGTTTCAAAAAGGTACAATCACAAAAATGCTACAGCTTGAAAATCACGTCCGTCTTCTCTGGAAGCACCCTAAAAAGTGAAAAAAGCCTTTTCGCATGAACAAATGATGGTTGACATTATGATGACTTTGTTTCGAGCATAATTCTGTGGTAGTTTTATCCAAGAAAAATAGCATAAATCCGAGTGTTGTTACGAGAGCTTCATAATTCATTATAAAATTGCTATAGTATGTGATCTTGTATACTTATTTTACCAGTGACCACATGTTTTTTGCACTAATGTATAAAATTATGAAAGTAGTAAAATTGTATTTACAAAGAAAACTAAGAATATTAAATGTGTGCAATTTATACTAAGCTAAAAAGCTAATAAGCTACTTATGTATGTTCCAGATTCACTCCATAGTTCATTGCTATTCCTTACCAAGCATAATAATCATAAAGTAGTATTGCTTAATCAAATACGAATGTACAGCCAATTCCTTTTTTTGCCTGTAATTGCAGCTCAAACGATAAAAAGTATAAAAATTCTAGAAAAGATTACAGTCCAACAGGAACTGATAATCGACTGACAACAATGCGGGAAGAGGATGAAATTACAACAGTGACATCTGATCATATACAACACACTGATCACAATTGTGGTGGTCTTGATAGGATAACAGCTAAGTCTGATATAACACAGGTTTAGACTCAAAACATATATTAAATCATTTAAAAAAATTCAAATTGTGAAATGTAATCAAAATGCCTTTGTGTCATGTTTTTGTTTTTATTTTTTGAAAACCATTTTTAAATTTGTGATATTATTCACAAACACTAACAGACAATTATTGAAATTCAGATGCATTTGAGAGAGAAAAAACTGTCAATTTTTTATAAAAAAAAAGTAGTATAAACTTGTGAGCAAATGATAGATAAGACTAAATTAGTCTGAAATTTATAGCTGAAATGAAGGAATTTTTTAAATTAGAAAAATAGATAAATAGAATGAATCAAGTCCTTTATGGATTGAAAATTGTTGAGAAGCATTGTTGAATCAGTCAAATTTTAGAATTTTGGAGTAAGTCTAGATTTGCTAATACCCTAATCCTGTTTGTAAACATTATATGTGTAGAAAATTGAAATTATAGATAAAATTTTCACTTCTACGTATTAAATTATTTCAGTAAAGTAATTAATTCACTTTTATATAGTGAAGCTTGACTAGTTGAAAACATTAAATGAATTGTTAAAGCAGTTATAAGAAAAAAAGAGCAATATTGCTATGGAGCTAGTTTTGCGATTGGGCATTTTTTCGGAAGTATAAGGTGATTCGTGATGAAGTTTTGTTTCTAATCTCAAATTAAAGGCATAAAGTTGAATTCTATAGTAAAAATTTTATCGTGAGTCGAAAGAACAACTTTTGACATTTACTTTTTAAAGACGGCGACTACGCCGTAAATGGTCCATCCTAAGGGTCCAATTTTGGACGACACGTTTCTGCATAGCGACCGATGATTTCACCACAACCACAACAAACTATGCATTTCTGTGGCTGAATTGGTAGCTGTTGAAGTTCTTCAGCTTTTGCATCAGCCCAAAAATGGCATTTCTGTTTTTTGGCGTATCCATTGAGTTAAAAATGCGCCTCATTACTGAACACAATTTCGTGATAAAACAGTAGATTTTCATTAAACTGGTTGAGCAATTCGAATACGTTGTTGCGGCGTGACTCTTTCCATGATGATTTGTCAAACCATACTAAATAAAAATTACATTACAGTTTGACATGAGTCACATGGGATCTGTCAAAAAAACCTATTGAAAATCAAAACTCATAATGAATCACCCTTTATAATGCATAAATTTAAACATAGATGTTAGTAATTAAATGTAGACAGTTGCGACAGGGTCTTGGGAGTATGTTAAGAACATTATTTACCCCACGAGCAGCCTAATTTCATCATAAGGTTCTATAGCTTGGATTTCCAAGGACAATTTGAATGTACAAGACAGTTCATCAAATTTTATTTTGAAACTTAAATCACGTAACTGGAAGTAAGTGTTCCGATGTTTTCGGCCTCCTATGGATAAGAAATATTCTGATGTTACAATATAGAGAACCCAGCCTGAGACAGTTTGACCATTACGTCGGGCCATGTCTGCTACCCCGTGAGGTGCCTTCAAGCTGGGATATCCCTCTTGTAGCAAGAGGGGAGAGCGGAAGATGAAGTGCTAGACATGACATCCCCCAGCCCTGGCACCCCCCGCTGCTGTGAGTCCCTTTTATCTTTTAGGACTGCCCAAACATAATGTACCACCTGGTTCCATTTGTCAACCGATTCGAGCATCACCGAGACTATGTTATCCGGGGTGAGCCCTCCTGTCTCCCTTTGCACCTTGTCCCATTTTTTGCACGCAAAAAATGTGTGGCAGGCATTGTCTTCCTCCCCTGGACAAAACCGACAATCGCCGAATCAGAGGCTGTCGGATACGAAGATGCAATCCTCAGTGCTCCTCTTCTCTGTACCTGCGCCAAGTGCTTTCGGTATACCTCCTTACTGAGAGCGCCACCCCATATGTCTGCTCCGTACAGTAGCACTGAGCCTACAGCACTCATCAAGACCCGTCTTCTTGATGGGCTGTGTCCCCCTACGTTGGCCATAAGTTGACTCAGAGCCGATACTTCCGAAGCAGCCTTCTCAGCCGCTGTCTTGATTTGTTCAGAGAAACTCATCTTCGAGTCGATCAGTAGCTCCAGATATTTTACCGCTGGCTTCGATTCATTAGTTTGCCTCCAAGACTGATCTCTAGGGATTCTTTTTTTGTCAAGATGACCACTTCAGTTTTCTCCGGTGCTAAACTGAACCCGCGAGCAGGCATTCAGTGTTTCACTCGACACATTAGCATACCGAGCCTAGGTTGCGCTTGCTTAGCGGTGCGTCCAGCTACCAAAGCCACAACATCATCCGCATAACCGATCAATAGTGACTCATCTGGCATCTCCAGTCTCAGTAGTCCATGATAAGACACGTTCCATAGGTCTGGACCAAGGATAGACCCCTGGGCAACAGCCGATGTAACTTTTATCCTTCGTTGGCTCTGTATCGTCTTGTAAAGCAGGCTTTGGTCCTTCATGTAGTAATTCAGAAGCCGCATCAGATATTCTGGAACATGAAAAAGGTTTTCCAGCTTATACAGCATATCTACATATCTAACGGAGTTGAAGGTATTTCGAACGTCGAGTGTCACCAACAAGACGATCCGTGGCTTGGTGCGGCCATATGCCTCTGCCTTTTGGACCACCCTCACCACCGCTGCAATTGCATCAATAGTGGAACGCACAGCTCTAAAGCCATACTGTCGAGGAGATAGGTCCCCAGCAGCACGAATCGCGTCAGTGAGTTTTCCCTTGAAAAGTTTCTCTAGCACTTCCCAGCCATGTCTAGCATGAATAAGTGAAAGGACTGCCTCTTCCAGCTCCAGCTGTGTGAAAAGTGGGCACTCGATTGCTATTTCACCATGGGCAGTATCAACATGGACAGGATGAGCGGGGAAAAGTACCCATACTATCTCGTCCATCTTTTCCGCATCATGTATGCAGTTCCTGCAGAGCACCAAGCTTCCACATAACTAGCTTGCAGCCAAGACCCCACGGATTCTTGTTCACATTGTCCGCTAGATCTTGCCAGCAGCGAGCCTTGCTGTTGTTAATCAATTTGCGAAGGCATTTCCTTGCCAACTTATATGCTGCCAACCGGTTGCATGCCTACTTATGGTTCCGTGCCCGTTGAGCCTCACGCTGAAGCTTGTGACACTCCCTTCGCTTTTCAGCGATTTTAGTTGACCACCAGTACACAGGAGCTTGCTGTGCCGGGGTTTTCAACGGAGCATAGATGCATTGCAAGCAGTCGTAATGATGCGGATCTCCCTGCAGCGAGGCACCTGCCATGAGCACCTCGACGAACCTCTTGACGTCCGACCTTCCAATGTTCTACCCAAATTCAGAAAGCCTGGTGATGTGAAGCAGAATGGAGTGATTATCACTGGCTAAGTAGTCCTCTAATACTCTCCAATTGTGTATCCTCCATACTAAGGACTCCGAGGTAAATGTCATATCATGAGGTATTTTTGTAATTCGTTCTGATCAAGTTAAAATTGTGATATGTGTGGTCTAGTGGTTAGAGCATGAACGAATAAGCCGAAAGGTCCCAGGTTCAAATCTCGTTGGGAGCAACGTGATTTAGTTCAGGGGATTTTTCGGACGGACTATGAGTGTTCACTCAGTGATGATATGTACTAATTTAATCAGATCATATCATAGCTCAGCAAGCATACAAGAGTATGGTACTGACCAAACCAACTTCCAAAAAAAATCAATACGGTCATGAAAATGAGATACTCTAACTATCTCCAAGCGAAGCCCCGAGAGGGACTGTAGTGCTACAAGAAAGGAAGGAAGTTAAAATTGCAAACCTAGCAGCCCTTCTCAATTTTACAATTAATATTAACTAGATTTAAATTTTTGATTAATTCAGTAAATCTATTAGCATTTAATGGCTTCCATGATATTGTTAGATACTAGTTCTCGAACACATTTATATTTAGTGTCGATGTACTTCGTATGTTGACTGCTTCCTTTGTTGTGCTTTGGTTACCTTCAAATACTTTAACAGGTGTTGCTATATGATGATTGAAGACTTTGAGTAGTTTTACTACCCACATTAATTCACGAGAGGCTTCGCTGAATGCCACATACTCAGCTTCGGTGGATGATAATTTTACTGTTGGTTGTTTTTGACTTGCCCAACTAATTGGTGAACCTGAATAGAATAAAATGTAACCAGTATTTGATTTTCGATCAATCAATCTCCGGCCCAGTCAGCGTCGATGAATCATATTAACCCTTGATTGCTCATGTAACCATCTAGTTTGAGTTTTAAATACTTAGTTTCTTTAAAATATCGAAAAACACGTTTAGCTTCATTCCAATCTTTAATGCTTGGGTTGTTTACTTTTCGTGCCAAAATTGATGTTGCTATAACTATTTCCGGTAGTGTGATTGTTGACAAATAAAGTAACGAACCGATTGCACTTCACTAAATATCCTTATTTTCGAAAGATTCGCTTTCTACTTTAGACAAGTAACATGGTTCCATAGGAATCTTTGGTTCTGTAGCGTCAGATAATTTAAATTCTCTTTATTTTTTTCATTATAATTGGTTTGAAACATCGTGAATATACCGCTTTTGTCTCGTTCCAATTGAATGCCCAAATAATATTTTATATTATCTAAGTCTTTTATTTTGAAATGTTTGTCCAAATGGATCTTGAAGTTGTTGCTGAATTGCAATTTTGAAGGGGGGATAACTATATCATCAATACACAAATAAATCCAATCATCGCAGATTTGTTTTATGTAGAGACATGGGTCATTATCACTATTTTTAAATTCATTTTCTTTCATTACCTTATCAAATTTTTGATACCATTCTTTAGCACATTGTTTAAGCCCATATAGATTTCGTACTAACTTGCATACTTTATCGGGTCCTCCAATATGATATCCTTTTGGTTGACGAATGTAGACTTCACGAGAAAGTTCGCCATTTAAGTAAGCTGTCTCTAAATTGAAATGGTGTACAAACATATTCTTTTCTCTCGCCACAGTAAGAAGAATTTTAAGAGTTGTATGATTAACAACAGGAGCAAAAATTTCATCATAATCACGTCTAAACTTTTGTGAAAATCTCTGTGCCACTTAACGCGGTTTATTTTTAACTTTATTACCGCGTTGGTCAGTCTTCGTTTTATATATCCATTTTCTACCGATTGCGACACTACCATGAGGCAATGCTACTATTTCCCAGGTACCACGCTGCTTTAGTGAGTTTATCTCATCGCCCATAGCCTTAATCCAATTTAGTTTATTACAACTGCCGATTGCTTCCTCAAATATACTTGGTTCGGTTTTAATTTAGTCAGATGTAACCTTGTATATTTCTCTATAACGTTGAGGTGGTATGCCTTTATTACTACGAGTTGACTGTCCAGGTACCTGTACCTCTCGATGATCTTTGATACCATCAAGTTGCCTGTCAATTCTATTTTCAGTATCTTTATTCGCTGATTCCATTCCCCTTCCAAATTCAATTTCCGCATCATTATTACCAGGTGATAGATCTGCTTCTGGGAATCGAACATCCCTAGAGATTTTGACTTTGTTAGTATTTACATCTAATAGTCTGTAACCTTTGGTGCTTAATTCGTAGCCTACGAAAACTAATTTGTCGGCGGTCGATTCTAATTTACCACGTTGATCCTTTGGAATATGCACATACAACTTTTGACCAAATTCACGAAAATAACTTTGATCTGTCTTTTTATTTTTAAATATTTCGTACGGAGCTTTAACAGCATTTTTCATAGGAACACGATTTCATATGTGATGCGCTGTTGTTATAACTTCACCCCAGAAATGATTAGGTAATTTCGAGTTATAAATCATGCAACGCGTCATTTCAATTAGCGGTCCTTCCACTAAGTTTTAATATTTTGTTGAGGTGTCGTGGGTACAGTTAATTGACTTTTAATACCCTCTTGTTTAAAATAGTTTCTCAATTCAATATCCATGTACTCACCGCCACGATCTGATCGGATACATTTAGGCGTTTCATTCAGTTGAGTTTCCATCATTTTAATGAAATTCCTTATGATGTGGGACACTTCGTCTTTTCGTTTCATTAGGCATATACATACACGTATACCCACTGAAATCATTGATCAAACTAAGAACGTACTTATTGCCCCTTGGTGTAGTATGCAGAGGACCACAGACATCCGAATGTATTATTTCAAGAATTTCCCTCGTTCTAGTCTCAGACTCATTAGTGAAATGATCACGTGTGGATTTATTCATTAAACAAACTTCACAAATATTGTTATGCTTACATTCTTTAAACGCTACGTTATCGGCCAAATGATTCAATTTCCGAGCGTCATTTAAGTTGTGATGCCGTAATATTTTATGCCACTCATATATACATTTCGAATTGTTTGACTGTACCAAATTCACGATTTTATGATCCACTGAGAGTCTGAAAATGTTATAATAGCCAGCGAAATTTTACAAAAAGATTCATTGAAATGAACTTCACATCCTTTGCTGATCAGTTTGTTCACCGAAACTAAGTTGCAATTTAAGCCCAGCACAAAGTTAACGACATTCAGTTTTATTATTTTGCTCATTTCACTTGGTTTACCTCTAATCCAAAGACATATAAACAAATGGACGAGCAACGAGAATCTGTGTACTCGTCCATGTGAGAAGCAAAAATGCCACATAAATAAGTTATAAATAACTTACGCTCTCGAAACTATATGATTCCCTCTGCTTCTCCTTCCCCTTTTTTTCCAGACAGGTTTTTCTTTTCTCTCTTCAGAAGAATCGCTTCCCCCACTGACACCCGCGCACACCAACGAAATTTCATTTCAGTTTGAGTATAAACAATAAACAACTCTCACGGAAAACTCGAACGTCAAAGCAAAAGAAAATCGAAAAGAGCGCGAACCACGCGGGAAAACTCATGTGTCAAAGCGGATGGAAATTTCGTAAATTTTTAATTAAAACTGTGAATTAAAGTTCCGATTACGTACGCGCGATCTTTAAAATTAAAAACTGCTTAAATGTGAACGTGTTTCGCAGTGAATAGAGTGCTAAATTAAAAGCATATCGCCTCAAACCTCAACTTCACACAACTTTAGCGCAGGTTGCCAATTGCTTCGGCTCTCACGACCGGTTGCGGATCCAGTACTCTCTATATCTATGCTCTAATCCTAACAATGCTTATTCCTTTCACAAGTAATATGCAACCATCAGCTAACATAACTGTTCCTTTATCGGTCTCATTCAATTCGTGAAAGTATTCTTTATTATTACACATATGTGCTGAGGCACCACTATCAATAATCCATTCGCTGCTGGTTGAACAGCTAACAAGGGCGTTGACATACACCAGACGACAATCATCACAATCCAGCAATAACTTCTACACTTTTTTTTGTTTGAGACTTCTCCAAGTTTTTTCTTTTCAAGACTTGCACTTCCATGCGTATTTAAACGTAGATTGTACTCCTCTACAAGTTTGGTTTTAACATATTGAGTAGTTAAATCAGACTCTGGTCTACACTCCAACGCCATAATCAATGTACTGTGGCTATCGGGCAAGCTACTCAGGTACATAGCAACAGTCAGCACATCGGCTAGGAGCTCCCCCAATTTTTCAACTCGTCGATGATTTCGTCCATGGAGTTTAAATGCTGCAGCATGTCACCACCTTCCTGAAGAGTGAGACGACACAATTTACGAAGAAGTTGTACTTTATTTGACAACATCGCTTTCTCATGGAAGGCTTTCAGAGCATTCCACATTTCAAATGCTATCTCTTTCCGTTTTATGTGAGTGAGCTGGTCATCCTAAATGGGAAAAACGGTATGCGCTCGTGCTTTATCGTCTTTCGAAATTCATGCGTCGGTAACTGTATCGGGCTTTGGATCCCTCACAACCGCCCAGAGCTCATCCCGTTTTAGAAGTAGCTCCAATTTGAATTTTCAAGTTTGGTAATTCGTGTTGTTGAGCTTTGTTACCCGGATCGACTCTGCCATGCCAAATTGTCACTTTTCACGACTATAAAACAAAAAACTTTAATGCGCGGACCTTCTGTGTCTGGATGGCTGCGTGTCTGGAACCATAACCTGTTGCGTGGAAGTAAAGAAATAAAGAGACACCGTTTGCGCACACGGTCAGCTATGGACTTTTTTTATTAAATATAATAATGTAATGGTTTGGTATTGTACAAAATAAAAGGGTTGCCATATTAGAATGCATAATATTATACCTGAAGTTTAAGTTGACAAATTCCGATCAAGTTAAAATTGTAAATCTAACATATACTTCACCCATTTAGGGCATGATTAGTCCGTAGCTATATGATCTTTATTATTACATAGTAGATATTTTGTGTCCTTACAAGATCCCTTGCATTCAGTTGAGCTACATTTAAGGCATCTGGTATCTTGTCCTTGCAGATAGAGTGTCATGTCCTAACTTGCCACAGTTTCTGCATTGTCTGGATCAAAATTTAAAGTATTCAACTTTGACATTAAAGTTTGATATTTTTAGAAAATCCGGGAGGGTGCTGCCTGAGATCATTATCTTAACTGATTTGGTCGCAATAAAGTTGTCGGCCTTTACAGGATCTCTCCTGTTCAGCCTTGTAGCGTTGATTAGTTTAATGTTTTCTAGAAGTAGCCCCATCTTGTTGCAATGTCTAAAAATTTCGATTAACTCCTTCAGGTCAAAGTCCAATTTGACATCTCGAATTACCCCATACCTGCAGGTGAAGCTGCCTGGAATGAACGCATTTTTGTTTTTTTCTTTCAGTACTATGTTATCCGTCGCATCATTGGCTTATTTAGGTATGTCAAAGAAAACTTTGAGCCTAAGTCGATTTGGCTTAGCATTTGATGCGTTGCATTTTGAATCCTTATTGATCATCAAAAATCTCATAGGCGTTAATCTAACGGGTTTACCGTTGAACCGCTATTCCATAATAAGTGAAAAAATTATGTTATTAGAGTCCAATTCGTATTTGAATGATTTACCCTGTCCTGGTGTGATTAGTTTTTCCTTAGTCGCATCTACCTCACTATCGATGGGCACGTTATTATTTTTCTCATTGGCATAGTTGGTGTGAATTTGAATGCTATTTCAGACATATTGGTGTTGAGTTTAAAATCTTTTTTCTCCTCTTTGGTTGGGACCCGTTGGTGTCCAGCATTTGTTCTTGTTCTTTTTTCGTTGGCATTGATTTCACTATCACTGACAGTAATTACGTTTATTGATCCCGGGTCGTGGGCAGCTTTCCGCACCGTGTTCCATTTTGACACATGTGTTCCTTTTGTTTTTTCACCAAAAATTTTCACTCACTAACTGCGCCAAATTCACAAAATGAAAGAGGATACTCACCTGTATCCCTTCGTGCTTGGTGGCAAGCACTTTAAAGTACTGATGCTAATCCTAAAACATCGATGTCCTTGGATATAGCTTCCTCGAGTTCACTCTACATGCTTATACAAAGAAAAATGGCGGTAAAAATACCTCAAAGAAATCCACAGTAGTCTAACAAGGGATGTAACCTCTAGGGTGTCTGGGATAGGAACAGCTAAATGAAACACAAATTGAACTCCTTCTACTGACAGCTAGCTTGAAGAGGTAAACAAAATCTTATTTTTCAGGGTTTTGTAAAATAATTTTACAAAACCCTACCAAAATCGCGACCTGTCTGTCCGTCCGTCCGTGTGTCACAGCACTTTTTCTCGAAAACTACTTAAGCTAGAAACATTAAATTTTGTATGCACGTGTGAAGTGGTGCTCTCTTCAAATTTCATCTACAAAAAATGTTATAAGGTATTTAAGGGGGGTCTCTCCATGTAGGGGAGTGGCCCCTGAAAAAAAAGTTCATCAAAGGTAGCCGATATGGGTATCAAATGATAGGTTTGGATGAGAACTTTTCAAAACAGGTCTTAATTTGATACTTTTTGCTACGACAGACGCGCAGGGAGGGGAAATACACGAAAAAATTGTGTCCCCCTCGCGATTGGACACCAGTGACCCGGAAAATTTCAAAAAAATTATGGTGCTAGTTGATTATGAGTACAACAACAACAAATACATTAGAAGTCGAAATTCGCTCAACTTTGCTAATAATAGTATGAAATTCAAATTTCACATTTTCCCCAATAAAATCGCATCGGTACCCTTAAACTGAACGATATTTAAATAGTCCTACTAAGGATTTTTGGTATTTTATGGACTTTCCATCGAATTAGTGACAGCTGTTTTGACTTGAACTTCTTGAAATTTTCCAATAAGGTCAATAACACTAATATTTTTGACAATTCATGATTTGAGCGATTTTTGTCCGTTGCAACAAAATGGCGACCGTTGAAAGTAGAAAAACAATGGATTTTCTTTTGAACGTGCACATCTCTTTGAGATATTTCTTGACGTTATTCATTGCTGGGGACTGCATTTCTGAGAAGTTGGGTACAAAACCCCTCTAACATGAGCGTAGGTCTGTTTACCCAACTTGTTTTACTTTGTTTTACTCAATAAAGCATGAACTGATGTATGAACTGAAAAGTCAGATTACGTGTGGTCATGTACTCGTATGTAGTAGTAGGACTTTCATGGACATGGCTTGTTAAGCTATAGAAAGGGGTTGCTTCCTGGTATTGTCGTGTGACAAAGCGCGATCATATGTAAAGGCTGAGCTACAATCAACATAACCAGACATAAAGCAAATGTTAAAAAAGTTGAACCCGAACATTTTATAGGGCATTGAGTACATTTGACATAAGGATGACATACGCAACATGAAAAGTTGAAATCGAACGAACTTTTTATGTCAGTATGACAAATACATTGTTTACTTTAAGTGACAATGATACATTGTTGTTTGCCATTTGAAAGGGTATGTAAAATTTTATCCAGCTGTGAGGAATTATGCAGAAAACAGGTGTTCTCAACTGTTAAGCACAATTCCACTCTGGTATTGAAATTTAATTTAATATTTCTTCTACGCCGTTGAAGACTTTCATCAACGAAATTATAACGTATTGTCCAAAACATAAAAATTCAAAATCAATTCGAAATCATCCATTTTCTTCAAATACTTTTGCCGCAATGACACTTTTTCGTATCTGTCAAGATCACATAAGCGCGAATCGTATGTAGGCGAACTACATACATAGGTGCGCGCTACGTTACTTGACGTTCCTCAATTCGTGTTATGTTGATTGTAGCACAGCGGTAAGTTCTGAACAGTGGGCGTTGGTTTCCTTCACTGCTCAGTTTCCACTACGGGTATTGCTGCTACCGTGGGAGCTGTGGTTGCAGTGCGCTCTGTAGCTGCAATAAGAGTGGTAAGTGCGGTGTGAGTATACTATGGTGCGGTGTATGCTGTAGCTGATGTGGGGGCTTGCTACGGTGCATGCTGTAGCGACCGAAGAAGCTGCTGCGCTGATCATGAGTGTGACGGCTTGTTGAACATTCACTGATGGCGTTTAGGGTATTGTGATGCTGTGGATCCCGAGCCTTGTAATCGCACCGTTCAAATTATTGTGGCAAAAGTCGCGGATTTTAAAGAAATAGTATGCGCATTCAATAGAGGAAAAATATTCTACACATGTCATGAGGTGTGGCATGCCTGTAACTCTATCGCTTGGTTGCCACAATAGCGGAGTGATCGAACATACGACCCTAGTGTGAGATGCTTGTAATAATGTCGTGTGGTTGGGCATAGATTGCAAGTAATTATGGAAATTATTGTAGAAACGCGCGATACTAACACGGGGGCACCATTATAGTTACAAGTCACCGGTGTCATGAGGGGCTCTAACTAGTCAAATGAAATAATGAGTAACGCAATAAGTTACATAAAAGGAATATTGAATATTTATTGAAATATAAATGAGACAGACACATTCCTCGTAATAAATCAATTATTGATACGGACGAACGCTTCCAGGCTCAAATGACAAATCATAAGTTGCTTGTTACGGGACATGGATGCACATTTGCTTGGTTTCGCTATTCATGCCATCTTCATATCAAGTTTTGACTGTGACATTCTCTGACCACATTTAAGCTCTGATCCTCTTTAGCATTTTTTTTTTTTTGTGAAACTTTCAAACCGATCGACTGTTTTGTTAAAATAAATTTTGAAATAAAGATTGAGCCAACGGAAAGATTTTCGCAATACGTTCAATTCAAGAAAGCATCTCTTAACAAAGAATGCCAAAAGAGTACTGTCCGGAAAAAAACTGTAACTATTCATAACTTTTTGTAGAACTAATAGCCAAAACTTACAATTTCGTCACCCAGTAATGATAAAATCCAAATTATTGTATTTCTGATCCAAACAACTAGCTCTGGCATTTAATCCTTCCCTATTGGAAAACTGCCAAAAATTTGTTTCACTTTAACTTTATTAAAATATAGTTGACTTATAGCTGTATAGCAAATTAGATAAATTTAACCCTAGAACCATTTAGCATGAGACCTTTAAAATCAATATTAAATGTACGTATTTTAAATTAGAACAATGTCTTCTTTAGATGAATTGTAAATTTTTATTGTTAGAATTTATACAGATGAATTAGAAAAATAAACGTGCAAATATTAGCAATCTAATTAATCATAAAAAAATTATGGAAAATTGTAGGCTATACAAATGAATTTTTAAAAGAATAATTATTTCTTTGTCTTCAAGTAGTCATTTTAAATTTTAATCGTTAAAATACATAATGAAAAGCTTTTAACAAAGAACATAATTTAATAATTCATTTTTAAGGCAACATAGCTAAGTTTATGGAAATATAGTGAAGCTTATGTGCCCTTCAATTTATTTATAAGTCCTTCTAAGTTTTTTGGTAATATTATTCATCATAAATTACTACAAACAGGTTGATAAGCATTTAAAAATCATGCATTTAACGAAAAAACTAAAACCTTCTAAGCTCAAATAGGACCATAAATAACTTTTAATTTTTTTAATTACACAAATATCCCCTCTATGTAACAGATTTATATTAATTATAGTAAAATTAACATTAGTATCCTTAAAATAACCACAAAATCTCCAACATATACCTATCAATGTTCTAGTCTAATGTAAAGTACATTTTTTAGATAAAGAAATAAATCACACATGGATCACCACTCATACTGTACTATAGGCTAAAGGTTAGTGTCCATTGCATCTTAAATATTTAGAATAATATATTTTTATTATTCATTCATGCATTTCATCATTGTTTGCAAACGCTTTTTGTTAAATTATATAATTGAAAAAATAGTTGGCACGTAGCAAACGTTCATTGCTTTTTATTACGTAACAATTATGAATTCTTAACACAATAACTTTTGGGCTAAATTTAGAATGCATGTTTGGAATTTCGCAATTTCAGTCGAGTGCAAAAGACGAGTTTGCAAATTTTGCTTGAATGTTTTAGAAATTTTTATAGTTACTGCTCTTATATTAAAATAAAAAATTGACTTTAGTTTACTAACACTATCTAATACTACATTACAAACAATATCATTCTACACTGAATTCTGCTATATTTGAAGTATTAAAAATATGTTTAATACAACATTTATATATTACCCAATTGACGTCTGATCTAAATTTAAATTTCATTTGATTATCATTATATTAGGATATTAAATTATCACTACGAGTCCAAAATTTGACTTCTTATATATGCAGTCAACATGAAGGAATCTTTTCCAAATTACTTATTAGTAATCATAGCTCCTTGCAATCTTTACATTGTTTAGAATATCTTCCATTTTACAGATCTTATCTGTATCTACTCAGTATGTTCGGTACATCGTTAAACGTATCTTCTTTATGGTCTCCTGGCTATTCTATTGGTCCCAGTCTACAAGTAATTCATCCACTAACGCTACTATGAGTGGAGGACATCTTATGGACCAAGATTAACGATTGTGGTGCATCTTCAAAAATGCTATGTATATTTTCCATCAATTAATTAACTTTTTCTAACGTACAAATATTTTTAATGGTTAGTACGTTTCCAATTATCTAACTTTTCAGTATAAATAGATACTCGGAAAAGCTCTTAGTTAGGAGGTCTTTAAATTTGATTATAGATAGCTCTCATAATCACATCCATATAATCGTTACGTCAACTTCATTAACCATTCATTATATATGGTATCTTGAATACCACAGACCTTTACTGTTCAATAATTATCTGATTTCTTTTTTGTTAACGGGAGGTGAACGCTATTTACTCCCTAAGTACGAGTATGTGACCCCTAAGAGCGTAGGGACTCTGAACTATCCACCAAAAGCCTTCCCTGCCAGCCTGAGACCTCAGCATGAAAACAATTGACATACTTCCTCAGGCTAAGCCTCCTTTTCCTATTCGTTAAGGCGCCATAGGTCTGCAAGAGTCCACTTTCCGATGGAACAGAGGGAAACTATCCAGGAAACGCGTTTCTATTTGATTTACCTTTTCCGGGCAGTATTTTAGAGCTGGAACAGTTCACGGGTTTTCTTTAAGTAAATAGATGTCAACACCTCCAAGGGTGACAAAATGCATATTTCCTCTCGTCTTATGTTTATATTCTTGCTACTAATAAGTGGCATACCACGATTACCACCAAGCAACAGCAATACCCAAGAAGATAAAAATCAAAATTTTATTTTACAAAAAAAAAATTAAAAACATTCCATTATAATAAGCGTTTTATTTTTCAAAAACTCTCCTTCTTCTTCTTCTTTGTAGTACTACAGCCCCTCTCGGGCCTTCGCTTCTGCAAACAGTGCCTTCAACTGTCTCCAGCCATTGACCACGTCCTCCAATTTCAAAATCCGAGTCAGACTAGCATTTCCTCAGTTTCCCCACTGGTTTCCTCCCTTCAGTTCTCCCAACGAATTCCTTTTTGGGTATCCGTTGTTCATCCCCATGATTCATGTGTCCAGTTCATCACAGCTTCCGCAGCCTTACAATCGTTTAAACCTTCGGCTCGTCAAAAATTTCACACAGCTCATGGTTGTATCGAATTCACCATTGGTCCCCCTCTAGCTTCGCTCCGATTATTCACCTCAGGAACCGTCGTTCAAAGGCATTCAATATATTTGCGGATGGGTTAGGGACCATGTTGCACACCCATAGTATAACACAGGTCTTATCACTGATTTGTATACTTGAAACTTTGTTTTCCTGTGTATGCAGCTGGTCTTCAAGATCGTCGAAACTCAAAAAAATATTTTATTTGCGAGCTGTTTTCTTCGGCGTATTTCGTCTCTTTCATTACTCGTTTTCATTGTTTTGGCGCTTAAATACACGAATTCGCTCACATTTTCGATACTGTATTCACCAAGTGTGATATTTTGTGTGCTTGAGGTATTTCTCCTCGACTGCGTCATGAGCTTTGTTTTATTTTGATAGATTTGCCGCCCTACTAGTTTTGCTTCACTGTCGAGTCACAATAGTTATTTGGCAGTTGTTAATGACCGTGACAAAATGTTGATGTCGTCCGCATAAGCCACTACTTGTATAGTAATGTACCTCGTATATCAACTGGTAGCTCCCTTATGACGTATCCCAGAGCCACAGAGCCCAACTCCCTGCTTTAGTCCGATATTTGCGTCAAAGACATCGATGAGTTGGTTATTGATGTGGACTTGGGAGGTCGTCAACGTCATTGTCATTTTGGTAAGGTGGACGAATTTGTCTGGGATGCCAAAGCAAAGCATTATTTGATACAGTATGATACGATCAACGCTGTCGTATGCTTGCTCAAAGTCAACGAAAATTTAGTGTGCGTCTATGTTGAACTCCCAGCATTTTTCAAGTACCTGCTTGACTGTGAACAGTTGGTCTATTGTCGATATAGCTGCTCTGAAACCGCCTTAATACTCCCCAATAATACTGCTGGCGTATGATCCGATTTTATTTTTTAAGATTTTTGAAAATATTTTATACGCTGTACAAAGTAGTTATATGCCTCTATAATTTTCATACTGTAGTTTGTTATAGGGGTACCGGTTAATTCATGCGGTTTTGGGACAGATGGAGTAACTTCGTTTTTATTCCAGTGATTCACCTTTCCAAATGTGTGTTGGAAAGCTACTGTCATATAGTTTGAGAATCAGTATGTGTCATTTAGCTGAAGCGTAAACAACAATACTTTTTTTTGCTCTGAAAATGTCGAATTTTGTGCCGAATTGTTGCGGGGAGTACTTCTTCATTGAAGAAAAAGGCTGCCGAAAGTCATCTTATTTTGATGGAAGTATATGGTGTGCATACTCTAGCTGAGCGTACATGCCAGAAGTGGTTTGCACGGTTTAAAAATGGCAATTTTGACTTGCAGGACGATGAACGGCCCGGAGAGCCAAAAAAGTTTGAAGATCACGAATTGGAGACATTGCTCGATCAAGATCCACCCCAAATGCAAGAAGAACTTGCAAAATCACTTGGCGTCGCTCAACAAACCATTTTCGATCGTTTAAAAGCAATTTGTCACAATAAAGCGGAAAAAACGCTATTACCTCCATCCTTTGGCATATTTTCTTGTTGTCAAATGTGCTGGATGACTTTTTGAATAGCTTTATGAACACTGCTGCTACCATATTTGATGAGCTCCGCTGGAATCTCATCGATTCCCGGTGCTATATTATTCTTTTGGGCTTTGATGATGGAATAAACTTCTTCCAGAGTTGGTGAGGCCAATGAAAGCTCTCCGTAGACATCTATAAGCCCAGATGTTCTAAAGCTACTCGATGCACGACAAATGTGGAGGATTAAGGAGGTTATTGAAATATGATGTCCATCTTTCCTTAATCTTGGTTTCATCAAAGATGATATTGGCAATGCCATCAGAACAGAGCGTGGTTTTGAGCTGATAACCACGTTTCAGGCTTTTCACTACTTTGTATGCTTATCTTGTGTTGTTGCTCGCTAAACTTACATCGATACTTCTCAATTGGTCGTCCTTAATTCTAATTATCTCATTCGCTGCTCTTCTGAGATTTTCATAGGGTTCTCTCCTCGTCTTGGTTTTCCTATCTGCGTAATCTTTGTACGCCTGATTCTGTTTGTCTAACGCATTCTGGCCTCATTGTCAAACCAATCATTTCTTCTGCGCCGGGCCTGATGTTCAAATGTCTGTTTTGCCACGGTCTTAATAGCTGCTTTTACTTCCATCCAGAGCTCGTTGCTTGTCTTTTGCGATGCGTCTGATATTTTTGAAAATATTTTATACACTGGTTGTTGGAGGTTTCTGTGAAATTTTTAGCTACAGATGCCGTTCTGGCCACAGCAGGTTGTTCATCGCGAATATGCCTTTGACATACGACATCGATAGGTCAATTTGAACAAGTTATGATCTGAGTTACAATTAGCTTCTCGGTATGTGCGAACATCAAGCATGCTCGAGGCCTAACGTTGTCGGATCACAACATGGTCGATCTGGTTTTGTGTGTTGCATTCGGTGACACCCAGGTCATTTTATGCATGCGTCGATGTGGGAAGCAAGTCGAACATATGACTAGATTTCTGCTACATACAAAGTCAATCAGGCGCTGGCCATTGTCATTCGTTTCATCGTGGAGGCTACATCCTCCAGTTGCTCCCCGATGAAATGGCTCAATGCCAACCTTAGCGTTGAAATCACCCAGAATTATTTTTGTGTCGTTTGTAGGCAATAACTCGACTAGTCTTTCTAGGTGATTGTAGAACGTTTCCTTCGTTTCTTTGTCTCTTTTTCCGGTTGTGTCGTGAACATTTATCAGCCAGATTTTGAAGAATTTCACTTTTATACAGATCACACACAACCGTTCTTTGATCGCCTTAAAATCAATAACGTGCGATTTGAACTCGCTATCCACAATGAAGGCCACACCGAATTTTCATTTTCCAGCAGGCTTCCCACTTTTGAATATTGTGTGCCATCTCATGTCTTGAATATCATTTCGTTTCCGAGATTGCCAGTATTTATAATTTGTATTGACTGGTCAGTTATGAAAGGTCCTTAACAGCACCAGGATAATTGAGTGATCTGACATTCCAGAATCCAATGCCTTCGTCAGTTTTCTGTTTGTGAGGTTGTTGCCGTGAGTCCAATCCATTCCGAGGCCCGTCTGCAGGTTTCGAAACATTTTATGTTTCTCCGTCGCCCAACCTAAATTCCGGTGGCATGATTATTACATCGATTCCGTTGTCAGGTGAGGAAAATTAGCCTTCACCCTTTTACGTCCCCTTAAAGGAGCCGTAAGTAGGATTTGTAGCAGAGCTGTAGATGTATTTACAGCTATTAGCAGTTCTCGGCATTTCAGGTCCCATTATTCGGGAACCAGTAAACCCAATGTGTGACCCTGAGAGCATTGACTATCATTTAATTGGGGAGCTTTTGATGAGGAGTCATGGAAGCTGTGGGTTAGGGAAACAAGCGGTTCCTTCCTCCTTTCTCAAATGGGCTTGGGACCGTCTACAGTGGAGTTCTTTATCAAAAATTAAAAGAAAACATTTATTACGTCTACTAATTTTTGGTGTGAAATTTGACAAAGCGATTTCTTTGCTCTATCAGGCAGAGGCCAACTTTGCATGTTGATCAAGACCATCTTGTTTTGTGTTGCTGTGCTTTTGTGCTAGACATCGATGTTCCATGAAGGGGCATGTATTTTACTTTGTCCCACCTTCTCTCTAGAGGAACATGTTTTTTATATTCACTTACTGTCGCCGATTTTCCACTGAGTCTTCCTCGTTCAAGATTCTTGCCACCTCTAGCACCAATAAGACCGCTAGCGATTGCTAGATGGAACATTTTTGGCTCCTTGCTTTTCACTCCTGCTCTTTCCGTAAAAATAATGAAAGCATTGACTGCCGCTACGTCTATGAAGTGCCAAACAATTCTGTGCAACCATTTTTAGAGTTCTGTAAGCAAAATTTCGAATTTTGAGCAACAGTGCTTTCCCCGAATTCGGAACAGAAATAACGTGCAGCCCCCCTTTATACCCCCTGCCAAGAGTAGCAGCATATTATTCCAATTTTATGCGCTTTTATTTGAGTAATACCTATTTCGTAATTTCCAGTAATTCAGTTTCGTCTTTTTGTGGGCGAAGCAAACTGAGCTCCAGAAATAGATAAGGGAGCTTCGCTGACAAAGGTGCATGCAGCAGTTTCATATGCTAGAACAAGCAATTAATTGGAGTAATTTTCAACCCGAAAATATCGCAATCCGGATGTAATATGGCAAAAAACTTCGAGTTCCGGGCTACAGCGCTTGCTCGGGGTTTTGAACAGATATTGCATGTCGCTTGCCCGAATGCCCTCTAGCAGGATTGGTAGCGTATGATTTTTGAAAACAAACTTTATACGCTTTCATTTGGTGCCGAAATTGGAGCGATACCTGTTTCGCAAACTCTCGTAATTAAGAATTCGGTCCTGCAAAGTAGCTCGTTTGACGGCAAAGCAAAATGGATTTTGGAAGGTGGTAGAGGAGGTTTTCTGACACGGTTGGGAGTTTAAATACAAACTTGTAGTTGGAGATGCAATTTTTCTCGTTGTTTTTGGTTGAAAAGATTGCACTCCAGGCCAAGTATGGCAAAATAGCTGTAAATTTGTCCGCAACAAAATGTGCAACCTCTCCTCTTGCAACTGTAAGGAGAAAGGAGAATGTTGATTTCCGCAAGTTTACTAAAAAGACTTTCATTAGGTGCAAAATTGCAGGGGTTTATATTTTGCTATTGAATGCTATAATTAAAAAGATCAAAGTCAAGCATTTCGATGACTTGCTAGATATGCAATACGATTTTTGAAAAGAAATTGAGGGCCATTGTTGCGGGTTGAAATTTTTTCACATTATTTTTACACAAAAGAATGTTGAATTAATCTATTAGTAGTAAGATTGTACATAAGTTCGATCAGGATGATCGATGATAACTGAGGATTTTGTGTTCTAGGATTCTTCCAATCGGGAGAAGATTTATTGTGGCCCATTCTCATTGGAGTGCCTAAAGTTCCATGAACAGACCAACCTCTATCAGAAAATCGGTGATCTTCATTGGCTCCAGGTGTCCAAGTTGCTCCTCAGCTAAGCAGCAAGCTCCCAGAATGTCTCTCTATCTTTGGGATAGAGCTCCGCAGCACGTCAAAAGATGTTCTGGTGTTTCTTCTGCAAAACTGCAGAACCTGCACTTACAGTTTTCCCTCAACCCCATGTTCTTAAGATGTCCTCTGAATTTGCAGTGCCGCGTAAAGAACCCTGCATAGATCCTTAGTTGATTCTTGCCTTATTTGATGCAAGATTTGTATCGTTTCTCATCTCTCGTTTCTACATCCTCCACGTGCCTCCAAACAAAGTGTGCCTCAACCATGCAGAAAGATTCAGGACTAACGAATTCTTTTCTCACTAAGAGATCTGCTTTTTCATCATCTTCAACCCCTGCGTGCCCTTGCACCCAGTACAGAGTAACCTTGTTGCTCTCACCCAGTTTATTCAGTTTTGTACAACATTCTTGAACCATCTTGGATTTTATCGTTGATTATTCAAGGGCTTTAATAGCTGTTTGGCTATCAGAAAATATGGCTATAGTTTTGAACTTCCATCTTTTGTCTATGCAACGTTGTGCACTTACTGCAATTGCATAGACTTCCACTAGGAATATACTCGACGTCATTCCCAGTGGTTCATAATGTTTCGTACCCCGCCCAAAGAGTCCGATTCCTGGTCCCTCTGCGGTCGTTGATACGTCTATGTACCACTTGATAGCATGTGGCTCTGTGGGGTGTGCATTGGATTCAGAGCTCCATTCCCATTTGTTGCTCAGCTTCCTACAAAACTTTTTGACAAAGGTGAACTGATTCATTATGCCGTCAAATGGTGCGTTAATTCATGAGAACAGCATAGATAACTTTACTTGGTCATTATGTCCAATCCCAGAGCCGCTCTCCCTTTCATAATAGAATAAGTTGATCATTGTGGACCTAGATATCTACTCTATCGTTAAGTGGAGGTGTGATAGATTTAATATTTTTTCAAGTCCCACCGTTGGGCATGACCTCATTGCTCCCGTGATGCAGACACTGGCCAGACGTTGTGCACTCCTGAACTTTGCCCGCTCAGACAATAGCCCCGTAGGTGATGATTGGTCTCACCATCATAGTGTATATCCATCGCATTATGGTGGGGCTACATCCCCAAGAGTTGTCTGCCATGTTTCTGCACACCATTAGGGCTTTTGTGGTCTTTATAGTCGCCACTTCAATATGTCGGTTCAAAGTGAGCTTACTATCCAGATGGACTCCAAGATACCTCATTTCTTGAATTCTATCTCCACTCCACTTAAGCTTATGCTGTGAAGTTGGTACCAGTGTAGTTTTGGCAGGAAGAAGGCTCAAACTAATTTTTTGCACCAGCTACTGACAATATGAAGTGCTCCCTACATGACGTTACACAGTGTTCCTGCGTATTTTCCTCGGACTAAAATGGCGATATCATCCACATATGTGTGGCACATTATGCCACTTTCAGATAGCCTTTTCAGAATATCATCGGCCACGAGTGTCCACAGTAGAGGTGACAGGACCCTCTCATATGAACAACGTACGAATATGGATGGCTCTATTTTCCACCTAATATGCAACAGCTCTTCTCGCGAGGGATTGAGTCAGCCAGTGAGCAAGAAGAGGATTTACCTACCTGACTTGCATTGTCGAAAGCCCCTTCAGTGTTAAAAAATGCACCTAGTGCAATCTCTTTGTGCTCCGAAGATTCTTTGATATTCCTTGTTAGTGCATAGAGTGCGGTCTCCGTAGATTTGCCTGTCCTGCATGCATGTTGATTGGGGTGTAATGGATAACTCGCAAGTACCGTCGTCCTTATATAATTGCACACTACTTTATACATTGTTTTGAGCACAAACGATGTTAGGCTGATTGGTCTGCATGCCTTTGGTTTGATGGTGTCACTCCTACCCACCTTAGGAATGAAGATCATTTTTGCCTCTGCATATCCGTATTAAATAGGACATGAGTAGATTCTGTCCTTTCCGAATAAGGACTGGATATATCTCATCTTCATCAGATGATTTAAAGGGTTGAAAAGACTTTAATGTCCATCTTATACACTTTTCCGTACAGATGGGGATAGCCTCCTTCCATGTTGTGCGATTTGGCACCACAAATGAGTCCATTTGGCCAATCCCTTCATTTATAATTTCAATTTCTGGGAAGTGGGTCTTCATTAGTGTAGCAAGTCTTAACTGTTATTTGAAACTGATTCCAGCTGATAGCTCCATGGAGGCACCTCTTGTCGCTCAGCTATCAGACGACATTTGGATACTACCTAATCTCTGTATATATGTATTGTTACATGTGCAAATAATTCTGCAAGCTACTATCACAATTGTCTTCGCAACTATTAACAACATCATGATCAATAAATGAATGTCCTAGAAAGCACAAGAATCCACCAAGCATGATCAATATCTGAAAGTGACGAATATTTGCCAATGTATGAGAAATGGATTGAATGGCTAGAGACCCTATATAAAGCCAAGCTGAATGAATGAGGGGATTATTACAACCACGATAGTAAAACTGTGATAGAGTGGAGTGCGAAGTAAAGGCGATATTGATTGATAGTGAAGTGATTTAAGTGAAACAGACAGTGGGAATATAAATTTATAGACAAGTGAATGACATTTTAATTATTTGTAACATAGAGAGACCAATTATTGTGTATTCTTAGTAAATAAATTCTTTTAGTTTAATTTAAAAGACATTGCGTTTTCACTTTCCCGGAACATTAAAATTATTGCCCGCGAACCATAATACGCAACAGTATTATATTTTTCTTCTTATATTCACAGAAGGGAAGTTTATATTTTAAAAAATATAATCTCACAGAACTTCCCCGTAAAGTGTCGTGAAGGCAATTGAGGGCACGCTGTTTAATTATATCCATGAGCAGCCAGTGGGAATGCCTGCAAGTCTTAGGCAGGCATTTAAACTAAGGCACTACACCCTTTAGTGTATATGTGTAAAATAACTAGAGCACTTATTTGGAAATCCTGCGCTAATATTAAAGATGTTACTCGAGTAGTGCTCATTCATTAAAATCATAAGCGTTTCATCAATGTTGTTACAGTGGTTTCCTTAAATGTTGGCACATAAAGATTTCCATCAGACTCTTTTCACCTTAGGAAATGGTGGTTTTGAAAAACCTTAGTTTAACTTTATTCGGCAAATTGTTGCCCCTCTTGGCACAATTACAATTTTTGCCATATTCACCATGAAGCATTTTCACTTTTCTATCCTTGCAGCTTCTATATCTACCTAAATCTAGTTTGATATGAAAGTGACTGGGCAAGTTTCTTCGCACCATTATAGCCCCTCTCGTGCCTTCGCTTCCTGCAACAAGTGCCTCCAACTATTTTGATCCATTAAGCATGCCCTCCGATTTCAAAATCCGAGTAGCGATGAACCATCCTCATTGACCGAGTCAGACCAGCGTTACCTGGGTTTCCCCACTGGTCTGCGCTATTTAGTTCTCCCAACGAACTCCTTTTTGGGTATCCGTTGTTCATGCATACGGTTCACATGACCAGCTCATCGCAGCATCCGCAGTCTCACAATCGTTGAAACTTCCGGCTCGTCAAAAATTTCATAAAGCTCATAGTTGCATCAAATCCACCATTGGCCTCCATCTAATTTTGCCCCAAATATTCGCCTCGGGGCCTGCCATTCAATATATTTGCAGATGCTAGGGTTGGGGTCAGTTTTTCACACCCATAACATAGCAAAGGTCTGAATTTAGTTTACTGCTAAGTTAATATCTTCAAAATTGGTGATTACTCGAGCGTTTTTCGATCCTACATAGAAAGTTTATCAAAGTTTACCCAGTCGGTTTTTTTTCTATTAACATTGGGATTAACAGGGATTTGCCGCAATTTGATCATAAATAGAAGATAAATATGATCCAATAGAAAGCACTTTTGGAGTGCCATCCAGTTTGACAGGGAGTGCACAAAATGCCCACCTTTCTTCTATTGGAGGTCAAAAATCGAGGTTCATTTCTATATTAGGAATTAGATATGACGAAAACATCCCACTTTCCTTGCTTTTTAACTTAAGTCTGTCAACTGGTGTCATGCCAAATTGCTGGAAAATTGCTAATGGTTATTCCTATACACAAGGCCAGTGATCTGTCGCCCCATTTCAAAACTCTCTTCCTTTCCCAAATATTAGAACGTATTGTCCACACAGAGCTCTACTCATTAATTCGTTTCCGAATAGCTTCTGAAAAACATGGCTTTGTTTCAAACTGCTCCACCATTTCTAACCTGTTAGAATTTACTGACACTAAATAACATTATTTATACCGACTTTTCTGAGGTGTTGACGCTGTCAATCATGAGATCCTTATTGCAGAATTATGGTGTGTCTGGCTCCGTCTTGTCATGATTGATTTCCTATCTAGCTACTAGAACCTTTCAAAGAGTTATTGAAGATGCAGTGTCTCTGTCATTTTATCCCAACTCTGGAGTCCCTCAAGGTTCATAATGTTCATTAATGATCTGACTTCAGCACTAACTTCCCCTTGTCTCTTATTTGCAGATAAATTGAAGATTTTTAGAATTATTCGTTCCTCTGCAGACGGCCAAATTCTTCCTGGTGTAGCTCCAAGCATTTATACCGAAATGTTCCGAAATGCCATAAAATATCGTTCACCTTAAAGAAATCCCTAATAACATATCTCTTTATCCTAAATCCATGCCCTCTTAAGGATGTGGATTAGGTGAAAGGTCTAGGGGTCATCTTTGACCCAAAGCTCAATTTTGACCTCCACATTTTAAATCTAAAGTCTAGAGCTTCTCGTGCGTCTAATCTTATCCGAAGTCTGCCGTCAAATTATTTATCTGTATCATCTGTCCGCTCCTGGAATACTGTTCCCAAATTTGGTTTCCTCACAATGACTACCTGATTGTCATTCTTGAATCCGTCCAGAGAAAGTTAACTCGGTATATGTTTTATAAATTTAAAATTCCTTACACCTCCTACCTTGTTCTTTCGTTCGTTCTTTTGATTCCTTCTCTTGAAACACCCAGATTGAGTCTAGATGCTCTATATAAAATATCTATTCAACTTACTGATACCAATCTTGGTTCTCGTATATATAATCGGCAAAGTCTTCGTCCGGGTAGAAATGCGAATATCTTTAATATTCTATTCGCTCGGGTTGTCCCCTACTTTCATTCTCCACTGCTTAGGTCACCCCGCAATCATGATCGTCTTTGAATTGATCCTTTTTCTGATTCTTTTTTTGTTTCTTAAACTAAAACTAAATAGTTTGCTTAGTTGTTAGTTCTTTAACTCTATAAATGGCAGGCAAATAAATATAAGAGGGTACCTCTCCGATTGGTCCCATTATAGGTATTTGTACCAGGCCTTTTATCAACAGAATTCGTCGAAGTAGCTGCCCTCAGTAACCAGGTAACAAGACGCAAACCAAATTGGCTTCCGTTTAACATCCACTGGGTTAGCAAGACTATTACTGACACTTAAGTTTCTTTAATTTATGACTTTTTCTTGAGTTTTTAGTAGTATTATGAGTCTGTGCAAATCTATTTACAAGATAATCCTTTTTGAATCAATGCGACCTTTTCTGCATTTATGCTTAGATGGAGAAGGAGGATGGTGGATCCTACCTTAGAGTAGTGAAGAGATCAAGATGGTTCTGATGTTTTGTTAGTGCTACAAACATTTTCTAATGCTAATGAATTTAACGAGAGCTGAGGCTTATTAGAGAGACCATCTCTTCCTCACTGAAGATGAACTTACTCCGCCGGTATCTGAGAATACTAAAGTATCTGATGTGGAGATTTTAAGTTCGTTCCCGGTAGACATTTATTTGGATGAGCAATGAGCCAGAAAATATATTAAAGTCCCATGTTTTACGGATTGCAAGGACTAATCGTGTACTTGGTGTTTGTGGTAAGATACTTCTCTGGCCAACACCACCTTGTTGGAAGGCCGAATTAGATATTTCATGAAGGATTCCTTCCTATTCCAAAGGATTCGCAGGTATCCACGCCTTAAATTTTGGTCCTGTGGAAATATTGGGCCTTAAAAAAATTTTCAATTTAAATCCAGACTATTCTTGACTCCGATTTTCAACAGATAGGTAATAGAGATCCACAGAGCATTGGTCCTGAAAAACTATTATTTTTACATAGCCTAGTTGCAATGTGGCCGCAAAGCAGCTAAGAGCTCGTCTTGGATTTACTGTAAATAAGTCCATATAGCCAGCTATTGTCATGACTGACACTAATTTCCGGCTCCCTGTGAGATGGCTCGGTCACTCTTTGGTCTACCTATAACTGTTCTGACCAAACATAATTTAGACACTTCATTGAATGTTTGATTTACTGTCTGGGTAGTATTACATCCTTCAGACTCGTGTTTTTTGCTTGCATAGTTAACCTTTGCCCTTCCTCAGCAGTTAATGCTGCTGAAGCCTGTACAGTTGAGGGATGAATCTTTAAACTGGTTTTGCGCAACTCAGGGGCTTTCGTTCATTTTCGTTGAGTTTCTTCAGAGACGCATTCTAAAATCTCTTAAAAATTACTGTATTAGAAGAAAAGGTGGCACCTGGGATACCTTAAGCATAGAATAGATACATATAGAAGACAAATTTTGCATCTCACCCAAATTCGCCATGCTGCTTCAAACACTATCAATTGCTTGTTGTGCTTCCGTTCAAAGCACAATTTTTGTATGATACCATGGTACTTCACCAAAACTGACGATAGATACAAGCCATATGGTAGCAATTTGCATATGTATTAGTCGGCCTACTATGGACAAGCTTCCGGTAGCTGTCACCCAACTGCGGCATTAACAAATGCTTATATATCGTCATATATACTATTTTCCGAATAAAAAACGTGCCGAACGCATTCCGTGCATGCTATAAATTCACCTTGTATAGCCCATTGTGCTCCTAAACTTTCCAAGACGAGCAAATGAAGCACACGTTTTGCACCTTCGACTGATAGCTCAGCGTTGAGATATAAACAAACTCCTATAAATTCACTTTGAAAGGCGATAAAAATTAAACGGGTATAAGAACTGAAATAATTTTTACTTCACTAGGAGCGCTTTTGTATTCTCCGCGGATCATCTGGATTTCACTGTAGAAATCCGTCTCTAAACCGTACAAAACCTCGAATTTTTGTTGGCACCTCCACAATTCTTCATATAACGCCATGTAAGTTAGCACGCAAAGTCGGCCTACTAATGGTCATGTGTGTGGTAGTAAGCGCTGCTGCCATATGGCTTGTATCTATCGTCAGTTTTGTACTTCACACATTTCAATGTCTCCGAGGCAGTTAAATTTATTTCAAACTTTCCTTCTTGCCATATCTGTTCTATGGCTTGAAGTGGTTTCTCAGTTGGCTTACATGCTTGAACTAGTGGGTTCCTTGTGGTACAAATTAGCATTTGCCCTTCACCTACCTTAAGTCTTACTGCCTTGGTGTTGCAAGGGGTCGAGGAAGGACAATATATTTTAAAGCCGTGACCCAGTGAAAAAGGTGTTCATGTCTCTTCACTGACTGACTGCCATTAATGGTCCGAGCTCAGTACTTTTAGTCAACAGAGTAGGACTCTGTCGGTGTCCCCTTTGGTTGCCATTGGAAGAAGCTTTCCTACCCATTCTCTTCTTCTTGATAGTTGCGCCCTTAGGACCATTGCTTGGAGCTCATGAATTAGACAAAATTCCAGGTACAGACTTTTTTGCTAGAGGCAGCCAACTTGGATAGTAAAGAAAGATCTCCAGCCACTTCTCCTCTATATTCTAGAGGAGCAAGCTTTAAATGGAACTTTCTTGCCACATGTGGTGGTTAACTCTGTCACCTTAGGGACATGGGGAAATCACATTTATGTCTGAAAATTTTATTTTATGTTTTGCAATGATTTTGTTTTTTTGATAGCACTGAGCGTAATGGATCCAAACTCAGATCCGTTATCCTAGTGTATATGTGCAGTAATCGTGCACTAGTTCAATGGTAATGATTTTTTTTCCAAAAATCCGTGTAGGACACGGGTGGCGATTGTCTGGCCCAAATGTTAGCGAGGTATAAACAACACCGAGTTCAGCTGACTAGCTTCACTTAATGACCACGTACCCGTGCTTGTCGACTAGCTATTTGCGGGATCATATAGGGTGGGTTCTTGTCGAGCCACGCAGCTAAACTACAAAATATTTATCACGCGTACTCTACTCTACGAGGCGAACCGATCAATTGTTATTATCTTAAGAAATGTTCTATTATGTGTCAATTAAGCTACTCCACAGTAATTCAAAATTGTTTTTTTTTTTTTGTCGCATTAAAGTTAACCGACACGGAGGCTTGAGACAAATGCAAACATTCAACAAAAAGCAACAGTTACTTTCTCCGAAGAAGGTCATTGCGTTACAAGGGGAACGTCAAACTAAAGATGTAAAAGTAGCTGAAGTGAACCACTTATCTCTGCCTTAAAGATGGGAAATTGACGGATGTAGTTAATTTTAATCTCGTAAAACAACAAACTAAGCATTTTCGACGGGGTGACCACCTTATCTCTTCAGGAGCAGCCACTCCTGATCACCACGGGGCTGCTCGACTGCTTATGTTTGTTACACAATTCAATCCTTAGCGTTGAGATTTATTAGGGAGTCTAATTTCACGATAATGAAATAAGAGGTGATATGGTCAATATCCCGCTCAATCATGTGATTATTACCTGCTTTTTCAATCAGTACCCATTACACCTGGGTAGGCTGATGGTCCAACTATAGTACCACAAGAAACTCGTTGCCACCAACGAATTTTGAACTTGGGGACTGCTGCGCATGCGGTGAGCACCCTAACCACTGCATCTCATGGACTGCAGTCACCATAAAGATCTCCTGATTGTCTTTGTGGAACAAGGAGGCCATATGTGGGCGCAGGTGCATAGAAACTGATTTTTCCTAATCAGGAGTGCTTCTCAATCGAACCTTCACAACCAACTTATGGCAACTACTGGGATTATCTGAGACCTGCAATGATTTTATTAGAATGAAGATTAGTTTAACCCAAAGCCATTCACAGCCCAGAAGACGACTTGATCCCATTTATTAAAATCACCAGCCCAGTGTGATCATACCTAATGAAGGATCGTAGACTGGTCCGTGAACAAACAATAGGTCATGTGAATGGTTTATATTGTCTTATAGGGCAAAGTAAATTTCTGAAACTCACCTCTCCAATTTATGTGAATTACTGTAAATTCTATATATTACCACAGCTTGTTTCGCTTCTGTCATTCTCAACTAAACTTAAAAGCTTTGCATATGCTTTGTGAAAGACAGCTTTAATAATGTAATTTGCTTTGCAAGCTCCTTTCTGTCAATATACAAACACGTATCACTCAATACGATTTAAAACGATATCTAATTTTTTTTAATGAAAAATGTTTATTTGACATGAATTAATAATAATTATAATTTTCTAATGTTACAGAAAACCAAAGATAGCAGCAAAAGTAAAGAATTCTGGAGCGGAACAAAATCCACAACAAAGAATAAAATTATAGTAACAAATGAAACTACCGTATAACAATAAGTTATAATAGGACATTGTTTTTGCTTGTTATTAAATAAAAAAGGCCTTTGTTGGTGTTGAGTTACGTACAAAAAATAGTTAATATTAACTTGTTGATTAACTAATAGTTTGAATGGTGTTGTTAAAAAAAATACTACAGAATTTTATTCTTCTAAGTTGAAAGATTTTTTTGTTTGAGTAAAAATAAATATAAGAAAATATTAAAAACGCATTTAAAATATAAAGCTAATAATTTCACTCCGCAAAACGTCTTGATGATGTATTTTTGTATATTTTGGCAATACTACATTACTTAATTTCGATTTAATCATTGAAAATCGAAATTAAACAATCCTTTCAAAGAAAAATCTATCATTTAATATTAATTGTAAACAACTTTGTAAATGTTAATTAATACTAAAGAAATTCACTAATCAAGTATTTACCTATTATTAAGATTCTATAAAAAGATTGATGTATTAAATCCTTAGAAATATTTTAAACCCACTTTTGTCTATATTTACAAAAAAATCTAATCATGCATCTAGAAACTTGAAAATAGTTAATAACTCTATCGCCTCTCTCTCTCTCTATTAACCCGCCTTAAGCTTGTAAACCTGATGACTGATTTTTGTGAAGATGTTTACCCTTAAATTTTTCTAATTCCTTCCTCCTTTCTGTAGCTTTGTAAATGAACCTAAAATATCAACCGCATGAGAAACTTCATCCTGTGTACAAGATTGCATGAATTTTAATGTAATTAAATTCTAATGTAAACAAAATCAAACCACAAAAATTAATAAACCCATTTTAAAACAAAAACAATATTGAAAATGAAACCGTCTTGAATATTTTAAAACCAAATAGATTTTAAACCTTATACCGATATGAAAGCAAAAGATGTAAATCATTAGTGTTCAATTATTTATTATATTCATATATGAGTCATAGTAATATATTTCTACTAATATACATGCAATAAATAATTACATATACATACTAGACATTTTAGCAATAGAAAAACAATAAATATACATACAAATCATTTTAGGTTAATAAATAATATTAAATTTTAAGAGGAAGAAGAAACAAAAAAAAATAATCAACATGTAATAATAATATAAATCTTGTAATAATTAATTCAGTTTTACAATTGGAGTACATTAATAATATGAGACCATAAAATTGCAAGTATAACACTTGTTAGATGAGAAAAGTGTAAAATGCTGTAAAAGTTTTACGTAAATAATAATTTTGAATGTTAATAAATAAAAGTAAAGAACAAAGTGTACGCTATAATCAAGATATGGTTATTAATTGAATAAAAATGTTTACAGTAATAGGTGGTTAAATTTTTTCATATTTTTTATTATTATTTTTTTTAGAGTATTTGGCATCTCTTGTCCTCCATAACAAAGAAAATGCCCCTGCTGTATGGTAGGTAGAGGAGCTTTTGGCACACAAATATGCTACTGTTCCCAAAGCCTTACTAAAGGTTAACAAGCCATGTACCTGAAAGCCCTACTACCCTATACATGACCACATACGAGGTGTGTTCAAAAAGTATCACGAATTTTGAATTTTCGCGGGTTACGTATATTCGAATTTCAATTTTTTTTGTGGCGTTATGTTGGTACTCATGTCTGTCACTTATGCCGACAAGCTCAGCCATTTTGAATGTTCACTTAATTGGTGATAGCTGCTTTACTTGCACGTGTTTTCAATCGTCTTCGATTTTTGCTTATTCAAAAAAATGGATCAAAGAACGTGTATCAAATTTTGTGTGAAAAACGAAATTAAGTGCTCGGATGCATTCCGAATGTTGACTGTGGCATACGGAGAAGCTACCTTGGACCGAAGCAACGTTTATCGGTGGTACAAAATGTTTTTAGAAGGCCGAGAAGATGTGAACGACGAAGAGCGTGCCGGACGCCCGAGCACTTCAACAACAGCCGAAAAAATTAATGAAGTGGAGAAAATGGTATTGGCCAATCGTCGAATCACCGTTAGAGAAGTTGCTGAGGACCTAAACATATCGATTGGCTCGTGCCATTCGATTTTTATCAACGATTTGGGCATGAGACGGGTCGCCGCGAAATTCGTACCAAAGTTGCTCAATTGCGACCAAAAACAGCAACGCATGAACATTGCTAATGAGATGTTAAACTCTGTCCGCAACGAACCAAATTTGCTCCAGAGGGTCATAACTGGTGACGAATCGTGGGTTTATGGTTATGACGTGGAAACCAAAGCTCAATCATCTCAATGGAAGCTGCCGCATGAACCAAGACCGAAAAAAGCGCGCCAAGTTCGGTCGAATGTGAAAGTTTTGCTGACAGTTTTCTTCGATTGCAGGGGCGTGGTGCATCATGAGTTCTTGCCACAGGGAAGAACGGTCAATAAGGAATATTACCTGCAAGTTATGCGCAATTTGCGCGAAGCAATCCGCCAGAAACGCCCGGATTTGTGGGAGAACATAAATTGGCTTTTGCACCACGATAACGCCCCTGCTCACACATCGTTGCTTGTGCGCGACTTTTTGGCCAAAAACAACACATTAATGATGCCGCAGCCACCGTATTCCCCAGATCTGGCCCCCTGTGACTTTTTCTTGTTTCCTAAACTGAAGAGGCCCATGAAAGGACGACGTTACGCTACGCTTGACGAGATAAAGACGGCATCGAAGGAGGAGCTGAACAAGATTAAAATAAATGATTTTTTGAAGTGCTTCGAAGATTGGAAAAACCGTTGGCACAAGTGTATAATATCTTATGGGGTTTACTTTGAAGGGGACAAAATAGATATTCATGAATAAATAAATAATTTTTGACAAAAAACAAAATTCGCGATATTTTTTGAACACATCTCGTATAGGCTGATTTTTCTCATCAACTTATAAGGCGGTATATGGAGAAATGTGGAAGTGCTGACGGGAATCGAGGTTTTGTACGGTTTTGAGACAGATTTCAACTGTGAAATCAATTCGGTCCACGGAAAACATTGTAACGTGCGTTATGTAGTGAATTTCATTTCAGTTCATATATCCTTTAATGTATTATTAAGATCCAAAGTTAAAAGATTAGGAATTTGTTTACTTTCTCAAGTTAGTTGTCAGTGGTAGGAGTTGAACTTGTTTCATTTAGCTGTTCTGAAAAGTGTATATGGACAGGTAACAGTGCAAGGTGAATTTTAAGCATACAAGGAACGAGATTTTTACCTTTTTCACGGGAAACATAAAATATATTACACCGTACAAGCACTTGCATTCCGCCGAAGTAGGCTGACAGCTCACGGAAACTGGCCACATGTAGGCTGACTAATACAAATGCGATTTTTTGCCTGGAGGACTTGTTACACTTACGTTGGTGTTGACTGTGCATAAGCATGCACAATTATCAAACTCAATTACAATTATTAAACTCATTATAAACTATAAATCTTGCCTCCTTTACAGTCAAAGGTCATTGCCTTAAGTTATTTTGCATAAAAAATTATTTCATGCAATGACCCATGAATGTTAAAGTCCATTAATACTTTTAACGCATATGCACATTTTTAAGTTTTAATTTACACACACATTTCACCACATTCATGGATCATTGCCTGTATTGTCGCACACAAGCAATTATTTCATGATTAATAATAATTAATAATTAATTATTGATGGTAAGCATTTTTGATTTGGATCAAGGATCATGCTTATTTTAAGGAAAACTACCCAGTTCAGGTGAAGGAGATGTACGAGAAGCTTAAGAGTGAGTTACAAGATGGGTTGCAAGAATTGGAAATATCAAAACCAATTTCTTCTTACAAAAAATCATCAAGAAGCAACTGGAAGTAATTGCTTCGCTGAACCAAGCAATGAAATTGGTCAACAATTTGTTAATAGAAACTCAAATCGTTCGACCGCGTTCTTCCACCAGCAATTGTCTATGCTGACAAGTTATTGGCAAACTATTCCCAGTGCTCATCAGGAGCTTGCGTCTGAGAGTACTGATTACGACACGGGACATGTTTCATCTCTGGAAAAGAGCAACCAGGCTACAGTGATAAAACTGTTGTTGGATGCAAACAGCTAAAGTAATCGAGCAGTCATTCAAGCAAACTGCTCAAAAACCTTCTTATCTCCTACCCGAAATTGCAGCAGCCATAGCCAAAAGTAATCGTCTCATCAGTCTCCAATGTCACAACAACACCATCAACATCATCAACAACCCGTTAGAGTTCAACCCGAGCCGATTGATAACTCATCACACATTTCAATTACATTTTTAATTTCATCATCGACGACTACGAAAAATCTTCCTATTTTACCTATACTACTGTAAATACAACAAATTTTTCAATAAATGATTCTAATGCTTCGTCAACGACGACAGAGAAGCGAAAAAAACGTTGGGGCATTTTAAGTCGAAGTAAAAATACCGCTTAACAGAAGAGTGCTATGTTAGGCCGTGAAAAGACGGAAAATAAGGGGAAAGTTGAATTATCCAAGCAAGATGTGAATTTAAGGCATCGTTGGTCAGCGGGAGTGCCGAGACTGCAACCCCTTTCGGCCACGTTTAGTAAGAATAAATTGTGCCAAATCCTCGATTCGAAGCTAAATGATGCACAACTTTTTATGGAATTTGAACGACTACCGAAAAGAAGACCAAGTGCACGCTACGATTGTGCACTACTCGATGAAAACAAATCGAAAAATTCAGATCCGAATTTTCTACCGTATGATGATAATCGTGTACGATTAACACCAACAATGGACAATCGAATTGGATACGTTATTGCATCGCATATAACTGCCACCGTGGGAACAACATAAAGATTTTATATAATCGCTCAAAGTCCGCACGATAATTTAACAACAAATATATCTTGGTAGTCTGCGTGGTCTAGTGGTTAGAGCAAGAACGCATAAGCCGAAGCTCCCAGGTTCAAATCTCAATGGGAACAACGTGATTTAGTTCAGAGGATTTTTCGGACAGACTACAAGTGATTTTATTTCAGTGGTGATATTTACTGATTTAATCAAATCATAACATAGCTGAGCAAGCACACGGGAGCATGGTACTGACCAAACCAACTTCCAAAAAAATCAATACGGTCATGAAAAGGAGATACTATCTCTAAACGAAGGCCCGAGAGGAGCTGTAGTGCTACAAAGAAGAAGAAGATATCTTCGCAGTGCATGTGGGAGGCAGACGTTTATCTTGTAGTTCAGCTATCAGAAGAAATAACGTACATTCCACCGTCACCGAATCGATATCTTGAGGTTGGACAGTTTCAAGTCTATCAGGAATTCTCCCAAACAACTGATCGATGTGTTACTAGCAAATTAAGGATGTATCATGTGCAATCGCGTCGTTATCTGTCCGTTTGGCATTTAAGTTATTCAGAGTAGAAAGAACAGAATTTTCCACGACACGTTGGACACTTTCTTGATTTCCTAGAAGAATTAAGTTCGGTACGATTGGCATCGGTAAATGAAGTGCCACCTTGTCATAATACAAATCCGCTAGTGTTGGTGCATTATAGCAAAGGTGGTGGACAATCGGGCGGTATGTTATTAGCAGATTTATTATTGTATGCATTGAATCATAATGAGGACTTGGACATACCACGCGTAACTGGACAATTAAGACATCAGCATGATAATATTATCCCATCGCTAGCACAGTACAAATTCCTTTAAGCCCTGTTAATAACATATTTGAAACGATCCCGCCTCATTTAATAACATCGTAAACTAAATGTCCATGAAAATCGCCAGATAGAAAAAGGGGAAAAAAATATATTCTCATTATTCCTTACTACTATTATACAACCAACACAAACCGCAAAAGGCAATTCCTACATTTTCTCATTCTTAAATTAGCAGTACTCATTGTTTAACGCCAAAAACCGTTTGTTTTAAGCAACACAATTTTTTTTGTGTGTGTATACAAAAAGTCGTCCGAACATGTTGCTTTAATGTAAATGAGTTGAATGCAGTTTAAAATTTACAATAACGAATAAATCAATGAAGAAATACAAGACACTACAATAACGTAACTAAGTGATAATAAAATATATAGTTCTCCGCCTAAACAATCTATAAGAGAAAGAACAACCAATCAATCTATATGTTAAATAACATTTACGCACCAATTTTAACTGACTAGTATTTATATTTAGATGAATGAAAGTTAATAGGGAATTGAAATTGAAACAACAGCAAACAGAATATCACCAGCAGAGCTGCGCCTCCACTATCGCCCAAATACAAAACGCACCTAAAATTCAGCATACTCAACTGCAATCGAGTGCGAATAATACAGTTTATGGTCGAAATATAGAAGAGAAAATTGAAGCCTCGACAATTCGATTCAGCCGTGATACTGGCAGTGATACAAAGAATAAAACAATGACCATAAAATTCAAACGGGATAAGTCAGCACCGAACTCCAATAACTTTAGGAGTTCCATAGATTCCGGTGAAAGCAACATTTACAGACAACAGCAACAAACAATGCAACAGGAATGACCTGTTGCAAATGAGGGGGGGAATGGATGGAGACTTAATCCCGTACTGGGGGAAAAGCGAGCGGTTAACCTTTGGTTAGAAGGAGCGTAAGATGAATCGAGTTGCTAAAAGTTAATCAAAAAATGATTTTTTTCCGCGGATAGGAGTGATTGCAAAAAAGATATACTGGGGTGTAACCAGAAGTGCTAAAATAAATTTCGTGTCTTGTATTATTCGAGAGAAATGTGGTTGTAATAGAAAAATGTAGACTTGGATACGTTTCCCAATCGCAAAATCATACAGGTGAAGTAGTGTTCTTTAATGGTAGTTTTTGGAAAGTATTAAAAGGTGAGCAACGGGATAGTTGTTGGATATATGGGAATCGAATCGGGTGTGGCATTAATTATTTTTTTGGATACGTCAATTTCGATCTTGCCTCGTTTCCCATCTCAAAACTACCGAATCGTCTCCAACGAGCCGCGTGTGCGGAGTAAAGTGACCGCAATTTGCTTTAATGTGCTATTAGTAAAAAAATGGAATGTGAGATTAATTATATTTTTCCATGTGGAAAGTGTTATGAAACTCTCTAAAAATTATAATTGCACCTTGCATTAACCGGGCCGTTAATTACGGTTTTTTCGAGGATAACAGGGTGTAGTGAATGTGCGCTCGAAATAGAGGACGTGTGTACATGAAGGGAATTCGAACGGGAAACATGTGAAAGCATTCGGGAAGTGAACTGTGGATAATCCAATTAAGTAAAACTGTTAAGAGATTGTCGTGCTGGTGATTTTTTGGATGATGATAATTTCGGCTTGCTAAAAGCAAATAATACGTGATAATATTTATCCTAATATACCCTCCAAGTCAGTAGGGTTGTGATTAGTGCCTACAAAGGTACTGAAATATAATACAGTTTCCGTGAATGAATACTAGATACTGTTATGTTGATACGTTTGTGGATGACATAGCGGGAGATGTAGCTAATTTAATAGACTGGTTTCTCAACATAGTAAAGGGTGGAAGATACGATAATTATAAGTTTATTCATCTCGGGTGTTTCCCTGTTATACGATTCTGAGTTGTGTGTGCGCTTGTTAGTAAACAGTTAACTTTGCAACTATTGAGAGTGGTTTTGTGATTAAGAATGGGAAATATTAATACAACAGGACCTAACGAAGCCTTAATAGTATCAGATCAAATAATTAAAAAAAATGCTCTCAGTTGGCACTTAGTGAAAAATATAAGAATAGATTGAACGGCTCTCGAGCTTAAAGAAAAAATCTTAATTTAAAATTTAAAACAAAAATTAATCCCCTTTTGGGAAAGTCTCACCACATCACCAGCGGGCGCCCAGCGTGGATGATGGTGAGTGTACCGTTTGTTTTGAATTAACTTTATTTTTTTATATATTAATATTTAAATGTTATTAAACACATGTTGTTCGTCATTTATTAAACTGGAAAAATTTCAATTGGTCTCTTGCGCTAAGCAAATGAAAAAGCACATAAAGTTCAATTTGTAATAATCCCAATTGTACGATAAGGTTCTATTATAAATTATTAATTTGAAAAAAAAATGAATATTTGAATTCATGTTTAGAGAAAATAAATCTTACACAAGAGAATGACGGGATTATTTAACTACGTATGCTGAACACTGAAATTATTAAAGTAAAGTTCGTATAATAATGATGAATTTGTTTATCGTCGAGTTATATTTACAGAATTTATGCTTATATAAAAATAATAATGTTTAAGTAAATTTCAAAGTCAGTCTTTCCATTCCGTCCAGTCAGACCGTGTATAGGACCCGTGACGGTGGTAGGCTGTTCAAATAAAATGGGCTAGCCATCGGGCACGCTCCACCGATTTGTAGTTTTCAGGGGCTCTTGCCGGGTAGAGTGGCCTTCCGCTCGCGTGCCCTTTTATGATATAGGGTTATAGCATAAATTGGTTACGTTGGTGCTTCTCATTTGTGGGAAGGAGTCATACAAAGTGCTTTTGTATGAGTTTTTCACTCAAATGGCAAACACATGGCTACGTCTTCGTTTGGATCTTGATCCGTTTGGGAGGGTGCGAGGGGGCACCACATCCATCCGGATGCCATAAGAATCGTCAAGTAATGACGAAGTCTCCGCAAGCCCGTCTGTTTTTACTCGTCCCAACTTGTTCTCGGAACAAGCAATTCTAACCCTTAGTGGTTACCTCCTTTTTTCGACTTCGGTCAACTTTCTTTTTATGACCCATAAATTCGTGAATGCGAAATTCTTTTGTAGTGGGTCCTTGTGCTGGGAAAAAGAACCCGCCCCTCGACACGGCAACGCTAGCCTGCCAGTGCATTCACGCGTCCCCAGACAAGACCAATCTCGTTCGCCGAGGCAGCAGACCATCGCTGCAGTCCTGCACGGACATTTTTATACCTACTTTCACTACAGGGCTCCACATCTAAAGACAATCGTCAGTCTAATTCCACAGTGAAATCGCCTTAAATTTCTATTCCCGCCTATTCAGGAGACTATTTAAAGTGGTATTCATTTTCAGAGTTGTTTAAGCAGATGATCGACGGCAAGCCCTACCAGACACCCAAAAGCTGTTCTATTTATGAGCAAACCTGGAAGGAGAAGCCAGTTGCTTGATCGACCATCTTCCCGTCACCGTCATAAACTACAGAACTGCGTGGAAAATCTTGGGTAACAGGTATGAAAAACTACGCCTCATTATAACGGCATTTTTAAATAGTATTTTAAGCATCCCAGTTACGTTTGCAGAAACTGCAACACATTTAATAGAATTGCATGATACCATCAAAGAATTGCCTTGTGGTATTGCAAATTTAGGTACAGAAACCACTAGTTGGTATCCGATTATTGTACATTTACTTCTTCAGAAAGTTGACAAGAAACCCATCGTCTCTTTGAACAATTTCTTAACAATCTACGCTAATTTCCAAGGCTTGATACGTTTTAAGTTTCATTGAAACAAGATTTCAACTTTTAGACAATCTTTTTGACAGTAGAGCTAAGAAAAATGAGAACAGACAGTACACTTTCTTGAGCACAAAGGAAAGAAGCTCATGCAGCTTCTGCAAAAAGCAGAACAACAATTTACGCCAGAGTTCCAAATTCCTTGAAGTATCTGTAAAAGATAGACAAGGTGCTGTCAAAAATTACAGCGGTGTTTTAATTGTCTTCAAAGTGGTCACGCAGTTAAATACTGCCCTTCAGGGGATTGTTTCAAATGTACCAAAAGAAACCAAACTTTATTACATTTCGATTATGAATATAGTCTCCCACTATCGGAATTTCAAGCATCAGACACACAACTCGCAACAGAGCCTTCAAATGAACTGACTCATTCAGCCTTAAGTTGCATGAAAACATCAAGCTAAGTATTCCTTGGTACCGCTATGATCAAGATGAAAAAACGGCAACTTTAAAACATGTAAAGCGATTATAACAGAGAAGTTGCTTCATAAACTTGGTTTTAATGGTTGTTCTCAACTTGTTAAAATAAGCGGCAAAGGTGGATCAAAATTAACTACCCAAGAGAGATTTACTTTAACCATCCAATTTCGAGTTAGTGATTTCAGAATGATAATCGAAACAACTATTATTCCTGAGATTACATCATCTCAACCCAGTCGTAGTTTAGATACAACAGCTTGGGCTATTCCTAGCAACCTTGAGTTAACAGACCCAGAATTCAATATTCTTCATCGAGTTGACATGCTATTAGGAGCAGATATCTATGCGGATATCATGGCTTCTGGTCAGATTAGGTTTTCACCAAATTTGCCAAGAAGTTACGGATGTAGAAATCCGTGGATGCCTGGTTTCGCGTCGCGTGCGGTACTCGGTACCATAATTTGCTTTGCGTTTTGCGCTTTTCATTAGAGTAAGTTGTGTCAAAGTTCACGTTAAAGTTGTATATTTTTCGGTACCGCGTCGATGATATTCGGGAACGCGAAATTAAATCTAGTCGTTGTTGTTGTCTGAAAGATTGGAAGAAATACGGAATAAAGAAGAGATAGGTTTCATATCGGTATGGTTGTGCTTTCGACGCGTTTAAAACGGGCATGTGAACCAGTGGCTGGGTTTTTGTATTTCGGAACTAGTCTCCTCGCGTAAGACCTGCGACCGAACTCCTCTCCGAACTAGCTAGCTAGCCAGTAGCCACCTCGCAGTAGACTAAGTGTGTCCGGACTTGTTGGCCTGTAAGGTACAGTCCGTTGTCACGTCCAAGGACTTCACGTTTAGAACCGATGAGAGGTCGGTTCCGATTTCGTTCGAGCGTTTGAACAGAAAATCATTACGAAACGGAGTGAGGAAAGAACAAAAAAAAGTGTCCTGAAATTCCATTGCCGTAAATATTGCTCTAACTATTTAAATATTGAATAATACAAAGAAAACAGATATTCTTAATTTATTATTTTTAAATTAAATAAGTAATTAATTATAGTTTTTCCTTTTTTTTGTATATAAGTCACAAAGGAAAATCATTTAAATAATAATCATATCTTATGCAAATAGAACAACAAGAAAATGAATAAGACAGTGAATTGCTAGACGTTAACAAAATCGTTCTTTTTCAGGAGGTGATGAAGGCGGAAGGTGAGTATGCCACCGAGGGAATGGGGGTTTAATAATCTGCGACTGATCGATAGATCGATAGATTGCGTCGGGTTTTTGAATTCGACTAGCTTATTTAGATGAATCACCGGGAATGCGTAATTTTGTGTTGAGGACGTATCTCGTTGCTCTTTTTCTTTTGGACTTAGTCTTCTCGCGGAATACCTGCAACGGAAACTCCTCTCCGAACTAGCTATCTTGCCAGCAGCCACCTCGGAATAAAATAAAGTTATTTGGACTTGTTGACTTGGGTACAGTCTGTTGGCACATTCCAAGACTTCACGTCTATAGCCTATGAGAGGTTGGTTTAGATTTCCTTCAAAAACTCTCGAACAAATGAGATGGATGAAGAAAAATCATTATATCTCCCCTTTGCAAAGGCCAAGATCACGAAGAGGTTATCCCCACCTTGCAATGAAATTTTTATGACGGACACTTCAAGAAATTCGAAGTTTTTGAATTCGAATTTATCAATATATTGGAAACTGTTAAGAGATTATAATTGTTTCGTGGAGTGTGAATTGAAGAGATATTGAATTAACTTTTATTTAAACTTACTTAGTAACTTTACATTGAACTACCCACAATGCTAGTTTTACAAGAACTAAGAAGACAACCTTGATCTCTTAGAATGTTGTCAACCATCGCAAAACAAAACATAATAAATGATATTGATATTAAAACTGAATAAAGTGTCTAAATTAAATATATTATTTTCAACATGCCCACTTTTAATTTAGGCACCTTTTACATAATTTGTACTTGAACAAATTGACAACATTTTACAATTTACATTAAATTTTTCACGTGACAACGGTTTTGGTAAAAAGTCTGCTAATTGCTCATTAGATGGTAAATCCACTGTTTTAATCGCATTATTTTGCACTTGCAGATGCATGGAGTGATATTTCACATCTATATGCTTTGGCAGCTTACGATGGTCCGGATTTTTCACTAAATTCAAGGCACTTTGGTTGTCGATCAACAACTTCGTTGGTGATGGTGCTCGTCCTTCTGTTTCGTTAAGAAATGCTCGTAGCCACATGGTTTTTTGTGCTGCGTTGGATGCTGCAACATACTCCGCCTCTGTAGTTGAGCGTGCTATACATTTGCAAGCATGCCTACGTTCCCTGACGTTAACTTTATTGTATCTGGATCACCTGCAAAGTCTGCATCGCTGTAGACTTTCAACTCTTCTGTAAATTATACCGCCATCTCTACTACCTTGTAGATATCTTAGTATTCTTTTCACTACTATCCATTGAAATCTGTCTGGATTGTTTAAATGCCTGCTGACTTGCCCCACAGCATACATTATTTCCGGACATGACACAACTGCAGCAAACATCAACAGCTTTACGATAAGGGATTTTTATTCCTGTATTATCATCATTCTGAATGTCTTGGGAACTTTTTAATGCTTTTGGACCTTCTAGAACTGCAATTGACCTACAGTTGCTCATATTAAAGCTCTCCAATACTCTGTTGATCTAGCTCTTCTGATTGATAAACATGATTTCCTGTTTTTCTGTTTCGAATTATCTCCGACCATAAGAAAACTTCTGGATTGTTTACTGTGATTTTCACCATCGGACCCAGTTCTGTCAAAATTTTCTGTATACTGTTACCTTTTTCTGACATAATGAGTACATCATCTACGTATAGAACAAGGTAAACCACGACCTCATCATAAACTGCTTTGTAGACACTTCTGTCGGATTTGAGTGGTATAAAGATTAAATTACTAGGAAATTTCTTGAATTCCTCATTCCAATACCGAGATGCCTGTTTTAAACCATATAAACTTTTATTTACTTTCCATACATACTCTACGTTTTTGCTGATAAATCCTTCTGGTTGCCTCATGAACAGGTCCTCCTCAAGGTTACCATGGAGAAATGCCATTTTGACATCAAACTGCTATATCTCCCAGTCGTTGACTATTGCTAAGGATAACAGAAGACGTACCGAATCATACCTGACTACTGATGAGGAGCTCTCTGTATAGTCGATACCCTTTTTTTGTGTGAAGCCTTTAGCACGTAACCTTGTATTATAGCGTTCAATTGAGCCATCAATACGCTTTTTGATTTTGTAGACCCACTTGCAATCGATAGAGCGTCGATTTTCTGTTAATGGCTGTAGAATCCACGTATTGTTAGCTTTGAGTGACTCTATTTCTTCTTCCATCGCTTGCTGCCATTGTTTTGTATCTTTTCTGGCCATTGCTTCATCAAAAGTTTGTGGTTTTTCGTTGAATATTACTGAGCACACTTTACCAACACCTTCATCAACATATCCATGATGGTCGACGAATGGTATTTCTGTTCCTCAACTGTCGCTCACCCACTACTAGATTTATTTCATCGTTTTCAAGAATTTCAACGTCATCATGTTCATCATCTTGCTGCTGCTCTGGCTCTGACCCTTCATCCTTGAAATAAATTGCGAATGTGTCCTGAACATTATTGTAGTGAACCTCGCTACATTGTGTTTCTTCATTGAAATTTATATCACGTGTTGAAATTTATATCACGTGTTAACCATAGTTAACACTGTCGTTTTCATAACCAACTAACAGCATTTTCTTTGCCTTGGTATTAAATTTTGTTCTGAATTGTTTTGGGACATGAACATAACCATCACTGCCAAATTTACGCATGTGCTTCAAATTAACAATTTTCCCGCACCAAAGCTCGTATGGTTTCTTCTTATCAAGACTGCGTGGTTTCCGATTCAAAATGTATACACTAGTATTGACTGCTTCGGCCGACAGTTCTGGTTGTAGATTTTTTGCAATCAACATAGTTCTGGCACTTTCCACAAAAGACCGGATTTCTCTTTCAATTCTACCGTTTCGCTCCGCTATGTAAGGAGCAGTAAACTGATGAATTATACCACTGTCTTTGAACAACCGCTGGAACTGTTCATTTCGTAATTCAAGTTCGTTATCACTCCGAGCACGTTTAATTTTATTTGACGTTTGAGTTTCTACTAAATTTTTATACTTGATAAACTTCACGTGTGCATCACTTTTCTGTTTAATAAAGTATACTGACCGATATAAAGTACAATCGTCCTTGAACAATAAAAAGTAGTTCGCACCACTGACTGATGAATGTGTCATCTTACCACATAAATCCATGTGTACAAATTCACCTGGTTTTGCTGCTCTTTCTTGTAAGTTCATCAAGATTATTTATCTTCAGCTCTGGTATGAGCCCACTGTCGTCCATTTCTTTCAGTGCATGGAAGCTTCTGTGACCCATTTAGCTGAGTCTCTCATTGTCAAGTTAGCCACCTCCTGGTTTATTTCAGATTTGAATATCATTTTATAACACTGATTCCTCTTTCTGACATCAACAGCAATCACTTGTGGACCGTGAATTTCTAATTTGTCATAATCAAAAATAGCTTTAAAATTTTTACTAGTTAGTTCACCGATTGACTTCAAGATTTTCTTTAATTCCGGAACAAGCAGTACATTTTCGAGAGTTCTTGGCTCCCATTTTCCGTTCACTAATGCTTGAACGCGAACTGAACCACATCCCTCAACTTTCAACCGCGAATTGTCACAGATTTGCACAAAACTGTCACCCGCATTTTTGTTAAGCACTGTAAACCATTCACGTCGATGAGACATATGTCTAGAAGTTCCGCTATCTTTCTGCTAACAACTCATCTTCACTGTTTGTTTGAGAGAGATTTTTCATTTCAAAGCACATTGCTATTGCATATTTCTCATCACTGCCTTGTTTTTGTTTTGCTGACCATGCGCTACATTCTGATTTATAGTGCCCCTTCTTCTTGCAGTAAAAACACTCAATATGTCGTTTGTTACGCGATTCAATTTTCTTATCGTTCTTCTTTAATGTTGCCGACGCTGATGCTCTTTATTTACCTCCGATGTTCACAGCTGCAAACGCTGTTGCCATATATTCAGATTGTGTTAGCCTTTGTTCCTTTTTCAACAAACGTGCTGCTAAATTATCAAATGTTTGTTTTGAATCATCGTATGTATCCCAAGCTGTCACAAATGCATTGTATTTATATGGCAACCATCCTAGCAATTTTGCCATCTTGTCAACATCTTTTACCGATTCACCAACAGTTGCTAGCGCCTGTGCCAGTTCTTCAACTTTACTTATGTGTTGCGCAATTCAGTCTGTTTCTGACATGTTCTAAACGAAAAATTATTGCTTCAAGGCGACTTTATTCACTGATGATCTCTGTTCATGAATCGTTTTCAGACGAGCCCACATTGCCGCTGCCGTCTCGCATGTTATAACTGTCTGAAGTTGCTCGAACTCTATTCCTAACGAGATTAGTAACATAGCCTTTGCATTCAAAGTATCCCAGGCTGTCCTTCCTGCCGCATCTGTTCCCGCTGGACACACCGTTGTTCCGTTTACCAAGTTTTCCATACCTGATTCTACCCAAAAGATTATTTCCAGCTGATACTTCCATAGCTGAAAGTTTTCCCCTTAAACTTCTACAACTCAAATTGTTTAAGTATTTCCATGGTTCCTGAGTTGCAGGAACCGTTTTCCTTCTTATTGAACTACCAATAGACACATCCGATACTACTCAACTGGCGTCAAATTCTTTGTTCGGTCTACTCACAATTTCTCAATCAGTTCCCACACGGGACACTGGGCCCATAACCTGTTGAGAGATTATGATTGTTCCGTGGAATGTGAATTGAGGAGATATTGAATTGAAGAAGTTATTTTTGAAGGGAATACAGATAATTTTTATTTAAACCTAGTTAGCAACTTTACATCGAACTACTCACAATGCTGGTTTTACAAGAACTAAAAAGATACCCTTGATAGGTTGTTGACCAAGGAACAACTAGTGACATCTATCTCTTACAATATTGCCAACCATGGCAAAACAAAACATAATAAAATGATATTGAAATTACAACTGAATAAAGCGTCTAAATTAAACATATTATTTTCAACAGAAACGATAGGGTCTTCTAACTAATGATTCGGTACCATTTCACCCATCACCATTTAACCAGTCGTTTCTTACGAATTCAAAATCTTTGAACGCCATCGGGCGCTATGAATTGAGATGGGTTTGAGTTAGAAGCATGATGTCAGGCTTCTGCTTAATAATGAATTCAAGGAGATAGTTACGTTGATGTAGAGTAACAATGGAGTTGACGTTGATCGAGATGAGACGAAGCCCATCCATGAGAATGTGGCTGAATGGCAATTTAATTTGAGACGTTGTAAAGATCTAAGCGTTGAAAAAAAAAATGAATTTTTAAATCTTATTTGTCGCTTCTTTCCTATAAACAAATAATTGATAAGGTCTCACTCAAGCTTCCGCAAACATATTGAACTCCTTTGAAAGGTGGATCCACAAGTTATATGAAGTATTTGATGAGCCAGAAGTCTCCACAGTTATAAAGCTTTGAAAGCTGCTATCGGCTAGCCATGTGATACATGTTGGCAACAGGTATTCGTTTCAAAAATTGTGGACGGTGGCCAGTATGGAAAGTTGAGAATACGTCGGTCCGAATCATTCAAAAAAGATAGCATTTCTTTTTGGATTTGGAAATTAGAAAGCGCACTTGGTTAACCAAGATAACTGGAGGCACTGTCTGCAGGACCCCCTTGCCCGTGACGGGATACAAAGCTGCAATGGCAATGACGGTCTTGTCGTCGGTTCAGAGGTAGAAATAAGACGACTCAATTGTTTTCCTTTCCTGTCCCCAGTCCTTATCTTCTTCCTATCTGCTAGATCCTGAGGTCGGCGTATGTGGTGGTATTGAAGCTGCCAAGAATGGACTTCGACCGAACCTACCCATGAGCCTCTGCCTTCAATGCTCACTGATTTACCATCAATGCCTGTAATAATATTTCTTTCTTTGCAGAAGACATCTTTGTTTACGTCCATCGTTTCAAATGACACTTTCATTTATCGTTTTAAGTGACACTTTCATTTATCGTTTTAAGTGATACTTTCATTTATCGTTTGTGGTAAAGGATATCGTCTCCTTTTTTAACAGACAGCCTGCGCCCTTCAATATTTTTTTGAAGCCAGTTAACTGATATCGTTTCCAGATTCCTTGAGAAATATCCCTGGTTTGAAGAACTTACCTTCGTAGAAGGGGTCATCCTCTCATATTGCATCTCTCCTACTATTCCGCTTACAAGCTGTAACGTACCGATGTGGATGCTCTTCTGCGACGTCTGCTACGCGTTGCCATTCTATTGCACTCGCATAGCTGATGCTATGTTTGAACATCTTAATGGGACTTTAGATTCGTGATTGAGGAATTTATGGAACCCTTAACCTTTCTCAAATGGGCTTGCGGTCATCTAAGATAGCAAAACTTATAAAATTCAATCTAAACAGAAATTTCTTCGTTTGAACAAAAACTTTAATCTTTGTTTCACACATAAACATTATGGTAACAATTCTATTTTCAATTGTCGTCCCAACACAAATGAATGACTGAGAACAAATTATTATCACAGTTCAGAACGTCTTAGCCTTCATTTGTTGTTATTTTAATGTTAGCTATTTTAGACCTATCCCTTAGAAGATTAATTTACAAAAATTATAATTAACAGGGCAACTTGGTCCAAAATTAATTTTTCTTCTTCTTCTTTTCTACTGTAATTCCTTGCGATTCTTGATATTCACGGATAAGTCGTTCGGTTAGCTCTTGCGGACATGGCGAGTATCGGCTGTACTCCATTGTGAATTCTCCTTTGCCTTGTGTGCTGGATCTGAAAAGAAGATAATTTCGATAGTTTCAGAATTCAAACAGACTAGCAAGCAATAACTCACCTCAATTCACCAGCATATCCAAACATATCGTTCAATGGTACTTCGGCATATACCGTGAACCAACCTTCAGCTCCATCCGTACCAGTGATGATGCCGTGCCTTTTATTTAATTGGCCCATCACCGTGCCTTGAAACTCCTCAGGAGCGGTAACTTCGACTAACATAATCGGTTCAAGAATTTGCCAGGAGCCTTCACTAAAAACTTCCTTGATAGCGCCATGAGTTGCCAAATTGAAAGCCAATTCGCTCGAGTCAACGATATGATGACCACCGTCTTGTAGACGGAATTTGATTCCGGATATTTTATGCCCAGTCAATAAACCCTTTTCGCACATTTCCCTGAAACCTCGTTCCACGCCAGGAATGAACTGTTTGGGGACGTTTGTACCAATCGTTTCGTCAGCGAACTCGTTCGCGGTGTTTTGATGAGCAGGAAGTGGTTCCATAGTACCAATGATCCTAGCATATTGTCCAGCGCCACCAGATTGTTTTTTATGGAGATAGTCGAAGGGGCATGGCGCAAGAAGTGTTTCTCGAAAAGCAACTTTAGGTTTTCCAAGCACCACTGGACAACCATACTCGCGCTCCATTCGTTGCGCATAGATTTCCAAGTGGAGTTCGCCTGACAATTTTAAGAACATCATTGCCTTCGTGAGTGCATGTAAATAAATAGTAACTTACCCATTCCTGATACCAAAGTCTCCTTAACATCAGCGTCGTAATAGAACTGGAATGTAGGATCTTCCTTCGTAAACCTCTGAATTGCTTTGGCAAAATTATCACGGTCCTTCGAGTTGCTTGGCCTGATCGACATAGAGACAACGGGCTCGGGTACATAAATCGATTCCATTGCCAAGTTTAGTTTAGGATCAGTCACGAATGTGTCTCCACTGGCGCAGTCGACTCCGAATAAGGCGAATATATCTCCAGCGTAAACTTCGTTCACGTCTTCCATTTGATTCGAGTGAAGACGAACCAACCGTGCCAACCGCACTTTCTTTCCGGTACGCGCATTATAAATTGTGTCGCCCTTCTTCAATGCGCCTTGGTAGCATCGCAAGTACGTCAGCTGCCCAAATTTTCCAGCTTCCAATTTAAAAGCAAGACTAACGCAAGGCAACTTCCCGTCACGAGCTGGATTCAAGATAATTTTTTCTGTCTCCTTTCCGTCCTTCTCGACCAATGCAATGTTCTCTACCTCTCCGGGATTGGGAAGATATTCCAAAACAGCGTCCAGAAGCGGCTGAACGCCCTTGTTCTTCAACGCCGTACCCAACATAACTGGTGTGAACTCACGCTTAATGCAAGATCTCCTAATCGCTGATTTAATATCTGCGACAGTGAACGGTTTCTCTTCGAGGAACAATTCGCCGAATTTCTCGTCAGCATTGGATAAATGTTCAATGAGCTCCTGTCGTCGTTCGGATGCTTCCGTTCGCATATCTTGCGGTATCTCGTCATAACGCACATCCGTTCCTAAGGGCCCATCGAAGTAAATAGCTCTCTCGTCAACCAAGTCAATTAAACCCTTCAAATCGGTCTCCAGTCCGATCGGAAGCTGAATGAAGGCCGCGTTGTGATTGAGTTTTGAACGCATATGCGAGAGAACTCGATACGGATTCGAGCCAGTGCGATCAAGTTTGTTAATGAAAGCTAAGCAGGGCACGTTGTAACGTTTCATTTGTCTGTTCACTGTTAAAGTCTGACTTTGCACTCCCCCCACAGCGCAAAGAACTAGCACAGCACCATCCAAAACCCTCAAAGCACGCTCTACCTCCACCGTGAAATCTACGTGACCAGGCGTGTCGATGATGTTGATGTTATGATCCCTCCAGATGGTGTAAGTAGCGGCTGATTGGATAGTGATTCCTCGCTGTCTTTCCAGCTCCATGGAATCCATTGTCGCTCCCACATTATCCTTACCACGAACTTCATGCATGGCTTCAATGCGACCGGTGTAGAAGAGAATTCGCTCGGTTAACGTCGTTTTGCCACTGTCAATGTGCGCTGAGATTCCAATGTTCCGAATCTTATCTAACGGCTTATGGTCTGCATATTTAGTATGTGAGGAAAATCCCTGGAATTACGGAGCAAAACATTGGCTTATGTAATTTTGGATTTAATGAGACCATTTGGGCATAACCTCAACAGGGAAAATACGAAATTGAGCTTACCTGCCGCAAGATCGAAAGTGCTTTGCACTTTTGGAGGAGCCTTGGGAATTTCAAAGCACTGTAGATTGTCATGATTGAAGCAAAAAACGATACTTAAGTTATAAGTTGAGAAAAATTAGCTCCAAAAACACCGCGACTGCCCGTGACTTAACTGACGTTTGGAAGAACGTGTGACGGAGGAATGTCAAACAGGCAAAAGAGTCAATGCAGGGCTAGAAAAATTTACTTAAGCATCGATGCAAGAGAGTGATATACTACAGCAGCGTCGCCAAATTATCGGACACTTATTTTCAGTTAGTAATCTAAATTTGATTATCCGAATCACCCAATCAATAAATGGAACCGTCTACGAACGTATGAGACATTTCAGACAGAGTAAATCTACTAAACAGCAGCTGCAATTAGAATGAATTTTATTTCTTACGGAACGTATAAAGTAGGGAGAAATGGATTAAAAGCGCATATGTATTGCAAACAAAAACTTGAATTTGCAACCAATTGAACCAACAGATAATCAACTTTAATCCAAATGTTACACGCTTATTTGCCTCTCTTTTCTTTTTGAGAGCTCCTCGATTGCAAGTGTTACTTATTATATATGCTCTGCTTCAGAAATGAAGTTAAAATACGCAGAAACAGGGGAGATTATGATGACCAGGGCCAAGGGTTTTAATTTTGTGGCATGCGATCCAGTTCGGTGAGAGAAATGTTTATTCTGGGCTTTGTCTGATTTGTCCTTAATACCTCTCTCCATCACTCTTTTTTCGTTGTACAATGCTCGTGCAATATGCACTTCATTTTCCATTCATTTCATCAGGTAGGTCACCCAGACAATGTTTGGAACATCTGTATAGCGGCACGCCCGGGTGGTGTAGTGGTTAGAGCACTCACCTCATATGTCGAAGGTCCCTGGTTCGAGCCTCATTGTTGACAACAAAATTTTTTTTTTGAGCGCTTGTTCGGGTGGACTATAAGCCCGTTCAGTAATGATACGTACTGGTTTAAAATCAGGTGATATCGCAGCCGGGTGGACAGACACACGGCTAAAGCGTGGTACTGACCATATCACCTTCCCAAGTGCCAGTACATTCGATCAAGACAATGAGATAGACACTCTAACTATCTTTAAGCGAAGGCCCGAAAGGGGCTGTAGTGCTAAAGCAAAAAATAGGGGGCACACAAAAATATGTGGTCATCCCATTAATCTTTTCTACTCCATTTCGTGATCAGCTCTCAGAGATAAAAAAGTACGAAAATTTTGGGCTGTGGTCATAGTTCTCCCTATTAATCGCACAAATACTCCTGCGAGCACCTACCCTGTCCGCGCTTTCATTTAACAATGGCTGTGTCCTCTTGTCATGCTTTATGAAGCGCAATCCAATATAAGCACCTTCATGAGATGAGGAAAATATATAAAATATGCATTAAACCTGATGGTTGCTGTGGAGAGGAAGTACTCACAGATTGATAACCAGTTATTTTTTCACATGGATGCATAGTTCATTTTATTTATATTTTTGCAATTAATTTGACACTTCTTCTTCTTCGTAGCACTACATTCCCTCTTGGACCTTCACTTCCCGCAAAAACGCCTCCAACTGTCTCGGCTTATTGACCGTGACCTCCAATTTCAAAATCCGAGAAGCGATGAACTGTCTTCGTTGACTGAGTAAGGCCAGTATTTCCTTGGTTTCTCCACGGGTCTCCGGCCTTCAGTTCTCCCAACGAATACTTTTTTGGGTATCCATTGCTCATCCATACTATTCATGTGACCAGCCCATTGTAGCTTCCATAGTCTTACAATCGTTGAGATCTGCGGCTCGTCATAAATTGCATACAGCTCATGGTTGTATTGAATACACCATTGGTCTCCATCTAGCTCGCTCCGATTATTCGCCTCAGGACCCGTCATTTCAATACGGAAATTACACATAAAATTCGCAAAGTAGCTCCCACGTTAGTAAAAATTTGCATCCACATTTAGTTGTAAAATTGACAATTAGGCTCGCAAGACGAAGAGTCTTGAATTATGGGAATGAATAACACTTACGAATTTATTGAAGAGGACAAAAGCGTCTCTATGGCTTTTATATCTGCCATATCTAAAGAATGTGTAGTTTAGATCACCAACCTCGGTACATCGCCCTGTATATGTCAGTCTCCATGCGTTTACATCTAAGCAGTCTCAAATCTTTAAGCCCCATTATTAACAAGAGAGGCGACAAACAAACCACGGTTTAGCGACTGCGACTGCTATGGGACTGGTTCACATACTGAGCAGAAATATGAACATACAAAAACTTGTTAGTAGAAGAGTGGGGCTCGGGTAATGTTAGTATAACTAGGTAAGGGATCAGACAAAGGAAGGACCGTGTCCCTCATTTAATTGAGGGTCATGGTCCTTCTTTCCGTATAAGATCAATTAAATATGATTATCTGGGCGAAAAGCCAGGGTGAAATACGTGTTAGAAAATGAGTCATTGTACCGTAAATTATCATAACTAAACATTATGTAGCGAACCATGAAAAACATTTTATGAAACCAATGCACTTATAAGCCTATGAAGTGAGCAACGTTTGTCTCTCTGCGCAAAAATATAACTTTTTTCTGATAAAAAAGGAAGTCTTCCCTGTGATTACAGAGCATGGCTCTGTTGTCTGTAAAAGTATTTAAACGTCTGTAATATATGCAGTGGGAGGTAGTTTCCTTAACAGAAAAATATATAATATGAACTTTCCATTTTTCGACTCCATTATGCGCCGATACCCAATGACATATCCTTTATAGCGTTTTGTATTCAAATACAAAACCCTATTGAAATCACAACCTGTGTTCCTCTGTTCTTCCATCCGTTCATCCATTTGTATACCACAGCAGTTTTCTCCGAAACTATAGAAGCTACTTCGTGAAATTTTAGGGGGGCAAATATTTTTAAGAGAGCTTTAAGGGGGACTCACCATATATTGGGTTTACCCTTGAACATATTTTTTTCACCATTAGCAGTCGAGAAGAATGTCATGTAAAAGGTCTCGATGAGATCTTTTCAAAACATGTCTCAAAGTTGTCACTTGAATTATTCATCTAATGCTTGCATAAGAAATTATTCAAATTTATCCAATATTTTGATTGGATTTTCTCCAAGTTTTCAAAAAAGATGAATAGCGAAACATTTAACATTCCACTCAGTCAATGATTTCAGTAATATTAAAACAAAAGGTTGGCCGGTTAAAATGGTGTTCTTTTAAAACAAGAATATATTTGTTGTCCATATCATGAAGGTTTTTCTTGAATGAAATCATTCTACATACCCGCATATTGTAGGTTAGGTACAAAACCCTTCTGGTAAGGGCGTAGTTTTGTTAAATCTTAATCTTTGCCAAGTCAATGCAGGTTCCAAACTCAACGATCAAATTTCTCTCAATTTGTTTTGTATGAGTCACATCTAAAAAATATATGGATAAGGCCACCCACTGTTCACTGTCAAAGTCTGACTTTACAATCCCCCCACATTACAATGCCTGCAAATTTCTGAATCTACGCACTTTACTTAAATAGTTTTAAGTTGTTTTAACCTATATTGGCAAGGATTCTATAGTTAGACTTGATTGCAGGACTCCTAATTGTCAGAATGTGGAACCATGGTTTGTTGCCTCTCAAATGGTGGGCTCTTTTCTAGATACACTCTGCGAGCCCTAGTTCTTTGTCTAGACAACGATTCCTCCAGTCACGTTTAATGCTTGAAGTGATAATATCCATAATGTCATCTTGCCCCAAGTGGGTGTGTTCCAAAGGGCCTCTCTTAGCCACTTCTTTAGCATAATAATCGGCTTCTGCAGCCGCCTCTACCCCCTATACCCGGGCATCTAGAGGAAGTTAAACTTGACTTTCAGTTTGGTGTTGATGCCATAGATTAATTTTTTATGATTTTTATTATTTTCAATATTCAGTTGTGCGACCCTGGAATCTAAGACAAAATTCAATGCGGTGATCAAATGCAATTATTTTTTTTCTTCTTCGTCTGTTCGTACGCTCAAGATTTCCTGAAGGAAATTCAAACCGACCTCTCACTGATTATAGGCGTGAAGCTTTGGGCTGTGTCAATGGACTGTACCCAAAAATTCAACAATTCCGGGCACGCTTCGTCTACTATGAGGTGGCTGCTGGCAGGCTAGCTGGCTTGGAGAGGAATTTGGATCACACGTCTTTTGCGAGCAGAATAAGTCCGAATACAATTTATCAGCCACCGATTCAAATGCCAAACTAAAACAATCAAAACAATTTCCAACAAAATGATTCTACTCTACTTTAATCGAATTCATTTTTATCTCTTTCAGACTGTACTTCAAGCCCAAAAAAGAAGAATAAGAAACATCATGAATCAAATATCACGTGTTTCTGATTATTCACTATCGCGGTGCCAGAAATAAGTTACTCGAATTCAAAAACCAAATCAATCTTCTCCTTCTCCTTAGTACTACAGTCCCTCTCGGGCCTTCGCTTCTTGCAAATAGCGCCTCCAACTGTCTCGATCCATTGAACGCGTCCTCCAATTTCAAAATCCGAGCAGCGATGAACTGTCTTCATCGACCGAGTCAGACCAGCATTTTCTCGGTTCCCCCACTGGTCTCCGGCCTTCAGTTCTCCTCTTCTTGCTATTATGCACAATTTGAAGCGTTCAAGATGCGAAGAAATGTCACTTTATTGACGAAAGCAAAAGTGCATGGGTAGATTATCGCCAGCCAAATTATTCCGTCTTACTAAAATGACAAAGACGTCCACAACCTCCAAGTCCGCATCAATAACTGACCCACCGATGCCTTTGGCACAAATATCACACTAAAGTTGGGAGATGGGCTGACCCCATTATTATTTTATTTGGCTCTGGAGTACGTCATAAGGAAGCTACCTGCCAATACACGAGGTATATTACTATATAAGTTGAGCCAAGTGGCAGCCTATATGGGCCATTACAAGATTTTGTCACGGTCATTAACAACTGCCAAAGAACTCTTCCTGAAACTCGACAGTAAAGCAAAACTAGTAGTTATACAAATCAATGAGAATAAAACAAAGCTCATCACGTAGGTGAGGAAAAATACCTCAAATACACAAAATATGACACTTCGTGAATACAATCACAAAGATTTGAACGGATTTGTGTATTTAGGCACCAAAATAATGAGAACCAGTAATGAAAGAGACAAAATTCGACGGAGAATACAGCTCGCAAATAAAATATTTTATTCAATTCTGACACGCTTGAAAACCAGCTGCATACACAGGAAAACAAGGCTCCAAGTATACAAAATATATTGAACGCCTTTGACTGACGGGTCCTAAGGTGAATAATTGGAGCAAAGGTAGACGTGAACTAATGCTGAATTTGATACAACCAAGAGCTGTATGAAATTTTCGACAAGTCAGCGGTCTCAACGATTGTAAGACTGCTGAAACTGTAATGGGCTGGCCATATATAGTAAATCGTATGGATGAGCAACAGATACCCAAAAAGGTATTCGTTGGGAGTACTGAAGGCTAGAGACCAGAGGAGAAACCAAGGAAGCACTGGTTTGAGGCGGTCTGTGAAGACGTTTCACCGTTGCTTGGATTTTCAAATTGGAGGGCGCGGTTAGTGGATCAACACTTTTTGCAGGAAGAAAAGGCCCGATAGGGGCTGCAGTGCTATGAAGAAGAAGAACAAGGGATAGTTGCAGTCTAAAATTCTCCGATAAATATTGTTGACAGGTGTGAGAAGAAGACTTTTCAATCTTTTCAACCTTGTGATGGTTGGTGTTTTATATCCTTCCATATTATTTTGGAGACCAGAGGGAAATGGAGGAAATACTGGTCTGACTTAACCGACGAAGACAGTTCATCACTGTTCAGATTTTAAAATTGGAGGATGCGCTCAATAGTTGGAGGCGCTACGAAGAAGAAGAAGAATATCGCCACCATTTGAGCTTAAAACAAAAAAAAAGATTACTGACGCATTAAAATAAGTTATTGTCAAATATATATTTACTTTTTTGTGATTTGTTTAGATATAAGTACTTTTTTGTGATTGCCTTGTTTGGCTTATTAAATAAATAAATAATTTATTATGTCACCGTTGTTACGATTCCGGCTATTATTTTCCGAATATGATGAGGTAGGTGAGCAAGTGCAAAGATTTTCGTTCTATTTTTACTGTCTCCAGGGATGATTATGTCATTTTCTTTCCAACTAATCCTCATTTTGGAATGGTGTTGTCTAATTTGGCAAATTCAAACACGCTAATTTTGTTGATTTTCAGTCCTATTCGCAAATTTTATTTATCAGATTTATTCTGAAATACTTAAGTGAACTTCTTATTGCTGTGGAAGCGCGATAATTATTGATAATTATTATTCATGGATCTTAAATTTTCAATGCTTGACATCGTCAAATTACTTGAAAATTTGGGAATAGAGTTAAATTTACATTTCTGCAGAAAGATAACTGGTTTTTAATCTGAAAGTGCTTCTGTCCCCCAAGTAATCATCATGTTTTACGTGTATGTCATAAATGTCATATAAGCGTTGTGTTGATAAAAATGGTTTTTCAAATGCATGATCATTTATTTACATTCACGCAGCAGCAGGCCACAGAAGAAGATACAGGTAAGCATATCGATAGCCCATCATATTCTAGCCTTAACGCACATTACATTTTTATTGAGCTCCTCAGATATTGATACTCATAAACCATATATAATCTTCTGTTCACTACAGTCAACATTTTGCTTCGAAAACACTCTCGAACTGAAAAAACGACTAAATTTCAAAACGTAACTCACGCTCTAGTAAAATTTAGCGTCCATGTTTAGTTGAAAATCGGACTCGTGAGAGAAGAAATCGAAAATGATGAGAATGAAATGACAATCGGCCTCAGAAACGTTGTCTTATCATTTCCTATGCAATTTATATGAGCATAGTCTCTCCATTTGTTCCGTTCCTCAAAAGCTTGTTGCCGCAAAGTTGGCATATATATGTCTACTCCAGTTTTATCTTATTTCTTATTGCTACCATGGACCTAATGGGCTTTTTTACATACAGCGTGAAAAGTAAGCGCGAAACAATTAATATGGACAAAGAGAGTGAGAGGCAATGAGTTAACTTGATGATAAAAATACTCTAAAATTTTCTAGGGTGAGTCGGCGATATACACTTACACAAATGCATATTGTTTATCCTTTGGAGATATGAGCTCTTCATCCATATGATCTGTTTGATCAGCTTCTTCCACATCACTTTTATCAACCTCATGATTCTCCACGATAAATCCATCGGGATCATCCGTTTCGAGCAATTCCTTTTCCTCGTCCAGTAAGCTAACAATTGATGTTTCATCCTTCAACATACTATCATTGATATGTGCTGAAAGCTTACCAGTACTTCGAGTGTGCGCTTGCATTTTTCATGAAATTTAGCTACAACTAGCAATTCACTGGTACGCTAATCACATATTAATTTTGGTTGACCATCATTTGTTTTCAACCTTTATATCAGTATACGTTTTTAATAAGCCACTTAATCGTTGGCGCTGAAAATCTTCTACAGTATCAAATCATACATATACTAAAATTGGAACGATACAGAGAAGATTAGCATGGCCCTTGCGCAAGGATGACACCCAAAATTGTGAAGCGTTCCGCATTTTAACACTGTTTATTCTTATTCATTGGCTGTGTTTATAAACAATTGTGCTGCAAACCTATTTATTTATTGCTATAAACGTGAGAGTGATGTCTATTTTTAAATGTCTTCGACATAAAATATGCATTTATACTATAAAAAAAATATTTAATGCTAAATTAAAACCTAAGAGAAATTACATTTACATAATAATTCAAAGATCATATTGATGACGATTTGAAAATATAATGATAAGTCTATAGCTCGCAAAAAAATAGGTGGAAATTGGTTGGTATGCAATATGTTGAGTATGTTTAATTAATTAACATACTAAACAGACCGTTTTAATGGCGCTTGTTTATGCACAATTGACATTCCATAATTATTTTCATGCCAATTGCAGAAAGTAAGAAATTATGATGATATCAGATTTATTTTATGAAAAATCATTCAATCCAAAAACAAATAGCAAAGTTCATAAATACAATATTTCGATGAAATATCATGAGATGAAATATTAGTTATTCTTAGACAATTTCAAATTTGTGTACTTTAACAAGCGTTAAATTAAAATATAACAGAACCGTCCAACCCCTTCAATATTTTCATAGAAATGAAACGCATCTAATTAATATACATCGATGTAATCATGCAATAAATAATTAACATACATAACATGTTGGCATAAGCCTGTAGGTATTAATTAATAAAATTAAAAATTGGTGCCAATTCGAAAAGTTACATTCGTACGTTAATTGCTTTCCTTTCGGGCCTGAGTAAGCAGGCATAACTGTCATTGCCATTGTACATGCTAGCAAGAGCATTTTAAAAGCTCTCATTCTTACATAGAGGCCTTAGGCAAAGGTCAAGAAAACACGAAAATTATCGGGTGTGAAAAATGTTCATACGGTAGCAATTTCAAATATTCAAACGGATGCCAAAAGATCAACGAAAACACTTAAATATTGTAGGACGCACCCTGTATTTAAAACTCTCAATTGATGGCCGTGCACTCTATTGTCGATTATTGGAAGCACTGTAGTTTTACCTCTTTTCTTCTGTCAATCTTTTTGCTTACAGTTTTCGGTAGCCATCAGCTGATGTTTGCGAGTTGGCGCCTATTCAAACTAAATTCTAATTTTCTAGAAAATGTCTCTTTGTACTCCTGAGCAAATAGCCGAGAAACGAAGAATTGCTCAGGAACGTCTTCTTTCTAAAAATTCGGGTAATTCAACTTCCACCAAACCAAGTTCGGCCTTACAACTCAAACAACCGCCGGCAGCACCGAACCCGGCGACCTCGGACAATGATGTATCTAAATTCCTGCGTGCCTTTCAATATAATCAAAAGCCCGTTGAGAAGAGTCCTAATAAAGCGCGTTTTGCCAGTCATCCTTACGCCAGGATTTCGCCCAAAAAAGCAAAAACTAGCTTGATTCAAAAGATTAATTCCACCTCGCAAGCGACATTACAGGATCCCACTCAGTATTTTCCAAATCGGATTCAAATTGTTACTTGCAGATTAGAGATGACTTCAGAACGTCGTTTTGCGATTCATTTATCCGAATTCCATAGCAAAGTGATTGATGTTTGTAAAACAATTCCGACTAAGAATTATGGTCATTATTTGATTTCCTTGATGAGATTTTATAACCAGATATATTTTTTGCAGATCCTAAAAGTAGAACATGGTCATTCGATTTGAATGATTATGATCTGGTCGTGGAACGAATTGGATCTTTGAGGCCCTACATAGAGCTTGAAGGGATACCGAAAAAAATTCTGTCGATTTTTGCATCCAAAGATGAACTTGATGATGTGAAGGTTTCGTCTTACATGGCTTCAATTTCAGATGAAATTGCGGATCATTTGTTGCCATTCCAGAAAGAGGGAGTAGCGTAAGTATTGGCTGCGATCGGAATCAATTGATACCGAAAATTAATGCTACATATTCCAGGTTCGGAATTAAAAAGCAGGGTAGACTCCTAATTGCTGATGAAATGGGATTGGGAAAGACCTATCAAGCTTTAGCACTGGCTGACCTTTACAAAGAAGATTGGCCGTTGTTCATTGCAACCACTGCGTCAACTAGGTTTGACAAAAATTGAATTCCTCCCTTTCCTATTTTTTTGCAAATCATTTGTACCTTTTCAGGGACTCATGGGTGACGCACGTCCGCAAACTGATGCCTCGAGTTAATTGTCATCACATTGCCTGTGTTACATCTAGTAGTGATTTTTTCGATGAAGCAAAAGTTGTAATCTGCAGCTACGCGATCATGGAAAAATGTATTGAAAAATTGGAGTCTATGCAGTTTGGAGTCCTCATCATGGACGAGTCACATACACTGAAAAATACGAAAGCCAAATGTACGGGCGTAGCCGAAAAATTAGCCCGGAAAGCAAAACGAATTATCCTGTTGACGGGAACTCCTGCCTTGTCTCGTCCTGTCGAATTGTTTTCTCAACTAAAAATGCTAGATAAAAATTTTCTTAGCTATACAGATTACAGTGAGTCATTGAAAGGATTATTAAAGATTTGGACTAAAACGAAAATTTATTTATCAGCTAGACGTTACTGTGATGCAAAGCAAGGTCCATTTGGATGGGACGCTAGTGGTCAGTCGAATTTAGATGAGTTAAAAATTATTTTATCTAAAAAGTTTATGATAAGACGCCTAAAAGCGGATGTGTTGCCTCAATTAGCTGAGAAGAATAGGTAACTGTTTCAAACTTACCTGTCATAAAGTTTTAAATTTTACCTCGGTATTTCTTGATACAGGGAAACAGTTTACTTGGATGAAGATTTAATTAAGCAACATAAAGCCTACAGGGACCTAGCAAAAACAATGGCAAAAACACTGGGGTCCAACATAAAATTAAAAGAAGATCTTCTTGTCATGTACTATGCAGAAACTGCTGAAATCAAATGCGCCGCCATTTGGTGAGTTTTTTTTTGTTTGTTTTGCATTGATGAAAGTTCTAATAATTTAATACGTTTAACCTTGCAGCTTCTATTTAAAAAGTATCATCAAACAAAAGATCAAATTTATTGTATTCGCACATCATAAAGTTGTTATGGATGCTATCTGTGATTGTCTTAAAGATTTGAAAGTATCCCACATTAGAATTGATGGATCAACGAAGAATGAACTAAGAGCGGTATGTAGATGTTACATTTAAATGTTTACTTTAGTATAATAGTTCAAGTTCTTCTTCTTCGTAGCACTACAGCCCCTCTCGTGCATTCGCTTCTTAGAGAAACCGCCTCCAACTGTCTCGGTCCATTGACTGCGTCCTCCGATTTTGAAACCCGAGCAGCGACGAACTGTGTTTGTCGACCAGTCAGACCAGCATTTCCTCGGTTTCTCCACTGGCCTCTCGCCTTCAGTTCTCCCAACGAATACCTTTTTGCGTATCCGTTGTCCATCCATATGGTTCACGTAGCCAGCCTATTGCAACTTCCGTAGTCTTACAATCGTTGATACCTCCGGTTCATCTAAAATTTCAAACAGTTCATGGTTGTATCTAATTCGTCATTGATCCCTGTCTAGCTTCGCTCCGATTATTCGCCTCAGACCCCTCTTCCGATTGCGTTCAATATGTTTGCAGATGCTTGGGTTAGGGTCCATGTTTCACACCCAGAGGATACCACAGGTCTTATCACAGATTTATGTACTTGGAGCTTTATTTTCCTGTGTATAAAGCTGGTCTTCAAGATAGTCAAAACCGAATAAAAAATTTTATTTGTGAGCTGTATTCTTCGCCGTATTTTGTCTCTTTCATTACCGGTTCTCGTTATTTTGGAGCCTAAATGTACACAATAGTACTGCTAGCGTATGATCTGATTTTATTTTTTAAAATCTGCATAGACTTCTGTTCAATTTCCTTCAATTAAGAAAATGTTTACGTTCATTCCTCAGCAAAAAGTAAATCGTTTCCAAACCAAAGATACATGTCGTGTAGCCGTTTTGTCGTTAAAAGCATGCAACGCTGGAATCAGTTTGACTGCAGCACAATTAATTATATTCGCTGAATTGGACTGGAATCCAAGTGTAAATATTTAGTATATTTTATATTTTATAAAATGTATTGTATAATTTTTATAACCTGCCACAGACTCTGGCACAAGCGGAGAGTCGAGCTCATCGTATTGGACAAGAGGGAAATGTTACTTGTCGTTATTTATTAGCTCGGAATACAGCCGATGATGTTATCTGGAAAATGTTACATGAAAAACAAGATGTTCTTAATAAAGTCGGACTCTTCTCAGAGGACTTGCGTAAAAGTGAACATATTGTAGGACCAAGCACGGTAACTTGAATTTCTTTAACAATTAGCATTATTTTTTTTTTCTTGAAACGCTGACGGGCCGCGCTTCTTTGAGTGAGCAGACGCGTTTCGGCTACATTGAGTCGACTACTATTCCGAAACGCGTCTATTCACTCAAAGAAGCAAGGCCCGACAGCTTTTCAAGAAAAAAATTAATTAGCCTGCGAATATCAAATAAACAAAATAATCAGCATATTTACTTTATATATATTTACTTTAAAACATCGAAATAAAATCTCAGTGAAATTAATTTCACCTCCATCCTTTTCCCGTTCTCAGGCTGGGAACATTAACAAATATGTTGTGAAAACACCACGTAAGAATGGAGATAATAGTTTATCAGATGGCAGTAGCAGCAATGATAACACTCCACTAAAGCAGATTTTCATGAATGATAACGTTAACAAACCTGAACAATCGGAACAAAATTCTAACAAAAACGCCAGCGAATCTTTTGTAGACTTACTGAATGATGGAGAAGATGATGAGTTTGCGAATATTAATTTTTAATTAAATTTAATTTGGTTTTGGTGTTTTGTATGTCATTGAGTTTCATGAATGAGAAATTTATATTGTAATCTGTTAGCGTTTTATATGAACTGTTTACTATTTACTTAACTTTTGTTACAAATAAAATAGATAGATGGGTATTTTATTGTCTTTTTACGTACATACATAAAGTGAAGCGTGCGAGCATATTTGACCTAGACTGTATCATTGTGTAGAGTAAGAACGTGTTCGATCTAGACTATAGTGAAGAACTGCCTCGTGCAGTTGGTTGAGTAGAGTGCCGAGCCGCGTGTGTTTGGGCTACGTCTATGTAAATTACATATCGCACCCCCGCTCAAAGACTGTCATAACTCGAAAATCATCAAAATCCCGTTTTTATTGGGATAATCTTAAAATTTTATGTTCTGCCTCAACAATTGTCACAAGCTAAGTTTTTTTTTTCCTCTACCTAACCTTCGTTAGGTGTGTATTGGCTATCAAGCTAAGTTGCAATAACTTCCGTTATATGGCATTAGTGACACTATTCCAATTCTGAAAGATTTACTTCATACAATCACCAACAGTGTCACTTCTTGTTGTGTCGATGTAGCTGCGTCTAAAAACAGTGTGTGCAAAACAAAAATAGTGTCATTTGTGGGATTGCGTCGTTTCATGTGATTAAGGTATGTTTAGGAAATGTGTATGTCTTTCATTTAAAAAGAACGTTTTCGTATTGTGACGTTTTTGTCGTTTAATATAAAAATAACTTTAACATCCATCTAAGAAAGTGTCATAATCTAAAGTGTGTCAGTTTTAATGTATTGAATCGTTAAATTTATTAGGATTTCTTTATTTTGTGTCACTTTATGTATTATTATATGTGATTGTTTCACTTTATGTATTAAAACTGCAATTAAATGAAATCATTCAAATTGTAGTAATTTCAAATAGTATGCTTGCTAACTTTAGAAATATTCAATAAATCAAAGATAAATTGCTAGGCTATCAACAATTCATTGTAATGTTTTAGATCAACATGAGTTTTGTAGCAACGGCGCAAGGCGACAATAGAATGGATAGTAGCAATGAAGCTCAACAAAATAGTGAGTACATACAGACTAAGTCCAAATAAATGTAACAGATCACAAAAGTAGGAGCTATTTGCTAAAATAATATTAATTTGTTTTAGATGTTGCTATCATAAGAGGTAAGAATACTAGACAGACTATTCTGTTAGCTGAAGTAAAGAGAACAATTGAAAATTCATCTGATGAAGGGAGACCCTTTGATTCTGATGATTCTATTCAAGATCCGACTTATCCCTCTCCAATTTCATCGCCGAGTTTATCAACAGTAAGTTCTTCATCCTCAAGGTCATCTTAAGTTTCGGAAGATGATTCCATGAGCATCCTTGTGGAGAGTAACAGTAATTATGAAGCTGTAGATATTTTACCTTATCCTAATGATGACACTGGATCAAACCCTACAGCTAAAAAATCCCGTAAAAGATTATCTGATAGCAATGTGTGGCGATATAATAAAATAAAACGTCTTCGAAACTCTGGAAAAGGCTACAAAACAAAAATGTTCGTGTCAGAGAATTACAACCACCTTGTAACGACAAATGCCGACTTAAATGCTCTTCTTTTTTGCCAGACCAAATGAGAATAGTGATACATAAAATGTACTGGGATCTTGGTGATATTAATAAACCGAGACACTTTATTCATAAGCACATAAAAAGTGTTGAAGTTAAACACCGATACACAACAACACCTACAGGGAGAGATAACAACCATGCCCTTTATTTTGACGTGAACGGTGAACTGAAGCGTGTTTGTAAGACATGTTTAAATCTACTCTTGATATTAATGATCGAACTATCAGAGCAGTTATTACTAAAATTAAAAAAGTTCGTTTTTTAGAACCGGATATGAGAGGTTAACACAAAAGTCATAAAACTATAGATCCTTCCATTAAAAACGGCGTTCGAAATCATATGAAGTCCATTCCCAGAATCGAAAGTCATTATTTGAGACAGCAAACGAGTCGTGAATTCATTGATGGTGGAAAAACTTTGACTGACTTGCATAAAGACTACATGCAGCAATGTAAGGACAGAAATCTCCTTTATGTTAATTTGGTCATGTATTCTCGAATATTTAACTGTGAATTCAATATTGGATTCTTTGTGCCAAAAAAAGATAGGTGTGAGCTTTGCGTCGCATATGAGAATGCTGAAGATGATGACAAAGAAGAGTTAAAAAAAATATGAGCTGCATCTAATTCAAAAAAAAAGTATCGAGAGGGCAAAAAAATCTCGACAAAACAAATTTTGCTGATAATTATATAGTCGCTGTTTATGATCTGCAAGCTGTTTTGCAAATACCACGCGGGAATTTATCAGTTTTTAACTACAAGTCAAATCTAAACAATTTCAATTTAACTGTCACCAAACTAAAGAACCCCAGCAATGAATCCAAAAGGCGCAAAACTGTAGTTACAAGCAGTAATAAAAATAATAATGGCACAACAGACTGCGTTTTTTGGCATGAAAGCGAAAGTTATAGAGGATCGGATGAAATTGGTAGTTGCATATTAAGATTCATCTAAAACGAAATTCAGGTACATGACCATGTAATTCCAATAGACTTTATGCTTTATTCTGTTGTGGTCAAAATGAGGATAAATTTATTGTTTTTTTATACATGTATGTACTAATGAAGTTATCCAGTGTGAATTCCATTACTCACAAGTTTTTGATAACTGGACATACGCAAAACGAAGGAGATGCTGTGAATCCCGTCATAGAAATGCAGATCAAACGTTCATTAAAATCTCGTCCAATCTATGGACTAAACCAGTATGTGCAGATCATCAGGGATGCTAAAAAAACTGGGCAGCCATTCAAGGCTCATGAGCTTTCACACCAAGATTTTATATCTTTTAAGGATTTGGCTAGTGATATTGGTTTAAAAACTTTGAGCTCTGTTAAAAGTACAGAAATCAAAGTGATGCAATTTACTAAGGAAAATTCAACTGTAATGAAATTCAAACTAAATTATGCAGATGAAAACTATTCTGAAATCAACCTAATCAAATCAAAGCGACCCAAAATTCCAGCATGTAAACCAGCTTATCCGAACAAACTTAGAATCAAGGCAAATAAAAAGAACGGGTTACTTTCTTTTGTAAAAAGTCATCACATCCCGCATTGTTACGCTGATTTTTATAATAATTTATGAATTTTTATTTGAAAAAGTGTTATTTTAATCGAATTTCCAGGATATTATCCCTCTTACTTTTTGCTAGTTATAAATTTTTTTTTCTTAGACTGCTTGACTGCTCAGCTGTAAATGTATTTTAATAACTTCACCGTATTCGATTAAGACCAAGAGATTGAATTCCAAATAGTTAATTAGTTTGATTATGAGTTGGTATCTTCAACGATGGCGGTTACTTTTTCATACACAACTTAAGTTTTTGTTAAATTCTGTATAAATGACCATTTTCTTTATATTCAACATGTAATAATATGCTGGTCTCAAATTGGTGTGGCTAATATGGTCCATCATTCAATAATAACGTTATATTGTTATAGTTACTCAACTTCAATACAGACATAATTAAAATTATTTCATGGTTTTTCTTATACAAAACTGTCATAGTCAAAAAAACATCATTTTTGCAAAAATTTTAAAAATATATTGAGTGGATATGACTCCTTTTCGAGATATCGTCAGAATTGTACATTTTTGCGTTCAATTAAATTTTATTAGTCGTTTCCTGTAAAATCAAGAATTTTGAGTTGTGACAGTCTTTGAGCGGGGGTGCGATATTATTGTGACGGTAAAAAGTAGCTTATACCAAATGTTGCAAATTACTCGGCCCCTTGTCACAACAAGTTGTCGACGAGGATGCAAAAAACTACAAAACATTGTGAAAAGCGAATGACATTAACTTTAACCAGCCGCCATCGCACCCAGCTCGTCAGTTTTATAAAGTTTCGTCACGGTTCCAAGTTGCATCTGTTCCAACTGTTCTAGTAGCCGCTCCAATTTCCCTATTTTTGCTAGCTAAACGCTGTTTTGTCCTTCTTACATTAATTCTGAGATCATTTACGCATTTTGGGCATACTCAGAATTCGAATCGAAGACAATGAAAACAGAGCAGTTTGAAAGGTTCTTGTCAGTTTTGACATCTACTCTTGGAAGTTACCGATTCGTACCAACAACACAAGTGACACCTTTTGAAAGCTATGACGCCAAAAGGAAAAGGTTTCGTCGTACATATATTACAACTATTGTGATATTAAAAAACATTAGACATAATAAAAAAAGGCTTAGTTCTTGCATTCATCGATTGGGAAAAATCACTATAACAATCTTGCTGCATTTCTAGTACCAGATAATCCTATCAAGGGAATCGAATTCAAAACCTTGAAGGGTAATATCGAAAAAATGCTGCCATCATCAGTCTCAACCGTCATTTCTCAGCATCACTCAGCAGCCACATCAGGCATCCTCGAATCGTCGCATCTCTGAAAGGGAAGTTGAAAGACTGTGATTTCTACATTATTTGTCCCAATGCCACCTGTAAAAAAAATTCTCTATAGCTGGTATATTCCTTCGTGCTCAGTTTATCAGAGGCCTGACAGACAGCTGGATACGCGAACAGATCCTACAAGACACAAACCTCAAGGATTTCGACGGATTTCTAACGAAAGCAACAGTACTGAAAGCATCTCGGTTCGAGTCAAGTCAACTGAATAAGCCACTAGAGAAGCCGCTGAATCAAGTTGCAGATGCAAACAAAATCATCGTCAAGAAAGAAATCATCGTAGCCGCCAGCGTTCCAAGTCTGAAGACAATCGTCGTCAGGCCAGCTCTCCTCCCCATTATCGTTCTTAGTCCTGCAGTTCTAGAAGCCGTGTGGATTATCGGGCATTAGATCTCGATGGCATTTGCCTCAACTATCGTCGCGCGAACCATAAATCGCGTGACTGCAGAACAGATCGCAAATCCATGAAGTGCATCTCTTGTGGAAAAATCGGTCATGTCACCAAAGCCTGCATCACCACCCGGCTCTCAACTCATCCTCAAGAAGAAGAAGGTCGTCACCTCACCAACGAATATTTTATGGCTCGCATTGGAAACGTCGAGGATTTGTACGAGACACTGACAAATACAATGTTGCGGCGCACTCAACAACAAGCCGCAAGCATTTACAGTAGACTCAGGCGCACGTTTCTCTTTGCTCTCAAAACTGCTTTCAACCAATTTGGAACTCAAAGTCCCACTGCAACCGACTTCAGTTTCCTTCCACTCTTACTCAAATCACGTCACCAAGCCTAAAGGTAAAATCACCTTCTCAGTCGTCTACAAAGTGAATTCAAAGGAAGTCGATCTATTCATAGTGCCAGCAGTGTATGACGCTTTGCTCGGACGCATGTGGATTCCTAGTCCCTAGGAATCAGCCTCAACGAGATAGATAACCACAAATACTCAGCTCTTCGTCCACTCAACATTAACGATGAAATCTAAATCTAAATTGAGATCATGGTAATCCATCGAAGGCAGAGTTAGCACCTGATGAGCACTTCGATGACGAAATCTCAAAAATAATTTTTCATCCTTTTCTCCCACATCAACGTAGTCAAGAAATACCAATACATTTTCGAAAAAAAAGGTTTGGACGTGTTCCGAACGTAGAAGTTAAGCTTCAACTCAGAAAAGGCATGAAACTAGTTTTTTTCCGTGAATGCGATGTTCCCTTTGCATTGCGAGAGCGAGTTTAGAGGGAATTAGCTACACTGGAGTCTCAAGGAGTCATCAGTCCGATTGCAACAAGCGATTGGGGATCTCCACTCGTTGTTATAGTAAAGCCCGACGGGAGGGAAGGCTATGCAAGGACTACAAGTGTGGAGTGAACTCCAGACCCGTTGCTTCAAATCACCCCATCCCAGAATAAGTTTTTCAAGGACTTGTTCTAAACTTAAAAATAGGTTGGCCTAAATTTCTTAATATCACCATTTGATCTTAATTTTAGCAAAAGAACTAATGTGGTGGCTTTCCAAGCAGATGGCAATTAACCATTATTAATGTAATTATTTGCAATGACGACAAAAGGCCTAGAGATTGGGTTGCTACATTTCCTGATTACTAAGTTCGGAATGCCATCTTATTATTATTTAAATTTACTAATATATTATAGATTGGATTTTATCAAAAATGGTGATAAGGTTAATAAAATTATCCCGGTTTATTCAACTTATGCAAACTCAATATGTGTAATGATTTTTAATTGTTGTTCCCTTGTTCGAGAGATTTCCTGAAGGAAATCTAAACCCACCTCTCATCGGTTCTTGACGTGAAGTCTTGGAACGTTTCAATGGACTGTACCCATCACGTCAACAAGTCCGGACACTCTTAGTCTATTCCGAGATGGCTGCTGGCAGGCTAGCTAGTTCGGAGAGGAATTTCGGTCACGGGTCTTACGTGAGCAGACTAAGTCCGAACTACAAAAAGAATCAGCCACTGGTTCAAACGCCCGATGCAAAACGCGTCGAACAACTTCCACTGACTGTACTTTCAATAACGTTACCTTCGTCGGAGGCAAAGGTGTTGAGATTATCGAAGGGACAGAGGGACGAAAGGTTTGACGAGAAAGATAACTTTGAATAGATATGAGTACATTTTATTTGTTTTATATAAAGGAACTTCTTATTGCACACGTCTCTAGTGGGCAACAGTCACAGACCAACTGAAGAAAAAATACTGGTGGCGCAAGTAATGCGCTCCGGCGCCTTACTACTGGTTTTCGCTCACGCAGTACGATAACTTTACTTTTCAAAAAAAGGATACTGAACAAACAAATTACGCGCTTTCAAATATTACCGACGTGTTCCCCGAAATAACCTACTCGAATTCAAAACCGAAAAAATCTACTCTAACAAAAAACCCAAAATATGGCACCGCGTACCTACCGCAACGCATTTGGGGGTTACCGAAACCCTGCCCTCTCGGTGGAATACTCACCTTTCGCCTGCATCAACCTTCTGAAAGGAAATGGGTTTGCTAGAAAGGAAAAACAGTTATTAAGTTAGAAATTCATATTTTTATTTATATATTATTGTTGCACAGCAAAATAACTTTAGGAGGGTTTTGTTTATGTTTTTTTTTTCATTCATGTATTAACTTTTTTTAAAAACCATCAAAGCCTATAAAATACATAAGTGTATTTTATATTGAGTAGAAAGATCTCTCGAAATCTATTTAAAATAAAATGATCAAAAAAACTTTTCGTTCATTTCAGATGACAGTTCATATTGTTATTTAGCAATAGTTAGTTATCTGTGTTGGCTATGCAGCTGTAAATAAGATCATCTTATTTTGCGCAAGGATCCAACAAGTTTCTCAAAATCTGCTAATTTAATATAATTAGAATTTATTTTTACTGACTCCAGATTAGAATCTTCTGTAAATAACTCTCATTTTCATTCATTTTCTTAACAAACTTTGATACATTTTTCACGCTTAATAATAATTCAATTGAATCTTAGCGTATTTGATTCGTTTTGTGTTTCAATGCTTTTTTTGATTTTGTTAATTATGAAAAATTTAGACTTATCGATAGTAATGTAACAAAAGTTTAAAAATGGTAGCATCAATATAGAATAAAATTAAAGAATAATTACTGCGGCGAAAATAAAATTATTTTAAATATCAATTAAATACACTTTGATACAGCTTAAAAAAGTGGAAGAAGAAATGTTTAAAAGTACGCAGACACAATAATTTTATAATGAATGTTTTAACAGAACAATTTACCAACATTTTTTATTGGACGTTCCCCTTTCAAAGGTTTTGTAAATATGCGAAAATAATCAATGAATAGTTTCCAGAAAATGTGTTGTCATTTGGTTCTGTCGTGGGATTGTTTACCTGGAGTTATCGCAAGGATTGTTTCAATATAAGGAACCACCATCACATATCAAACATAGATTTGTTTCTACTCACAAATTGAGTCCGGTGAAGCTCTGTGTGAAGTACTTAGCAACAACTGGAGTAATCGTCCCAGCGAAGTGATTTTCCAAAGGTGGCCGTAGCCAGAATCTTGCAATAAAATTATATCCCTCCAAGGGGGTAATCAATATGATCGCAATAAATAGCACGATCGCCTACGTCACAAACAAGTCATATGATTCTTGCATTGCGGGAATCAGGAGAAAGGGGAATAGTGCACTGCACAACACCGTTTCCACTAATTCGGTCATTTTGCTTTGTTGCTAACTGTTCTTCAAGTTTGTTGACATGTGACCTAGTCTCCGAAATTCTACAGTAACCGGTGAATTATTTAGAACCAAGCACTTGGCGCTTCTCACTGCGGGTGAACAATTCCAGCGATACTTTTTCGCTGATAACACAAATTTTATCCGGAGAAAACCACTTCACCAGTTCACCTAATATCAAAATTAAGTCAAAACAATTGCACCAATATTCTTCATTGTAAATAAACAGAATGAAAATATAACAAACGCTTACCAATATAGGAAAGCCATAGTTGGCCCACCGACATTGTGACTGAACTTGGTGGAAGGAATTTGCTTCGATGATCGAGCCGATACAAAGTGACATACGAGCAAAACCAATAAAACACTATTTTGCCACGGTGGTTACCAAACAAAGACGAGACATTTGCAACATTAAACCTAAATCAATTAAAGTAAGAACATTTAACCTCAAACTTTTTATCCATCTTATTAACTTTTGATAAGCTACATACCTTTAAATAATGATGTTTTGAGGAGCACTACGGACTACCACTGCGAATCACTTAAATATTGACAATAGTTAAAAGCAGAATTCATATTTAGTTATGAATTGTCGACACTTATAGTGATTATATACGACTTCTCGCCGACGTCAAGTCTGGGTGCAGTCGCGGAGTTCACAGTTTTTTTTTAATTCATTCACCACCCGTCGACGTCAGTGGCGTTCAGTCCTGTCATCCACCGTTATCAGCTGGTTGGGAAATTTATGCAGGGTGACAGACCTCTGCGGAATATCGATCCGTGGGAGTGCGGTTATCACATATGTTTTAATAACTACGAACTACATGTATTCAGATTAATTTTCTCATGTAATGCACACGTGCAATGCAATGAAAACCTCAGTATAGAGTACATAAATTTACACATTTACATTAAATTGATGTAAAATGTTCAAGTGATCAATTAAAAAATTTAGCACACAAGGAATTCATTGTCTAAATAAAATAATTTAATAAAAAACGTCTACGCTATTTTTAAGAGCTTCGTTTTTACAATTTTTCTGAACTATTGTAGCATTGGAAAATAAATCAAGAGAGTCAAGTTGATAGTTTGTTGATATCCATCAAATGGTGTCAACTAGAAGTTTTGTTCAAATAAGATTTTATTTTTGATAAATTGTGTCAAGAAGAGTGTTTAGGAGAAGTTAATTTCACAAGAGAAATAGGTGGGTAGTGTTATCAATATTATTTATGTATGGTCGCTTTGAGTTGCATGGTTTGATACGCTTTTATCAAATTTCTTCTGGAATTACCAATTTACATTTGGATCCAGGTTTTTAAGACAAAACTATGCAAAACTAATTCAACATATTTTTTGCATCTTAATCACTAAATTATTTATTTGATTGTGAAAATAATACTTGACAATACAATTCGAAGTGTCAAAACAAAGAAGTGTCATTTTCAGCTCTCTGAATTTCTTGGCTTAAGTGAAGTTTAAATTCTGTCATAATTTATAATTAGCTGTGTGAAACAAGTGGAGTGGTTACTAGTGTCGTTTTATCAAGTTTTTGAGATAAGTAGCGATCTTTCAAGTAACCAATTTCAGTGATTAAATTTTTTACTTAGGCGATTGAAAATTAACGGAACCGGGAATTCTTACTTTGGTCTAAGAGTGAGATTCCCGTGTAGCTAAATTTATATCGAAACAATTTTTTGAATTTAATTTTAAAATTATATAAAAAAAAAAATTATATAAAAAAAAAATAATTTAAAATATTATTTTTTTTTTGCAAGTACGGATTTCTGCATTTTTTTTTCACTAACTATATTAAATAAATTAAGGATAATAAAATATTTTATAAAAAAGCAAATAATTGAAAAAGCTAAAAACATAATGGCTACTAAACCAGATAAGTGTGGGAAGTGTAGGAAACCCGTGGAGGATATCCACTCGGCTATGGGGTGTGATGGCTTCTGCCTCAAGTGGTTTCATTTGAGGTGTATCAAAATGTCGGAGGAGAGATATCGGGCTATTATGGACATCACCGAAGATGTAATTTGGATGTGTGCAGGATGTAGAGCTCAGCACCGTAAATCTAAAGAAGACCAACTCTTCCAACAAATGAAAAACTTGCAAAGCCAAGTCGAAGAGATGAGCTCAAATGTCACCTTATTAATAGATAAATCTACGTCTGCGAACAAGCCCTCATATGCCGAAATTATAAAAAATTCTACTTCTCCTCCATCAGTGCATCGATCTAATACAATATCGCAAAAAGGGATTATTATTAAGCCTAAAAATCACTCTTCATCAGAAAAAACACTGATTGATTTTAAGTCGAAGATCAGGCCATCAAAATGTAAAATTCCTCTACAACTAATGAGGCCTATTCGTAATGGTGGAGCGATTATAAAAACATCGACAAATGAAAATACTACTTCGCTTTTTAATATAGCAATGGATGCAATGAAAGAGGAGTATGATGTTGCTGAGACCAGATTGCGACAGCCTAGACTTGTCATCAATGGACTAGAGAAACAATACGCAAATTATGAACTAAGAAATGAGATCCAGGCATTAAATCCCAATATAGAGGAGCGTGATTCTATGGAACTTGTACATGCCAGGCGAACAAGAAATGGAAGGTGGTTGCACATCATCCAGGTAAACGGGAGCATGTATAAGAGGCTTGCGAATAGATACATTAATATAGATTATGGATCGTATTTTGTGAAGGAGGACTTCAACGTAACGAGGTGTTATAAGTGTCAAAAATACAACCACAAAACATCTAAATGTGAAGGGGAGCAAATATGTCTAAAATGTGGAGGAAAGCATGACCTAAAGGACTGCAAAAGAACGATTGAGAAGTGCTCTAACTGTATTGGTAACAATAACAATGCTGATCATTCTCACAGAGCTGACTCTGTAGAGTGTCCGGAGTTTCAACGCAGAATATTGATCGCCAGGAGGAGTACCGACTACAACTTTGATGATTGCTAATCTTTCTAATCAATCAAGTGGAACAAATTTAACACTTATGTATGCTAATATAAGAAGCTTAAGACATAAGCTAAGTGATATTCAGATTTACCTGCAGCAAAATCCTGACATAGATTTGATTATTCTAAATGAAATCTGGATTTACCCAGAAGAAGCACGGTTTTACAATATTGAAGGATATAATGCGGTATTCTCCTGCAGACCTGGAAGAGGTGGAGGTACAGCAATCTACGTAAAAAATACAATCAATTTCATTACCAAGAGAGTGATGCCTGATAAGTATAACGTTATAATAATTGAAGTACACCATGCAGGTAAAAAAATAAAATTAGGGACGTACTACAACCCCAATCGAATGAATGCGCAAGATTTTTGCACAGTACTAGATACATTATTCTCAACTGAAAAAAATTTGATCACAGTAGCGGACACAAACATTGATGTGCTAACGGAATCACCAGAAACACGGATTTATAAGGATACGCTAGAAACGAATGGAACGGTAATCATAAACAATAACCAAATTACTCGCCCAGTGTCAAATACCTGTCTGGATCATATAGTAACCAATGATTTAAAAGTCGCTGAAAGCATGACATACATATTTGAGGACTGGCCGGAACTGGATCATCGTGTGATAAAAATTGCTATTCAAGACCAAACCCTGAACAAACAGAAGCCGACCTACAAAACGTTCAGATTTCTAGACAAGGAGCTCTTTAAATCAAACATACGAGAGTTACTGGAAAAGCGGAAACCAAATAGTATTATTGAACTCAAAAATATCATCATATCTGCTAAGCAAAGTTCTACAATTGAGAAAAAAATCAGGTGTCGACAACGGACTTGGATAACGAAAAAAGTAATTGATGCAAGTATTACAAAAAGGAAGGCATACATGGACTACAGGAAGAACAGTGGAAACCAGGCTTTCAAGTTTCTGTATATGCAAGCGAAAAAAGAATCGAAACGACTGGTGAAAGAGGCTAAATTCTTATATTTCTCAAGAAGAATGGAAACAGCGGCTGACAACTCCCGCGAAATATGGAAAATAATAAATGAGGTAAAGGATAACTCTTCAACCCAGGGTATATCACAAAACTTTCAACTGAATCCTGATGGGCCCTCTAACACATCGTGTCCACGTGACGCGGCGAACTCATTGAATAATTTTTTTTCAACAATTGGTGGAAGAATCACTAAAGAAATCGTTGCCAGTTCAGCAGGCAATGTAAATAATACAAATATCGCAATAAATTCCATCTTTCACATTCATCAAACAAATAAAAGGGAAGTATTAAATGTAATCAATGAATTGAAAAAGAATACGGCGCCAGGCATTGATAGCATCACGATGAATGAGATTAGTATAATTAAGGAGGACATAGCCCAGATTATGGCAAATTTTATAAACGTGCATATTAGGAATGGGACTTTTCCGGAAGAAGAAAAACTTGCAAAAATAGTTCCTATATTTAAGGGTGGTGATTATCTTGACCCGAATAACTATCGCCCGATTGCGCTGCTGACGGGATTTAGTAAGATATTTGAAAAAATACTAAACAATCGATTAACATCATTCTTAGTTGAAAACTCTATCATAAGCCAACATCAGTTTGGTTTTCAAAAGAACAAGAGTACTTTGGATGCCCTACATTCTGTCACACGTTTCATCAATCTAGGACTGGACAGAGGTGATTATGTCATCGCAATTTTTGTGGATTTGAAAAAAGCATTTGATACAGTTGATCATGATCTCTTGCTTCGTAAACTTGAATCGTATGGTATTCAGGGGAGTCCTAAGCAGTTGTTTAAGAGTTACTTGGAGGGAAGATCGCAGAGAACTTTAATCAACAATGTCCTGAGCGACCATGCACCTACGGAAACAGGAGTTCCCCAAGATTCAATACTGGGCCCTACTTTGTTCCTGCTATATACAAATAATCTAAATACATGTGGGCTGACGGGATATCACACATTATATGCTGATGACACAGTTCTACTTTATTCAGTACGAGACAAAACTGCCATTGAGAACACTATCAACGACGACCTAGGAAAATTCCATCAGTGGTTAATTGGAAACAAACTAGTATTGAACACATCAAAGACAAAATATATTGTTTTTAAGCAAAAGAACAAAGGAGACATAGATGTCGAACTAAATATTAATGGCGAAAAATTGCAAAGAGTGCTAGAAATGAAATATCTTGGTCTTATCATAGACCATCGTATGACCTGGTTACCACACATAAATAGCTTAAGAAGGCAATTAGCCCCAATAATAGGATTGTTAAGAAGATATGAGGATTTTCCAATGCACATCAAGAAACTTGTTCTAAATGCGTTTGTCCTGGCGAAATTGCATTATGGAGTACTTATTTGGAGTCAATCAGCGAAGCAACATTTAAACAGTATATCCAGGCTGCTGACCAAAGCGTATAAAAACATTCTGAAGCTGCCAATGCTTACTCAAACTAGTTTGGTTTACCAACTGGCAAAATCATTAACCTTTAGTCAAATTATTATTATGGAGAAAGCGAAGTTTATCTACAGAAATTTAAAAACTAATGGATCGGAACGAGCGCCATTAATTAAGGTATCACAGATCAACCCATATAATGCGAGGAATGCAAATCAATTCGTAATACCTTTTGCCAGAACGGATCGACTAAAGAACGATGCAACGAATGATGCTTTGCGTATATATAACAATCTACCAGAAATTGTTAAGGAAGCAAACTCACTTTTCGTATTTAAGAAAAGACTAAGGGAGCATTTAATGAGTACTGATTGAAGCGTGGACCTGTAATTCTGCTTTTATGAGCCCAGTATCTTAGGGCGTTCTTTTTGACCCTATCGGCGAGATACTGAAGTGACAGTTACTCAGAGTTTTTTTTTGAATGCGTCGTATGATATTGAATTTTTTTTTATCTCTGAGAGCTGATCATGATTTTTTTTTGGACTAGATGTTCACGAAAAGGACTAGTTCACATTATATTGTGTGCCCCCTTATACCGATGTGTTAAACATTGTCTGGGTGGCACAAAGGACCAAGCGACGTAATGTGAATGCAGATCGCACGAGCGTTGTGCGACGAAGAAAGAGTGATGGAGAGAGTGGTAGGGAATGGAGGTAATTAAAAAAAAAAAAAAAAAAAAGTTGATGAATCTTAAGGCCGGTTGAGTGATGTGTTGTTCTTTCCCTGGTGAATATTGTACATCAGAACTAAATTTGATTAAACAAAGTCTAAGACACTGTAATCTAACTGTAAGTTTACAAAATACTTTTTCACTAGCTGAATGGTTTTTGATCTGTTTGAATCGTCACTTTTCGGCTATATAGCAATGACATTTTTCTACGATTTGAGAATATCGCGCTTCTGTTTGAGCTTGTGCCTTCAAGGAATACGCAATTGGATAGTCTTCTTCAATTGAACAAGTACCAATCCCACTTCTACTGCCTGCATTTTAAGCTCAAATGAAAATGAGAGCAGTGGCTACTACGCCTTTTTCAACGAGTTGGCGACAAAACGCTCGTCAACTTTACCGAAAGCATCGGCAACTGTGAAGTGCGCGTATTTCTGCCTATAGAAAATGATGACACAGTCGGCCAAAAGAAAGATGAAGCCGATTATGAAAAACTAACGGAAGAAACGACTGGAAAGCCAAACATGGTCATTCCATCAGAATCATATTCGTCGTTCAAAGCAGAAGAAGAGAATTATGTTGCTCCAGGCATCCAAAGGAGCTCACAGAAACATAAAAAACCCTTATATTTAAATGACTACATGACAATCGCAGAGGTGTTTATCATAGAAAATGATCCTAAGTCAATTGTTTAAGCAAAGAAACATCAAGGGCACAAATGGAGGAAGGCCATAAACGTGGAAATTGACTCTATGTATTTGAACAATGCATGGAACCTGGTTGACCTTCATCCTGGAAAATTCGCGGACCACCCAGATGGCGCCGTCGATAAATATCGAGCAAGAGTGTTGATACAAGGGTGTGCTCAAAGATCTGGCATCAACTATGAATATAAATTCAGTCAGTGCATTTTAAACAAAACCATGAATTTGCAAGCAAGTGAACCAGCACACGGTAAACTTTAATCCATCTTTTACACGTTCATTTGTCTCTCTTTTCATTTAGACAGCTTCTTGATTGCAATCGCTACTTAGTATACATACATATATGCTCTGACAGATTCCATTGGTGGTGATTTTCTATTAGGATTCAAGAGTTGTCAAACATACAGTACCACCCATCATTTCATGAATTCATTCTCGTTGCCTGGGATGTTGCCATCCACATCTTTACAGAGAGTTTTTTTCGGATTAGACCCAAGCTCACGTGAGATAGGAAGCCATATGGCAGCAGTGCTTACTATCACACACAAGACCACTAGTAGGCCTACCTTGCTCGCTAGCTTACATGGCGGTATTTGAAGAATTGTGGCGAGGAAAATGAAAATTTTAGGTTTTCTACGGTTTCGAGACTGATTTTTATAGTGAAACCCAGATAGGCCGCGGAGAACACAATATCGCTCCTATTGAAGTGAAAATTATTTCAGTTGTTATACCCGTTTAGTTTTTATCACCTTCCACAGTGAATAAATAGGAGTTTGCTTACTTCTCAAAGCTTAACTATCAGAGGAAGATGCAACACTGTGCTTCATTTGCTCGTTTTGAAAATAGTAGAACAGTTGACAGTGCAGGATGAATTGTAAGGATGCACTGAATGCGTTGAGTACGTTTTTCATTCGGAAAATAGTATATGTTACGCGATATAAGCATTTACCCATGCCGCAGTTCGCTGACAGCTCACGGAAGCTTGTCCAATAGCAGGCTGACTAATACATATGCAAATTACTACCATATGGCTTCCTATCTTTCGTGAGCATTTGTTTAGACTTTTCTAAATTGCTTCACAGTGCTGAAATCAATTGTTTTTGTATTACAAATGCGATGCAAATGGCAATATAAGAGCATATTGCCATTTGAATCGCTTTTGTAATACAAAAACAATTGATAGAGGGAGAAATAGCCAGATAATTTATCTACCAACATTCAAAACCGTAACAATTCCAGGCTGAAACATTTGACTGTATTTCACATTCTATGACACATGAGTAGATTTAAATAAATTTAGCCAAACTTTGGTTGTATGATGCCGACGACGGAACTGCAGTGACCTGAAAAACAATAAAAGGGGGAACCCTTAAGTATGTGGTGGATGGGAAACAACAGCTAAACAGTAGAAGGTAGCGATCGTTTCATGCGAATGTTATTTAAAAACTCTATTAATAGTATTCACTGGGAACAACCACTCAGCCAACCTGACGATTTAGAGGGGCACACCCGTCTCTTTGGTCAGAGAGGAAAACCTATCCTCTAGCCTCCAGGGCTGACGAAGAGGAAACCTACATGTGAAGGCCAATGAAGAGAAAACGCTCATCCTCACATATATTCTCAACAAAAATATTGCAAACATTAACACCACAAATCTCCACAAGACAATCACCATCCTCCATTTTAATAAACTACTGTTAACACGACACACCACACAACACACTCTGTGAAATCACTCACCCTCTAATTTAATACCACCACTTTAGATCTTTCCACTTCACGTACTCAACTGAACATGTCAATCGCATTTCCATGCGCTTCGCAATGCCCTCGACACGTTCCTCCTCAAAACAGAATCTCTTCCTCATACCTGCTACCATGGATACAGATCAACACAGACAACCCATGCACCAATCTAATGCATTTAAACATGGAAAACCCCATCATATCGCTCAAAAGTTCCCTGTGTATTCATTTCATGCAAACATTCGTATACACAACACTCAGCTGGAGAACAATTTTACAAACCTTTTCTTGTCGGCATCGCTTGATTTTACACATTCGTCGCCGACACCTCCACCCTTAAATTAAGTGGTGACTTCAGGAACTACTCCTTAAATAAATATAATTTGTATTGGAAAAAGTTATTATCTTTAACCTACATTTTCTCAAAAACTACGGACATTTCTCACAAATACCCTGATGAAACACAAATCCGCCACTGAATATGATAAAGTCTCTTTAAAATCATAATCATGCCTCCATTTTCCTAAAGTTCTGATTCCATCCTCTAAAAAATTTTTTGATGTCTTGTCTTGTTTATTTTTGAAATGTTCCAATATGTTGGGACTCCCCGTAAAACAAATATTTCAAAATGTCAGTTACTAATTCCTATCTTCTTAACGACACATATGCCCTCTACTTTCCCATGAAATCTCAATGAATCACTATCCGATAAGCACTGTCAAATCAGATCAACTCAAGGTGTTTTTATAGTGCGGCACGTTCGTACGTTATTTTAGTTACGTTTCACATATTCTTCCAAAACGCATCCTCTAAAATACTTCTTTCCAATTGCCAGAATAGCGGCAATTTCATCAGTATCTCGAAATTCCATTAATAATCGTAGTTTTTCACTGACCGGCTCGAAAATGGTGATTGAGCATCACGTTAAAGGTTACGAGGAGTTTACCAAGTTAGTGGAAGATCTTGAGACAAGTGGTGAAGTCATTCACGTTTTATTCAGTGGTGGCAAAGAGGAAAACGGAATGAGCTGGTGTCCTTATTGTACAAAAGGTAAGAGAAAGTTCTTTGTATATTAAAAGTACAAAAGATATATAAAATTTATCTTGTGCAGCCGAACCAGTGATCAAGGCAGCACTCTCCAAAGCACCAGAGAAAAGTCATTTTATCCACGTTGATGTGGGAGAGAGAGCTTAGTAAGTAATCCATTATTTATTTGATAATTAAGTGAATCATTAATATTTATTGTGGCTATTAAAAAGTGCAAGTAATGGCCTGTCTAGTCGCTAGAATATTTCTTGCTAATATTTTGTTTATCATTCAACCATATCTATAATCCGTAGCGGCTGATAAATGAATAAAGCCTGAGAGGAAAGCTTATCATTTATTAAATATGTAAGTCAATCACATGCGATGACATTACAAATCCCATTAATTTCTCGTAAGTGCTCTGCATTCAGGCTATTGAGAATTTTGAACGAGGGGGAGTTTATCAGTGATATTTTTTTAGTTTGGTTGTTTGATCCTTGAGCTACATAGCCCTTGAACGCTTGAAACTGCTTTCTGATTGCTATTTATGTCACGAAAATTATCAGGGATCAATAATTCCCATGATTCATTTGGTCGGTGTGCGGCAAAACTGAACTAAGCGCCACAAAATTGGTTCTGAGATATTTAATATTAAAATTTGTCACCTCCTAAGAGGGCTCTTATAAACTTCGTTCACAATTGTTCTTCGGCCATGTAATGGAGTAAGCTATAACTTATTTCGATATAACAGATCACAAAATATGTTTTAAAAACCACCTAATATGCTTAACTCGATTTTTCCAATTTTGGCGCTTCAATCTGGTCGCACACTGATCATTTCTACTTTATCACAATTATCACGTCGAGAATTGATTTATCTGTAGGGTCCCGGTTTTATTACTCAATGGAATGTAATTGGCGTCTATCATTTGCCAAACAATTTAAATAATGATTAGATCAATAAAACAGGCGATTATTTTGTTTGCTATAAAATAAAGCTGGTTAAGTGCAAGGAATCACCATCATTTATGGCGTGATATATAATAGCACAGGCTTGACCAGTGATTTGTAAATACTAAGCCTACTTTATCTGTGCAAAACTCTGGATCTGAGAATTAGAAAGTACGGAGTGAAAGGCTTTATTTTCGACGTTAACATAGCGTCCAATCTCGTCCTTTTCGGCGCCTCTTCTATTCAGGTTGGCTCCAAGATACACAAAACTATCCACACTTTAAAAGTTATACTATAATACGGTCAGGCTTTGTCGGACTAGAATGTTTTTCCTCGTTTGAGTCATGAATTTAGTTTTAGGTCCATAAACTCCTAGGTTAATTCGATTTGCTTCAGATTGTAGGCTCAGAAATGCTCCTTTGGCATTTGATATTGAGCGTGCCATAATCTTGACGTGACCAATTCTGTGTACTGGAATATTAGTACACCAAAGATTTCAGCTATTGTTATCTTGATGACTAACATCGTTGACTCAGAGACTGCCCGAAATGCAGATGCAATCTTCAGCGCTCCTCGTCTCTGTACCTGCGCCAGGCGACACTTTTGATGCCTCTCGATTCGTTCCAAATAGAGTTCATAAGCCAAAATACAGAACCAGTCCACGTGAATTGTTCCTATATTTTATTCTCTCCTGCACCACGAGAATGATTATGAAACTTCAAAGTTTTTTATAAAATAAAACCTCAAGATCTTTCACATAGCCGGCCATTCAACTATTTTTAACTGAAAATTGTTATGCCAAAAGCTTTCAAGAGGTCACCATTTCTCAACATACAACAATATTACATGACTGTGATCTAGAGAAAAACTATTGTAATTTATTGACCAAGAACAATTCATGGTCAACAGTTAATGTAGCTGGTTCAATAGGGTATGTAACAATACTAAAAAGCGTTGCATCAAAAAATCTTTAAGTAAGGAGAGAATAACAGAGTATCAGAGTTCCACTGACTAATTTGGAGAAAATATCAGAGTATCAGAGTTTCACTGACCAATTTGGTTTCCGTCGAAACTGTTCAGCGATCCATATAATCATAAGTATTCCAACGAGTGGTGCCACTTGAAGAGAAGACAATATGTGAAAACATATTTTTTCGCACAGTTTAACTTTATGAGTTAGATTAGGCTCTAACAGAGTATCACTTGATTTTAATAGACGAACAACGAACTTAAGAAGGATTTGTTGAAAGAACTGAAAAGCGGAGACCAGGGAGAAATCCAAGAGAAGACTATACTTCGTCTATCGACGAAGACAGTTGCTGCTCGAATTTTGAAATGGAAAAATGCGATGCATGGACTGAGACAATTGGAAGTACTGTTTGCAGGGAGTGGAGGATCGGGAGGGATTTCCTTGTTATAAAGAAGTTTGAGGAATTAGAGCTTATGTCAAATATTTTGAAAATAATAGATTTGAGACTCTGGGCCACCCAAATTAGAATAGATTGTCTTGATTTCTCAACCATATTTTTATGTTGCTCTATAACAGCAACATATACATATATACCTGTGCTTTGTAAATTTGCACTACAGTCCCTGTCCAGCCTTCGCTTAGAGATAGTTAGTATTGTTCTTTTTTTGCCCTATCAGGGCTCGTTAAATAATCAATTTTTTATGTAATACGAAGTAATCCGCTTAGTTTAGTGATTAGAGTGCTTGCTGTATAAGGCGCAGGTCCCTGGTTCGAATCCCGTTGGTGACGAGATTTGTTTCGAGTTATTCTTAGGACGGACTACAAGACTTCTATTTATAATGCGTGCTGGCTTAAAATCAGAACGAATCGCAGCTGGGTGGATGGACATACGGCCAAGAGTGGTACTGACTATATCACCTTCTCGAGTGCCGATAAATTCGATCAAGATAATGAGATACACTAAATATTTCTAAGCAAAGGTCCAAAAGAAGCTGTAGTGTTCAATTACACAGCACCATAACTTTATTCTACAAGTTTTAAACCATCATTCCGTGATGTATTCCTATTACCAATTCCGAAGTTGCTCGCGTCAGTTTCGATGACAAAGGGATACGCCAGCTCAGGTGCTTTGCACAACTCCTTTTTCAGCTTTTAAAATGCAATCTGGCATTGTTTGTACCAGCGGTGAAGCCACTATGGAATTTTAGCGAAGTCCTACACGACCCGCCTGTAGTAATACGTTACCAATCCCAGAAAACTACGCAGCTAGTGCTCATCCGTCGGCACTAGGCTTCCGTTTCCTCCTCATTCGTCCGCATTCCTTCTGCAGATACTACATGTCCCAAGTATATAACCTCCTTTTTCGGACTCAGCTTAAAATTGGTTGCTCAAAGTCTAGTGAGAACTTTTTTTAAGTCCTCCAGATGTTCATCAAAGCTCTTGCCGATAACGATTATATCGTCCAAATACACGTGATAGGTCTTCCAGCTTAAACCACGCAGCACGCACTCCATCAGGCGCTCAAATGTAGCCGGCGCATTGCAAAGTCCAAAAGGCATCATAACAAATTGCCATGGACCCGATCCAACTGACAATGCCGTTTTTTCTAGATTGTCTTTGCTGTTTTCCCCCTACCATTATCTGCTCTTTAGATACAACCTTAAAAACTATCTCAGTCTGCTAAGGTGTCCATAATATTGTCAACACTAGGCAGTGGGTAACTATCCTTCTTCGTTACATTATTACACAAGGACTACAGGTGACGTCCATGGATTAGTTGACGGTTCGATGACAGCAATCGTCTTGAGGCTTGCCTGATTGATTGAGCACCCATCGTTCGGCATTGGTTATCGTCATTGCTAAAGGAGACATCTCCAAATTCGTTGATTAACTGTAGAGCACGAGATCGTTTATCGGTTGAAAGATGATTCATTCCCATCATTGCTTCGGCCATGTTCCTTGTAACCACCACCTCCTCCATTGCACGATTATTGAAGCGATAGGCTCACAGCTCCCCAGCAAGTTGCTTTCCTTCACTCTTACTTGCCTCCCTAAAACGTTCATCGCTCTTAACGGCACCGCCGATCTTCACTAAATTTCGTAGCGCCGGTAGTTTTGTTGGCTCCACTAATAATAACAGCCCATTACAATGTTATTGATGCAAGCATTTTATCGCGTGGTATCAATTGGAACTTGATCATTCAATCTCTAGTGGGTGAAGGGAATGTCAACAAATGGTGCGATTACTCACCTTCCCAATCTGGGGTTCGCTGAGATCGTCATGTTACATACCAGTACTCCCTATGTATACTGGCACGTACTGGGAGCTTGATATGATGTTTATCCTATACACACATCAAGGCTCCCGGGGAGAGAGAGAGAGGTATTTTTGTATGACCACTTACCTGCTACTTCATACTTGTCAATTAGATCAGTAAAAAGGTGGTTTATTTAATGACTTAATTTTTATTTTTTTGTTAGACCATACAATTACACTTTCAGTTAACTATATATTATTAATAAAGTGTTTGACTAATGAATTCTTCTAATAGTCAATTTATTACAGAGACAATAAATGAGGTTTTATGTTTGCATACGTATAAAGTTGGAGCATTAATGTAGCTGTAAAATTTCTACGATTTATATTTACTTTAATTATACTTGTTAGTCATTCAGAGTGAAAAATAAATTCGAAGAAACCAATCTATAAGACTTTAACTGCAGGCCCCGGGCGTAATTGCCTTAGGACGCTAATACTCGAGCTGACGCCTTGAGTATGCAGTCAGATTGATAAATCAATATTAGTTCAACTGCGGGCCCCGGGTGTAACTGCCTTGGGGCGCTTATACTCGGGCAGATGCCTCGAGTATGCAGTTGAACATATTCTTAATTCGCTTATCCCAGACTAAGTGCCTTGGGATAGAATAAACTCGGACGCACGCCTTGAGCCAGCGAATGGAGAAAAACTTCTCGATTTTCTTGCTTCTTTAATTTTCTTTTATAGCATAATAATGCTGACTTAATTGCTTACCGACTAAAATAATGAAGACAATTTCAAATAGTCAATAATCAAAGTTCAACTGTAATGTTTTTTTTATCGCCATCTCTCTGTGACTGGTGCAACCACAAAGCTCAAGCTTTCGCTCGATTTGCCTAATCGCACGATGCAACCAATTCGTTTCACTGAGGCGGTATGTTCGATTGTGAAGTCTTGTGTATATATGTTTAGTACTTAATACGACTATGGATACACACCCACTTCTAATGCATGTTATGACGCCGCACACACAGATGCTTTGGCTACAATTCGAAGCTTTTCGTATGTGTATGTTGTCATTCACAGTACACAGAGAGGAACGAGGGAACACGGACCGAGTAATATTTGGGCTGCGACTCCCGTCGCATGTAGCTTTTAAGGTATATGCGTTTAATCGTTATTTGATGGGTTGAAATTGTCTATTGCACACTCATGTATTCAGATGAGATAGTACAAAGGGAACTTTATTTGATTTATACCGCTCTGTCTTTTAATTATGTGTAAATAGCTGCAGATTATTGATAAATCGAAGACTACGTGTTATTTTGAAGTTTTTTTATTAAATATAGAAACGTTGAATGTGTTATAATGAATGTTATTGATCATTTCCCTGAAATAAATTTAGAAGGAAAGATCTTAACCTTGAAAGTTATGATATAAATGTTGAATGATTTCAGCAAACTGTTAAATTAAAAATATCTTGCGAGAAAGAGTATTATAAAAGGTATTGGGCTTGGGAGCATATAGTTTCGGCCTTCATTTAAGACCCTATATGTTCCGTTGAATTTCTCCCTAGTGAGTGTCTGTTTGGTTGAGCGTAACGCTGTCCCTTTGCTGGAAGACAGTACAGCGCCGTACGAGGTCACTTCATTAGCCGTTTGTTAAAATTGTTGATCTCGATCTCGAACATACGTGTAAAGTGGAAGGGTGGAAAATGGGTGGGTTTTAATTTTTTTGCGTTGTCCACAGGGAATTCAATGGCGAGTTACTTAGTAGTTAGCAGTTAGAATGCATTTATTGAGCAGGGAAACGTAGTGACTAGTGGAAGCGTGTCTGCAAACCATTTCAGTTCAACAGCCCAGATGCTCCGACTGGTGTCTATTTTGATGATATGCATACGACTTAATACTAAATGTAGCGTGTCTGCCGACAGTTGAAGTCGGGCTGCTCTGAGGCTTTTATTTATTTCTATAGTGACTTACATCTAAAAATAGCGTGTCCGCTGACAACTAGGGGCTACGGCTCAGAGGCTATTGTCGGTTTATTTACTGACTTGTAGCTAAAACATAGCATGTCCACCAACAGCTTCGGTCGACGGCTCAGAGGCTATTGTAATCATGCAACTTTGCTTAGACTAAAGGCAGAGTGGCTACCGAGTGTTTTGTTTTGAAGGAACCACATTTGTGGCTGCCGGCAGTAGGTTTTTGGAGACCACTCAACTTATTGGGTTTTCCTATTTATTTATTAAAGCTTGCCGGGATAAAGTCAAAAGCGCTTTATTTAATACTCATCGTTATAAATTTTAAAAGAATATAAAGCAAATTCCAAACAATAACAATCAAAAAACTTAATGGCCCAAATGGCTCTCTAAATTTGTACGTTATCATTAACTCATTTCATCAAAAAAAACTATAGCAAATGCAATTAATTACGATTATTACATATTTTTACAATTCAATTGGAAAAAGGAGAAAAAACCAACCAACACTATCCTAAAATTATTTATAATTAATACACAACAGTGAAACTTTGATCCTACACCTAATATGTTGTAACTTATTTCTAATAAAATACAATCAAAAAAACTTTATCTTATACTAAAAATACTATAACAATGTTCCTAACCTAAGTGTTTAATCTTATCTCTAACGGAATATAGTAAACATTACATATACCTAACCTATACCTGATTTTAACAAAAATATATAACAATACTAAATGTAGCAATAATGAGCTGAAACTCAAAAACTAAATAACGAAAAACACCAAAACTGAAAACAAACATGAAAAATTTAGACATTGTCATTCAGCCACCAATACCTGGATTGCGCCGTCTCAACTCGATCAGCTTCAACGAATCTAGCAAATGAGTATCTCCATTGAAATCGTTGGTCTCGTGAACTCAAATTCGGAGGATATTTTATCTTCTTATCGGTGGCCCGTCGATATATGTGATATATGACTGGGACGCCGTCAGAATCAAAAACATATCCATTCATGTCCAAATACACGAATGCTTCTGGAGGAATGAAGCCAGTAGCGAGGCAAGTCGCTATATACCCGTCTGTAGGGTGGAACGGCTGTGAAATCCAAGGGTTTTCACTCACAGTCACAGATCTTGCGATATGATTCCGAAGAAGCTTCAATATGAAGATATCGACTCTAGTCACTTCAGCAGTTTGATAAATTCTTCTATTCGATATATAATGTTTCCAATCCGTCTCAGGCTTTCTGTACAAACCAGTACATGCACGAAGACATTTCCTTTCGAAAACTCTTAATTTTTCCATAGTACTAGCACTCTGGTTGTACCAGATCTGACATCCATAGGTCAAAACTGGTTTAACCAGTGTCTTGTAACAGATAATTTTGACCTTTTGATCAATGTATCTGGAATGAAAGAGTTTTCGAAGGGCCATGACTACTTTAAGTGCTTTACTGTGCATGATTTTCACATGTTCAGTATAGTACAGATACTGATCGAGATAAACACCGAGGTATCGAACACAGGATTTATGTGGAACCCGTTCTGAACTACCCTCGCCAGCCATGATGTGGAAATCTTTCCAATTACGTTTCAGGTCTTGACTGACCCCCTGCAGCGTTGTCCGAAACAAGATTGTTTCACATTTCTGCGCATTGATTTTCATTCGCCAATTGTCAGTGTACAGCTGTACATCATTGAACATTTTTTGGAGATTGCTCTGAACTATTGTAGCTTTTCGGTCTGCCGTGTAGATGATCAGATCATCAGCAAACGCTACCAATGATCGCGTTGGCGAGACGTTAAAATCAAAGCCGTTCAATAGCTTGCGAATAAAGATTGAGAAGCGCAGAGGCGCAGTAACTGTTCCCTGCTGTAGACCATTCAAGACCTTGAACTCGCGCATTGTTGTCAGATTTCCATCGGTTACAACAAACGATTTCCCGTATAACATATTACACATCATGGCGACAAGGTGTCTGGGGAACTTGTCCTGAAGAAGTTTAAAAATAAGTCCATCTAACCATACCGTATCAAAGGCTTTCTCCATATCAATGAGACATGCTCCAACACATTGTCTATCATTTAGTTTCCAACAGATGTCTGAGGTTACTTTCGTTATTGCATGTGTGGTCGAATGCCTGGCACGAAAACCAAATTGGCAATTCGGCATCAACTCATTTTCCTCAATGTGGGCGTTTAATGCTCTGTTGAGTATCACTTCAAACACCTTGCTGATGTTAGGCAGCAAGCTTATTGGGCGATAGCTTTTCGGGCATGAAGATTCTTTTCCTTTCTTCAAGATCGGAAATACCTTAGCCTTTTTCCACTCATTTGGGAAATATGAATTGCTCAACATCTTGTTGAACAATATGCAATAGTTCCTAATAGCAACCTCAGGCAAATGTCGGAGAACTACATTTGGAATACCATCATTACCACATGATTTCTTGTTGTTTATCTTGCGAAATATGAAACACAAGTCTTCATAGCTGACAAAATAATCAATTAGATTCAAGCTCGGTATGAGGTCAGATGTTAATGTTTCATTGAAATGAAGAATTGATTGGCCGTTCAGGCTTGATTTGAAGTCGGAAACTTTTGCTTCAACGACCTCTGAAAAAATTTCGTTCCCTCTCTCAGGGTTTGGTAGATGAACCAATTCAAAATGTGTTCCAATCAGGGCAAGTTTATCCAATCCTTCACAAATAATCCTGTTTCCATTTCTATCCGGAGTCGTACTATCAATTTCGATACCAGCCCTATCGAGAAGATTTATCTCATCACTAGTGACTTCAAGATTCGATACCTTCACTCGAGACTTCTTGCGGAATATGCTATTCACTTTCGCGAACACGCCGTCTGGGTCCTGTGGGCTAATACCCCTCAATTTTTCCGCCCACTGATTGCTGACCTCACTCCTGAAGTATGACCGGATTAAGTTCCGGACATTCTTCAGATGTAATTTCAACAAAGACAACGAAGGATGGTTGTAGTCCAAAAATCGTCGATAAATATTGTTGACGCGTGTGAGAAGGAGGCTTTTCAATCTTTTCAACCTTGCGATGGTTGGTGTTTCATATCCTTCCATATTGTTTCGATGTTTAATCTTGGGAACTACTTTCTCAATCGTTTCCAACGTCAGCTTCTCTAACTTCGACAAATAGACATCTATTTCATCGTTAGTTCGATTCCTGTCATTAGGAACCATTGAGCAAGAGTTGCCGCCATCAGAAGGGGGACATTGCTTCTGGTACTCCCGATTAAACTTCTTTTGAAACTTTCCCCAGTCTGTTTTTTTTGAAATTCAACCGATGATTTTCATGTTGAACTGGAATGAGGAAGAAATCATCCCTGTGATGATTGATTTCCATTACGATTGCGTTATGGTCGCTATCATAAGGAAGCACCTGCAGTTTCCGTTGAGGACTATTAAAGTTGAATTCGAGTCTTGCGTCAGCAATGCAAAGGTCCAAATATGAATTTGTCCTAGGGTATGTTGGGAACTCCGACCCATATAGATTGCACCTGTATTCAATTTGGTTCTCTGTTATCCACGATTTCAGGAATACACCTCTTGGATTATTGGTGGCGTTCAGCCATGATGTATGCTTGGCGTTCAGGTCACCAGCAAGAATATAATAGTTATGCAGTCTGTTCAATTCGAGTATTTCGAACAAGGAATTGAGTTCCTCCTTGAGCTTGAGAACAGTTCCACCAGTTGCATAGGCAGAGATAACGAAGAGGTTATCCCCACCTGGCAGTGAGATTTTGATAACGGACACTTCAAGAGATTCAAAGCTTTTGAATTCGACTTTTTCAATATTTTGGAAACAATAGGGTCTTCGTACCAATATCCCGGTGCCACCTCCCCCATCACCTATTACGCTATCGTTTCTTACGAATTCAAAATCCTTGAATGTCATGAAGTGCCATGAATTGAGGTGAGTTTCGGTTAGAAGCAGGATGTCAGGCTTTTGTCTGGCAATGAATTCAAGGAGATAATCACGCCGATGTAAAGTAACAATGGAGTTGACGTTGATCGAGATGAGACGAATCCTATCCGTGGGAATGTGGCTGGATGACAACTTATTTTGAGCCATTTGAAAGTCCTAAACGCTGAAAAACAATGTTAATTTTCGAATCTTGTTTATCGATTCGCTCTGATAAGGAATTTAATTGTTGATAAATTTTGAGAAGCAGCTCATTATTGCCACTTACATTATTTACCCTATTTTCCGCATTTTCTGCTGGTCCTCTAGCGGCGAGTGCAAATGATACTCCGGGCTTGACGAAGTTCGGAGCTAAGACACTGCGGTGTATTTGTGTTTGTTTTGGGGCAGATTTCAATCTTGCATCCTGATATCGGGAGCATCCTCGATATGATGCCGGGTGACCAAAAACACCGCAGTTCACACAATATAACTTCTCTTTTGGCTCCGTCTGAGCCAATTTGCACTCACCGGGAGCATGCACGTCTTTGCATTTAACGCATCGGTAATGCATGGCGCAGTTGGCAGCCGAATGCCCAAATCGTTGGCAGCGATAGCACTGGTTGATTTCTCGTTTCTGGAGGCGTTCCCACCTCACCACTCGAAAATTTAAATACCTGATTTGCTGAAGAGCGCTTGGACTGCTCTTATTTGTTATTTGTACCAAATAAAGTGGTAAGTTTTTTTTTTCTACCGTCGACCTTCTTGTCGCGAATGTTTTCACTGAGATAAACTCGATTTGTGGCGCCGTTTCCTTGAGAACCTGAAGAAGATCGACGGTATCTTCTCCGCAGTCCAAGCCCTTCAGCAAGAACGTCTGGTTCTTCTCGCTCTTGGGGGTATAGGTGAAGTGCGGAACCTCCCCAGAATTCAAAGCATCTTTCGCTGATTTGAAATCAACCAGTGATTTCGTTCTAATTGACAGCTTCTCAGAATTTACTCGTTTGATTTCGAAATTTGTCAATTTGTTTTCGGCTGCCAACAGCCGAACCATGTCTTTTCCGCTTTGCCCGAAGACATTAATCGGCGGAACTTTCTCGGCATTCTTGGCTACTTTTTGAGGAGGACCAGCAGAACTACGGGCTGGTTTCTTCTCCCTATTTCTACTTTCATTATTTTTATTTTTTAAATATAAGATAAAATTATCGTCTTTGTTACCTTCGTCTACCTCCATGTCCTGCTGGAGTCCATCCAGCGCCGCAAAGTAGTTCTGGCTTTCATTCGTGCCACCAGCACTTAATACCTCTTCAGTTATTATTGGAGTTGCAGCTTTCTTCTGTTTTTCGATTTTTCGTATCGGACCACTCTCTTGAACTTGTTTTGCCGTCTTGAACATTTCTTCGTACGTTTGAATTCTTGCCTTTAGCTCTTCGATTTCACTTCGAAGGCGACTTACTTCCTGTCTATCTTCGAGCACTTGTGTTTTGCGACCGGCATCTGCGGTATCCTGGGTGCTCGTGTGTCTCCGCTTGTTGACACTTGCCAATTTCACACCGTCACTCTCCCCGGGGCCCCCCAACGGAGGGAAGCCGTCGGGCTCCTCCATACAGCAGTCCCGAGTTGTCTTTGGTTTGTTGCTTTTCTTGATTTATTGGTATGGTTGGTCGATGCCTTCGACGATTAATTCTTCCCCAATAAAATCAAAACTTGCTTTTGACTGACTCGTACAAAATTAATTCAATTATTTGAAACTGACTTTTGTGAAAAATTAATTAATTTTTAAAATTAGTGACAGGAGCGATTAAAAACACGTCTACACGCAACGAGTGCTAGACGTAGAAATAAGCTTGCAGGGATTTATCGGCATGACTGCCACTAGTTTCCATTACTGCTAATACTATGAAATTTTAAATTGAGTGCTGAATTCATATTTCCTCATTCGCGGGCTTGAAAGAGATAGTTGAGATAGTTTGAGGGTAAATTTGTTTGCATTGAGTGGGCCTATGTTGTATTGGGTTATAATAATTAAAATCGTTTCACCGTTCCTACACTTGAATTATTTCAATGAAACTTGAAATTATTTCCGTTTCTTGTTTAGCATTTGTATTGAAAAATTTGACTTGTATATAAATTTTATATTCATTTCACGCGGTTGGTTTATTTATTTTACTTTAATTTAATTGCATTGAGCATTTTTGTCCAAATGGCTACTCATTAATTTATTTAAACAAATGCATATTTTTGTATGTAGTCAATTTATGAAACTTAAGCACGTAGCGACTAGAGATTGTACCGATCACTTGATTTCAATAAGCGCTCTCAGGAAATTATTTGAATGCTAGTTCTATTTAAAACATAAGACCTGAATATTCATGCTGGTATTTTGCAAGAGGACCTTTACTTATTTCCGCCATTCTCTGCACCAAGGCCTGGATTTACTCGGCTTCTTATAATGCCATCGAATATGTCCTGGCTCGCCGCAGTTTCAACATTTCAACGAACCTCTGCCATTGTGGTTGTCAATCTGTAGGCAAATGCATCTTTGATGGTTCGCTTATTGGCTAGCTACAATGCCTGTAGTAGCTCCCGATCATGTAATGTTATTACGAAGATTTCTATTGCAATATCGTTACGGAGCTCTGGATCAGATGCCAGGCATGATAATAGAGCAAGCCGTTCAATACCCTGGACCAGTTGTTGCAGTGCTTCTCCTGGCTTCTACAAACGATTCCGGAGTTGTGAGAAATAAAATTGCTTCATGTGTTCATCTCCATACCGTTCATCCAATGCTTTCACAAGCTCGGTGTATGCGCTATGCAGAGTTTAGAATGGACTGTACTATTTCTGCAGCAGGTCTCGCTAGATTGTCAATTATTTATGTACTATGAAACACGGCGGCTCGATCACATAGTTCACCAACCTTATTCTACAACTTTTAAAACATCATTTCGTGATTTTTTCCTATCGCCAATTGATCCCTAATCAATGCGTCGTCAATTGCGCCTACTAAATGGCCAATATGTTGTAGTAGCCTAGTTTCGTTACAGTGGCCTGCATACATATCACTCGAGGTGATATTTTTTAATTAAAATCAGATATTTTCAAGTTCCTGGTTATATGAAGAGCTAGAAGGGTTTTGCACTTACGGTGCGCACGTTTCCGTAGAGATTCTCGCCGCCTGTCTTTACTCCGAGCGCTTTGAACTCTAAAGTCCTCCTTATCAAGCACTACACATAGAATTACTTACTATTTTCAAAAATTTACAATTTAATCAACAATTCTTATATTTGCAGTTGGAAAGACATCAATTGCCCATTTCGCAAGGATCCACGAACACATTTAGTTTTTCTACCTACACTTCTTCGTTGGAAGGCAGCACAACGATTAGATGGTGAGCGTTGTTCAAATGAGGATCTCGTTGACATGCTTTTCGAAGATGAGGACTAATGCTGGATCAGAACCTTACCAAACTTAGGGAATGTTCATAACTATTCTTAATAGTATGTTAAATTTGAATCTAGACTTTTCATACGTAAAGAATTATGAAATGTGTACAATACTAGATTTATGGTGTAAACACATTTTTTAGAGACGAAACGATAACAAAATAAATTAAAAACAAACAGAATATGTCTTTTATTCAAATTATATGTCGACGTATAACTTTGTTTATAAATATGAAAATACAATAGAATAATTTAAAACGAAATTTTCCGTAAAACATTTAACGAAATATAAATGTTACTAGTAATTATTTTTATATTTCTTAATTTCTACCATTATCACATGAATATTTGTCAGCTGTGCACGTGCATTAGGCGTTAACAATTTATGGAATCGATGATAATATTGCACTAGAGCGGCCAAAGCCAATTGCAACAATGTTGAACCGGTCAACAATGATGGAAATGATAGCAGAACTTCTCTATTCAGTTCTTCCAAAGACTTTTTCCAATTTGCTGAAAAGTTCGCCACTAGTTGTAAACTTCTTCGCTCCTGTCGTCGTAGCTCATCCATTTGATCCTTCTCAAGCATTTGCTCACATTCCTTCACAAATTGGATTATTCCACCGAAATGTGGTGCAAGTATCTCTTCAACATATTCATTACTTCTAGCTGACAGTTGTTCACGGAATGCTTCAGCCTCTTTGGAGTTGTCGCGTGTATGCTCCATTAAAATGCCAAGGACGAGGTCGTAATTGTTGATAAGGTAGATAAGTTGTTCTTTCCTTGACGGGAATATTGCTGCCATACGAAGAATGAAGCATTCGACTTCGTTTTGAAGTTCGAGCAAAAGGCGACTAACGAGTTCATTGGGAAAATGTTCGGAGATACCAACGATTGCTGCAGAGAATTCCGCATAGCGACGAGTGATCTTAGAGGAAAATGAAAAAATATTTAAAATTTGAAAGGACAAGAAGAATATTCGATAAACTCACATAATGTGGACCGAGTTCCTTGTTGAATTTTGTAGGATCGCAGTCTCGTATGCTCTGAATGTTTAGACGAAAAACATGTTCGAATCTTGGCCAAATAACAGCTTGTAACGAATCCCAATATCTATGGAAAAAATCATTAGATAGTAGTTAAAGATATTTGATGAAATATCTGCAAGTTGTTTTATATATACTTGTCCAAAGCTGGTACACAGCGTTTATGGCACATTAACTGATATCTGAAGATAAGCTGGATACAAAGAAACATAGCAATTGTATCATAGCAATCTAAAATGAACGTTTCCAGATTTTTCTGCAAAACGTTAAAAATCATTATGCAATTGAAATATAAAGATTCAATGAGACTTACTATCATTAAAGTAAGGGTTTTACCCATAATTTGGTTGAAAAGGTCCTGCGCTTGTGCACTTCTCACCATGAAGAATTCTGTGACGAAGAGATATTCTCTACATGCGTTATCCACTAAAGCGTATTGCTCCGATCGAAATAATGCTTCAAAAGTGTACTAAAATATTTACAGCATAAATCTAGGTAAATGTTGTTGAATTTTAGTTTTAAAGATTTTACCCGATTTTTCACTTGTGCATGGGGAACAATAATAGGCGCCTCCAGCTGCTGATTTAAAACATCCCCACGATTGCCAATCGTAAAAACAGTACTTTTATTTTTTAGTGATGTGTTTTTAGTGAATAGTCCTCGCGACGCGGTGTCTTCGATACCCATGAGATCGTCTTTAGTCACAGATTCTTCGAATCTTAGTGATGAAAGGCGGGATGAATAGCTCTGAGGTCGTAAATATGATTAAGAATGTCAATTAAAATTATATGAAGATGTAATTAAATAAAAAATAAAATTATAATGAAGAAGTAAAATCGTGTCTCTCCGTCTTACCAAAATTTTCAATTTAGGTCATCAAAATTTTCAAAGATTTTTAAGTGAGCCACAACTGCATCGTAGACGATCCCAAGCCCGTTTGAGAAAGGCGAAGAAATGACAATGGCTAAATTATTCGAGGGTTTGTATTTTTCGTTGCTTTCTTTTGATTTTCAGCTCATTATTCCCACATATAGTATTATTGTTGTCTGTTTGTGTAAGCATTTTTTTCAAATATTAGAGATAAGTTTCAACATCAGGGTTAGGTGTAGTAATCGAGCAGAAAACCGGCATAACACCGATCCAAATTGTAATTGCAGATTTGAAAAATTTAATCATTCAAATTTATATTTTTAAAAATTATAAAAAAAAAAAAAATATATATATATATATATATATATATATATATATATATATTATATATATATATATATATATATATATATATATATATATATATATATATATATATATATATATATATATATATATATATATATATATATATATATATATATATATATATATATATATATATATATATATATATATATGTATACATGCATATATTTTTTTTGTTACTATAAATATAAATTTTATATTATTTTTTTTCATATATTGATTTTAATTTTTTTTTAACATTTATATTCTTTATATTTATCTTTTATTGTTATTAAAATTTTTCTACATTATCCCATATTGATTTAATAATTCAAGTCTGCAATTAAAAATTCGGACATGAAAACACTTTTATAACTACTACCGTCGCGGCATGTACAGTACAGCGGCTGAAGAGAACAAGCGAGAAGTCTGCTTTTGATCGCCACAGCGATCAGTTCGGGGGAGTCTGTTATAAATCACCACACAGAGCGGGCGCCGCGAGAACCACGCCAGCCCATCGAACAAAAGTCTAATTTCGGGACGTACGTAGAAAATCGTTTTAATCGTCGTTATTTGATCGAACGTTGATTTGCTCGTTTCTGTCGCAAATAAAAGCTTGTTTGTTCTCTTGTAGTGTAGTAAACTCATCGGAAAAAAAACGCAAAACCAAAAAGTCGATAAAAGGTTAAAATTCGAATGCGAAATACATCTGACAGATTGAGTTCCGCGCAATTGAAAATCCATAGGTCTATCTCGTCTACCCCCTGTAGAGGCCAGCAAATCGGAAATATGTGTGACTGAGTTATAATTTCTCCTTGGATTATTGGTGTAGCCTCACTTTCGGATAACTGAAGAAAAAATCCACCGTTAGAACACGTCAACAGAAAAAGAAGTCCAAGTTGATCGAGTCTATCTTTTCTTTAGTAGTGGACGGCTAAATGTATGCCTACAACAACCTGCCTCACTCCCATCAACCTGTGACTATACAAATTGTTATTTATACGGGGGCTAACGTGAAATTACGAAGCCAGTAGATTTCACTCCTATTAACGGGTACGGAATGCGCCGTAATTGAGAAGACAGTCCTAACACCACCAACAGACCGAATCTCTCGTCTCTGCTTCGCGTATAATTGAATGGGACAAGAAGACGATAGTGAGATCTACAAAGACAATTCGAAGGAATAAGAATGATATTGGCCCAATTACGCACAAAATCGATATTTTCAACAAAATCCCACCGACCAAGATGATTGCTCCTCTGCAAGGAAGGCAAATTACAACGTGAAATGACATTCACCTACGACAAGGAAAGTGGAGTTTCAGTGGAACAAACGTGACAATTATTTTTACGGTCCGGTCGCACTAGCTCGTTGTCAAGTGATGCAAGAAAATAATAGTAGCAACCAGATTTCAGTCGTTGATGCAACAACCAGCCTTTGGAATTAAATAGCAATTACGGGTCGTGCGTTCCCCAGCCGCGAACCATTTGCGTGTTTGTTTACAATCCATTTCCATACGGAATTGGACACCTCGCAGTCACCAATAAGTGTGAATTATCGCGATAAGTAGTCAACGATGCACCACCATCGACCACCAGTGCAAAAGTAAATTATTCACACGAATCACAACCTAAGTCACCAATATTGTCGTATCGGGGGTCAATCGATCAATCAATTCGGAAGTCTGTTGATTGGTCTGAAGCTACTCGCTCGAGGCAGGCTATGAGCTCAAGCTGGATTACAACGGCCGAATATAGTGGATAAATCCAATTATCACGAAAACGATCGAAATAAAGTGCAATGATCGCTTGGGCAAAAAAGGTTCGAGTGAAGTGCAACCTTGATGATACCATCGGTGACCTCAGGAAATTAGTTGCAGCTCAAACGGGAACCAATAGCCAAAAGATCGTTTTGAAGAAATGGTACACTATCTACAAGGACCCGATTCGACTATGTGACTATGAAATACGTGATGGCATGAGCTTGGAATTATACTATCAGTACTGAATGCACAGTTATCCTTTTGTCTCCCTTTTTTTATTCAAAAAACAGTCTCATAATAATTTAGTTTAAGTGCTCCTCTTACTAATGAAAGGTCTAAATGATAAATTCTTTTTGGTGATCATAAGGAAGTTGTTTTGTACAGTGCAAAATTGCCTGTATTATCCTTGGCGTTGTTAGGTTTATGTCTATCGCTTCTTGTCTTTTAGACGAGACAAATGTTGTTTGAGTCTATGTTTGAAATTGGTAGCACGCTGGTTAATGTCAAAACGTTAGTTAAAGTCAACATTTTTATTATAGTGAAATTCACGAACCAGCAACGCTTGGAAATTATTAAAAATTACTACCGAAATTCTGAGTCGGTGGTCGCAACTTTAAGAGCGCTTATTCCAATTTTCGGCCGTTATAATCGTCCCACCCGACAGGCTGTGCGTGCTATAGTGGATAAGTTCGAGTCCAAATATTCACTATTGAACGTTCCGGTACCAAAACGACGTTGTACCGCTTAAAGCGAAGGAAATTTCGCATCCGTAAGTACATCGATTCAAAATGGGTCAAATCAGTCGATTCCACGTCGATCTCAAGAATTGGGCATCGCTCAAACGACACTGTGGCGTGTTTTGGGAAAAGACCTTGACCTACATGGTTACAAGATCTAATTGACTCAAAAACTAAATCCACTTGATGATTCGAAACGTCGAAACTTCTCCAATTGGGCCCTGGCAAAACTTGAAGAAAATGAAGAATTTCAACGAAAACTCATCTTCAGCGATGAAGCTCATTTCTGGCTCAAAGGCTTTGTTAATTAGCGAAATATGCGTTATTGATTTGCAACAAACCCATATGTGCTTCTTGAGATACCGTTGCATCCGCAAGTAATTACTGTTAGGTGCGGTTTTCATACCGGAGGCGTGATTGGCCCTAGTTCTCGTGGATGAAAACGACCGTCTTGTTACAGTCAATGGAGAGAGCTATCATGTTATTTTGGAAGATTATTTGTGGCCAGAATTGGATGAATTTGACATAAACGATATGTAGTTTCAACAAGACGGTGCCACTAGTCACACAGCACGCCTCACAATCGATTTATTGAAAGGCAAATTTGGTGAACGATCTCGAGAAATGTTCCGGTCGAATGGCCGCCTCGTTCATGCGATCGAACGCCATTGGATTTATTTTTATGAGGCCATAACAACTCACTGGTCTATGCCAACAAGCCAGCAATATTAGACGAGCGCAAAGATTATATTCAACGCGAAATTGCCAACGTTCCGGTAGAAATGTGTGCCAGAGTGGTGGAAAATTGGATCCAAAGAATCGACCGCTGTAAACGGGCTTGTGGTGGTCATATGACCAAAATCGAATCTTATTCATAAAATATAATGCTTGCAATACACCCACAATAAATTTGAACTCAATGTCTCAAATATTTCTGCGTTTTATTAATAATTAAAATTGTTATGAACCTAATGGAAAACTCTTTACAATATCTTCACTGAGAACATGTCTTTGTTAGTGAATTGTCTTAAGAGATGCTTTAATATTCATAGGGATTTCCAAGCAAGTCCGCGGATGGTCTGATCTTCCGTTACAGAAGATTTTTGTACCACGTATGTTCAAACCATATCTTCATTTGTTTCTTAGCCACGGCTCTTAAGCAACTGTGATGGGTTGTGATGATTTTGTCTGCAGCAAGCGTGCTGATTATGTCTTAAAGATGAGGCGGCAATGGCTTGATATAACTTAATCTGGGTAAAGCATAAATTCATAGCCTTAACTGAAGTTCTCTCTTTATCCGTTTTCATTTGGGAAAGATGACCTTTCGTCTCCAAGAGAGCAGATGATGGCGTGATCCCAGGCGGAACTCAAAAGATCCGCATGGCCTGATGCAACCCGACCACTGGGGCAGTTTTGCTCGCAGGAAATGATCTTCTAGCTTCACGTAGATAATTCTAGGTTCTGCATCTTGAGGCATAAGTTTGATGGGATCCTTGACTACTGCTGGGATCCAACTTTCAGCCCTAATCAGCTTAATGGGCGTGCCATCTTTGACAAGGGTGAACTTCGCACACTTGTAAGCTGTAGCCTTGAGAACAACCACTTTGGTGAATCATTCGTTGGCCCGTTCATCTGAGCATTTAGCTTGTAGAATGCTTTTGTATGGAACAGTGATATTCCCCGAGACTTCGAATAAGCGGTTGGAGAATACTCTTTCGCTCTCAACATCAATCCTGGTCCAATGCGAACTCCATTTCAAGGTTGACGCATTAGAGTGATTTTGGTCTCTTGAGAGTAATGTTTCTTGATTACCATCCGACATCTATGATTGTGTCTGGTTATCAGGCTTTACCACCGTGGAGTGTTCTTGTTTAGACAAATCCTCGGCAGACCTGCTCCTCTTTTGCGGCTGTGCACAAGAGTTCATTTCGTCCTTCCATCCATCAGCCAGTTTTAGCTTAAGCATTGCTCTGCAGTGAGCGTTGTTGCGTTGAGTCTGGTCAGTTGAACCCGATATGGAAGAGCTACTAAATTCAGCTGTTACCTGTGGAGAATTGGTCGACCCTGTGAGGGCAGCCAGGGACACTTGCAAGGTGTGCTTCATGTTCGAGCGGTCAGTAACGGATTTACCAATCGCTGACACAAGGCTCGCCTAAGTAGTAGTTATGGGGGCATTTGCTTTAAATATTAACAATAATTTGAATGATGGATACTTTGAATGATAGTTATTATCAGACCACTCTTAAAATAAGTACAATGGAAGGAAAGACAAAAATTAATATTATTTATATCAGGTGAAAATTGCGTGTAGTTTGCAAACAATAACTTCTCCAATGTTGTTAGGAATCAGAAATCATGGATTTTATTGGTTATATTTGAAAAGCAACTTCTAGCTCCTAACAGGTGTCCATAAGGTAATATTTACACGGTCTTCAGATTTCAAGTTGAAAATTAATTAATACCACAATACCTCCAAATAATCCCCACGGCACTTACCTTGAAATAGCTATAATAAATTTTGCTCATTGTATCGACATATTCGTTGCATATTTCCTGAGCCACTTGCCGTTCATTTGAGAGAATAAATTCAAAGAAAAACTTATGCTTCAACATAGCATTCTGTGGAACTTGATAATTTGTCATTGGCTTCCTAAACTTATAGGTTTGCTCCAAGAGATATGTCCGGATTTTCGACATTGCCTTAATTTTCAATTTATTCAACACATCACTAACATCGGCTGCACTCTTCGACTCCTTGAAGTTCAACTCTTTAATGAGATTCAATTTATGATTCAAACGATTCAACTCGCTTATGAATTCCTTCTCCGTCACCGGTGTCTCCATTATCGTTGTAATCATCTCCTCAGGCACAGCCATATCCTCGATAAATTGTGATAGCTGTGCCCGAACCGACTGTCGATTTGTAAGTTGAACCGACATCAAAACAGATTTCTTCTGCAAAGTAGTAATTTCCGAACTAATGTTACTCAGCACACTTTGAAAGTTCATCAGCATCGATTCCATTCGTTCGAGGATTTCATCGCATTCACCGATTTGATTGTGCAGACTGGCTATGTTTTGACTTTCTTTAATATAATCCTCGATTGATTTGTTTTCCACTTGTTTAAATTCCTTCTCTATTTGTTGTGAATACTGACGAAGATCGGTTCCTGTTTTTAAGATTTCCTGCACTTCCTCGTCATCAAGCTGCTCCGGCAAACTATTATCCATTTGCGACATTTTGTAAAAAATGTAGTCCGGCAAAATTTAGACCGCCACAATAATTGCTAAGGCTGTAATCACTAAAAATATTTCTCAGAACGCCAGCAATAACAAAATCTCAACAAAACGGTGACACTTCACCCGATTGTCATTTGATTATCCCCATCTCCCCTATATCACATTCCAATAAGCAATTGCAAAAGAATAACAACAGTACAGTACACCTCAAAATCTGCGATGCACCTGCACCTGATGCGCATTACAGCTGATTTTGACTCACCGTTGTATCTCGCTATCAATTGTCATCTTCGCGTATTGTTTCCAAACAATAAGCTATTTCGGGAATCCTGTCGAGCACGCAAATTTAGGATTGTGCGATGGAGCGAAAAGGGCGTCGCATTCGACGTGTTTCGCTTCTCAACATTTCGTGGGACGATGTTCTCTTTCCACGTTTAGTGCCATATCTTTCACTCAAGGACTTGTTCAATTTCCGATGCTGCTCCAGATTGTGTAAAATATTTGTGGAAAGAAGTTTCGCTTATCGCAAGAAAATCAATTTATCTGGCTTTAATTCACCCAACATCGCGTCAGCCTTTCAAGTGCTCAGTGAACATTGTCAGAGGTTGGATGAAATAAATCTAGCAAAATGCCTCTGGCTGAATGACGACCTGCTCATTCCACTATTGAACAAGAACAAGAAGTTGAAAGTAGTGAATTTAAATGAGTGTACGTCGATGTCCTCCGTCGGTCTGCAACCTGTGATAATTGAGTGTAAGTTACTGCGAGTCCTGAAACTATCGAAGTGTGAATGGTTAACGTCGGGAGCAGTTGACGCGCTCACCCTGCATCAAAGTAACTTGGTTGAGTTGGATATATCCTACTGTTACGCAATAGGCGAAAGGTGTCTCATCATTTTCTTCCGAATGTTCGACAAACTCGAGGTCCTTTCGCTCGCCAACACACCTAGCGTGACCGACTTTGTCCTAATGCAGATAGCTCACTATTGTCCAAAGGTGAAACATTTGAATTTAACAGGATGCCATCAAGTTTCTGACTTGGGAATAGAGTAAGTCATTCAAACCGCGTGTTATGACATGTGTAACAACTAATTATTCATTTCAGCGCAATTACAACCCATTGCAAAGAATTAGAATCGCTGATGGTGCAACGATGTCCGAATGTAACAGAACGAGTTCTGGGACGGTTACGGGGACGCGTCAACATTGATCGACCCAGGCAACTAGAACATTGGCCTACTTTTGATGCTAGAATATTTTTACAAGTTTAACTTGGATGCGACTATAGGTAAATTTAATCGAACGAAATAATAGAACATAAATGTAGCTAGGCTAGGCGGCTCACATATTTTCAATTTGCAATCGATTTCACATTCCAATGACAAAAGTTATTCGAGACCTGATTGGGAGCAATATTACATTATTAAATTGTTATTCGTTTTATCTTTGTATACTGTTACAAACCGACATAAATGTAATTGTTTGATCGTAGTGTGGTGCGAAGTAATCATAAGAAAACTTTATTAAAAATATAAATGTACTTTGCGTGTAGTTGGGGAATAAATGTATTTATTAAATATATACTAAACATTAAAGAGTTTTACACTAGAAAAGCTTATAGACGGTTGATCCAGAATGAGTAAAAAAACATTGAAAATGTTGATTTTGACTTCAGGGCAGCTACAAAGTGACTTTTCGACAGCGGAAATTCGCATTTAGGTGAAATCTGGAATTTTTAAGTCTTACCCCGAAACGCGCACACGTTTTCAAGAAAAATCGCTTTGAATTTAAATCTTCGATGCGAAAGCGACCATTACACAATCGTGAAACCAACAAAGGGATTATGTCTTCATTCCGGTTTGAAATGAAAATAATCGACTGAATTAAAAAAAAAAACATTGGGAAAGTTTCAAAGAAAGTTTAAGTTTAATTGGGAGTACCAGGAGCAATATCCCTTGCCCAACGGTTCCTAATGACAGAAATCTAACTAGCGATGAAATATATCTTCATTTACCGAAGTTAGAAATGTTGACGTTGGAAGCGATTGAGAAAGTTAGTCCCAAGATTAAATATCAAAACAAAATGCAAGGATATGAGGCTTCTCACATACGTCAACAATATTTATTGGTGATTTTTGGACTACACTATCCCTCGTTGGCTTAGTTGAAATTAGACCTTAAAAATGTCCGGAACATAACCCATTCATACTTTAGGAGTGAAGTCGGTAACTAATTTGCACAAAAGTTAATAGTATATTTCGTAAGAAGCCTCGAGTGAAGGTATCGAATCTTAAAGTCACTAATAATGAGATAAATCTTTTAAATAGGGCTGGTATTGAAATTAATAGTACGACTCTAGATACTGATGGAAATAGGATTATATGTGATAGGATTACAGAAGTTTGCCCTGATCAGAGCTTATTTTTAATTGGTCCACCTACCAAGCCTTGAGAGAGGGACACAAATACGAAGTCGTTGAAGCAAAAGTTTCCAGCTTCAAATCAAGCCTGAACGGCGAATCCATTCTTTATTTCAATGAAACACTGATCTCCGACATCATACTGAGCGGAAATCTTCTTGATTATTTTGTCAGCTATGAAGACTTTTGTCGCATATCTGGCAGGATAAACAGCAAGAAATTATGTGGTATTGACGGTATTCCCAATTAGAAATTATTACATAATTGTTGTTATAGGTGAAATCCGTTAAGTACAACAGCGATAGTAACTGCCTAAGCGGGCTAAGATTTTGGGCTTCGCTAGATTGACCTTACCTGGCAACAGGTATGCATGCTGGAACTAGTTTCTACGGTGTCATGGACGGGTGTTTTTCACCAGCGCAAAGTCCGTTACAAAAATATTTTCGTGCGTACGAATTAAAGATATATTTTGGCCTGGCGAAAAGCCGAAGGAGATCTATTAAGGCTGCTTACTCTACTGATGACACAAATCATCCTTTCGTTTTCAACGGACAAGCTAGCTAATAGGTGAAAATTTGGCAGCCGGGTGGATTTGGTGCCCCCACGCACCTTCCCATCCGGATTTAAATCCCGATGAGTAAGTCCATCTTCAAAGACCTATCATCCATGGCGTGAAAGCCCCTAACACCAACGAAGAATTTGGGCAACCCTATGGGGTCTACATCAGAAGATGTATCCCCTCACGTAGCGGTTCCCTACCCATTTCAGAGGTAGACAAGAGGACCCAGTTTTGGATGGTTTCACAATTCATTTTCGTTTCGCGGTTATTCAAAAATTTTCCTATCTGCATAGGTCTAACTTTGACGATCCCAGTCAACTTGAAAAATGTCTCTCCAATGTAGTGCTCTAATCGATGAATCAATACTGTGGACGACCAAGGAATACCAGGCTAGCCCGAGATTTACCAAAAGAAACTAATAAATACACCTGTGCATTAGAAACCGAAACCAAAAACAAAAAGAAATACTAAAATACATGTTTCATTAAAAAAAAAATACCGGAAATTAAAATTGTTCGGTATATCCTGTTTAGGATAAATATCAAATGAAACGAGCGGCAGTGGCAACATTGTTTTTTCTATATAACTTTGGGTGAGTCGAGTGAGTACAGTCTGTAAATTGGGAGCGTAGAGTGTGGCTGGCACTTGGATGCCGAATAAAAGAAAGTATATTTCAGATTGATAAAGTGCGTTTCATTCAAATTCGATGTTTGGGATACGGGGCATAGTTTTTTTTTTCTAACATTTTTGGTGCCTCCTGTGAGGAATTGAATTTGAGACACCTGTGGCTCTTTTTACAGTAATTTTCTGGACAAAGCGCGTGTTGTGCAGTGGTTGGCTTGATGGCGCTTGGACATATATACAGACATTTCCGTGATCATGCATGCTTGCATTTTGCTTAGAACATTCTTTTGCCAGTTATTGGATTGTGGCATCGTATATTCTAGTGACATTTTTTGCATTCGGTTTGTTTTTCGTGGCTCTTATTGACATACTTGCACATATTGTGCGCGTGTGTGTGTGGGTTTCTCCGAACAGTTGGTGTCGTATATCCCAGTGGCATTTTTTTGTATTCGGATTGTTTTTCGTGACTCGTATTCCCATAATTATATATGCTTTGAATCGTGTGATTGTGTGGTTTATTGGCTGGAGTGGCGTTTTTTGACTAGCATCATGTTGCAGGCACCATTTTCTGTTTTTTTGTTGTTGAGGCGAATTACTTAGGAAGAGAGCGAGATGGCGGACTTGAATAAGCGTACAGCGGTAATGGCGGCTATTCGGCGGATAGCATCGGCGGATAGCATCGGCAGTACGAGTTGACACTTATAATTAGCCCGAGCAGGAATTGGATCAAGAGCTGGTGATGGTGGCCCCACTGACGGTTTCTGGCAACGCACCACGGAATCATTTTGCGTGACTGGCCGACGCAGTGCAGACATTTATGCACGTCAGCAACCAGATTGTTCTTTTGGCAACAGCACTTGGATACATTACTGACGGCTTTGGTAATCGACACCGATGTCAATTATTATGTGATCCTGGATCTCAAGTCAGCTTCATAACTTTGCGATTCTTCAATAACTTGGCAGTCCGTAAGAGACGATACGAAATTCAAGTGGATGGCGCTGCCTCATCGTCTCCGACATACACCCGTGGCAGATCCAAGTTGCAACTATCATCGACCACTCAACCGGCAGTCGCATTGGAGGCAAAACTGACGATAGATACAAGCCATATGGCAGCAGCGCTTACTACCACACACATGACCATTAGTAGGCCGACTTTGCTGGCGAACTTACATGGCGTTATATGAAGAATTGCGGAGGTGCCAACAAAAATTCGAGGTTTTGTACGGTTTAGAGACGGATTTCTAAAGTGAAATCCAGATGATCCGCGGAGAACACAATAGCGCTCCTAGTGAAGTGGAAATTATTTCAGTTCTTATACCCGTTTAGTTTTTATCGCCTTCCAAAGTGAATTTATAGGAGTTTGTTTACATCTCAACGCTGAGCTATCAGTCGAAGGTGCAAAACGTGTGCTTCATTTGCTCGTCTTGGAAAGTTTAGGAGCACAATGGGCTATACAAGGTGAATTTATAGCATGCACGGAATGCGTTCGGCACGTTTTTTATTCGGAAAATAGTATATATGACGAAATATAAGCATTTGCTAATGCCGCAGTTGGGTGACAGCTACCGGAAGCTTGTCCATAGTAGGCCGACTAATACATATGCAAATTGCTACCATATGGCTTGTATCTATCGTCAGTTTTGATTGGAGGTCGAATTACACATTCTTAACTCAATAACATCACCTATACCAGTAGCTCGGATTGCGGATTCATGTTGGAATCATTTGCGCTCACTACCATTGGCTGATCCAGCTTTTGGGATTCCTGGCAGAATAGACGCGTTGATTTGTGCGGATTTGTGCTCAATCATTCAAGATGGCATAGTACGTGGTTTAACCGATGAACCTTTTGCGCAGGCAACGCTACTCGGCTGGGTAGTGTTCGGTCCAGCTTCAACCGACTCGGACACTTTTGCACCTGTGCGTTCATTATATGTACAGCCTGGCGACAGTGATCAATGTCTCGACGATCTTCTCCATAATTTTTGGGAGATCGAAGAGGTCACAGCAGCGTCAGATATGACGATTGAGGCGGACATTTATGAGAAGCTGTTTTTGGCAACGCATTCGAGCAAAACAAAAGTAATATTTATATTATTTTTAATCAATATTGAATTACCAAGATATCACGAACATATCACGAAATTTAAACGCGATTGAATATATTGTAATTTAAACGTTTACCCATCCGATATACGATCAAAATGATATAGGCGCTACTCATGCAGTCGTCCCTAATTTCAGACAGTAGCATTGATAGGTATGAATGTTCAAAAGCGAAAATACGTCATTTGCTGAGCGCTTAAGTATAAAAATACTAATCAATAATATTATACAAGTTGGATATGAAATTTCACCTTAAAACCATTTAATTTAAATAAAAAAATCTAGTTTAAAGATATCATGATATTAAAGAAAAACGTTCGATAGCCGAGGATAATGTTCCCCCTTTTTTGTAGCCTAGCTTAAATTATGAATAACTTGTGTTTCGCTATAGTATTTGTAAATTTAACTATAGCATCTATTGGACAAGTTTTGTAAATTATCTACACTAGATGTGCCGGTTTAGTGTTTTCTCCAAATTGCTCAATACTGAGAAAATGGGCGTTTTCCTTGCAAGTATATTACTTTTAAAATTGAAAAAATGTAAAACCTCAATAAATTATCAACATTCGGAAGGAACACACTTATTGACATTGATTCCTTCCTGAACTAACCCTAAAATATCAATAAGTCCGTGACTATTATAGCAGTTAAAACAACATTGCACTGTTTACACCAGCATACTGCCGAAACAATTTCGTTACTTTTTCTTTCCGACTTCAATTTTTCTTACTAAGCAATGTTTTTGGAAGCCCTTTGCAATAAATAACATTGAATCACTTCACTGCCGCACGCTATACAATCTCCGTCAGTAGCAAGAACCACGAAATTCTTCACATCTATATGACTCGTAAATGAACGCGACGAATATGGGGGCAAGTTAACTTTTCATAACTTTAATTGGCTATCTGAACTTGCTGCAATTATTTCATGTGTATTGAAGAATTCCACGTATGATACAGCCTTTTCAGGTTCTTTGAACACACATTTTGCACGACTCATATTTCGCAGATCATAAAAAGGAACGTCATGATCTACCGAACCGAAAGCTAATTGGTATGAAATTTTTAAATCAAATTTAACACCGCAAACATTCGTCTTCGCTTCTGATGTCGCAATAGGGTGTTCATCCTCTGTCACTGGGCTAGTTGGGCAACGAAAACGTTCAGCCTCGACGCACTTGCTCGTTCTTTGGTGGTCCAGATAACCCCACTTCTAGGCATGCAAAAAATTACAAAATTAGAGCCTATGCACGAACCGAACAAACCTTGATGATAGTGTTCGCTGACGAAGACACGTTTCTTTACCGTGCTCGTCGGGGAGGACTGCAGGTCACTTCCATGGGCCGCACCAAGAATAGGTGGCGCTCCTTCAACTTTTAAGCCACGGGTTAGCTTCCGCACTAAAAATCTACCACAAAGAGATAATGTACACTAAAAGAAGGTTTTTCTTCTTGAACCCCTACCTGGCAGCTCGTCCATTCATTGCTCGCGTAAGAACACCCTTGGCACGTAGTGGCGTTGGGGATTCACGATATTGTGTCGACCTGTGGTCACACGTGGGAACTCCGTATGTAGCACTTGCCTTTTGTTCAAGAAAAAGTATAACTTTCTCTACTTGACTTTTCTTAACGCGTAAAATTTAAAATTTCGGCGTACACTAGGCCCGGACGATACTCAGCTGTTAAAACCAAAACTGACGATAGATACAAGCCATATGGTAGCAATTTGCATATGTATTAGTCGGCCTACTATGGACAAGCTTCCGGTAGCTGTCACCCAACTGCGGCATTAGCAAATGCTTATATTTCGTCATATATACTATTTTCCGAATAAAAAACGTGCCGAACGCATTCCGTGCATGCTATAAATTCACCTTGTATAGCCCATTGTGCTCCTAAACTTTCCAAGACGAGCATATGAAGCACACGTTTTGCACCTTCGACTGATAGTTCAGCGTTGAGATGTAAACAAACTCCTATAAATTCACTTTGGAAGGCGATAAAAACTAAACGGGTATAAGAACTGAAATAATTTTCACTTCACTAGGAGCGCTATTGTGTTCTCCGCGGATCATCTGGATTTCACTGTAGAAATCCGTCTCTAAACCGTACGAAACCTCGAATTTCTGTTGGCACCTCCACAATTCTTCATATAACGCCATGTAAGTTAGCCAGCAAAGTCGGCCTACTAATGGTCATGTGTGTGGTAGTAAGCGCTGCTGCCATATGGCTTGTATCCAAAACTGACGATAGATACAAGCCATATGGCAGCAGCGCTTACTACCACACACATGACCATTAGTAGGCCGACTTTGCTGGCTAACTTACATGGCGTTATATGAAGAGTTGTGGAGGTGCCAACAAAAATTCCAGGTTTTGTACGGTTTAGAGACGGATTTCTACAGTGAAATCCAGATGATCCGTGGAGAACACAATAGCGCTCCTAGTGAAGTGGAAATTATTTCAGTTCTTATACCCGTTTAGTTTTTATCGCCTTCCAAAGTGAATTTATAGGAGTTTGTTTACATCTCAACGCTGAGCTATCAGTCGAAGGTGCAAAACGTGTGCTTCATTTGCTCGTCTTGGAAAGTTTAGGAGCACAATGGGCTATACAAGGTGAATTTATAGCATGCACGGAATGCGTTCGGCACGTTTTTTATTCGGAAAATAGTATATATGACGAAATATAAGCATTTGCTAATGCCTCAGTTGGGTGACAGCTACCGGAAGCTTGTCCATAGTAGGCCGACTAATACATATGCAAATTGCTACTATATGGCTTGTATCTATCGTCAGTTTTGATCCAAAACTGACGATAGATACAAGCCATATGGCAGCAGCGCTTACTACCACACACATGACCATTAGTAGGCCGACTTTGCTGGCTAACTTACATGGCGTTATATGAAGAGTTGTGGAGGTGCCAACAAAAATTCGAGGTTTTGTACGGTTTAGAGACGGATTTCTACAGTGAAATCCAGATGATCCGTGGAGAACACAATAGCGCTCCTAGTGAAGTGGAAATTATTTCAGTTCTTATACCCGTTTAGTTTTTATCGCCTTCCAAAGTGAATTTATAGGAGTTTGTTTACATCTCAACGCTGAGCTATCAGTCGAAGGTGCAAAACGTGTGCTTCATTTGCTCGTCTTGGAAAGTTTAGGAGCACAATGGGCTATACAAGGTGAATTTATAGCATGCACGGAATGCGTTCGGCACGTTTTTTATTCGGAAAATAGTATATATGACGAAATATAAGCATTTGCTAATGCCTCAGTTGGGTGACAGCTACCGGAAGCTTGTCCATAGTAGGCCGACTAATACATATGCAAATTGCTACTATATGGCTTGTATCTATCGTCAGTTTTGCTTGTATCTATCGTCAGTGGTTAAAAAGTCGTTCCGAACCAGCGTTTTTTGCTATGGGTTTAACCGTTAATTCTGAATCAATGGAATTTGCACCATCAAGAACCACCCACGGGTCCATCATATTTTCGTATGTTGTGACATTTTCTTTCTTATTGGTTAAATGTGTGCAGAAATAACGAATGCGGGATTAACCGTGTGAATATTAGGAGAAAGAAATTCCCGTGGAACAACGTACACAACGCGAACTCCGCGTTAAAGTTTCCGTCAAGCTGTCGAGCTAGTGGCGGGGACGACGATCACGATCATTTTCTATTGCTCAATGTGGAAATTCGAATTAGACCGTGCCACAATTTGAGAGTCCGATTAAAATATCTGACCAAAGACGGATCGAATTCTAATTTTAATGGATCGCGGTTCTCCCGACGTGTGCAATGCGTGGCGATCAAAAGCGGACTCCCCCATGTTACCAACAGTCACCTTACGGAACTTGTTGCAACGGCAGTTGATGAGCCAGCTCATCCGTCCCCGTAGATTGCACTCGGCAATGCAATTCATGGATGAGCTGGGTTAACAAGGTGTTGCCGTGTCCGAAGTTTAATAGTAGATTTAAATAATTAATTTTTTAAATTTACGATTAAAATTGGATTAGGGTTATAACGGGTTTCGAGCAGTTTGCTCAGGCAACTGTTCGATTACTACAGATTGTTCCGCACTTACAATACTATTATTATGCAATTGCTTCTTTTCGTGAAGGTACCTCGAGCAGTTTGCCTAGGCGGGCTGCTCGATTACTACAACAGGTTTGCTAGGGTTTACATGAAAGTTTCAGGAATGATAGGCATCATGAATATCTTTGAGGATTGGTACAGCTAGTGACATCAGTAATCGTAAAACAAAATGGCAGCTCTTTTAAATGAGAAGATTGAATAAATTTAAGTTATTTTTCTCCAACTTCAACATTTAAGGTACATGCTATGAACAATTCATTAAATTTAATGAATTGTAAAAAAACATAAGCAGTTGAGCAGCTCCGTGGTGATCAGGAGTTGCTGCTCCTGAAGAGATAAGGTGGTCACCCCGTCGAAACTGCTTAATTTGTATTACGGGATTAAAATTAACTACATCCGTCAAGTTTCCATTCTTTAGGCATAGATGAGTGATTCACTTCAGCCACTTTTACATCTTTAGGTTTGACGTTCCCCTTGTAATTCAACGACCTTCTTCGGAGAAAGTAACGGTTGCTTTTTGTAGAATGTTTGTGTTTGTCTCAAGCATCCGTGTCCGCTAACTACATATAATGAGACAAAAAAATTTTGAATTACTGTAGAGTAGCTTAATTAACACATAAAAGAACATTTCTAAAGATGAAAAAAATTGATCGGTACGCCTCGTAGAGTTCGCGTGATAAATATTTTGTAGTGAAGCTTCGTGGCTCGACAAAAACCCACCTCGTATGATCCCGCACGCGGTCGTTAAGCGTTCCTAGTCAGCTGAGCTCAGTTTTGTTTAGAGCTCGCTAACATTTGTTCCAGACAATCGGCACCCGTGTCCTACATGGATTTTTAGAAGGAAAAAAAATAATTACAGAATGACTGAAGATGAGTACCTACAATTTATAGGTGAAACAAGTCGAGGAGGCAGGAGAGAGCTCCTAACAGAAGGGCTTTATAAGGATTCTAGGGTTCGAAAAAAATTTTCTGGTGCCATGAATATATGACTTGAATTATTTATCATTCATTTCCGTAAGAAATGGTTCAAATTTATCCAAAAGATGCAGAATTCCTTCCATAAGCACATAACAGCCACGATTTTGTTCCAGGTTAAATCATTTTTCTGAATGCTCGGTTCATTGAACATATTCAAGTAAAACACTATTCGTTAAATTTCATGAAAATCCGAAGGAAATTAGAATGCCTAGGCCGATTTGAAATTTGTATCATTTATCAACATGTGTTATTGTTGTTGTAATTCCATACAATTGAAATGGCGATAAGTCACTTTATTATTTGATTCGCATGAAATTTCGTAGGCATAAAGGTCCTATATCAACCTACATAACTGTAAAGTTTTAAGAAGTTTAAGGGCATCCTTTCGATTTTTGAGAGAAAATTAAAAATTTACAAATCATACTACAGTAGTCCTTCAATAATCCGGACACTCGTTAATTCGGATCCCGCAGCAATCCGAACACCTCTTCATTTTATACTGCGGACTCTGTTATTCGGACATTTTCAAATCTTGTAAAATGCCTTGGTAATCCGGACTAGCAAACTAATGAATTAGAATGCATTTCTCGATTCATACTTCAATTACATTAAAGTGGTTATGGTTCGAGTAAACAAGAGTTCATCGCATCATTTCCTTATCTTAAAGAAGAAGCTTGAAATACTGGATAAATTGAAAAGTGGAGGAAGTGTAAGGCATATTGCTAAGGAGTATGGAGTAGGAAAATCGACAGTCTCGGATATTAAAAAGAACAAGGAAAAAATAGAAAGGTAGAAATTTTAAAACTGCAAATATTTTCTTGTGATAAAATATCTTACATTTCAGTTATGCAGTTAGAAATGAGATTAGCCTATGATCCAGGAAAATTATGAAATCGGGCGAGTACTATTTGATGGAAGAGAAACTTTTTTCCTGGTTTCAGAGAAAACGGTTGCAACACATTCCGATCTCCGATACCCTTGTTTGTGCAAAGGCGAAAGAATTTTTCGACGAAATTTATGGAGGCACACGTACGTTTTTTGCTAGTAATGGTTGACTTCATAATTTAAAAAAACGCTTTGGTGTCAGTTCTCTAAAGATTTCCGGGGAGAAATTAAGCAATGACTGCAATGTTGTGGAACCATTTAAAATTAAATTTAAGGAAAGAGTAAAAAAGATGAATTTGCAGCCATGCCAAATTTATAATGCAGATAAAACCGCCCTCTTCTGGAGGAAATTACCGGAAAAGACTCTAGCGTTGCGTACCGAACGAGTGACTCTTTTAGTTTGTTCCAATGCCACTGGAAAGCATCGACTGAAACTCTTAATGAAAGGCAAATTCCAAAGCCCAAGAGCGCTGAAAGGACAGTCTTTACCTGTGGAGTACGTCAGTAGCACAAAAGCTTGGATGACGGAAGTTTTGTTCAAAGAATGGTTACATACATCATTTGTCAAGCAAAGTAGACGTTTTTTAAAAAGTGAAGGGTTGCCAGAAAGAGCATTACTGTTATTGGATAATGCGACTTGCCAGTCAACAAAATCCGAGATAAGAAGCGATGATGGCAAAATCTGTGTTATGTTTTTCCCTCTCAATTGTACTGCACTCATACAACCCATAGATCAAAACGCCATTCGAATTAAACTTAGTTTCCGCAAGAGTTTTCTTTGCCATATTTTGGCTACCCTAGATGACGATTTTATGAAGTGCATCAAACAATTCAATCTTAAAGATGTTGCAATGATTGTCGCCAACGCATGGAACTCTGTCACAGAATGCACTTTGCGAAAATGTTGGAATAAACTTTTAGGAGTCAATGAATGGGTATCTGATGATGAATTGCTTATTTCCACATTGAGAGTGAATTTAGATTTCTGAGGTATTTGTTGACGTTTGCTCATAAACACCTACCTTCGTGATTTTTTCAGATCTTTGGCTCAAAGGTGTCCAGTCGCAAAGTGAAGGGACACAAAAATTGTTCGTGCATTTTGCCTCTCCCTGGAGGAATGCAAAAAATGGTTTTTTCTTTAGATTCCGAAAGTGCCAAGGCCTTTGATTTGATACCCATTTCGACTACTTTTGATGAAAACATTTTTTTTAAGGGCCACTTCGTTATGAGCGGGGACCGCCTTAAAAAATTTTGAAATATTTGATGATTTCAACTTTTGAGAGACCACCATCTCTGACCTCTTCAGGAAGTTTCAGCTTTGAAGCTTCTATAGTTCCTCAAAAAATTTCTTGTGACTTACAGATAGATGGATAGACGGATGGACAGAGAAGAGGTGAAACTAGTAGGTTTTTGTAGAATTTCTTTCAAAAAGCCCTAAAAATTATGGGAGTACATCCACCAACAAATAACTTATGAGGTCGAAATTTGCTAATAATAGTAGGATTTAACATTTTCGTGAGTAAAACTGTATTACTATCATTAAATTGGATGAAATCAGCCATTTAAGAAGTTTTTCCTCAAAATATCCTTTTATTCTATAAGCTTCAATAAAATTGGCGGATATTATAATCATTTAAATTTTCTCTGATTACAACAATCATACCGGCTTTTCATCGAACCAGACACTATACTTTTGATTGGATGCTCTCCAAATTTTCAGATAAGATGAATCACAAAAATACATTTAAGATTCAGGTCAGTCGATGATTTTAGCAATATTGGAACAAAATATTGCTGGTTAAAGTGGAGTTCCTTTAAAGGAAGAATATATTTGTTGTGCATGTCATAAAAGTTTTTCTTGAATTTTATCATTCTACATATCCGCATATTGTAGGTTAAATACAAAACCCTTCGGACATGAGCATAGTTCTGTCTACCCAACTTGTATATATTAATGCCACGGTTACTTACAAATATAAGAAAAAACATTGCAAATTATATTTTATATCAATTTTATTATCAATTGATAAAATCTAAAACAACAATAAAATATTTTTTTAGCTTCATGTATGTACAATCTTAGTTTCATATTTTTAATTTTTTTTAAACATACTTGAACTGTTATATCTTAAACTATATTGTTTGATGATTTTCATTAAATTTAATACATAATCAACAACAGTCTAACCATTTAAGAAATTGAAAATTTGAAAACATTATACGACTCTAGATGATTTAAAAGAATTTCTTCAAATAAATGGAATTAAAATATTAATACTAAGATTTTAAAACGAAATCCTATGGTACCCTTCCAACAATTTAAATTGAATTTTAAAAATTTCATACATTATTAGGTTCGTTCAAAAACCATTAGTCAACCCAAATAATTTTAAAAAATTTTACTTATTGTTCCAAAATACTACAAAAATAGTAGCAATCAAATATTGATATGCTTGGAAAATGATAGAAACTCAATTGATTTGAAATGACGCAAGTTCATTGTAAAAAGGACATTTTTAAAATATGAATAAATAGCCGCACCCTAATTGTAATCAGTATCCTGAACAAACCAAGAGTACATAAAGCAACATATATTAACTACTTTGTTAATAAATTAAATCATAATTGTTGTATAAAATAATATAAAATTTGCTTAAGATTAACAATAATCAAGTTAGAAAAATATTGCTAGGTCTTTTCGCGCCTTTATCCTTTCTCTCATTTTTTACCTTTGTTTCGTGGGTAAAGTACAAGTTTCTATCTAATTTACAGTTTACAATTGATGCCAAAGTTCAATAACTCTTCATTCAAAGATAATTTTGTCTTTTCCATTTCCTCTCATTCCAATGTTTTCTCATTCCATTCACTGCTTATACATTTTTTTTCTGTGAATTTCAGTAATTCATAAATATATTTTTTTTTATGTACAATACAAATCACAAAAAAAACTTCGCTACTGCTAGCGCAATAATTCTGTGTATATAAATATAAGATATATTATTGATAATTTCAAAAGTTGTATCCATACTATATATATAGAAGATATTTTTCTAGATAAAACGTAGGATTAGAAAATATACAGAACATAAAAACGAATCGGCGAGATGTAGTTTCTTTTTTTTTTATTTTTGACGCGCAATATTTTATTTTATTCCTGACAAAAGCCTTCAGTCTCTTCAATTGCAAATGTTAATTTCTCAACGAGCTGATCATAGCTTTTATATGGCGGCAAATCAAGGCGATTGAAACATGTATGCGATCTTGGCAGCCATGTCTCTTTTCCTACTTTTTCAATGCAAAAGCGTTGGGGACCGTTCGAACCCATTAATTCGGCAAAACCACCAACTGGAACGCGACAAGTACCAGTAACGAATTGCAGCAGACGGGCGCGTTTTTCATTGTCCGTTTCACGAACAAACTGTAAAGGTAATAGGAATTATAATAACAATTTCGATTTAATCTCGTTTTATAACTGTTGAGATGTGTTCTCACTAAGTGAAAATACAGTCATAATTTGAGAGATCAGTAACTGGAAAAAGAAATCAAACTCACCTGCCAAAACCACACAACTTGTTTGCTGTTGCGATTATAATGCCGATAAATAGTATTTCGTTGCCAATCATCTACATCAACATCTTGCATTCCACACAAAATCAATTCCAACTCACGCTCATCAAAATATTTTAACCATTCCAGAGGCACTACTTCGTTAAAGCCATCTAAAAACGTTTTCGTTTGCTGCTCAATTCCCCTGTGAATGAAAACAGTCAAAAATTTCACAATTATTCCCATTTAACTCTAACAGCACTACTCACCTAGTCATCCTCCACTCCGTCATGAGTGTTATATACTCTTCTTTATTTTCTTCAGTCACACGAACCTTCTCACCATTCTCTTTCAGCTCATGGTGTAAGATTTGACCAAGCACTTCAAAGTCGACTGTAAACCATAGCTCCAATCCGCAATCATCGATGTTATTATCTCGCACCCAAATCAGCGAATTGTAGAATTCTGGATCTATCGTTTCGATATCTTTTATCGTCAATTTCTTATTCAGCATACGCTTGTAGAATGGCATCGTGAAACCTGAATAGATGAATCGGCCGTGATACAACGCCATGGCTATAAAACGTCCTATAAACTTAAAATACTGCAGGTGATCAGGATTAACGTAGCTGGCCGGATTTATTTGTAAACTATAATTATTCTTATTGGCATACTCGAACAAACAGTACATAGGATTAAGAACTTCGTGCGATAGCAAAAAGAACCATTCGCGCGATACACCGCCGTAATCTAGACCCTCTTCACCACGAAAGATTATATACAATCGCCGTCGTAATTCGTACGCCGGTAGCCTCATAATTTGATGATACGACTCCTCGAACAGTGTTTGTCGAGTGACGGTAATTTTAATATGTGACGGGAGGGCATTACTCTGACATAAGTACCGGAACTGACTCAATTTCCATCGGAATGATCGTTCATATGCACGAGGAACACCGTAAACACCTTTGACACCTTTCGGGGCACCTGCAATCAATATCAAATGATCTCTAACTTAAATATAAGCTATGATGTGTAATTACCAGGCCGTGGATCTTCAAACGTCGTCCGACGAGTATTATGGTCGACAAAGAAGCGTTCACCAGTCGCTGTGTATCGAATCTCCCAACCAGGTGGAAGAGGGCCTTCATTTATCAAACTAACCTCCTAGAAAAGTTTCGATTTAGAGTCAGTAATATTTAGCTTGAAATGGGCACGTTAACTATTACTTGTCCTTGTGTTCTTGGATCCTCCCATTGCGTCGTTCTATTTTTGTGGTTCACGAAGTACACGCGATTGTCTGATTGTACTTTCTTCTCCCATCCATCAGGTAATGGGCCTAGATTATCATCCTCTTCTTGAGTAAGAGCTGCTGCCGCCGCCGCAGGATTCTGATGAATTTAAATAAAATAATGAAATCGAAACCAATCTGTCTAAGAACTCTGATAGAGCTATTAGTGGCTGAAAAAAATGATTTACCTGTTGGTATAGGAATCGTTGATTTCCTTGCGCAACAACATGAGCTCGCTGTCCTTGCCAATGTTGGAAATGCATAAGTCGTTCACTATTAGGTCGTTGCCATGTTGTTGTTCGTGTATTGTGATCTACATAATAAACACGGCCGCGTGGATCCTTACGTATTTCCCAGCCTGGCGGCAGTGGTGTCGGTTTTTCCCAATATGTAGAACGTGTGTTGTGATCAACATAATATCTGAAAGTATTATGAAATATTTAAAATTGCTGAAAATATTTTAATTGAATCGATTTATAAAATAGGTTGATATTGATTATTAGGATAGAATCTGACTAGCACACTTGCGTAACTTACTGGTAAGGGAAGCGGCATTGATTTGGATCACGTAACAATAATAGGGGAATACAAATACAGGTAGCTAGGGCTTTGTAAAAAAAACCTTAACATTCAAACCTCTTGTTGAAAATAAACTGAACATAAGTGCATTTCTTGCGACAGATAGCAGATATACAGATGTCCAACTACTCTATGATGCCTCATGAGCGATATTTACCGCAAATCTTTTTTGTAGCACTACAGCTCCTTACGGGCCTTTGCTTCATACAAATAGCGCCTTGCACTGTCTGGGTCTATCGACCGCGTCCTCGAGTTTCGAAGTTCGAGTAGCGATGGACTGTCTTCGTCGACCGTGTCAGACCAGCATTTCTTCGGTTTTCCCACTATTTCTCCGTCCTTCAGATCTCCCAAAGAACACTTTTTTGGAAACCCGTTCTTCGTCCATACGATTCACATGCCTAGCCTATTGTAGCTTCCACTGCCTTAGAACCGTTGAGGCCTCTAGCTCTTCAAAGATTTCATACAGCTCATGGTTCTATCGAGTTCGCCATTGGTCCCCTTTTAAATTCGCTCCGATTATTCCTTGAGGTGGAGCTAGTGCGATTTAGCACTTTTGCTTCATTTCTATCTGTGGGTATCTTTGTACCCAATTGGCCTATAGCAAACAATACAACTAGATTCGGTCAATCCTATATCACCATGTTATTGACCTGAGACTAGGGTAGGTGAGCCTCTGTTCGTTGTTGGTTGGTCTTAGGGATTCGGTGTACTGTTAGGGTGTTCATCTATCCTGTCGAACAGTTTTAGTGCACGGTCTAGTGTCTAGTTTGAGGTCTTTATGAATGTCAATATTCCTAATGTACCAGGGAGTTTTAAAGATTCTCCTAAGGACCTTGTTTTGCAGGGATTGAAGCAGTTTTTTGTTGGATTTTGAGGTCTGACAGAAGGCTATGCAGCAATAGAGAAGAGAGGGTCTTATGACTTGTTTGTAGATGAGGAGTTTTTTTTCACGGTACAAGAAGGATAAGATACGTAAACAGTGTTGTCTCTTGTCACGTATGTGGTCAGTCCATGTAAGTCTATTGTCAAATTTTAGTCCTAGTTATTTTGCTGTTCTTTTCTAAGGTACTGAGTTTGAGTCGATTTGTAATTCAGGAGGTTGTTTTCGTCGTCTTCTTGTGATGAAAATGGCTTGTGTCTTGTCAGCGTTAATTTTTATCTTCAACCTTTGAAAGTATCCCAAAAGAATTTCGGTGGTTCGTTGCAGACTTGAAGATATGGCTTCTGCTTGTCGCGAGGTGTAATATCTGTAAGTGTCGTCGGCATATAAAGAGATTTGAACGCTGTTAGGCAGAAGTGGGAGATCTGCAGTGTATAGGGGAGAGTAGTGATCCTTCTGGAACTCCAGCTTGAATGGGTCGCATTTTGGATGATATGTTATTGATTTTTACGCGAAAAGATCTGCCCTGCAGAAAAGAGTTGATAATTTTTATCAAAGGTAGTGGAATGGGATATTCATGCATTTTAAAGATTATCCCTGCATGCCAGACTTTGTCAAAGGCTTTTGCTATGTCGAACATAACTAGGCGTGTTGACTTTCTGCGATTCAACCCATTTCTAATATGTTGGACCACCCTTGTTAGCTGGAGTTCAGTGCACAGTCCAGCTCGAAAGCCATATTGTTCATTTGGTATGATCTCTTTGTTCTCAAGATATTCAGACAACCAAGTTAAAATTGCCTTTTCGGTGACTTTAGAGAGAGAAGACAGTAGACTGATTGGCCGCCAATTTTGCGGGAAAGTAAGATCCTTATCTGGTTTCGGGATGACGATTATAGTTGCCATTTTCCACGACTTGGGGAATTTGCGTAGGCGAAAGATGGTGTTGATGATGTCCGTCAGGGCTTGCAGTATGTTGTCTGGTAGCCATTTCAGAATAGTGTTCGTCAAAGAGTCTGGTCCTGGGGCTTTCTGTTTGTTTAGCGTGCTTATCATGTCTTTTAATTCCGTCAAGTTTAGTGGACGAATTTCTTTAGTGTCTGTCGTCTGGGAAGCTAGCAGTCTTTGCACAGAGGACTCAATTTCATCTTCAGATTCAGGGCTCTCCTCAGGGGAATTATTTTCATGGGATTGCAGTTCCAAAGTGTTTGCAAAGCCTTCGGCTTTTCCTGTGCTGTTTTATTGAATGCCATTTGGTCCGTGAATGGGGCGGATATTTAGTTTATTTTTCAACCGAAAATATTTTGAGAGGCGCCAGAAGTTATTATCACCAGGTTCGAGGCTTTGCAAAAATCGTTCCGAAATGGTGTTTTGGAATTCGAGAATCTGATCACGTATTTTGTTGGTTAACCGGTTGGCTTTGGTTTTTAACCTAGGATCGATTCCTCTTCCTTATCAGGAGCCTAATATCTTGAAGTTCATAAGGGTTGTGTTCGCTTACAGTAGTGTGAGCTGTATTATTTTCCTTGGTAAGTGGGATTTTCCTGGTAAGTTGTTCTATGCTTTCATCGACATCACTAGCTGAATTTAGCAGCTGGGTGTGGCTTTCTGAGGCCAGAGTATCCCTAAAAGCTTGCGAATTTGTACTACTCTTTACTTTTAGGGGTTCATTTATGAAGATTTCCTCTATTAACAAGTGCACCGGTTTGTGGTCGGAAGAGGGATCATCGAATACCGTTGTACGGATATTGTGGTGAAAATCTCGTGAGATTCCGAAGTCTAGGATGTTACCAGAAGCTCGGCCATAGTGCGTTGGTTCACTTGGCATATGTAGTCTAACGTCTCTGGCAGTGATAAATCTGTTGAGCTCAGCCCCAGCTCGATTGCTTCTCACAGCACCCCAGGAATTGTGATAGGCGTTGAAATCACCCATCACCAGGAGTGGGGCTTCCAGCTCGAAGAGGGAGCTTAGATCTTGATAGAAAGTCCCACTTCGAAGGGGATTGTACAGTGACATGACTACAAATTCAAACGAGTTCGTTTTTATTTTAATTACTCTCGCCTCTGCACGTTGTTGTTGTAGGGTTTCAATCAAGTAGTGATTCACATTGCTTCTCACAAGAATGGCCGTTCCGCCTCCCCTTCCTATCAGTCTATCATTTCTGTATAGATAATAGTTAGGGAAGCGGAGACAAATTCCCGGTTTCAAAAAGGTTTCCTGGTTGAGAATAATATCAAATTTATGGCCACCATAAGTTTATGGTCTAAACTCACCAGTCCTTTGTTGCAGGGGGTTTTGCATTCCACGTGAGTAGTGAGTATGGAAATGTGATTCATGGGGGAAGTCATTGGGTGTTTTTACTTAGGTTTTGTGGCGCAAAGAAGCCCTGCACCATTGTGGCAATTATTTTTTTGCATCATCAGTTGCATCTGTGACTGCACTTTGATGTATAATTGCTCCATGTTTGGTGGAGTGAATGTGGTTTGTGGGTGGGAAGGAGTTGTAGGGGTTCTATTGGTGTTTGGTTTTGGGGAGTTTATACTGGGTTGTTTGTTTTGGGCGGCAATTTGCGCGAAAGTTTTCCTGACATTTTTTGGGTTTTTGGGACATCCTCTATAGTTAGCGGGGTGTTCTCCTCCACAATTGATGCATTTGGGTTTTTCGGTAATTTGCTTTTTGCAATGTGGAAAGTGACGAAGGCCGTCGCAAGCGAGCTTGAGCGAGGCAGTAGCTCGATGAGTGGCCAAATTTTTGGCAGTTATAACACAAAGCTTGCCCGCTACCTGGTTTCATCGCCTCGACTTGGCAGATGAGATGGCAGATAGATCTAACGTTGTAGATTTCAGTTTCTGCTTTCGGCAGAAGAACTTTGACCAGTTTAGAGGGGCCGGATTTAAGTTTTACATAAAAAACTTCAATGGAGTGGAAGCCTTGCTGCTGGAGATCTTCTTTTATTTCCTGCACCGATATTTCGTGAAGACCGCAAATTACCACATTTAATTTTTTATCCTCAGGGAGGAAGTATGTGTGATATTGCCATTTTTGCTCAGTTAACAACTTGGTTATTTTTCTGTGACCCCGTGGAGGATTGGGATATAATCTGGATGCCCAGACATACGCGTTTGGCAGAGTCGTATTTTATATTTAACTGCTTCATAAGTGCACCCAGCTTTGTCCATTTCTCCGGTTTGCGGAGGATAATGGGGACAGTTTTAGGGCGTGCCTCATCGGGAACATCAGATTTTTTTTTGTGGTTCACTCTCTTTGGGAGTTGAGACCGGTGTCAATGGTGTGGGGAGGAAAACTTGTTAGGGTTTTTTGGTTGCCATTTCTGGGAATGAAACGGTCGGTTTTCGAGGTGGCAGAGCCGGAAAATCTTGCGAATTTTCGTTTGAGTCCACCATACCCTGGTCAGACTCTGTGGCTTCTTCCGAAGACGATTCAGTTCTGAGGGATGGTGAACCTATGTCCTTCCTCTTTTTGGACGATTTTGATCTTGGTGAATCTAAACTATTCACCAAGAGCTTAGCCATGAGCTCGTCATTCTTCTGACGTTGCTCTTTAAACACATTTTGGGTCTCTCTGAGCTGTTGATGTGTTTGTCGCAGCTCAGTGAGGACTTCCTCCAATTGCTTTTGGATCGCATTTGCCTGATTGACTTGCTCAATCAAGAGCGCGATCTGTCGATCCTTTTCATCCATCCCTTAGTGGAAACACCAAAGGTTGGGCGCCAAGGTGACGAAAAAATCGAAATGGCATGGGAAGTTTTTAAATATTCCTAACAAATATTAAAATAACAAAAAATAACAAGTCATCGTCGTTGTAATATTTTGTAAATATAAATATGTCAGTTGCGTTCCAACAACTGGCATATTTATTTTTACAAAATAGTGCAACTAGAGGCGAACGACGGTTACTTGTTATTTCTTGTTATTTTAATATTTGTTAGGAATACTTAAAAATATGCAAGCTGAGCAGAAAAACACTCACCCAGAAATATATACTTGGAACGCATCCGTTCTTCTAGATTCTCTCACTTCCCTCTTGTGTCTTCTGTGTCTTTTTTTGTTCACACTGATGCACGGCATTCACTTTTCCTTTTTTCGTCTCACTTTCCGTCAGAACTATCATTCTATCCTTCGCTTCGTTGATCTCCTATATTTCACTCTCCGTCAGCACTCCGATTATTGGCTTCAGGACTCGTCTCTTGAAGGCTTGAGTGAGGACTCATATTTCACACGCACAGCATAGCACAGGCCTTATTACAAATGCATAATTGGTGTTTTTTCCTGTGTATGCAGCTAGTCCTTAAAGTCGTCAGAGCTGAATAAAATAATTTATTTGCGAGCTGTGTTCTTCGGCTTATTTTGTCACTTTCATTACCGTTCCTTGTTATTTTGGCGCCTAAATACATTGAATTAATTTTTTTTTATCTCTGAGAGTTGGTCATAATTTTTGGACTAGATGTTCATGAAAAGGACTAGTTCACATTATATTGTGTGCCCCCTTATACCGATGTATTAAATATTGTCTGGGTGGCACAAAGGACTAAGCGACGTAATATGAATGCAGATCAGCGTTATGCGACGAAGAAAGAGTGATGGAGAGAGTGGTAGGGAAAGGAGGTATAAAAACGAAAACAAAAAAAAAATTTTTTTTTGGGTGGATCCATTATTCCATCTGTGTAGAACTTCTGTGGTTTATCGACGAAAAACTTGGCCAAGTGATTTTCACAGTCTCTTTTTGAAGTGTATTTCTTTTCATTAAGGAAGTTTTGCAGAGACCGAACCAAATCGTAGTCTGATGATGCAAGGTCTGGACTATACGGTGGATGCATCAAAACTTCCCAGCCAAGCTCTGTCAATTTTTTCCGGGTCATCAAAGATGTGTGTGGTCTGGCATTGTCATGATGGCAGACAACGCCCTTCCTGTTGATCAATTCTGGCCGGATTTTTTGAATTTCTTGTTGCAATCTGGTTAATTGCTGACAGTACAGAGCCGAATTGAGTGTTTGGCCACGTTCTAGCACTTCATGATAAACAATTCCCTTCCAATCCCATCATACACACAGCATAACCTTATTTGGTGTCAATCCTGGCTTTGAAGTCGTTTGTGATGATTCACCTTTTTTGACTATGATCTTTTTCAAACGACATTCTCGAATCTTACCCATTTTTCATCGCCCGTAATGATTTGCTTCAAAAATGGCTCGATTTCGTTGCGTTTTATTAGCATTTCGCAAATGGAAATTCGGTCGATCAAATTTTTTTGTGTTAATTCATGCGGCACCCAAACGTCGAGCTTCTTTGTGTGTCCAGCCTTACGCAAATGGTGCAAAACTGTTTGCCGATGGATATTCAGTTCCTTAGCAATGTCATGGCTGCTTATGTGTCGGCCTTCCTCAATTTTTTGTAAGATTTCATCGACTTTTTCAGTGATTGGTCGACCTGAGCGAAGTGCATCTTTGACACCAAAATTTCCAGACCGAAAACGAGCGAACCATCCCTTGGCTGTGGCTTTTGATAAAGTATCTTGACCGTAGACACCCCAAATTTTTTCACGAGCCTGCGATGCATTCTCTCCTTGATCGTAGAAATATTGTAAAATATAATGATTTTTTTCAGAAATTTCACTCATTTTTAAATGAATACAACTTTTGACACGAATGACGAACATTTCACACGAATGACGAAATACAATGTTGTAGACTGGAATGTCTTCAAACGAATGTCAGTTTGACTCAATTTGATCAGTATTGCCCAAAACTGACGTTAGATAGGAAGCCATATGGTAGCAATTTGCATATGTATTGTATTAGTCGGCCTACTATGGACAAGCTTCCGTGAGCTGTCAGCCAACAGCGGCATTAGCAAATGCTTATATTGCGTAATATATACTATTTTCCGAATGAAAACGTACGAAACGCATTCCGTGCATGCTATAAATTCACCTTGCACTGTCCACTGTACTCTTAAACTTTTCAAGACGACAAAATGAAGCACATGTTTTGCATCTTCCACTGATAGCTCCGCGTTGAGAAGTAATCAAACTCCTATAAATTCACTTTGGTAGGCGATAAAAATTAAACGGGTATAAGAACTGAAATAATTTTCACTTCACTAGGAGCGCTATTGTATTCTCCGCGGGCCATCTGGATTTCACTGTAGAAATCCATCTCAAAACCGAATTTTCGTTGGCACCTCCATAATTCTTCATATACCGCCATGTAAGTTAGCCAGCAAAGTCGGCCTACTAATGGTCATGTGTGTGGTAGTAAGCGCTGCTGCCATATGGCTTCCTATCTAACGTCAGTTGTGGTATTGCCTGATATATGACAACGAACACCATCTAGTGACAAAAGGGCTCAATACTTATTTACGCTCTTAAACACTTATCATGAATTGGGATTGCTGGCTGTCTTCTTATTGGAATTTTTCAAACAAAACATAAACTAGTGTTTATAATAGTTTGGAATTCAATAAAATGATTTATCTTTAGTTTGGTTACTGAATAGTAAGTAAAGGCAGCTATGAAGGCATGACAGTAAAATAGTGGAATATGTAAGTCGGTGGAAAGTCAGGCATGCTTTGAAAGCCCCTGACAAGTAGCGAACATTAGAACTGAAAGCAGAAGTGACAATGACGACAAATTGAGAAGGATTAACGAACGCCTCAGGAATAAAAATGCAAGACAAGCCTACAAACGAGTGAAAACCTAAGTCCATAAACACACTTTGTGGAGATGAAATAGACCAGATTATCACTGATGTAGGCAAGGTTAAGGAAAGATTTATTTCATAATTCAAGGAAATCCTTTATCCTCTGCACATCTGCAGTATTTTCAAGGCATTGGTTTGCTCGCTGTCTATGTTGACTACAATTTCGTAGTACTTTTCTAGATTGATTACAACATATACGACGATAATGAAAAAAAATATTACGTACCTTCTTCCATATTGATCAAAGCGTATTTCCCAACCGGCCGGTAGTGGTTCATCATCAGCTTGTGTCTGTAATTGCTGATCGGTAGCATTTGAAACGGGTACAGGATTTCCAGCCCCATTAGGAACATTGCCAGGATTCATCACCGCCGGATGGGGTGAAGTCGATGCTGCAGGTGGCATTCCATCAGGAACTGTAGCGACAGCTGTTGGACCAACTTGATTCATTGGATCCACCATAGGACCTGACGCTACTGTTTGAATAATTCTTTGGCTCGTTCCATTTGTATTTGGTATAGGTACACGTTGAAGAGGAATTTGCGATTGCTGTTGCTGCATCTCCCATGCGCTACCGCTATTTCTTCTGATCGCTCCAGTAGATGATGAAATTCCATTACCGCCATGCATTGAGTTCGGTCCTAATACTCCACCCGCACCCGACGGAGAACCGTTTAAATTAAAATTGTTTATGGCTGCATTTATTGCATTTGTATTTGGTTGGGGTGAATTTGCCATCTGTCCTGGATTACTACTTAGTCGCATACGCACTCTTATTCCCGCTCGTAATATACTGCTCTGGTTGCTTTGCGTAGCTGCTGGTGGACCACCGTTTGCAATTTCCGGTTGCATTTCACTCGTTGCTGTGCCGTTTCCATTTGAAATGGGAATTTGCGACATATCCACATTTAGACCGTTTAAGATTGCAACTAGTTCTCCATTTTGCATTGGCCAGCTTTTAAGCTTTTTATTATTGAGTAGGTCCATACTTAATTCTAGGTTTTCACAGCGGCCATTATAGTGGCGTAGGATTTCATTGAGAAAAACAGTCGCTCCGCCAATAAAGGCATCTTTGTGAAAACTCGAATGATCGTATACTTTGAATTCAAGTATTGAGTTTGGTGTGACCTAGAAAAGAAAACGAAATGAGCATGATTATGTTGTCTAGACTGTGGTTAAGATTTGTTTACATACCAACACGGTAAAATCTTCATTCCACTTTGGCAAGTGTGTGTGCTTTAAAATATCAGTTTTACGATTGCCTCTATTATCTACAGACAATTCAACATAAGGATTTGGCTTGAACAAACCGTTGTTACAGAGTGAAGCATGTTCGACTGCAATAAAGAGAATCATTTGATTTTGACTTGAATATTACTTTTCAAGATTAAGGTAAATCTTTATTTTGGAATCAAGTTTGTAAATATTTATCATTATGGAATACTGTTTGAATATCAATAGTATCTGCTACCGTGATCGATTTCGTGATATCAAATCATAAGACGATTTTCGAGCTGCAATTAAATCAGCTAATAAAACCAACGAGGAATCAATATAGATATAACAGTGCTATGAATATCACCAGTACCTTTTATGACATCAGGCTGTAGTATGTATTGTAAAGCAGATAAATATTAATCTTTTGTACAAACAACAGACAAGTATCGTTATAGGGATATGCACCATGTTATAGTGTAAACTACAGATAATACTAAAATTCCATTGAAACTGTATGCAATCATTTTCATATGGAATGTTCTCCGTGAGTAAAAACGCTCACTTGGCAATTTCCGCGGAAAATAACAACTCGCATTATCTTTAAAGATGTTTTAGTTGCTGTAATGGAATTAAAATGTGTAAATACTCTTTTTAATCTTCAGACGATATTTAATTTGACAGTGAATACTATACTAATCAACTCTCTGATGGAAAATCTCAGAATTTTACAATGGGTACTGAAAGTTATCTTTAAAAAAAGATTAAAAAATTAGCAAGATAAAATTTCCTGCAAATGTTGGTTTAAATGAAGATGCCAAAGAAAATTAAATTAAGCGAACAGTCTCTTGACTGATGTCTCTGGTAAAATAGTCATTGAAGTATACCATTTTGACCATGAAGTTATCCATTATTCAACCAAATCTTTTCATACTCGTATATGAAAAAGGTTATCCAAATTGCTTAGGCATAACACATAGGTTCATTTGAGCAAACAATAGACAAAATCTTACAATATCATGAAAAGAAAGTATTTTGTATAAAAATTGCTGCAAAACTTTATTGTATTTCATACTTACTTGTTACGCTCAGTTGATAATAACCTTGGCCACTTCGTGCTCCACTGCTGCCTCCACCACCACCACCACCGCCTTCAGCCATAGTATAATTAGTCACACGAGAGATTTTTTACAGTGACAAACAGGCGCTTCAGATTCTGTTCTATTTGTGAATTTCGTACAACATTTTATTATTTATAATGCTTAGACGTAATCTGAAAAAGAGAGATGATTGAGAAATTTAATAAATTTTCGGAAAGTACAAGCGACTTTTATCTGTTGAAATGAAAGAGTTCAACGTTTGGCTTCGATTTATTAAATATTTAATTTAGAACAGAATTTTGGCATACTCGCAAATGGGTGTTATAAATGAACTACTTAGTGAAAGAAATAAACATGGCTTATCAGATCATAAAATATTGGACTTTCAACGCAGAACGAAGTGTATATTAAGCTCTCAAAACCTGCATCGATATGTAAATTAAATACTAAAATATAAATGAGTCTGTAATATACACTGAGAATGCAAGGCTAAGATACGATTGGCTTCGAATCGTGAAATCTAAATAACTACATTGAATCCTTTGTATGAAAAGAAAATTATGATAGCTCCCGGCAGAATAAAAGATAGTGGGAGATGGTGTATGACACTAGGAAGAGAGATCTCCCTGTATCTCTCATTTTCGATCTGTATAGTTGATTATTAAAACTAGTTTAATCATATAATTTATATGTACGCGAATTAATAACAGACACTAATTCTCCAACATATAACATATCAAAATGGCTAGCCAAGGAAATCAAAAAATTAAACAAAACCCCAAGTGATAGAACAGTAATAAATTCATCAGGGTTGATCCAAAAGGTCCAAGAAGTGAGAGATTTGAAACAGGATGAGATCATGGTATCCTTTGATGTCAAATCTTTATTTCCTAGCATCCCAATAAAAGAAGCGCTGTACTTACTAGAAAAGTGGCTCTTGAGCATCGATAATAGCAGGGAGTGGACAGAGAAGATTAAATGTTACGTAAAATTGGCGCGGTTAAGCATGCATGAAAACTACTTCACGTTCAGCAACAGATACTTCAAGACGACATCCGGTACAGCTATGGGCAGTCCGTTATCACCGCTTACGAGTGAGGTTTTCATGGCTCATATAGAAAGTCTAATTGAACAAGCAGGTTTGATGCCTAGATTTTGGGTAAGGTATGTGGACGATATACTCGCAATAATACCAAAAGAAGAACTAGAGAATACATTCCAAAACATAAACAATATTCATCCGAAGATCAAATTCACAATGGAAACCGAAGAAAACGGCGAAATACCGTTTTTAGATCTGAAACTCATCAGAAACGATAGTAAAATTGAATTTGATATCTATAGAAAACCTACTAGTACACAACGCACAATTACGAGCGACTCAGGGCATAGTTTTCAACATAAAATGGCAGCATACCATGCCATGATCCATCGTCTGGTAACAACGCCTTTGAACAGTGAAAGGTACAACAGCGAAAAAGAATACATCCTAAGTACGGCGAAAATAAACGGATACGACAAAAAATGTATTGAAGCTATAATAAAAAGAAAACACGCAAAAGCAGTCAAGGAATAATCTTACGACCTTACAACCGTTAGTCGAAACACCCAAGAGGATAGCAGTTACATACTCAGCACACTCGCGAAATATTAGCAAGATACTCAAGAGGCACAAAATTGAAATGGTATCTTCGAGTCGTAATCTCACAACAACAGCACAGCTGGGATCTGGTAAGGATCCGAAAACGATGGACGAAATGAGCGGGATATACAAAGCTACATTTGGAAGCTGCTCCAAAATATACGTTGGACAAACCAAGCGAACCATACCGGTAAGATATAACAGCATATCAGAGAAGCGATAGTTGCAACAAAATGCCCGAATACGCAGATTAGGTCAGCGATAGCAAAGCATATCGTGGAAGAAAACCATCCCATGGATATTAGCAATGTATGTGTAATAAAAAACGTAATTAACCCAAGGAAATTAGACGCTATTGAATCAATGGAGATAATCCGAGTACCTGCGCACCTATGGCTGAATGAAGACGAAGGAAATTGCAATTCCAGCCTACTAAGACTAATTATAGGAGACGAATAGTAATTAAGTAATATGTAAGCAATAAAACTGTTGAGATAAGATTATGGTAAAAGTAAAAAGTATAAATTTCAGGAACCTAGAATAAGATCGATTGTACTGAAGAAGACGTCAAATAGGCGTCGAAAATAGCTATTCTACGGAAGTTCTTTTAATATAATCCAATGTATAAAGGAAATAAATGTGTATCTTTTTTGTGTTAATTAGTTTAATCATCTCGAAATAAAACTATGTGCAACAGGCCAGCGTTGATGCGTATATATTGATATAACTGCTCAAGTTGCACGCTTTTTCCTAGACATATTTCTGTAGAAGTTAATATTAGCCTTAAATAAAAGTAACTCCTAATGCTTTAACTCAGTCCTGACCGGAATTCTAACATGAAATTCTCATCATCGCCAGGAACTTAGAGGGTCAACAATTTAGAGATGTTGCGATGGCCTGCTGAAAATCTGCTTGTGTCCTTCTGGCTCAAGCCTCTTTGCAGATCATAACCGTCCTCGTTAACAAATAAGTTAAGAGACGGTGAATTTAATATGGCGTTCAGGCCCTTGCCTGTTGTTGTACAAAATTTCCCGGGAATTTCCGGACTCACTTTTTGAAACCTACCTAAACAGGACGCCTGTAATGTTTGGGTGATTTTTCAAAGTCCATAAAGAGCAGCAGCGCAAGTCATTCGCGGTTTCGTGCACGCTGAAAAGGGATAATAATCCATCGCACAAAAGTCCAAATTCAAACCATGTCATTGAGATTTATTGTTAAGCTATCTCATTCCATGATCGTAACGGAGTTCGAGGTAATATGGTCAATATCACACTCAATCATGTGACCCTTAAACTTGCCAATGTTAAACGCATATTTTCTGAAAGTTTCGTAAAAATCGAGTCATAAACAGCTTAAGTTACAGACGATTGAAAATGTCTCAACTACAACAAAAATTACACGGGATACTGTGTAGATACACGTTTGTAAAGAACCACACTACCACACTACAGATACGTAAGGAAAAAAATAGCTATTAACCGCAGACTCTACCTCTTCATTTTTGGCAAATCTTTTGCCGCCGAGCCATTTTTTTTAAATTCGGAAAAATCTGGCGAAAAGGGTGCGTGAGAAAGCAATTCCAACTTCAACTCATTGATTTTAGCCATCGAAATGACGCATGTGTGCACTGGTGCGTTGTCGTGATGAAACAACACTTTCTTTTTCGTCAGATGGGGCCGGCATAACACTGATCCAAATTTTAATTGCGGATTTGAAAAATTTAATTATATAAATTTATAGTTTTATAAATATAATATTTATTAATATGTAATAAATTTTATTTAATTTTTTTTCCATATATTAAATTTAAATTTTTGTTTACATTTATATTCTTTATATTTATCTTTTTATTGTTATTTAAATTTTGCTATATTACTATATTATATTACTTTAATAATTCAAATCTGCAATCAAATTACGGGCATTGCAACACCTTTATTATGCAGCTCATCCACGAATTGCATTGTCGGATCCAATCTACAGTGGAACGATGAGAGGCTCATCACAAACCTCCGTTGCGGCGTTTTACCGTACGGTGGCTATTCGAATGAAGAGGGGAGTCTGATACGAATCGCCAAGCAGAGAGCACACGGGGAATCGCGCCGGCAACCGGTGATTAAAAACGAAAAGTTAGGATTTTGAAAGCGTTTGAAGGGTTTTACGTCTGGCATTCAGTCAAGTCGTACGAAATAGCGAACGGTCTCGCGATTCGCTGTAGCACCTCACCTGTCGCATGGTCGGTGATTGTTTACCTTTCGGTAGCGTGAGATTTGCATCGGCTGTTGGCGGATCCAACAGATTGCATTCGATTTCGGAATGATAGCCTATCACTTAAGTGCGCATTCGTTTCACGCTCGAATGAAAATTGGAGTTGCATGCGAACAACTTCCCCGGAAAAGGAGTGTTGTGATTGGTGTAGAACAGGTGTGGACAGCGCGTGAGTGCTGCGTGTGAAAAAGGAAGGTAAAGAAGTGACGTAGCATCGCGGCAAGCGAAAACAAAAGTGAAAAGTGAGTCCCTTTTGTGAAACCATTGGTTCGCGCAGTGAACGTGAAATCGCAGAGAAAGACCTTCAGGCGGCTTTTTCTCCAAGCCGCGTATTGGTTGGAAAGAAAATTCGCAGTCTTCAGATTGTGCACCCGTTAGAAACAGCATCATCTGGTTGCTGACTACTTTCACGCCAAACCACCACTTTCGATATCACTGGTGGTGACGGCGCTAGTGGGACCGATTTTCATGATTGCTCGAATATAGTGGATTATGTACGGCAGGTTGTTATTGACAATGAATTAACAGACGTGATAACTGTTATCAAAGGAAAAGTCGAGGACGGTGAAATGCCAGATGGGATTGAGAAGTTGATATAATATCTGAAATGGGATACTGTTTATTTTACGAATCAATGTTGGATACGGTGTGTTCGCAAGAGATAAGTGGCTAAAAGGAAATGGGATCATGTTTTCAGATAGTGGAACTTTGTTCATAACTGCAATTGAAGATCGTCAATATAAGGAAAATGAAAAATTAATTGGTGGAGCGATGTTTATGGGTTTATATGGGTTGTATTCGAAAAGTAGCTATAACGGAACCACTTGTTGATGTAGTTGACAGCTTGTCTCGACACCATAGTTGAAGTTGATTTCTATAAAGTGCAAAAGTGTGATTTGAAATTTTCAATTAAGTATAAAACGTAATGATTTTGTTTAAGCACTCGTAACGTACTTCAAATAGAATTTTAGAAAAAATGTTCAGGCATCATCCACATCATCAGCGGGCGCCCGGCGATGATATTGGGTGAGTACCCTAATTCCATAATTTACTTAATTATAAGATGTCGGGTGTTTTCTCATTTTTTTAAATTTACTATTTTCGAAAGTTGGTTTTTCGTCATTTTTAAATTTTCTCTTTTTTTAATGAAATTTGTTTTTTTATGTCATTTTGGAATTTCCTATATTTTTTAAGTTCAATTTTCTGAATTCAACATTTTTTTGGGGAAATATTTATTTTTTCTTAATGTGTCTACGAAAAAGTATGAAAGATATAGGAATAAAAATGAATAGGTTAAGAGAAAAAGAACGTTTGGTCTTTTCTTTCGTTAAACGTGACCGGGTATGGAACCTGCCACGTTGGCTGGCCCCTCCACTATAATGAGCTAGCCATCGGGTGAACTCACCCCTTTTTAGGTCGTTTACAGGTGCTCTTGCAGGGTAGGGTGGCTTTTCGCTCGCGTGCCTATTTATGGTATAAAGTTATGCGATTGCCTCACATAATAGTATAACATACTATAAATTTGTTAAGTTTATATTTTTCATTCAAGGGAAAAATTCATGCAAATTACGTTTGTTTGTATAGTTTTTCACCTAAATGGAAAATACGAGTACACAATTTACTAGATTTCCCAATCGCGAATCGTGGATAGTTCGGACACAATATATTCGCGAGTTGTAAGTTTCAATTAGCATTTAAAATGAGTTTTTGGATTCATTCGTTTTATTGAAAACTCTTGAATGTTCTATTAAATTGTGGTGTATAAATTGATTTATTCCATGCAACATAATAATGGAATATGCAAAATGAAAATGAGGATATGAATTGTTGAGGGTATGCCTGGATCAGGGCAGCCATTAACTGCGTCTACGACACCATGAAGACACCATAAAGATGAAGACAACGACCTTCATCTTCAATTAAAACAACCTGAAAGAAAGACACTAAGTGATCATCTTTTTGTAAAGATAATTTTGACGAAATTGAGAGGAAAATACCAAACGTTTTTGTAGTGGATGGTAACGCTAGAGAAATTGTACAGCTCGAAGAGAAACGACAGAGGTTGTATATATAATTTTTCTTTATTGGAATGTATGCGGTACAGAGGCCTTATAATATAGTAGGTGTTCTGACAAAGTCATCTCACCATCGTTTGAACATTACTTAAAACTATGCATATTATCGTATTTCTATGAGATTATTACAATTAGCTAGAGGAAAATTTAGGCAAAAACCTCTACTGAACTTATATTAGCTTAACATAACTTAACTTTCTACTTATAACTAGCTAAAATCTATGAGGCTAGGTTACGGCCAAAAGATAGGTGGTAGCAACTGCTGATTTTCAATTCGCCAGGGCATGTATTAGCGGATTGGGCGAGTCTTTTGCTTTCGCGATTAATTTGTCACGGCGCAATGCAGCGAGCTTACGAATTGGACTAACGCCAGCCAGTCTGTGTAGCTTTTCAGAAGAGAAGTAAAATGGTTTGTTAAGGACCATTTTCAGGTATCTATTTTGGGTGATCTGAAGCTTTGTTACTAGATATTTAGCACATTGGATCCAGGTAGGCGAGCCGTATAGGATGATCGGTTGGATTGCCATTTTGACGATGAGGACTTTGTTTCTGGTGTTGAGACGTGAATTACGATTAAGAAGGGGATAAAGCGAAAGCACGGCCTTAAACGCTTTGGAGCTAATATGCTCAATATGTTTTCTGAAAGTTAGTTTTGTATCGAATATAAGTCCAAGATATTTACTCTAATCAAGGAAAAGCAGATATACTTGCAGATAAGTTTAAGCAGTTCCATAATATCTCCAATAGGTTCTGCAACAACTTAGCAGAAATGATGGTGGCCAGAGCTTTAGAACATCAGCCTAAACAAACATCTTTACCTCCTGGTGCATTAATAAAAACCAGGGAGTTAATAAGTTTACTTAAAAAAGTTAAAAACGGTAAAGCACCTGGTATCGATGGCCTACCGAATATAGTACTTATAAATTTACCCAAAAAAGGAATAGTATTCCTATGCCACCTATTCAACGCATGCCTTAGGCTTTCTCTCTTTCCATCCATCTGGAAACAAGCTCTAGTCATACCTATCCCGAAGCCTGGAAAAGATCCGCACTCTCCTGACAACTACAGGCCCATTAGCTTACTACCAGGATTAGGTAAGCTCTTTGAAAGAATAGTCCTGAAAAGATTAAATAATTTAATGGCTAACAATAATATCTTACCGGATTTCCAATTCGGCTTCAGAAACAGACATTCGACTGAGCATCAGCTCCTCCGTGTTACGAAGGACGTCAAAGCAGCGATGTACAATAAATTGTCTGTAGGTTTGGTGACACTGGACATAGAAAAAGCCTTTGATACTGTCTGGCATGATGCTCTGGTCTACAAACTTCAGAAATACAATACACCCCCATACCTGTTGAACCTTTTACAATCATTTTTAACTGATAGGAAGTTCCAGGTCAAAGTCGGGGAAAGCATTTCCTCACTAAAAAGTATATCTGCCGGTGTTCCGCAAGGCTCCTGCCTAAGCCCATCTCTATATAACATCTATACGTCTGACTTCCCTTCTTTACCAAACTGCCAAGTTGCAGCTTTCGCAGACGACATTTGCATATACAGCATAGGCGCAGATCCAACTTCCATTATTTCTAGCCTTGAAACGGCGTTAGAACTTACTTATCAATACTACCATAGATGGAAAATTAAAATAAATGTTGCAAAAACGAAGTCAATATACTTCACCAGGAAGCGTAAGCCTGCTCACTTACCCAAGCGACCAATAAATTTCTTAGGGCAAACGACAGAGGTTGACCAATGATCTTATCGAACTAAAAAGCAAAAAGCATATGCTATTTATGCTGAACAATTTTCAAAATTCGGTCGATTTCTCAGCAATAAACACCACTCATACTTTTTCTAAATATATAAATAACAAACATACTTAAATATAAAGTTCAATGGAAGAGTAATTCAAATTTTTATGAAAAAAACGATGTCTAACCTTTCGGAAGAAGAGATTTTCGGATTAATTATATGTATAAAAGGAGTTTTCCAAAATAAATGAAACTTTTGTCATAAATGGGATAATGCGTTGTAAAGTTACATCCCTTCCTGACCAGTGAAAGTTTGGTGACATTCGGTTTAGTGGAAGCGAAGTTATTAAAGTGACAGTTTGTTTGTGTCATCGGTACAAAAATGAGTTTCGAACAAAGAGCTAATATCAAATTTTGTTTTAAAATCGGTAAAATTTTTACCAAAACATTTGAATTGATAAAATGGCAATGATTGTCTATCTCGTGCCAGAATTCATGAGTGGTATACACGTTTCAGAGATGGTCGTGAGGACATAAATGACGATGAACATACGGGCCGCCCAAAATGAGTGATCACCGAAAACTCCATCGAAATTGTCCGTGAATCTATCAAAAATGAACCAAAATCATCGTTGAAATTCATGGAATCGGAGTTAAACATCTCCAGAACAACGATTTATCGCATTTTAACCGATCATTTGAGCTTACGAAAGGTATGTGCACGTTTTATTCCGCACAAGTTAACTGATGTCCAAAAATTGCTCAGAATTCAACATGCGAAAGACATCATTAAAGAGGCGAGAAAAGACGAGAACTTCCTTTACAACATTGTAACTAGTGATGAAACGAGGTGTTTCCCGAAACCAAGCGCTAAAGTGCCGAATGGAAGGCACCAGACGAGCCACCACCCAAAAAATCGCGTTTGGAGGTCAAAAATCAAGTCGATGCTCATTTGTTTTTACGATTCCAAGGGAATAGTCCGCAAGGAGTTCGTACCACGGGCCAAACCGTCAAAGCAATTTTCTATCTTGGCGTTTTGAAGCGTTTGTTGTATCGCATTCGTCGAATTCGGCCTGAATGCCGCGAAGGAGGAAGCTGGCGATTATTGCATGATAATGCATCATCTCATCGATCCACTGTGACTGATTTTTTGACACTCCTGTGACTGATTTTTTGACTAGAAATCGCATTTTAACCATCAATCACTCATCGTATTCGCCTGATATGGCTCCCTGTGACTTCGTCCTTTTCGAAAAATTGCATTTGGCCATAAAAGAAAAACGCTTTGCGTCCGTAGAGGGCATCCAAAAGGCTTGTACCGACATCCTGAAGGACACTCCGGTCAATGACCTGAAACACTCTTTCGAAAGCTTTTTGATCGCGTAAAACAGTGTATCGAGGCCGGAGGAGACTATTTTGAATAAATAAACTCAAACTTATCAGAACAAAGCTCCCGGTGGTTTCTATTTTAGCTCAGTCTCGTTTTTTTGGAAAGTACCTTGTAGTTGATTCTCGCTTTCCTACTAACAAATTTCATTTCAAAGCTCATTAAGAAAAGTTGCATAGTTGAAGTTGCTAAATGGATGAATGGGAGATCATCAGAAGGTGGTTCCGGTGGTAGTGTCGTAAACTCTCATCCGGGAGGCCCGCTGGGACCCTGGGTTCAAGTGTCCCGAGCGCAGGAACACTCTTTTTGGATATCGGCAAAAGCAATTATTTCCGTATATGTGACGATTTGCATATAACCAAATGCTATCATGGTTATGCAAATGTGTGGGTAACGGAATCGAAATGTATTGAGCTTGGATTACGTTACTTCGGTACGGCAGCGGGAATTCGGAAGAAAAGGATTGTGGAATTGGTTGAGTTTTCATTCTTGATTTAGGTTGGGGGTCTGGATTTAGCTTTCAGAGAAAAGGGAGTTTTTTTGCGGTGTCGGAAAAAGTTTTTTAATTTGAATTCACGAAGAAAGTCTTGAGTTTTCAATTCGGGGAGAAAGGTCTTGATTTTGGGTTTGGGATAGAAGGTTCCTTTTTTTCGGTCAATTTTTGGCGGTGCTGATAGTACAGGTTGCGAAAGAATAGTTTTATGAGGAGATGGGAAAAAGTGTTGAGTGATGGTGCTGTGAAGACAAAGAACTTTAGGAAAAAATGAAAGTTTATGAAAATTAACGTAAATTTTAGACGAATAGAGTGGAAAAAGAATAGTGTGATACGATAAACTGGTGATTCTGGTATTAATTGAATGTTAGAATAGACAGTCAATCAACAGTTGTGTTCGTGCTAAGGGAAGCCATTCGTTGCTCTCTATCGGAAGCAGTTCGTCGGCGACATAGTGATTAAGTTAATCTAATTATTCAATTAACTGTGTAGATTTTGTGAGCAGGCGCACGGTTTTTTCAGGTGATTTTTTTTATTCAAAAACAAAATCTACGAAAACATAAAAAAGAGTGAAAGTAACAGTAACCGCTTTAAAGACTATTTTCATTGAATTATCGAAAAGAAGTTCGACGATTTCAAGGAGCTGGCACGCGCATTTGTGGCCATTTGATTTTTTTGTGTTATTCTTTGCTGAAGTAAATTTTATTTGGTTTTTATAAATTTTATTAATTCAACTCCCCCCTCCCCCCTTCTTTTGCAGAGCGATGCGCAGCTTCAAAAAAGGGTGAGTAATTATTTTTTCTATTTATCTGCTTGACATTGAATGCGTTTTCTTTTTGCAATTGTTATAAATCTGTTTTGTGGAAATACTTTGTTTCGAACTAATTCCACTAAAAAGGGGGTTTAAATTAATTAATTCATAGAATTTAATGTATGTCCATAGCTAATTATTATTTGTTTTTGTTCAGTATTTGATTGAAGTGGTATTGTAAGATCATATTAAAAACTTTTAAATTAAAAAAACGGCCATGATTTACTTTCATTTCTCATAATGACCTCCCCCTTTCTCGTTCTTTTCCCTTCGTGGTAAGTTTTATGTGTAGGGTGACTCAGCACGAGCAGAGGCAGCCCCCGCAAACCCACGACACGACTGAGCGCTAGTCGGCCTCAGTGGACCACCCCGGGTTACACACCCCTCTGCTACCACTTAATGTCTGCAACTGCGGTGACTTCCGTGGTTGCTACAAAGTGCAAGTAATTTTTCTTTAAATGCAAAGTAATTTGAATTTCAAGCCACAATCGGGATTGTAATATAAAAATAAATGAAAAAAAAACAGTTATTAATACAATATATACTGAATTATGTCTTTTTGTTTTTGTGTGGCAGATTTTACTTTATATAATTTATTGTTAAGGAATTTTCAGTGGCCCACCCCTTCACAGTTGTGTAAATTACGAATCACTCAAATAATTAGCTCTTTATTTAATTAATTTTCATATTTGTTTATGATTGTTAATTCAATTTTCTATGAATAAGTTATTTTTGGCCGTTTCGGCCTTAAACTTTTCAAATATCATTTCTTTGCTAAATTTTTGTTTATTGTGGCTTTAATTATTATAAGGTGGCCCGGCACGGGCACATAATTTCCCAGAAAGTCCCACAACACGATTGAGCGCTAGCCGGCCTCAGTATTCCAACCCGGGTGAGGCAATCCTCTACCAAATTAAGAATATCTGCAACTGCGGTAAATACCGCCGATGTGACAATCTCTAAAGACCAAAACATAGTCTATGTTGTCACTCTTTTTTTGAAATTGTGGCAGATCTAATATTTTCGATAGCCAGATCATAAAACAATATGGACTCATACAAAAGGTCACCTCTTCTGTTGGTTTCCGAATTTTTTTAAGTCCCAGTATGGACACCGATTTTCAACGGAGGCGGCTGCTATTAAGGAGTTGTTAGGGGTTAACAAGCTTCAACCTAAGGCCATTTAGCAAGAGGCAAACCAAGTTGGCTTTGGTTTAACGTCCGCTCCAATAATCAGATTGTCGTTGTAACTAAAGTTCAAGAGGACAAGGACATTAATAGATTTTTTGATGAGGATGCGGACTTTTACCTTGCCTGATAAGATAGGTGTTACCCAAAGTTCTTTCGATTAATATGAGCTCCTCCGAACTCTTCCTCAGATTGAGAAAGAGCGAAGTGAAAGCTGGCTTAAGTGGTAAAAGTTAGTTTGCAGTACCTCCACTCCTTGTTCATTATTGTGCTACTTAGGTCTTCATTAAACACAATAGCCATTTCATCCAATTTCGAAGTTGTGTTCATGTTCCTTTGGTTCTCTTATGCTGATGCATTTAAGGAATCTTATTAGGAGCATCACCCTCCACCTCCCCTCTTAACAGAAATTACACTTCTCCACCAGTACTTACGGATATCGAAGTTTCTGATGTGGAGCTTTGATTGGAATTTATCTGAAATTAATCTAGCTTTTGCATCTAGAATTTGCAGTAATCGAGCAGTCGCCTAGGCAAACTGCTCGAAAACCATCATAATGCTGATCCAATTTTTAATTGTAAATTTAAAAAATAATTATTTCGATTTACGATTAAAATTCGGACACGGCAACCCCTTTGTAACGCAATTTATCACCGAATTGCACTGTCCCGCAACGAGACTACAGTGGATGGATGAGTGGACTCGTCAAGAAACCCCGTTTGACACAAGAATGAGTTCTGTTGCTGATCGCGACAAGTAGGGAGATCAGCTTGGAGACTTCACTCGGTGTCCGCGGTAAGCGAAAACAAGAGTGAAAAGTGAGTTGTCAAAGGAAAAGTCGAGGACATGGAAATGCTAGATGGGATTGAGAAGTTGATACCATAATATCTGAATGAATGGGATACTGTTTATTGTACGAATCAATGCTGGATACGGTGTGTTCGCAAGACATAAGTGGCTAAAAGGAAATGGGATGATGTTTCCGGATAGTGGAACTTTGTTCATAACTGCAATTGAAGATCGTCAATATAAGGATAAAAAAAAATTAATTCGTGGAGCGATGTTTATGGGTTGATATGGCTTTTATTCGAAAACTAGCTATAGCGGAACCACTTGTTGATGCAGTTAAAACAAAGCAGCTTGTCTGGACATCATATATGATTAAGGAAGTTGATTTATATACAGTGCAAAAGTGTGATTTGAAATTTTCCTCCCCATTTAAATTAAGTGTAAAACGTAGTGATTTGGTTTAAGCACGCGTAACGTACATACTTCAAATAGAATTTCGGAAAAATTTTTCAGGATGTTGGGCAAGTACCCTAATTCGATAATTTATTAAATTATGTTTTAAAAACAAAAAAAAAGATGTTGGGTGTTTTCTATTTTTTTCGACAGTTGGTCTATCATTTTTAAATTTTCTCTTTTTTTTAAATTAAATTTGTTTTTTATGTTATTTTGGAATTTCCTATATTTTTTAATGAAAGTTCAATTTTCTGAATTCAACATTTTTTGGGGGAAATATTTGTTTTTTCTTAATGTATCTACGAAAAAGTATGAAAGATATAGGAATAAAAATGAATAGATAAAGAGAAAAAGAACGTTCGGTCTTTCCTTTCGTTAAACCTGACCGGATATGGGACCCGCCACGTTGGCTGACCCCTCCACTATAATGAGCTAGCAATCGGGTGAGCTCACCCCTTTTTAGGTCGTTTACAGGTGCTTTTGCAGGGTAGAGTGGCTTTCCGCTCGCGTGCCTATTTATGGCATAGAGTAATGCGATGGCCTCACATAATACTATAACAGAAATTGGTCACGTTTATATTTTTCATTTAAGGGAAAAATTCATGCAAATTATGTTTGTTTGTATGAGTTTTTCATTTAAATTGAAAATATATGGCCATGTTTACATTGGATCTTGATCCGGTTCGGGGATGCGAAGGGGCACCGCTTTCACCAGGATGCACCACTCTTATTGGGGGCCTATAAGTATCGTCGGTAACGATGAATTTCTCTTAAGTCCGTCTGTTTTCTCCCGGTCCGGTTTGTCATCAGCATTAGCAATTTTTGACCATTAGTAGGTTACTTTGATCTTTCAATTCGTGGATGCGAAATTTTTTTGTGGTGGGTCTTGTGCTTCGTTTTATTAAAAACACTTGAATATTTTATTAACTTCTGGTGTGTAAATTGATTTATTCCATCCAACATAATAATGGAATATGCAAAATGAAGATATAAATTGTTGGGGTATGCCTGGATCAGGGCAGTCATTAACTTCGTCTACGACACCATTGTCATTGTCTTCATCTTCAATTAAAACAACCTGAAAGAAAGAAACTAAGTGAACACCTTTTTGTAAGGATACGGGAAATTTGTACTCCAGTGATCGAATATGTTGACGAAATTGAGAGGAAAATACCAACAGTATTTGTAATGGATGGTAACGCTAGAGAAATTTTACAGCTCGAAGAAAAACGACAGAGGCTGACGAATGATGTTATCGAACTAAAAAGCAAAAAGCATATGCTATTTATGCTTAACAATTTTCGAAAATTCGGTCAATTTCTCAGCAATAAACACCGCTAATACTTTTTCTAAATATATAAATAACAAACATACTTAAATATAAAGTTCAATGGAAGTGTAATTCAAATTTTTATAAAAAGGCGATGTCACCTTTCGGAAGAAGAAATTTTCAGAATAATGATATGTATATAACTATTTCTTATATAAAGTCAGAGTTAATTTTATATATTCAGTGTGTATGAAATTATTCTAAAATTTACAAGAGCATTAAACACTCATTGTCATTATTATCAATCGCCCACACCATCTACGAGCGCTCGTCGAGGAGGTTGGGTAAGTATCCTTTTACTTACGTGCATGTCATTCTATTATGAATTAAATTGAAATTTCTTACCACACACAAACTTCCGTTCCGACATTTTGTCATTTCATTTACTTTTTCGCTATTTCTGTTTTGTTAATTTAAATTTAATGCCTTATTGAGATGTTGTAATTGTTAAAGTCTGGGTAAGGTTAAATGGAGCTTCAAATATGGGTTACTTGGATTTTTATGAATCGCTGAACATGTGAGCTTCAAAATTTAAGATTGTTTTATGATGAACTTCACATGCCAAATATTTTAAAAGTTTTAATTAATTTATTTATAATTTATATCTCTCTATACTCGTCTTATATTGATGTGAATAAAGATAAAAAAATAAAATGAAAAGTTAAATTTATAAAGAACTCGGTCTTTCCACTTCATTTTAAAACCTGACCCGGTATGGGACCCGCCACGTTGGCTGGCCCCTCCACTCATGAGCAAGCCATCGGGTGAGCTCACTCCTTATTAAGACGTTACAGGTGCTTTCGCAGGGTAGAGTGGCCTTCCGCTCGCGTGCTCATTTATGGTATAGTATTATGTGATTCCATCACATAAGACTATCACATAAATTTACCACGTTGATGGTTTCCATTTGAGGGAAAATTTCATGCGAATTATGTTTGCATGAGTTTTTCATTCAAATGAAAAACATGTGGCCATGTCTACGATGGATCTTGATCCGGATGGGGGTGGGGGGGTGCAAGGGGCACAACTTCCACCTGGATGCCATAAATATCGTCGGTAAAGACGAAATACTCCCAAGTCTCGTCCGTTTTCACCAGGCCCGGTTTGTTGTTTGCTTTGACAATTTCCACCCTTAGGTTACCTCGCCCTCGACACCTGTCGATCCGCATTTTATCTGCTCATTCGTGAATGCGACTTTTTTTTGTATTAGGCCCTTGTGCTGGGGAAAGAAACCCACTCTACGACACCGCAGTGGTAGCCTGCCAGCGCATTCATGCGTCCTCAGACAAGGCAAATCTCGGCGAACATCACCGTCTTCTCTCGCCGAGGCAGCAGACCATCGCTGCAGTACTGAACGGATATTTATATCGAATTTCATTCACTACAAATTGATTTTGCTTTAATGGCTTTTTCAAGTTGTAAAGGGAGGTGCAAGCATAATGCACGATGTTAATTGTGTGTTACCTTAAGGCCAAGTTTTTCGCCCAACTTAATTTGACATTTCTTTGTTTCAGTGTTTGACCAATAGAACCATGGATAGGTACACAATTGAGCAGCGCGTTAAGGTTATTGAAGCCTTTTACGAAAATGGGCGTTCAAATCAAAATGCATTTCGTGCACTTCCTGATTTTTTTGGTCAGCATAATCGACCAAATGTGTCCACAATAGGGAGAATTGTGCAGCAAATGGGGTCTGTAGGAAATGTGAAATCGCCTGTGCATACTCGCTTAGTTCGTTCTGCGGAAAACATTGCTGTTGTTCGCGATAGTGTAGCAGAAGAGCCGTCCACCTCGACTCGTCGTCGTGCCCAACAATTGAACATCTCACGAACATCACTGATGCGAAATTTGAATAAAGATTTGAAGTTGCACGCTTACAAGGTTCAATTGACTCAAGGGCTGAAGCCTACTGGCCATTTCAAGCGTCGGCAATACGCCGAACAGTTGGGCGAACAGACAGAAGGGAATGGTGACTTTACAAAGAAAATCATCGTTGTGGCGATGTTAATTGGCCGCCACGATCATGTGATTTGACACCGTTGGATTTCTTTCTCTGGGGATATTTGAAAGAGAAAGTGTACGTCAATAAGCCAAGAACAATTCAAGAGTTAAAAGATGAGATAATTCAACATGTTAACGATATTGAACTTCAATTATATCTGAGATTCATTGAAAATATGGACCATCGGATAGAAGTATGCCACCGTAGCCGTGGCGAGCATTTAGACGATATTTTGTTTTACGCAAAATTGTCATAGATCCTTCTGTTATAATAAAAATCATTAACATAATTCTCTGAAAACTTTTTGTTTTATTTAAAATTAACATCGTGCGTTTTGGTTGGACCACCCTTTATGTGCTTCAAAAAGAACGTGTCTTCCTGATTACATGTTCCAAAATTTTGGGCAAGCCCTTCCCTCTGTTTTAGGCTAGATTTATTTCGGAAACTTGCATTAAGGCCCCCATTGACTTTGCCAATTTCAAATAATCAATTTAAATATTTTAAAATTTTGGCTGTGAAAACTTACTATTGATTAGCATAAATTGATTTATGGTTTTGTTCATTAACCGTAATCCTATGTTATTAAACTTAAGTCGTATATGTCTTGCATAAATTATTCTGAAAATAGGATGATATTTGAAGGAGGCATTTCTAGCCATAAATTAAATTGTAACCTTGACTTTATCTACGCATCTTTAAGATTTTATAACTTTATGAAATAGGAGGCAGTGCGTATTGCAATTATTTGGAGGTCCATCAATAACTTTTCTCACTTTATTTTTTTTTACTTTGTTTGGATGTATGATAAACTTTAGTTTAGTTGGATCTATGATTATTAGTCATTCCAAAATGTTTTTGAATCTATTTTTGAACTTAAACTTTGTTCATCAACAGCCAGAATCATGTGATTGTGTGCTTATCTACATTTCATTTGATATCTTATCGTTTTCACTTCTAAATGATATTTCATTGTTTTAAAACCGCGATTATGACTACGAAATAACAATACTTGTAGTCTAACAATCAATTGATGCCCACATAAAATATGAACACTTTTGAATTTAAATCCAACTGAATTTTTCGATATCACGCACTTGTAAGTGCAGTATTGTATGACAACGTCGATAATTTGAAATACATAAATAATGAATCATTATTGGGTCAATAAAATAGTTTTTAAGTCATTCTAATAGAAGTCACGGTCGATCAGAATATAAAGCCGACGATGATATTCATTAATAATGTTGAAATTTGACATTCATAAATATGAGCCTCTAACTGTTTTCGATCTTATATCGTTCACCATTAAAATCGGAGTTAAAATTGAGACGTTTTTATGACTAGCTAATACTACTAATAGCCTGCTTTAAGACTGGGTTTACAATAATTAACTACGGTTAATGAACATATACATCATGCGGCAACATCTAAGATGCATTCACGTTTCCGGAAGATGGTTGAATTTCTCCACGGTTTCGTCAAAGTAATATTCGCTCGATTTACTGAAATTAATTTGGCACTGTTTTTATCTTTCTCGTGCTACTTTTGGATAAAATTTATCTGATGATAAGATTGTTAAATTACGTCATAACAAAATACATTACGGGCTAACTATTTCATTGCTGTTTTGTTGCTAGTGCGCATTCATCATTTGTATCTAAGTATCTTTGCGCTACTTTCAATCTTCATATATTTCTTCATTTAGACTCTCCAAACTAACCATACTCGTATATAAACGTACTGTACATTCGTATATCACGAATGTGTTTATTAAAAGATGATGCAGTTCGTTCATGGCACGACTTAATTTTTTATTGCCCAAATGAATTAAACTTGAAACATGAAACAGGTGCTAATAGTATTTGTGTTGCCTGTATAAATTTACATTTTAAATCTATTTGCACTTCGTATTCGCGCACTTAATTTTTTTCTCTTTTCTTTGCTATTCCGGGTTATAATATGCCAAACATTTACATGTAGACGGAATCAATTTAAGTAACCGTGCGCTAATCATGGTGGAAATTAAGTAGAATGGTGAGGGAGCTATCTTTATTACTTGAACAAAAATTGATGTATTGGACATGAGCGATAAATGAATCTTTGATAAGAGGATTACTCATTGTAATGGAAATACGATGAATCGAAATATTAGTAGTTTCTCGGGGATTTTGTATTGTTTACTTTCTATATTTATTGTTTACTATCTATATTTTGTATCTTAGGCAATAATTTAGTTGACTAATAGACGTACATTGATGAGAGCGCACAGTTATAATTGCCACCTAAAAAATATAAAAGCCCTTCTGGAATCTAAGAAGTCTGCTTCTACTTTTCCAGTAGAGAACTCACATTCGGGATGTTGCATATGGTTTTTTAAGAAGTTTTAAAACATGTTGGTATACTGTAGTCATAATCATTCTATCAAAAGTTCAATTCACTTAATGGCGTATTTCATGCGTCTTATATAACATGATAATTCTTTTTTCAGTGGAAATCCCGCTAGTGAATTTTCGCGATATCGTGTTAATTTTTATTGGTCATAAATAAAAGTAACGTTCAAATAAATCAGACAAATGTAGAAAAACTAGATCAACTTGAACGATGATTGTGCCCATACAGAAAACTGATCCAAAAGACGTCAGATATGTGGAATCAATTAGGGCATCTTTGAGTTAAAGCTAAAAGGTGTCCTATAGATGTTTTTCTCCAATTTATCCAATGAACGTCATAATGTTAGATATGAAATCGTGTTTTAGTAGTAGGCAAAATATGTCTAATGGATATCTATAAGATTCGACGTAAGTCATTATTTAGTTTTAGTTTCAAATATTTCAGGAATGTGCAGGGAAAAAGCTGTAATGAATCATGCGACGCCGCTGGTGACCACTACCAACACACTTTGCTGCTAGGTGGCTTGTCATTTTACGTTGGTTGCGACCAGTGCACATCCCACGTCTGTTTTATCGTGGTATGAGAACAGAATTTTGACACCCACATGGTGGCAGAGTGTGTGGTTAGGGTAGTGAGTGCCATCGAGAGCGATTGCATTGATCGCAGCGGAATTTTGGGGTGAAAACTTCTATTGTGAGTTTTGTGGATGGGGTGAGGATTTTGTGTTGCAGCCTGAACCCAAACGTGAGCACTTCAGGTAAATATGCTTTTGGACGAGGTTCTGAGAAATACTCATTTTCTTGGATTTTAGATACACTCAGAAATAGATCACACGAATGGTTAGCACAGTACCAATAACGAGATGGAAAAAATGGCCAGTTCGATGTAGAATTTCTGCGACATAGTTTTGGAGGTTAGTAAAGCGCGTTTAAAATTATTGAATCTTTTGATTATACTCGTACAAAAAAAAAAACAACAAAGAAAGAAACGAAGAGACTTCTAGGGACTCCAACGTCAATAGATATGAGTTAATAAAATAAGAAAAAGTTGTCGAAGACACGTACCACCTGCGAGAAACAATCAGGCGAAATTATATTAGAATCCACTTATCGTTAGATTCGATACATGTATTTAATGGTAGTTTGAGCCTTAACCACCCACATGCTTGTAGATCCGGGAGAAAATAATTTTATTGATAAACGAAAGTAGATGATGTTTTACCGGAGGATGAGACGCATTGGCAGGATCGTATAAGCTCTGGATTTGATCGCGTAGTTGCCTTGGCTTCCACCGAACTGGACAAAACAAGACGATCAATAGAAAACGACACGGGCCCTTCGATCAGCTGTAATACATCACCAGACTCGGGAATCACACACGGAAGCAACAGCGATACGCGAACGCTTCTTTCATCATCCTCATCTTCGCCGTTGAGACCTCCGGCTCGTCAAAAATTTCATACAGCTCATGGTTGTATCGAATTGGCCATTGGTCCCCGTCCAGCTTCGCTCCGATTATTCACCTCAGGATTCGTCTTTCGAAGGCGTTCAACATGTTCGCGGATGCTTGGGTTAGGGTCCAAGTTTCACATAGCATAGCACAGGATTTTTATACTTGATGCGCTGTTTTCCTGTGTATACAGCTGGTCTTCAAGATCGTCAAAACTGAATAAAAGAGTTTATTTGCGAGTATTTCGTCTCTTCCATTACTGGTTCTCGTTATTTTGGCGCCTATGTTAAATATACAAATTCGCCCACATTTTCGATATTGTATTCGCCAAGTGTGATATTTTGGGCATTTGAGGCATTTTTTCTTGACTGCGTCATGAGCTTTATTTTATTTTCATTGATTTGTAACCCTACTGGTTTTGCTTCGCTGTTGAGTTTCAGGAAAAGTTCTTTGGAAATTGTCAACGACCGTGACAAGATATTGATGTCGTCCGCATAGGCTACTACTTGTCTTGACTTGTAAAATAACGTACCTCTTGTATCGACAGGTAAATTCCTTATGACTTATTTCAGAGACAAATTGAATAGCAATGGGGCCAGCCCAATCTCCCTGCTTTCGTCCGAGATTTGTGTCAATGGCGTCGGTGAGTTTGTTATTGATGCAAATTTTGGAGGTCGTCGACGTCATTGTCATTTTGGTAAGACGTACTAATTTGGCTGGGATACCAAAGCAAAGCATTATTTGGTACAGTACGTTACGATCAATACTGTCGTATGCTTGCTTAAAGTCAATTTTTCATTTACCTGCTATTGGTCTATCGTCAATCTAGCTGCTCTTAAGCCACCCTGATACTCCCCAATAATACTGTTGACGTATTATCCGATTTTATTTTCTAAGATCTTTGAAAATATTTTGTACGCCGTACAAAGTAGTGATATGCCTCCATAGTTTTCGCGCTGTAGCTTGTCACCTTTTTTATGGATAGGGAATACAATTGATTGGTTCCGCTCGTTCGGCATATGCTCTTGTTGCCAAATGTGCTGGTTGATTTTAAGGATGGCTTTCTGAACACCGCTGCCACCATATTTAATGAGCTCCACTGGAATCTCATCGATGCCCGGCGCTTTATTATTCTTTTGGGCTTTGATGGTGGAACAAACTTCATCCAGAGTAGGTGCGGCCAATGGAAGCTCTCCGGGAATATCTATAGGCTCTGATGTTCTGGAGCTGTGCGGAGGATTTAGGAGGTTCTTGAAATATGATCCCATCTTTCCTTAATTCTGTTTCATCAGCGATGATGTTCCCGATGTTATCACGACAGAGCGTGGTCTTGGGGTGGTAACCACGCTCTGTTGTGTTGACATCGGGAGCATCATCGCTGATGAAACAGGATTAAGGAATCTCTGAGGTGAACTTAAACAAAATTATGGGAGAATATTCAAAAAGTTTGCTACAAGATTCCTGTGGAAACTTGTCGGAAGTTGATATCGTCTATGCCCAGAAGAATTGAGAAAGTCATAGCGGGTATTTAGGGTATTTTTTTTTTTGTGGTAGGGAGGTGAATGCTATTTATGCACAGAGTGTGGGACTCCCATGCGCGACTGGACTACCCACTAAACACCTCCCCTGTCAACCTGAGAACCCAGCCTGGAACCGTTTGACACATTACTTCGGGCCAGGTCTCGTTTTGTTACCTCGTGGGGGGCGCCTTCAAGCTGGGGAGTCCCTTTCCTAGCGGGAGGGGAGAGGGGAAGAGGAAATGCCAGGAGAGGGATACCCTAGCCCAACGCCCTCGGCTGCTGTGAGTCCCTTTTATATTTTAGGACTGCCCGAGCATAATGTGCCACCTGGTTCCATTTATCAACCGATTCGAGCATCACCGCAACTATATTATCCGGGGTGAGCTCTCCCGTCTCCCTGTAGAGTTCCCTTCGCAGCCTGACTCATTTTGTGCGCGCAAAAAATGTGTGACAGGCATTGTCCTCCTCTCCTGGGCAAAACCGACAATCGGGAGACCGTGACTTACCGATCTTGTGCAGGTAAAACTGAAAACACCCGTGCCCGCTCAAAAGCTGGGCCAGATAGAAGTCAGTCTCACCATGCCTTCGATTTAGCCATGGTCTCACATCCGGGATGAGGCGCGCAGTCCACCTTCCCTTCGTGCAATTCACCCAAGACTGCTGCCAATCGTTGAGCGAGCGCTGTCTTTCCTCGCGGACAACTATCTCCCTCGCATCCTCGTTTCGGCGCAGGTAAATAGCGCGGCGCTCTCTAGCAAGGAGGGCGACAGGTATCACGCCTGCAATCACTCTCACTGCCGAGTCAGAGACTGTTGGATACCTCTTCTCTGTACCTGTGCCAAACGTTTTCGGTATACCTCTTTGCTGAGAGCGTCGCCCCATACCTCTGCTCCGTACAGTAGCACTGACCCTACAGCACTCATCAAGAGGCGTCTTCTAGATGGGCTGGATCCCCCTACGTTGGCCATAAGTCGACTCAGGGCCGATATTCCCGAAGCAGCCTTCTCAGCCGTTGCGCTGATTTGCTCAGAGAAACTCATCTTCGAGTCGATCAGTAGCCCCAGGTACTTCACCGCTGGCTTCGATTCGATTTGTATATCTCCAATACTGATCACCTTTACTCTAGGGATTCTCTTTTTTGTCAAGATGACCACTTCGGTTTTCTCCAGTGCTAAACTGAGCCCGCGAGCAGTCATCCAGTCCCTCACTCGGCGCATTAGCATACCTAGCCTAAGTTGCGCTTGTTCAACGGTGCGTCCAGCGACCAGAGCCACAACATCATCCGCATAGCCGACCAAGCGAGACTCATCTGGCATCTCAAGTCTCAGTAGCCCGTCGTAAGACACGTTCCACAGGTCCGGACCAAGGATAGATCCCTGGGCAACACCCGATGTAATTTCCATCTTTCGTTGGCCCTGTGTCGTGTCGTAGAGCAGGCTTCGGTCCTTTAGGTAGTTCCTCAAAAGCCGCATTAGATATTCTGGAACTTGAAAAGAGTTTTCCAGCGTGTCCAGAATATCCACCCATCTAGCGGAGTTGAAGGCATTCCTGACGTCGAGTGTCACCAACAGGACGATCCGTCGCTTGGTGCGATTATATGCCTCTGCCTTTTGGACCGCGTTCACCACCTGTGCAATCGCATCAATGGTAGAACGTCCTGCTCTAAAGCCGTACTGCCGAGGAGATAGGTCCCCAGCAGAGTCTTCCCTTGATGAGTTTCTTTAGCACTATCTCAGCATGCATAACGGGCGCAATGCTGACGGCGATTCGGGATTTCCCTTCCCCTTGCTGATCAGCACGAGCCACGCCACCTTCCATCGTACCGCGAAAACCTCGTCCCGTAGGCAGGCGTTGAATGTGCTGAGCAGCAAGTCAGCACAATGGTGATAGACGAGCCGCAACACCTCAGCTGGAACACCATCTGGACCTGGAGCCTTCCTCGCTTTCAAGGAGAGGACTGCCTCCTCCAGTTCCAGCTGTATGAAGAGTGGGCACTCTACTGCTGTTTCACCATGGACAGCGTCAACACGGACGGGATGGGTGGGGAAGAGTCCCCGCACTATCGCGTCCGTCTTTTCCGCGTCATGTATACAAGGCTTCCGTAGGGCACCAAGTTTCCCCATGACCAGCTTGTAGCCAAGGCCCCACGGATCCTTGTTCACATTGTCCACTAGGTCTTGCCAGCAGCGAGCCTTGCTACTGTTGATCAGTTTGCGAAGGCATTTCCTGGCCGACTTATATGCTGCCACCTGGTTGCATGCCTCGTCACAGTTCTGCGCCCGTTGAAGCTTGTGACACTCCCTCCGCTTTTCAGCGATTTCAGTAGACCACCAGTACACTGGGGGCTTGCCGTGCCGGGGTCTTCGACGGGGCATAGAAGCGCAGCAAGCAGTCGTAATGATGCTCATAGTAGAGTTCACCACGTCTTGAGCTGCCAGTTCTTCCGTCCCTTCCGAAGCTCCCTGTAGCGGCTCACCTGCTGTGAGAACCTTGACGAACCTCTCGACGTCCATTCTTCCAATGTTCCATCACGTTGTAGAAGGCCGAGAGCACGGACGTCGGGAGACAGCATCACTTATCTCAAGCAGAATGCACTGGTGATCACTGGCTGAGTAGTCCTCTAATACTTTACAGTTGTGTATCCTCCGTACTAAGGACTCCGAGGCGGATGTCACGTCCGGTATGGTTCCCTCACAGCCAATACGCCGGAAAGTCGGCGTGTTTCCGGAGTTTAGTACAACGAGGGCCGTCCTGGCCGCCATTTCCAGGATTCGTTTTCCTGGCGGATCCGTCTGAGGCATGCCCCATTCGATTGCTTTAGCATTGAAGTCGCTCCCAACGAGCACCCTACCCTCTGCGTTCGAAACGGCGCCCTCCAAAGCATTAAGCTTGGCTTGGAAAGATGATATTGACTCGTTAGGCGTTAGGTACACACTAAAGAAGGTGATCCCTGAGCACCGAACCCACACGAAACCATCCCCCCGTCCACAACTCTCCGCTTGAAAGTCACTGTTCCGAACCCAGATAGCGGCAGTACCAGTTTCATCAGAGTACCATAATGCAGGTCTTTTATTATGGTGTTGCTCACTCAGCAGCAAGAAGTCGGCTTTCATGTCCCTCGCAAACTGCTCAAGCAGATTTTGGGCGGTTGAACTGCGGTGTAGGTTTAGCTGCAGGATGCGGGTCATCGAAGCTCTGATTTTGCCTTGGCTAGGGCTTCCTGGAACACCCGGCATTTTCCTGATCCCAAGACGTGTCCAAACTCAAGTTTTGGATCAGCATCCTTGCAAAGAATACAGTGTGCCTCCTTCGTACACTCTTTTCTTTTATGTCCCATTTCACCGCATTTGTAACATAGGGAACACCTATCGGGTCCTTTGCATACTTGTGTGGTGTGACCATAACCAAGGCATTTGAAACATTGAAGAGGCGTTGCTCTTCGCCTTCTCTTCGTCTTCGGTCCTTAACCAGCTTCTATCTAGGAGCTCCTCTAGTTCAAGGAGCCCTTCCTTTGCTGCTTTGCTGATTTTTGGGGAGTCGCATGCAGTTTGTATTCTTTTCAGAACATCTCCCGCTTTTCGGAGTAGTCTTTCTTCTTCATATCGCTGGGCCACAATTGTATCTTGCAACCATCCTTGGGAGAGGTTATCGCGTTCCGTTTCTGAGTGCAGTACTTCCGCCACATTCACGCGGTGTCTGGTCACTCTTTGCTTTTAGTGCCGTAATCTCCTCGTTGGCTTCTGGGTTTTTCGTTGCAATGTCGGGATTTGCGACCCTTGCATCGTTTGTTTCGGTAACGATCGCAGCAGTGACAATCGAATTTTCGGTGCTCTTTATGTTATCTCCCACCGCTCGAACACCTGAAGTGTCCTGCAGAGTTTCCCGTTTCTCCTTAATAGGACGCTCGGGCGTTCGCATCATTTTTTTGCTGCGCCCGAACGCCGCAGGAATCTCAGTCTGTATTCTCCGTTTTTCGTCTGTCTTCACTGTCGTTGTGTTAGTCTTCGTTTTTGTCGTTGTTAGTACCGCTCGCGATGTACTGTTGACATCGTGGCTGCAACCGCTGGTTGCGTCGTCGTTTTGTTATTCTTAGTTTCTTTTTCTGGGTATTTGTGGTCTTTTGATTTTGTTTGCTCCAGTTTTGTTGGGTCCCCCTTCGGAGCCGCTATCTCCGTTCGTGTGTGTAGTCGCCTTTTTGGTCCTATGGTTATCTTTGCAGAGCAGGGAGGCCATGCGAGGGTTGGCACAAGCCCTTATGGGCCAGACCAGCGCTTATCGGGAGTCCGTTTCAACCGAACCTACACCACCAACCCAATGGCGCGAACTTCGAACGTACTCCGAGGCCTGCCATGGTTTTACCGGGACGGAGACGGTATGACAGTGGAATTGGAGCCGTTCATAAAGATTCATATCAAATGCGGATGATTTCTAAGTGAAAAGTTTTAATAGTGAATTTTTAAAAATTTCAAAACATAGTAGCGAAAGTGTGCTAAGTTTGAATTTTGGTCAGAATTGTGTCACAGAAACCATTGTGATTTTTAAGTTCCATCACTAGCTGTTTGATCATAGTTTCAGATCACAGATTCCCATACTTCGTGAAAATCAGGTTGCGGATAAACAAGTTCTTGTAAAGTCTTCCGATTGTTCGACTTAATCGATCGTGTGACAAAACTTGAAAGACAATAATTTATTTAAAAACAAAAAAATGAAAAGTGAAAGAAAACATCTACAAAATTTTTCCTTTTAAATGTTGATGGTTTTAAAGAAACTAAGATCTACAACAAAATATAAAATCTACAAAACGCAAAATGCATCGGATGTGAAGATACAGGAAGGAGAAATAGTTTTTTTTTAAATTAATATACTTTTTGGTGTTTTGGTTTTTTTTCAATAGCCGAACGGAAATAATAAGCAATTTAAAGAAATTCAGATCCTTCCAGTTGCTAGGATACCTACATCTGCGCTCGTGGGGATGTGGTTGCAAATCATTTTTTTATGCTTTTTTTTTAGTTTCTTTGCGTATGAACTTTTGAATATACTCATTTTATTACCTTTTAGTTATATTTTTAATAAGTATTAATATTTATCACCCTTAAATAATATCAATACGTTAAACGTGATACAATTTCGTAAACCGATATAGAGCGTTAAAATTTGATTATTTCTATTTTTTACTGAGAAAAAGCAAAAACCTTTTGAATACATTACTTATAGCGAAAAATGTTACAATTTAAAATGAAACGACACCAATCGGCATGTCAGAAGTAAACGAAAATTAAGAAATGTTGAATTAAACTTATACCGTGGTCTTTTCATTCCTTCAAGTTTGACCGGCTATAGGACCCGCAACGGTGGCGGGCTTTTCAAATAAAATGGGTTGCCATCGGGCGTGCTCCACCGTTTTTTGTGTCTAGGGGCTCTTGCCGGGTAGAGTGGCCTTCCGCTCGCGTGCCCTTTAATGGTCTGGGGTTGTGAGATTTGATCACATAGTTCTATAACATAAATCGGTCAGGTTCATATTTCTTTTTGATGGGAAAGCTCATGCAAATTATGTTTGTATGAGTTTTCCACTCAAAAGTGAAATATATGGCCACGTCTACGTTTGGATCTTGATCCGGTTGGGAGGGTGCGAGGGGGCACCACCTCCATCTGGATGCCCCACTCTTATTTGTGGGCCATAAGAATCGTCGGGTAACAACGAAGTCTCCGCAAGTCCGTCCGTTTTTGATCGTTTCAACTTGTTCTCTGAACAAGCAATTCCAACCCTTAGCGAGTTACCTCCCTTTTTCGACTTCGGTCGAATTTTTCTGTGACCTTAGATTTTGTGAATACAAAATTCTGTTGTAGTGGGTCCTTGTGCTGGGGGAATGAACCCGTCCCACGACACCGCAACGCTAGACTGCCAGCCCATTCACGCGTCCCCAAACAAGGCCAATCTCGGCGGAGATTGCCATCCTCTTCCGCCGAGGCAGCAGACCATCGCTGCAGTCCTTTACGGACATTCATATACCTACTTACACTACAAAATGTAGGGTTCTATCCCAGAACCAAACATATTGACATACGTCATCCATCACTTCATACAGAATGTACCAAACCAAAATCAAATAAAAGTCGATTACATAAGCACCACTGAGCAAGTTGCAGGAGTTCTTACAAAATCCCTGGACAAGATCAAACATGCACAATTCAGAGAAACAATTGGAGTGCAACAAGAACCATCATGCTAAGGAGGATTATTAGAGTCACCCTACAATCCGAATATTCATTGTCACACTATTATTATCTTTTATGTACTTCATAACCTATTTAAAATAAAATGTCACTTCTGTCATAGTCACCAAGCCGACCACACGTATTTTCCTTCTTCTCTGCTAATACATAGTACGCTTTGCGACACATATATGGCTCACTGGACATGGAGCGTGTTAATCTTTCGTGATTCGATATTAATTTCTTTGGTTTTTTGACAATTTTAGTGCTTTCAGTCACAGAAATCTCCATTTATAAAAACATGTTTACAAAGATGCAGAATCAAGTGATCATTGATACTGAAAAGTTTGATCACATGCTAACCAATCCAGAAGGCATTCTCTAAAGAAAATCGCCTGTAAATTGATTGAGATGAAAAGTGAATACGAATAAAATTAACATCTTAAGAGGTTGGCACTCAAATGACGAAGGTGACTATCGTTTGTTTGGAACAACTAAATGTGTTATTTTGTGGTAGAACTCTTCACAGTATTTCAAGAATTTAGGATCCAAACCCTAATGATACAACAAACATTGTTGACATAGTGAAACAGTGTTTGTGTTAAGAAGTTAGTTTAATTGTTTTATCATTATCTTCATATCTTAGTGAACTTTAGGTACAGTTTCAGGAGCATGCATGCAATATACTTCCAACTCGATGGTTATCGTACTGTTAATATCATTGTACATACCAGACCAGCGACAAAAAACTTAAGCTACGTCTCAAAACCAATTTCATTTGTCACGCTTTATTATCACGGCCGACACAAAAGATGCAACACGCGCGATGTCTGCAATAAAATAGCAGTGGTCTGTAGGCAATAACAATTCCGACCGAGTTTATAAACACTCTCACTTAGCAAATGATCATTCCATTACCGACTTCAATACAAGGGGTAGGCGCGCGGGCGGTAGTTACTGAAATTTGCGATAGTGTCCAAAGATTAAAAACCTAATTTCGCATCAAGCGGGCATAAAGCACTAACGACACGCCAATTAAAATGCGATATGAGAATTAACTGAGCCGCACAATTATTTCGCCTAAACAAACCGATTACGCCAATAGCGTTTATTAACTTGATCAGATTTGTTCAAAGCACCTGAGCTGGATCATTTCCACTCGGCGAGGTGGATATTTGCAATCTTATTTAATCAATTCCGTCTGTGAGATATTACTTTGCTCTCTCTCGCCTCCCCAAGCTAATCAGCTTGTTGGGTCAGGCACTCAATAAATGAGGTGTTATTCATCGATTTGTTACCCGAGACATATGATAATGCGGGATTCGGTGAATGATGGGGCTCGGCAACTAGGAGCAAACCTTCACGAATCGCTGGGCGTGCATGGATGGACCGTGGGAGCTCCCAGCTGCGGTCTGGCAGTCTCCATCGACACTGACGGTGTCTTGATTGAGGATATTGGAAAATCAATCTAATTAGTGTATTCTATCAACGTCATTCATACATACTCTGTCCATAACTATGTCAATGCTCGTCGGGATTTCAGTTTGTTTCGGTCAAAGCAATCGGGCGAGGACAAAACAAGTTTTATTTCGGGTGAGGTGAGACTGGGACAATGGGGACAATGGATTTGACAGCGCTCTAGGCAAACACTTACGTCAAACATTTAGACACATTTCACTGCACCTTACACTGCTCTCGTCGATTCGTTCTACACTATACCGTGAACACGCGATTTACCGTATCGAAACAACACACGACAATGTTTTCTAATTGTCAAATCACGGCGTTTTCACACTTTTTTCTATTCGGAAACACTTTGCACCATTCGCGATGGCTTCATGACTTTACCTTCCACTGTTCACACCAGACTGCGCAATTGTCGATCAGTTTTGCTTCTTTGACAGTCACTTTCGCCAACAGAAGCATATCAAATCAATTCATTCTGAAAATCGCCTCTCGCAATTCGTTCACATTATACCTATCAGAAATCAGCTGATGATGTAAACAAAACCTATTTAGTACTTTTAAACTCTTATCGATTAAAGATTGATCTACAATATTCAGTACAATCTATTTTTCCTAAATAGAAGACTGTATCGACAATATCTTTTGTTGCAGTCAACTGTTTAATATTAGCAAACAACTAATTCCACAATTGTAAACAATATTCGACGAGTTCTTTGCCAATTCGAATTTCAACGTTTGTAAAAAGCGTAGTAGTAAATAACTGTCGCAGCTGTCATTGGCGCGTGTATGTCAACAGAAAATTTTGCCTTGTGGATTTGGTATGGAAAGGGATGGTAAATTGGCGGGACTCACGGAGCAGCTACAATGGCACAGGTCCTGGAATTGTTTCAAAGCCTTGCAAATTTCTACTCAAGACATATGACGCGCGAACAGGTTGAAGATTTTTTCGATAGCATTCAAAGTAAACAGGAATCGAAGCAAGCGCAAGGCACAGGAAAGGCTGCTAATAGCAACAAAAGGAGTGACGATGATAGTAGTGATGATGACAGTGACGATAGTGATAGTGATGATTTCTCAAGTGAAGACGATTCCAGTGATGATGAGCAGGACGTCGAGGATATCACTTCGTTCGACGAATTGCCAATAGTGAAACGAGCTGTGGAAAATTCGCAAGTAATTTCCATATTATTGGAACTATGCTCGGCTATACGAGAGCTTCGGGCTTCAAATAGTGGCTACGACAATACCTATGATTGCTGGGATCGAGTTATCACAGTGTCACCAAGGGATCAATATTTAACTTTCATCTATACTCTCTTACGATTAGCACCTGCCGAACCTACCTCGAAAATTTATCGTAAACTTACATTGGTCAGTGCTCAGGCGTATATTTTATCACTAACAATCCCTGGGTCAAAAGGATTTCACATATTTGATGACAAGATGATTGAGCAAGCCATTGAAGTTTTCCATTTGATTGATACAATAAAAGAGCCGAGTGTAGCGAATAAAATCTCGACTTCAGATTTAACAGAGCTTTGGGTGAATTTAACAAATTTTTGTGATGATTTAAAAATTATGTTCCGATACGTGCATTTCGAAGAGTATCAGGACATTAAGAATGCAATAATTTGGGAGCTAAATAAATTACTGTACAGCAATCATTCGAATGGGTATCCAAATACATGTAAGTATTAATTTGGTAAGCTTTTGTAATGCTTAAATTTCAATGACCATTGAAATTAAGATATAATTTTACTTGTCAAAATAGTACGTAAGATTTAAGAAATTACCTTATATCGTCATTAATATGGTGTTTTGTCTTTTCGAAAACAGAATATGCATTTGTCTCAGGATTTATTTGTCCTACATTTTCAATATCTACCAATTTTTCGTCAGAAGCAGTAAAAATTCGATGTGTTACATGTCACCTTGTTTTTGCTAAAGTTTCTGCTTCCGAATTGTCCCAAGTTATCCAATCCTATAAAATCCCGTTGACATCATAATCACACACAAAAGCGATGCGATCAGCCTCACACTCGACCATATGAGGTGATTACTTTATTATGACGCTCACTACCGATCACTACTCCATCATTTATAGCATAGCTTCAATTCGGGCCTTCGCTTCAAGTAGTAATCGCCTCCAGCGTTGTCAGGGGTGGACCTTGGGACCAGGATAATTGTAGAGGGAAAACAAACTAACGCGCACCGTTTGTTGATAATCAATTTATTGTGTTCAAAATATAATGACTCGGTTGATGGTTCGAATGCGACTGAGTCTTCTCGATTTCTTCCGTGGCCGGTGCTCTTCAATTAGTGTTGCCATGATACTCGACCATCCTAATATTGAATCATCTCGATTCATTACTCCGTGTCTGAATCCACAGCATCATCGTAAAAATCGAGTTCGGGACTCACGACGGTCCACGGTTTCAACTTTTCGCTCGTATACACCGAACAAAATTTCCGTTGCTTGGGTAAAACTCTCGTTTCGTAAAACTCTCGAAATGATGTAGGGCCCACGATATTTGGTCTCTAACTTTCGAGATTCTCTCGTAGCAGCAGATACGTTCTCTAGAACGATGAGATCTCCTTCCTTGTAGAAAAAAGGTTTCTTGTGTTTCGCGTTGAACCTCAATCTCCATTTCCCTCGTTCGGTGCTAATTCAATCTGCAGCCAATTGTCTTCCGTGAACCATATCGCATTTCGTTGGATCAGCAGTCACTTCATCTGATATTAGAGCCATAACTAGCCGTTTCGTGATGACGTCTCGAAGGCGATAATCGAATATCAACTCGATCGGACTAAACTGAGTCACAGAGTGACATGCAAATTCAGAGACCACTGAAGATTGCGTAATTGTAAATCCCAATCCTTATGATCAGTTGGTGCAGTTCTTAGAAGTGATAAGATGGACTGATTTGCAAGTTCGATTTGGCCATTCGCTCGAGGTGTTCTGACGGCAACCTTTATATGTTGAATCTCATTAGATGCACAGAATTCAGCAAATTTTCGTGATGTAAAAGCAGTGCCTCGATCGCTAATTATACGCTTAGGTAGACCAAAGTACAACGTCAGATCCCTGAATGCGTCGATGACGGGCTTCGATTTCGTAGTTTTGACAGCTCTCAAAATTAAATACTTACTGAACGAATCAGATATTCCAATGATGTGCAAATTACCTCGACGACTGCGTGGAAAAGGTCCCAGGTGGTCAACGTGTAACGTCCAGAACGGAATACTCGTAGGTGTCACCTCATCCGAATAGAGTTGACCCTCCGGTTTGCCTGCGATTGTATTATTATAGCAGCACTCTAAGCATGCTGCGATGTACGACTTGATGTATTTTCGGAGATTGTTGAACCAAAAATCTTGCCGAACTCGATTTATGGTCTTCTCAAGACCAAAGCGGCCCGTGTCATCGTGGTACGTACGGATGATTTTCCAGCTGTCTGCAGACGGAACGACGAATTTGAGATCTTGGTCGATCTTACGATATAACCGACCGTTTTTGAGCTGATAATCTGGATTGAGCGAATTCAATATCGCCTCTCAGATATGATCATCTCTTCAACTTCACGCCTTGTCGTTGTAGGAGTACAAGCCAGTCTTCGTTTTCTTCCACTCGCATTATGTTCCCCGATGCTATCTCTGGCTCGTTCGATGGTTCGTTTGGACTCATGCGTTCAGCCGACCGATGTATGATGCGGAAATCGTACTCCTGTAGCTTCAGAAACCATCGACCGATGTGCGGTAGCAATGGCTTAGACGTTCTTGTGATGCTAATTGCGACGCAATCGGTAATTATCACGAAATGCTTACCAAACAAATAAATGCGGAATCTTTCTAACGACTCGACGATAGCCAGAGCTTCAAGCTCATGACTATGGTATCAGCTTTCGGATTCGCTACACTGGCGGCTGTAGTAGAAAACCGGTCTGAAATTGCCACCGTCGTCTCGTTGCATGAGGATTCCGGCAAGACCCAGTGGGCTCACGTCAGTGTGAACTTGATGTTCCTTCGTCGGATCGTATGCACTGAGCACTGGATCGCAGCAAAGTGCTGATTTCAATTTTTCGAATGCGTCTCGATGTTCGGTCGACCAACAAAATTGTGAATTGTCCTTCTGCTTCAACAAAAGTGTAAGCGGCTTCGATATTAGAAGAAATCTTCGAACTTCTGTAACGTTGGTTGGTTCCGGAAACTCTCGAATTACATTAGTCTTTTCAGCTCCTGGTTTTATTCTGTCCGCATCGACTCGATGTCCCAAAAACGTGATTTGTTTAGACAAAAACGTATATTTAGAAGGCCGAAGCATCATATCGGCATCTCGAAGTATAACCAGGAATTCACGGAGTTTGATTAAACCCTCGGCGATGGTTTTGCTGGGCAGAATTACTTCATCTACGTAGCTAACTGCTCGATTTCCCATTTGTCGTACCAACTTGGTAATGACCTCATAAAAATAACTCAGTGCATTGCACAGGCCGAAAGGTATCCGGTTGAATTCGTATTGGCCTGCATACGTGACAAATGCAGTGTACTTCCTGCACTCTTCTGAGATTGGTATTTGATAATAGAAGGACATTAAATCGAGAGTCGTGTAAAATAAATTACCAGCGATCGACGATAGCTGCTCCTCAACAGTTGGCATGAGAAACGGACGCTTTTCAGTGATAGCATTGAGCTCACGGAAATCGACACAGAGACAGTCCTCACCATTCTGTTTGCGAACGAGGACGGTTGGTGACGAATATCCTGATGATGATGGACGTATGGTATCGTTTTCGAGCAGTTCGTTTACTCTTTCTTGAACGCGCTCACGCTTCGCGAACGGTATTCGGTATGGCTGACGTCGGACAGGATTTAAGGTCGTTAACCTTATCGTCATCATTTCCGAGTTGCATTGACCTAACTGAGCAAGCGATTCAGAGAAGCATTCTCTATGCTCACTGATGAGCTGATACAGTTGGTCCTTTTCTTTGACGGATAGCGTTGGCTCAAAAGTTGGAGCGTTTTGGAAAGCGTCTTCCAATCGACAAGCTCCCGGTTCAATGATCAGTCGTTTGGCCGATGTGCAGAGTAGATCTGACCCCAATAAAAGTGGCTCCGAGACCAAGTTTTCATCCACCGGAAAAATCTTCGCATTTAGATTTTCACCATCCAACTGAATTTCAGCCTCGAGTATCTGGTTGCACGTTACTGAAGCTCCTCCAAATCCTCGTAGGATGATCGGTGAACACTGCTTCACGCCTCCCATCGACATTGCGAACGTTCGTTGAATAAATGTTCTTTCGCTGTCGGGGTCGATGAAGGACTTAATTTTATTTCCGTTGAGAATATCCTCGTTAAGCGGATTAATTCTTTTTGTTGAATTCATGCGACGAACATTACTGACGGCGGTCGCAGTTTCATTTTCCGAACATCGGTTGGTCGTATGTGATGTTCGTTGACACTTCTCGCATCTTTGTTTCCGTTGCGGTTTTGGACAGTTCAGCGAAATATGCCTCACCGCAAGACAATTATAACATCGGGCTCTACGGGATTCCGAATTGCTCGAAGTCGGCTGCGCTCACACATTTGTTGACATTATACCTCGCTGTATCGGTGGTGGTGGCCCAAAATTTTGTCTCGACTCCATTCGTAGCTCCGAAATTCGAACGGAATTCGTTTCGAAATTCTTTATCGCGGCTAAAAGATTGGTGACGGTGTCGAAAATTGAGCTCGCGATCGCATTTTGCAAAGATGGATGCCGTAGCCCGTTTCTTATATACCGGATTATAGCGTGATCGCTCAAGTTACCTCGTCTTCCCAATGCTAGCATAGTATAGACGTAAATTTGTGTTGTCTCGCTCGGCTCCCTGGTGCGATTCATCTTTTTAATGTGAACATCGGCCTCGCTTTCATGGCTAGGGAAATCTCGCCTCAATGATTCGGCCAGCTCAATCCAGCTTTATGATGCTTGACAGTTTTCCACTCGATATTGTCAATTTCTGTTGCAAATTCTTTCTGCTCGGTTATAAGTGCTGTGAAACATTCCTCTACTCCAATCACGGTTGATATATTTAGCTGCTTGATATCGGTATGTTGTAATGTGATATTTAATCCCGGCATCGTTGGTGAACTCCGCCGTAGACGGTCCGTTTGAGAAAGGAGGAGAGAACCCATTGTTTCTCCAATCCATAGCTTCCATGATTCCTCATCCCAAACCCCCCAATTAAACGGTAGTAAATGGTTCGGGGTCGCACATTGGGTTTACTGGTTCCCCAATAATGTGACGTTAAATGCCGAGAAATGCTAATAACTGTAAATACATCTACAGCTCTGCTACTAAATCCTACTTACACCTCCTTTGTGAGGGCGTAAGAGGGTGAAGGCGATTCTTCCGCGCCTGATAACGGAATAGAAGTAATAACCATGGAATGGAGGTTGGGCGACGGGCTAACTCCCCGTCCCTGGAAAACCCTAAAATGTTTCGAAACCTGCAGATGGGCTTCGGAATGGATTGAACTCATGGCAACGACCTCGCAAACGAAAAAAGGACTATGGCATTGGATCCTGGAATGTCAGATCACTCAATTACCCTGGCGCTGTTAAGGACCTTTTACAACAGGCCAGTCAATTTCAATTAAAAATACTGGCTTTTTAGGAAATGAATTGGACTAGAAACGACATTCAAGACATGAGATGTTGATACAGGTGGCTCGTCATAAAGATTATACAACTCGTTTTAACGAATTCTCAACTCTGATCCATGCTTTACAGGGCCATATATCCTCCTAGCACTTTGCGTTCGAATACGCCCAAGGCCTTTCCGGAAACAATTGTAAAAGTCCAGGTTTCACATCTATACAGCAGTACAGTTCTTATTAGTGACTTGTATACGGGGGCCTTATTTTCCCTGTAAACATCTCAGGATCTTAGCATAGGAAGTACTAAGTAGACTTTATTTTGCCGCTTTTACCTTTTCCATATTAGATATCTTCTTACTAGAAGCAATCGGTGCGGATACACATCGACATCGTGGTCACCAACGTAATTTCAACCGACATACTTTACACTATTGGAAAATATCGAATCGTTTCACCCCTCGAGTTTTTCCTCAATTCTTAGAAATAAATAATATATATTTAAAATGCATGATTTCAACTTACAACTGTAGCTTCACCCAAAATCTTGGTTTCTGAAAGGTAGAACATTGCATTTCAGGATTGTCAATCATTTATCAAACCTGCGACCAATTGAAGCTGGAGTTCATCAAGGTTCACCCATCCCAAATTAGATAATTTTTTAAAACGTCCATTTGCAAGAAACTTCGAGAAGCCAATAAACTGTTAAGAGCAGAAAACTTACATTGGAATTACCTTCCCCGCTAAAAAGTGGGATGGAGGAGCCCGACGATGAATTCCACCTACGATGAAGGAATGAACCTTCAAATACAAATTAGACTTTATTCCGAATCTGGCCCTCTATTGAAAAGAAGGATCGGAAGAGAAGGAGATGGGTTGCAAAGAAAATTAAAAATTATTGATAGTAATCAAGAAATGGGGAAGCTTTCCCTAGAGAATGAAGAGCTTAATCCAATCTCTGGAAGAGATGATCAGGAAATTTTCATCAATCATTGAGAAAATTAGAAGGAAGAAGACAAAAAATCAAAGAATGACGCTAAAAGATATTCTCAGTGTAGTCAATTGAAATGCAATCACTGTTTGACTTCAGATCTACCAAAAAAGCGTTGAATTTCTAGGAAGGTTCCGCACTTCACCTATACTCCGAAAACGGAAAAAACAGACCTTCTGTTTCTGTCTGGACTGCGAAGAGAATATGGTCGATTACCTTAAAATTTTTATAGAAGCCGCATCAGCGGTTGATTTTATTTTTGTAAAGAACTTTGCCACGAGAAGATCGACCATTGAGAAGAAGAACTTACTTTTTTATTTGGTACGGATATCAAATAAAAGCAGTCAAAGTGCCCTTCAACAGATAAGGTACTTGAACTTCAGAGAAGTGATGGGGAATGTCTCAAAAAAAAAAAATGGTTCAACCAAATTTTGGTTGCCAACTGTGCCATGCACTACCGATGTGTTAAATGCAATGAAATTTACGACCCCGGTGAGTGCAAATTGGCTAAAACGGACCCAAAAGTAAAGTTTATTGTGTTAACTGTGGTATATTAGGTTACCCTACATAATTTCGTGGGTGGCCCCGATATCAGGATACTAAAATGATTTTTATGCCGAAACAAACCCATATACACCACATTCTTATACCTTTTAGCTCCGTTAAGCCCGAGGCATCATTTGCACTGGCCGCTAGAGGATCAGCGGACAATAATATAAATAATGCAATTAGCAATAATGAGCTGCTTCTCAAAATCTTTTAACAACTAAAATTTTTTTCGGAAAGAATAAACAAGCAAAATGTAAAAAAATTTATTTAGTATTCCAACGTTTAGGTCAACATGTTTCAAAATAATTTGTCATTCAGTCACATTCCCATGGATGGGTTTCTTCTCATCTCGATCATCGTCAACTATATTGTTACCCTACCTTAACGTGACTACCTCCTGAAATTCGTTGTCAAGTAAAAGCTTGACATTATGCTTCTCACTGAAACCCATCTGAATTTATGGCACTCACTTACGTTCAAAGGTTTTGAATTTGTAAGAAACAATAAGGCAAGCTGTGATACACCGGGATATTGGTTAGAAGATCCTATTGTTTCCAATATATTGATAAAGTTGATTTAAAAAACTTTGAATTTCTTGAGGTATCCGTTACCAAAATTTCACTGTCAGGTGGGGATAACCTCTTCGTTATCTCTGCCTATGCAACTGCTCGCATCGTTCTCAAGATCAAGGAAGAGCTCAATTTCTTGTTTGAAATACTCGAATTGAACAGGCTGCATAATTATTATATTATTGACGGTGACCTGAATGCCCGGCATACGTCATTGCTGAACGCCACCCATAATCCAAGAGGTATACTCCTGAAATCGTGGATAACAGAGAACCAAATTGAATACACGTGCAATCTATATGGGTAAGAGTTCCCAACATACCCTAGGATAAATTCATATTTGGACCTCTGCATTGTTGACGCAAGACTTGAATTCAGCTTTAATAGTCCTGAACGGAAACTGTAGGTGCTTCCTTATGATAGCGGCCATTACGCAATCGTAATGGAAATCAATTATCAAAGGGATGATGCCTTCCTCATTCCAGTTCAACATGAAAATCATCGTTGAATTTCAAAAAAACGGATTAGGGAAAGTTTTAAAAGAAGTTTAATCGGGATTACCAGAAGCAATGTCCTCTTTCTGATGATCGTAACGCTTGCACAATGGTTCCTTACGACAGAAATCTAACTAAATATGAAATAGATCTCTATTTGTCGAATTTAGAGAAACTGGCGTTTGAGGAAGTGGCTCCCAAGATTAAACATCGAAACAATATGGAAGGATTAGAAACACCAATCGTCGCAAGCTTAAAAAGATTGAAAAGCTTTCTTCTCACACGCGTCAACAATATTTATCGGCGATTTTTAGACTACAAGCATCCCTCGTTGGCTTTGTTGAAATTGCACCTGAAGAATGCCCGGAATTTAATCCGTTCATACTTCAGGAGTGAGGTCAGCAATCAATGGGTGGGAAAACTGAGGGATATTAGCCCGAGGACCCAGATAGCGTTTTAATAAAAGTGAATAGCTTATTCCGTAAGAAGTCTCGAGTGAAGGTATCGAATCTTGGATTCACTAGTGATGAGATAAAGCTTCTCGACAGGACTGGTATCGCAATTGATAGTACGACTTCGGATATAAATGGAAATAGGATTATATGTGATGGATTGCAGAAGCTTGCCCTGATTGGAACTCATTTTGAATTGTTTCATCCCCTAAGAGAGGGAATCAAATATTTTCAGAGGTCGTTAAAGCAAAAGCTTCCGACTTCAAATCAAGCCTGAACGGCTTCATTTCAATGAAAACTTACCGTCGGATCTCATAACGAGCTTGAATCTTATTGATTTCTTTGTCAGCTATGATAACTTGTGTTGCATAGTTGGCAGGATAAACAACAAGAAAACATGTGGTATTGACGGTGTTCCAAATATGGGTCTCCGACATTTGCCTGAGGTCGCTATTAGGAATTATTGCATATTATTCAACAACATTTTGAGCAATTCATACAAGGTTTTCCAATAAGAGGTGTTATTTTGATATGAAAAGAAAAATGCCATTTTTTAATATAAATGATCGGATGTTTATTTCATTATAAAGAAGAAGGTATGTCATTAGTAGTAAAAAAATAACATCAGGCAAATGACCACCACGACCACACTTACAGGACCATATCCTTTTCATGAAATTTTCCATAACCAAATCGCAAAGTGGCTGCCCTATGTCCTCGATAGCCTCACGAATTCCATCTTTGAGGTGTTGAATCGACGCTGGTCTGTTGGCGTAGACCTTTTCTTTCACGTGGCCCCAAAGGAAAAAGTTGCAAGGTGTTAAATCACAAGATCTCGGTGGCCAATTGTGATCACCTCATCGAGAGATAACACGGTCCGGAAACTTTTCCCGTAAAAGATCAATGGTTTCGTTGCTTGTGTGGCACGGAGCGCCATCTTGTTGAAAGTAAACGTTGTCCAGATCAATATCATCCAATTCTGCCCATAAAAAATCATTAATCATCTCTCGATAGCGCAATCCATTCACCGTAACTGTTGCTCCAGCCTTATTTCCGAAAAAGTAAGGCCAAATGACTCCGCCGGACCATAAACCGCACCAAACAATCACACGTTGAAAATAGAGAGGCTTTTAAACAATAACTCTTGGGTTTTCCGAGCCCCGGATGCGACAATTTTGCTTGTTGACGAAACCACCGAGGTGGAAATGGGCCTCATCACTCAAGATGATTTTTCGATGGAATTCCGGATCATTTTCATGCATTTCAAAGACCCAATCAGCAAAGACACGACGTTGTTGATGATCGACCGGCTTAAGTTCTTGTATTAACTGAACTTTGTAAGCCTTAAGACCCAAATATTTATGCAAAATACGGTTTAATGACGTTTGTGGAATGCCTAATTCCAAAGAACGACGAAGAATGGACAAACCTGGGTTTTCTTCAACACTTTCGGCTACAGCAGCAATATTCTCGGCTGTTCTTGAGTGACATGCACGGGTTTTATTCTTCACATCACTAAGTTGTCCCAAACAGCTCGAATTTTTCCACCAATTTCTGTATTGCGGTCCGACAAGGTGCTTCACGACGACCCAAAAATGTTCGAGTTTTACGAACCGCCTCTGCCAAATTTTCACCATTTTTATAGTGAATTTTAATAATTTTAATGCATAGTTGAAGCATGTATCGTTCCATTTTAATTAATGGCGTAGTTTCTACTTGTCAAATATTAAAAAATGAAAGCTTCAAAAGTGACATCTACCGAAAAAGCGGGCTATTCAAAATAACACCTCTTACTGGAAATCCCTTTGTTTCCCAAATGAGTGGAAAAGGCCAAAGTATTTCCGATCTTGAAGAAAAGATAATCATCATGCCATGAAAGCTACTATCCAATCAGCTTGCTGCCTGACATGAGCAAGGTGTTTGAAGTGATATTAAACAAAGCATTAAACGCCCACATTGAGAAATATGAGTTGATGCCGAATTACCAATTTGGTTTTCGTGTCAGGCATTCGACCATACATGCGATAACGAAAGTAACCTCAGACATCTGTTAAAAACTAAATGATAGAAAATGTGTTGGAGCGTGTCTCATTGATATGGAGAAAGCCTTCGATACGGTGTGGTTAGGCTCCTCAGACACCTTGTCGCCAGGATGTGCAATGTGTTAATAATGTATAAATTTAATAATAATAATGTGTTAATAATGTATAAATTTAAAGAGCTATTCGGACCATTAAGTTTTATTTTTTTTTATTCTGTAAAAAAAATGAAAGAAAGTATATACCCTTTAATTCTACTATTTATTTTAAATTTAGTATACAATTGTTTCGTTCTCTACTTGAGAACTTCCTCAGTATTACTATTCGCTAAACTATAGGTGTCCTAATATTTATACTAAACTCATTAACGTGTTAATATGAATCTCTAATTACATCTAATCCCTCAAAGTACTTTTACTTAATCTCTAATTACCTGATCCTTTACCATTCAAAAATTTGTTTTTCCTTAATTACTACTTAACTACCTTCATTATTTTGTAAGCTTGAATAGCCAGGTGTATCCGTTACCTGGGTCGCCGTTCCAAATGTCCTGCGTCTTGCGATTGAATATCTCCAAGCTTTCTGCTACATCAAGCTACCATCCGTTTGTAACCGTTTTCAGCATGCTTACGTTGTCCGCAGTGATGTCATGTTTTTCAAGGACTATATGCTCCGCTACTTTTGATTTGAAGTTTTTTGCATCCTGCTTTTTGTTTTTGTTGACTGCTTCCCTTAAGTGTTCGTTCCATCTGACACCTAGTGATCTCCTCGTTTGTCCAATGTAACATCCATTACATTTCGTACACGATACCTTGTAGACTCCACTCCGCTCCATTTTGGGAATGGGGTCCTTGGCTGATCCAAGCAAGTTCTGCATTTTTGTGGCCCGGCTCGTATAAACTAGGTCGATGTCTACGTTCTTCATAGCCCTCTTCATTGTTTCCGTCCTTGAGTCAAACGTTACAACCCACCTCTTCCGTTGCTTGACTTCCGCAGTTAGCGTTGTGAACTTTTTATTGAAGATCTCAAGTAGAGAACGAAACAATTGTATACTAAATTTAAAATAAATAGTAGAATTAAAGGGTATATACTTTCTTTCATTTTTTTTATATTTGAAAGTTCTACTAAAGGCGGAATATCTTTAACTATTTTTATTGTGTTTTATAACGACTAGTACTGAATAAAGCGCTTTTGACTGATTGACTGACTGACTAGGAATGGGTTTAAATATAGGAACCTAGAGTTTCTGACTGAAAGCGTCTGGTAATGGCCTTGGGACATTTTACGGTTGTGAATAAAGAGACTATAGAAGAAGAAGAGACTATAGAAGAATTTTACTGGTGCAAAGTGAAGGATGCGGATCGAGAGACCAATTCGCGATTTAAACATTATCACCATCGCTCAAAAAGATAAACAATGTTATTACTTCTATTTTTCTCAAAATCAGAACTAAATCCTGTTTGTTTTATAGAAACACCTCCCGGTATTCCTATGTACTCATACACAGTAATCTATACCAAAACATAAATAATATCCTTTTTGTTAATCAACCAACATATTAAGAGGACACACCACTTACAGATGCAGCTACACTTCATTCTAAATGCTTTGAAGTCTTTGAGGAAATAGCAAATGCACATAATGGTGATCCTGAAGATACTTTAATGAAAATCATGAAAGCCACATGTTGTCTCCATGTATTCCCTCCAAAACCGAAAAGACCGAAAGCGTTTAATGCATCAATCGACTCATCACAATTCAGTGAACACATATCCGATTGGTTCGTGACAATCATCAACAAATCCCCTCGTGTTGTGACTAAAATATTGAAGCATTTTATAGAATATGTGGTAACAAATCAGCTAAAGGTAATCTTAACATGATTCTGCAATTTAAGTGAGCACATTCAATTTGTCAATATTTCCAGGGCGAAAAAGAAGAAAAGGCACGTTATTTAGATTATGCAGCGAAATATGATGCTGCACTATACACCAAATGTAATGAATCGAATCTAGACTTTCTATTGAAAGCTGCAAGTGCCGATGAAGCATACATTAGAACCAATGCTGTAGAAATCTTAACTCGAATCATATTGATTGAATCAAAAGTGAATTGGGAAGTGTTCCGCCATGAAATCTCATTAGTACCGCGTGAAGTCCACGCAATTAAGGAACTCTTCGTTAAACTCCTCGACGTTAACAATAGTATAAAGCTGAAAGCATTGAACGGCTTGCAACAGGCATCAATAAAAGGTACGCCGGATGCTATGAAAATAATGGGAGAAGGTTTAAAATATGCAAGTTTCGATGATAGTGATGTAAATCTTCCTGAAGAGCCGCGAGTACGATTCCGAGAGATACGGTATGAATGTCCCACGCCACAAGAGCCAAGTTATTCATTTGAAGGACATGAACTTCTGAAGGAAGAATTCAGTAAATTGCCAAATATTTTATATTATTTGTTTAAAAATAATACAGCCCATGTACGACGCGGAGCTTTGTTGCTGTTGGAAACCGCAATTCTGAAAAATCCGCTTGTTATATATAGAACAAAATTTGTACAAGAAACGTCGAAATTAGGCTCAGATGCCTCATTGGAAGTTCGAAAGCAAGCTCTGCAAATGATCGATTCAATTTTGAATCATTATAGAAATTGTCATCCAGTGATATACGCATGGTCGCAAATCATCGTTCCGTTGTTCAAAGACAGTGATCCCAAATTGATAGACCATGCGTGGGAGGTGGGTTTTAATTTGAAATATCTGAAGAATATATTAAATAGCTTTTTATAATGTTTCAGTGCTTCAAAAGACGTGTTTTTGATAATATTCGAGGTATAGATAATTCCAACCAAGCAGAGCATTTCATGCCTTGGGCGATTATAAGAGTTCTGCTTTCAACTCAACAGCGACATTTCTTACAAACATGCATCTTGGAATCAATGAATAAAAAATTGCTGAAGTAAGGTTTGCTAGAAATATATTTGAATATGTTTTTGAAGTCTCTTTTGGTTTTAGTCCCAAAGTTCTAACCCTGATTGAATCTCACACGCTGACATCAAATTCTACTGAAGCGTGGATAATGCTGAGCTTCATTGCTGGTAAAATGAGGTTAAAGGACGCAGATTCATTGATATCTTCGTTTATAAAATCGACTCTTGAACAATCTGTAAGGCGTTCATCCAACTACTAGTCACATTTGTAATGAAAATAACTCTTTCTGTTCCAGTGGAATGCTGGGCAAAATCTGCAAATTATCCTCGAGGTGCTTACAATATGGATAAATGAGTTCAGCCATAGTGCCCTAAATATGGCATTCAGCTGTATAGTGAATCTTATGAAAAGTGGAGCAATACCGCCAGGTATAATCTCAAAAGCATTTAATTTTTGTATGGCGATAGCGGCGAAATCAGATGATAACAAAAACGGTGGCAAGAAAATGCCAACAACAAATGCAAGAAGAAAAAATAAAGTACAAATAAAATGGATGAAAGAAATCCATACAACAGCAGAACTATATCTGCAGGAGAATATCAATCAATTCCATGAGAATCGACCTGTTTTAATGTCGTATCTATTCTCATATTCTGAGGTTAACCTTGAACTATTCATTCGTCCCGATCCAGCGATAGTACGCTTTGTTCATAAATACCTGGAAGAATATATCGATCTACCTGATAATGATATGTATCCAGAAGATGTAATATTTCTAAATCAAATGATCATCTTGGCCGGAAGATTTTCAATTAGGGATACCAGTGTTGCAAACATTACATGCTTACTGTACCGAATGATATTAAAGAAAACTGAGCGGCCGACAACTGTAAGCAATATTATTGTATGTATAACGGATTTATGTAAGAAACATACTCAAACTGTTGAACTTGCGCTTGCTGAAATTATTACAAAATTACGATCTCCATATCTTGAGATCCGGCTTATAACATTTAAAAATCTGGCACAAATGGTGTTACAAGATCTTGTCAAGCTCAGAGGAAATTTGCTTCTTTCATTGATGGCTGTTTTATTGGATAAGGATCGAGAGCTATCCAATCGAGCTACAGAATTCTTTTTCACGTACTTGGAAACAAAAAACTCAATTCTCTTTCAGACATGTTTACTTGAGTGCCCATTTGTTTATAACGGTTATATGGTAAGTATTGCACGTTACTTTCTTCAGCATTAGTTATATATATATATACTGAATATAAAGCTTAATTTACTAATTTCATAGGATTTTGAAGGATTCGAAAGCTTTTCTCCAGGTGAAATGCAACTTGAGTCACCACTGAAAGGTGAAAATAATGCTCCACTTCGACAGTTGCTCTACAAAGCCTTTATGTCGGAACAGGAAGAAATAACGCTTCTAATGTTTTTCGAAAATCTTAAGCTAATCTATTGTAAGACCTTAAAACTGCCTTTACAAAAATTTCTACGCCTACCCATTTATTAATTACTTTAACTTCAGCAAAAATTCTAAAGGAACCTTCCATCAACACCAAAGAAGGACATGCAACAATTAAAGACATGTTGTTCATCATTAAGGAAATATGCTATCAAACCTTTCCTAAATCAAATCATTCGCAACAAAATAGCGAAGAACAAAATGACATAGACGATGATATGCCTCTTCAAGGAGCGTCCGGTACAGCTGCAAATGAATCTCAATCAAAGGAAAATTCGAAAAAAAGAAAATTCATGCCGACAATGAATCAAGCGGTAAAATGTTCTTGTTTTTTACCTTACCTATTTACCTTCAATTAATACTTAAAAATTACAGCTATCAATTGTAGAGAAAATGATCTGCCTTATTCCGAAAATTGCCGATCATGTGCTAAAGTGGGATCGATCATTACAACATTCAGTTGACGAACTTGCAGTTGCAGTTTGTTGTCGATTTGAGAATCTCGCGGAGTTCGCTCAACCTCAAGAATTTTGGGCTCCATATAAAAAGAAGGCAAAAGCCACAGTGACACCCTCGAAAAAGAGGAAAGCGGCTCAAGCAAGAATAGAAACCGATTCAGAAGAAGAGGAAGATGCTGAGGATACTTCCAAAAAATCCAGACATAACGAATGTGTTCAACAATCAACCAGTGAAAAACCGATTTCATTATTGTTTAAACCACTTTTAGTTTAGATTGAATGTTTTTATTTTATTTTGGACTTGAAACAAATTAGTATAGGTTAAGCATAAAGAAAAACGATATATTTTTATAATTAATTTTAAAGATTCGTTTTAAATATAAGTCGAAATTATTGAAACAATTTCTTTTATTTTGAGTTTGCTTTTACCAAAAATAGTCCTTTCAATAAGTCCGTAGAATGACGCATAAATGGTATTACTAGAATTTTTCCCATATGATTTTTTATTATTACGTGCATAAATTTGATATCAATCGAACTATTGATTGGTGAGTTATAGCACTTTGTGCGAAGCAGCTTTTGTTATTGAAAAAAATGGATAAAAGTGAATTTCGAGTTTTGATAATGCATTGCATTTTGATGAAAAAAAAAACAGTGGAAACCAAACCATGGCTTGATAAATATTATCCTCTACCGAGACGAATGGTAGAGACGTGAATTGCTGAATTTAAACGTGGTCATACCAGCACAAATGATGCAGAGCGCAGTGGACGCCCAAATGACATCAAAATCCACAAATTGGTTATGAATGACCAATTGGTTATGCACGAGCTAGCTGACATTGTAACGATGTCAGATGTTAGTGTTTTTACCATTTTACATGAACATCTGGGTATGCGAAAGCTCTCTGCAAAGTGGGTGCTGCGTGAGCTCACAGTCGACCAAAAACAACAACGCATTGATGCTTAGAGAAGTGTTTGGCGCTGTTAAACTGCAATAAAATCGAATTCTATCGTCATTATGTGTTATAGGTGTTAATTATGGAATGTTTCTGCAAAACACCTAAAATAAGCAAAAACAAATTTATAGATAGCAGTATGATCCTGTTACAGGGAAACAAACTCGGGAAGGACTGCAATTGCATGAAATTAAATTAACCAGCTCAGACAAAAACTACTTTTACTCTACTTTAAGGGGCCGTCCTTGTGTTGCAGTATTGCGTATGTTCCAGTGTATCATCTTATCTGGAATTTTCTAACAAGATTCCGTCAAAAATATAGTGTCTGGTTGGATGAAAAACATCGTAGAGAAACAGTGCATTCTTGGGGCATTGTAAATAAAAAAAAAATTATTTATTTCTTTGTCAGTGTCCATCGGGTCTTGCTTAGGTTTCCTTGAGGACCCTTGAGCGAACTAAAGATGGCTAAAGATAGCCAAAACGCATCTCAAAGAAACCTAAGCATAGTCCGATGGACACTGAAAAAGAAAAAATAAAGTTGGCCTGTGGAACAAAAGAAATAGTTGACTTTGCCATTCATCTAGCATGACTTATAGCTCCTGGTAATCGAAATGATATATATATATATTCTTGGAATGCCGCCAAGATAGATTATTTTTCTTCTTCCCTGTCGGACCTTCGCTTCCTACAAATAGCGCCTCCAACTGTCTCGGTCCATTGACCCCGTCCTCCAATTCCGAAGTCCGAGCAGTGATGAACTGTCTTCGTCGACCGAGTCAGACCAGCGTTTCCTCGGTTTGCCCACTGGTCTCTGGCCTTCAGTTCTCCCAACGAAAACCTTTTTGGGTATCCGTTGTTCGTCCATGCGATTCATGTGTCCAGCCCATTGCAGCTTCCGCAGTCTTCCTCCAGATCGTCAAAAATTGCATACACCTCATGGTTGTATCGAATTCGCCATTGATACCCATCTAGCTTTGCTCCGATTATTCGCCTCAGGACCCGTCGCTCAAAAGCCTTCAAAGTATTTGCGAATGCTTGGGTTAGGGTCCATATTTCACACCCATAGCATAACACAGATTTGTATACTTGGACCGTTGTTTCCATGTGTATGCAGCTGGTCTTCAAGATCGTCAAAAGTTAGCGGAACTTCTAAGAATTGTAGTATCCGATGTTTTAATTCTTGATTTTCAAATTTGATTTTTGTGAATCGGTCGAAAGTTATAATCTGCATTTTCTTTTAATTTTATAAAGTGAATCGCGTTCTAGCCTTCGTTTTAATAGGTTTTCCCTTTGTAAAGAGTTGCAAGGCTCTCTGAAGTCGTCGGGCTCCTCCATCCCACTTGCTAGCGGGGAAGGATCTATAAAAAATTACGTTTCTTCATGCTTGTTGTAGTGATTTGGGTAAGATATAATGTCCGTACAGGACTGCAGCGATGGTCTGCTGCCTCGGCGAAAGAGGATGGTGAGATCCACCGAGATTGGCCTTGTCTAGGGACGTGTGAATGCGCTGGTAGGCTAGCGTTGCGGTGTCACGAGGCGGGTTCATTTCCCCAGAACTAGGACCCACTACAAAGAAATTTCGCATTCATGAATTAAAAAGGGTCGAATGCCGATCGACTGGTGTCGAGGGTCATTAAATTGCCGATTCGGAGGACAAACCGGGCCTGGAGAAAACGGACGGAATTAAGAGACTTCGTCGTTACCAACGATCCTTATAGCCCACAGATAAAAGTGGAGCATCCAGGTGGAAGCGGTGCCCCTAGCACCCTCCCAACCGGATCAAGATCCAAATGTAGACGTGGCCATATATTTCCCATTTGAGTGAAAAACTCATACGATCCATCAAATGAGAAATATAAACGTGGCCAATTAATGTTATAGCATTATGCGATGGAATCACATAACACTATACTATAAAAGGGCACGTGAGCGGAAGGCCACTCTACCCGAGCAAGCACCCCTACAACGCAATAAAAGGGAAGAGCGCGCCCGATGGCTAGCTCATTTCAGTGGATGGGTCGGCCATCGTTACGAGTCCTATACCCGGTACGGATTGAGCGAAAAGAAAGACCGAAATTACAAATTTAAAGCTGTCTATTCATGTTTTTTTCTCATTCTTAATTTTTACCAAACTTTAATATCAACTTTTCACCCTTAAAAACTTTAAAAACAATAATAATTACGATAAAGCAATCCGTTGTAATATATTGGGGAGGTCCGACACAGTATAGTGAGAAGTTCCACTTCAACCTAGCCAAGCCGTAATAATTACTACAATTTTTTTTTTTTGCATAGGGTGCAGTATTGATCAACTCCCTTCAGATTTTTTTAAGTCGGGTTTGAGAGTTTGAAAAATAGCACGCTATATCCGATATCTCAAAACCGAGACAGGATACTTTCAGCTATACACTTTATGCTTCTGATGACAGACTAGAATTCGTAGCTAAAATGGCTAGAGATGCGTTTCAGAACAAAAGGAAACTGCTACTATAATTGTATCCTTTCATTTTCCAATGTTCTCATTTGATGTCGTTCACAAGTTACAGCCGTACAGTCGTTTTTTTCGAAAGGTTCTACACATAATTAGTTGGAAGACGATACGAGGACCAACAGTTTTTGAACGAATCTTTCTAGCTAAGTATCTCGCCGGCAGCTCAGCACGGTCTAGTAATATTCAGTCTTCGCGCTATTACATAAAAATTTAAAGAACTTCATCAGATCCAGAGCTTCTTCTCGATCACTCGATTATTTAAATAAATTTGAGATAGTTCACTTCTAAGAATTTTCAGTCAATCATCGAAGATGCGACACACATTTATGGACGCTTTTCTTTGGGTTGGGCTTCTATGGGGGGATTTCTTTAGCGCAAACGTCTCTTCAATCACTGCACTAAAGAACCGTAAATCTTTCGGGAATATTTATTTCGGCACTTCACTATATGAATTACTTAAATTTTATCCACAACTGATACTCACTGCCAGAAGAAAAAAAATTTTATTTGCCTCTTTCATTGCCTTTTCTCGTTATTTTGGCGCCAAAATACACAAATTCGCTCACATTTTCGTGCGCTATTTTGTGTATTTGAGGTATTTTTCCTCGACTACCTCATGAGCTTTGTTTTATTCTCATTGATATGTAGCCCTATTAGTTTTGCTTCACTGTCGAGTTTCGGGAAGAGTTCTTTGGCAGTTGTTAATGACCGTGACAAAATGTTGATGTCGTCCGCATAGGCTACTACTTGGCTTTACTTGTATAGTAATCGACGGGTAGCTTCCTTATGACGTACTCTAGAGCCAAATTGAATAGCAATGGGGCCAGCCGATCTCCCTGTTTTACTTCGATATTGTTGTCAAAGGCGTCGGTGAGTTGGTTATTGATGCGGACTTGGGAGGTTTTCGACGTCATTGGCATTTTGATAAGACGGACTAATTTGGCTGGGATGCCAAAGCAAAGCATTATTTGGTACAGTACGTTACGATCAATACTGTTCTTTGCTTGCTTAAGGTTTTGTGTTTTTCTATGTTAAACTCCCAACATTTCTCAAGTACCTGCTTGATGGTAAACAATTGGTCTATCATCAATCTACCTGCTCTTAAGCCACCTTAATATTACCCTAGAACACTATTGGCGTATAATATGATTTTATTAACTAAGATCTTTGAAAATATTTTGTATGCCGTACAAAGTAGTGATATGCCTCTATGATTTTCACACCGTAACTTTTCACCTTTTTTATGGATAGGGCATATAATTGATTGGCTCCACTCTTTCGGCATATGTTCTTGTTGCCAAATGTGCTGGATGACTTTGTGAATAGGTTTATGAACATTGCTGCACCATATTTGATGAGCTCCACTAGAATATCATCGACGTCCGGCACTTTATTGTTCTTTTGGACTTTGATGGTGAAGCAAACTTCATCCAGAGTTGGTGGGGCCAATAGAAGCTCTGTACCAACATCTATAAGCTCCGGTGTTATGGAGCTGTGCGGAGGATTAAGGAGGTTCTTGAAATATGATACCCATCTTTCCTTAATCTTGGTTTCATCAGTGATGATATTGCTGATGTCATCACGACAGAGCGTGCTCTTGGGCTGATAACCACTTTCACTATTTTGTTTGCTTGTCTTGTGTTGTTGCTTGCTAGACTTACATCGATGCTTCTCAATTGGTCGTCATAGTATTTTCTTTTCTTAATTCTAATTATCTTATTCGCTACTCTTCTGAGATTTTCATAGTGTTGTCTCCTCGTCTTGGTTTTCCTACCTACGCATTCTTTGTACGCCTGATTCTCGCCATCGCACCAATCATTTCTATTGCGCTGGGCTTGATGTCCGATTGTGTGTTTTGCCACGGTCTTAATAGCCGGTTTCACTTCCATTCAGAGCTCGTTGCTTGTTTCCAGCGATCCGTCTGATAAGATGAGAGCCAGCTTGTTGTCGATGGTCTTCGTGAAATTTTTGGCCGCAGACGCCATTTGGAGCCTTTCGATGTCGAATTTTCGTAGCGGGCTGATCTTCGCTGAATATGTCTTTGACATACAACATTGATAGGTTAATTTGATCAAGTAATGATCTGAGTTACAATTGGCTCCACGGTATGTACGGGTGCCCCCCTCATTCGCGAGATTTTCATGAACTGGATAGAGCAGAGGATTACGGAGGAAGATGCGCTTCAAAGAATGTGGATCCAGTATATTGGTGACGTGTTTGCAATCGTGAAGAAGAATGAAGTAGACAGCATATTGAAAAAGATCAACAAAGTCCACAAAAATATTTCATTCACTATGGAGGAGGAAAAGAAGGATCAAATAGCTTTTTTGGACCTAAGAATCATCAGGGAGATGTACGGTGTAGAATTTGACATCTGCCGAAACCAATACAAGGAGAACGATACTAGCGACATCGTACCACTCTCACGCAACTAAAATGGCAACCTACAATTTCTGGATACATAGGATGTTAACTACCCGTCTAACTAAAATATGTAACGGTATAACCAGGAGCGTAAGTTCATACTCGAAACGTCGAAAACCGATGGATACGATACGGAATTGGTGACCTCTATCATAAGCATGGAAATGGGTGCGCTCTATCATAAGCATGGAAAGGAAATTAAAATTAATCATTAGATCGATTGGGAAGATCTGCAAATCGTACAGGAAGTGGATAGTATTAGGAAACTACGAGTGAACTATGATTAAACTTGCCCTCAAAATATATATGTATATGTCTTAAAACTGAACGTTTTTTGTATGTTTTTAATTTGCGTTTTTGGAAAAATTAATTTTGTATATCTTTACGTCAAGTATGCTCGAGGCCCAACGTTGTTGGATCAGAACATGGTCGATCTGGTTTTGTGTATTACCATCCGGTGATACCCAGGTCATTTTATGAATACGTCAATGCGGGAAGCAAGTCGAACGTATGACTAGATTTTTGCAGCATGCAAAGTCAATCAGGCGCTGGCCGTTGTCATTTGTTTCATCGTGGAGGCTATATCCTCCGGTCGTTGCTCGATGAAATATCTCAATACCAACTTTAGCGTTGAAATCACCCAGAATAATTTTTGGGTCCGAAGCAGTTGGAGGTACTTTTTGCAGGAAGCGAAGGCCCGAGAGGAGGTTTAGTTCTCCCCGCAGTTTACGCACTTCATTAGAAAAGCTTGATTGCTTTCTGCCTTCAGATTATATTTGAAGTGCGGAACTTCTGTAGTGATATGGGTAGATATAAAGGTCCGTAAAGGACTGCAGCGATAGTCTGCTTCCTCGGCGAAAGAGGATGGTGGGATCCGCCGAAATCGGTGCCCCCTTGCACCCTCCCACCCGGATCAAGATCCAAATGTAAGCGTGACCATATTTTCCATTTATGTGAAAAACTCATACAAACATATTTTGAATGAATTTTTCCTTGAAATGAAAAATATAAACATGGCAAATTAATGTTATAGTATTATGTGAGGAAGTCACATAGCACTATGCCATAAATAGGCACGCGAGCGAAAGGCCACCTTACCCGGGCAAGAGCACCTGAAACGCATAAAAAGGGGTTAGCTCGCCCGATGGCTAGCTCATTATAGCGGAGGGGTCAGGCAACGTGGCGGGTCCCATACCTGGTCCGGTTCAAATGAAAAGGAAAGACAGTGTGTTATAATTTAAGTGGACATGATCTTCTTTTCTTTATTCTTTCCGGAAAAATTCATTATACATTCCATTTCATCCCAGTATTCAAATTTCATTTAAAATATTCTAATAAAAATGGTTTGTTCTACACAGTATTCAAATTACTCAGGAGAAAATGGCCAATCTAATTTGAGGTGAAATAATTACTAAGAAAAATATTTTTATAAAAGTAATTAAAAAAATATATATTCTATCCAAAAATATAAAAAACTTATTATAATTTTTTTATATTTTTTTTTATAATTTTTTTATATTTTTGGTTAGCTAGTTCGTTGAAGCATCTGACATAATTTAATAGTATATATTCTATGTAATAAAACAATGTGATAAAAAAATTTTAAAATAAAACAGGGCACTTACTCCACATCCTCGCCGGGCGCCCGCTGATGAATGTGGGTATTAGATTCCGATATCGCTACTTTTCGAACACAACTCATTTTATCCCGGGTACTTCTACTTAGATTATTATTTACTACATCAATAATACGTACGTTCAATCACACAAAACAGGTTATCTATTCCTTTAAAGTTTTCCATTTGTTCTTATCAATTCCCCCTTTTTGTTGTAAGGTTTTCTTTATTCACTCTCACTAAATAACTATCTTCTTATCTGTTCATGTTTGTAAATAAGATTTTAATTGCTCTAATAATAATTAATACTTTCAGCAGACAAGAACAGTGTATGCGGAACACATCATCAGATTTCGCTTCCGTTCGTCCGTCCGACTTTGCTGCATTCACAGCTGATGCACGCCGCATCTTAGCGATATAGGATCGTCATTTATGCGGAAGAATGATGTAATTTGTTGGATTTATCTTAGCTTACTCCAAATCTTAACTGCAATTTGTTCAGTTAATGTCGTTATTGACGTATCATGATTTGAGAAATTGTATTTAAATAATCAGCAACTCTGCCTCCTATTCAAGGCCAATGGGGAATGCGGAATTCGTTTTGCAAGTAGCTCCAGAAATTCAGCAGATAGAGATTAATCAGCCAAGGTTGAATGAACATGGGAACTTTTATCGTAAATTTCCAAATGCTTTACGGAAACAGCACTCTTTGCTACTGCACAATATCCACAATGGCTGGCACACAACTATAGATATTGGAGACACTTATTCACCAAATTTCACTCGCAATATATTGGGGTGATGACGTTGTAATTAATTTTTATTGTTTTTATTTTCTCGCCTCACTGATTCAAATTAAGCCAAGACAACGCGACTCATGGGCGAACCATTTGGGGTTCGTTCTACACCGGGACTCCTTGGTTCCTCAACTCAAAAGAAGTTCAATTGAACGGCGGCACCCAATTCATTTTATTCGGTTTCCAAGAGTACCTAAATCGATAGATTTAAAACGGTAATCAACATCCACTACTGGCATCCGCACCATGGAGGAGAATGTTTTGTAATTGAAATGATTCGAGCCACTCAGTTGAGGGCATATTCATTGTATATGTTTTCCGTCACCTGCAACATAGTGATTAGGAAAATTAGTTTTCCTATAAAAACATCCAAAATTTCCTGCCATTGCTCTTTTCAAGTCAGTGTTTTCATTTCTAACTGTTGAAAAACTTCCTGTATGGCCCTACATTTTTCTTTTACCAGCTCAGATATAGTCCTACTACCCATCGAATAATCGAATTGAAGATCTTTCAAAGTTTCTGCGTCGAAAGCGCACCCAGTTCCAGTCCATACTTTTCAATTATACCATCTTCAGCTTCAATCTCTCAGGTTCAAACGCCAATAATTTATTCAGAAACTCCGATTCCCACAACTCAATATCGAGGCACATTCACGGTGACAAGCTAAACATAAAATCCTCCCAATTGGAATAGCACTGGATAATGGATTTGTCGCGAGGAAATCATAAATGTAAGGGAAATTAAGAAATTAGAATGCGTGCATCGCATGCGGCGAGATCACTACAGAGGCGCACACCTTACTTCCCCGCACGTTCATATCCGTTCTCGAGCCAAACCCCCCGTTTTGTTCTCAGTCGTCCCTCCTGTCTTTTCTGTCGAACCGGGACTCGACGAGCCTCTGGTCATTCCGCAGCACACTTGCCTTCGCCAATGCAATTCATGCATGTACAGCGGGAAAAGGTGCTGCCACGTCCGAATTGTAATTGGAGATTTGAATTATTAAATTAATAAAAAATAATAATACAGAAAAATTTAAATAATAGAAAAAGGTAGATAGATATCATAAGGAATGTAATTATAAAGATAAAATTTAAATTTAATATAGTGAAAAAAAAATAATACAAAATTTATATTTGTAATAAAATTTAAAGAAATATTTTAAAATTTATAAGACTATCTGCAATTAAAATTCGTATCCGTGTTATGCCGGTTTTCGAGCAGCTTGCTTAGGCGACTGCTCGATTACTACACTTCCACAAAATTTGATGCTTCTTTAGCTGACTTGGTCAACCAGTGATTGCGCTGTGATTTCGTCAGAGTTCTCGATGACATTTTCCCTTTTTTATGGCTAGTTTTGACGCAAGGACCAGCAGAGCCACCAATTGACTTTTTTCTCCGTTTTTCGTTGTCTCAAGTATTTGATGAAAATATCACCAATATTACATTCGCAACTATTACCTTGATTTTGTGGTTTTATTGGTCCGATTTCTTCAGTGTCCATAGATTCGCTTAATCCTGCCTGTTCTGAAAAATAGTGTGCGCTACACTCAGAACATCCTCTGGGGTAGTTTCTTTTAGGCCCACCAAGGTTTTACTCGATTCTTCATACGCATTTGTTCAACTCTGAATTTTTTTTATCTTGTAGTTCCAAGTTCCGCCTGGATATATTGATCATACGTTCGTGAGATGGTCCCAGTAATGACCACCAAACAGAAAAAATATTGCGCCTGATGTTTAAGTTGATATTCAGTAAAACACACATTTTTAACCTTTGTAAAAATATATTTCATTAAACGAAATATTGTCAATTATCCGGTATTTTTTTCTTGTATAATTAAAAAATATCCTTTTATCTTGTTCTACATTATTAGTTATTTATTTTATGTACTTTGAAGTCAAACATATCAAAAGGAATTAAGAATAAAAACTTCGTGTGACTGCACACAAATGCTTAACCAAGATTATATTTAATGTCGGTAAAACTAAAGACTTAGAACCAATTGGTGCGTTCTAAGTAATATTGATGTAGCTTGTATTGCGCATCAACTTATCGTCCTTCAACTGTAAGGAAGTAAGAGTAAAATTATGATTTTTAAATGATATTCTGCATTTTATTTTGGGAGTTTTTAAAACTTACTGTATGAGGAGAGGTCAATTTCATCGGGAAGTTCGGTAATGTTCACGTCGAAACGATCTTGAACTTCATTCAGAGTTTTTGCGTCCGTTTCATCTGAGACGAATGTGATGGCTAAACCTTTGGTACCAAAACGTCCTGCACGAGCCACGCGATGCAAGTATGTGTCCGAGTCTTCAGGCATGTCGTAGTTAAAAACGATGTTAACTCGTTCGATATCCATTCCGCGCCCAAACAGATTTGTAGCAACCAAAATACGCTGTAGGTTGAGGGTTGGAATTTTTAGTTTGTCCAGATCCGTTTTTGGGGAGAATTAAAACAAACCTTCTGAAAATCTTTGAATTGCTGATAGCGTGACAAACGTTCTTCTTGACTCATGCCCCGATGAATTCCAATGGCGGGGAAGTTTTGTTCGGTTAATAGTTGGGCCAGAGCCATGCAGCGCTGTACGGACTTCACGAAGATGACTACCTGCAAACGCAAAATCATCATATCAGATTCGGTTTTATTCCTATGCTAGACTCCAAACTAACACCTTCCGTTTGCTAACGTATATGAAAGAAAACTTTACCTGATTGAATTCCAACACATCTAGCAACTCAAATAATTTCTTATTCTTTTCATTTTCTTTCAATTTAACATAATGTTGCTGTAAGCCGTGCAATGTCAACTTTGCCTCATCGTCGACATAAACTTCCATAGGCTGTCAAGGAAATAGATGCGAATTTAATTATAAGCTGAAAATATTCTAAGAAAATTAATAATTTATATGAAATTTTATCATTTCAAGACTTTTCACATTTTCTGCAACTGCCAGATCACGGGTTTTCTGCTTCCGCTTTTATTTTTGTTATGGGGGAGGCCTTCGTTTGGGATGAATCTTGTCTTTACTCTCTTAGTATTGTCGAGCTTAGAAGTCTTCTTAATTACTAAACATTATTGTTATATACATACGGATCAGAGTCCACTCCAAACAGCTTTTCCAGGTCGCAATCAATAGGAGTTTCACCAATGCCAAAATAACTCAGTTTTTAACGACTGATCGTCACACAGTGAGCCACGACAAATCGATGCGGAGAAGATCCTTGACTTCCAATAAGCTGGTTTCCAATAACGGGAACCGGAAACTGTTGTCTTCATCTCCTCTCTGACTGCCCATCTTGCTTGCCATACCGATCGTTAAGAGAACGCAGCAGAGATGTTTTGCTGGCATGCAACCCGAATTTTTGGACTTGTTTTGATTAACTTGTTTTAATATTACGAAAAATCGAGCCTTCCCAGTTGAATAGCAACCCCTTACTTTATTCCCGTTTTCTTTTATTCGGTTATTAGCTTTTCATATTTATAAGAGGAAACTTTTTGCGAATTATGTGGTTGTCTATTAGGTTTTGTCGTTAGCGTTTTTAACTTTTACGATGACCCCATAACAAATTTTTCGTTTTTATTATTTGCAGCGAAACGGTGCCCGAGCTCGAATCGACAAGGTGGACTTTGCGGATTCAGTGGCAGAAGTAGTGATAGCGATTTATAGTATTTTAGAGTAGTATTAATTAAGTCGTTGATAATTACTTCTTGCATAAACTTTTTGCAGACCGGGCGAATTTCTTTGCTTAGTGTGGCCGAGAACATCATGACTTGTTTTCCGTGTGGTGTGTTACGGAAAATCTCCTGTACGTCGCGTCGCATGTCTGAAAGGAGGCTTTGATTAGATCAATTTAACTTGATTTTTCTCAAGTTTAATTGAGAAATGGATATCAGAAAAGATAAATCAACAAGAACGTTTATTTTCATTCGAAATTAACATTCAGTTGTCCCTATCAAGTAGCATCACTTTAAAATATTAAAATTTGAATGCGAAGAGATTGTTGCGAACTCACCTAATTGTTCCAACATTTTGTCGCATTCGTCCAAAATGAAGTGTTTCAAATGTTTGAGATTCAATTTTTTGTTGCGAATCAAAGCTAGAATACGTCCCGGCGTCCCGACCACGATATGCGGAGTCATCGACTTGAGCGTTTCCTCGTCTTTTTGGATAGGCAAACCCCCAAAGAATACTCCAACCTGCAATTTTAAATCGGGATTTTAGTTGAAATCCTTAAATTTGAAGTTATAAATACTTTACCTTAATTGATGGCATGTATTTCGAAAATCGTTCATATTCTTTGCTGATTTGGAAAGCAAGCTCCCGGGTGTGACACATGACGAGCACGTAGACATGGTTTTCGGTTGGCTCCAACTGTTGAAGCGTCGCCAAAACGAAAACGGCTGTCTTGCCCATACCGGACTTGGCCTGGCACAAAATGTCCATGCCAAGAACAGCTTGTGGAATGCATTCGTGCTGGACTGAAATTATACAAAGAAACTTATTAATCTCAGTTCGAAGAGATTCTACACGAAGAAGCGTTTTGAAAAAAATCAGTTAAAAAGATAAATCGATCATTAATTTCAGTTGTCCCTATCTATAAACCTCATCATATCAAATCTTTTAATGAAAAATAATCATGTGCATGGCCAAGGGATGGATGCGTCAAAGCAATGAAAACGAATATTCGAATTTTGAAGTCAAATATGTTTTCATAGTCAATTTATGAGACAATTTTCTACAAGATAGAAATCATTTTAAATTTATACAGGATTATCAAAAACTGTGGAAAAGTTTTGATTCAAATTTGATTATAATCTAATCACAGCGACCGATAAGCGCTTATCTCGAATAATGAATTACCTGGTCAGAAATTTGATATAGGTTATGACCTAACGCCGTTCATATTGACAATGCACATGATTATTAAAATCGAAATTGCGACTCAAATTTTAGAGCCTCAAGCAAATACTGACCTTCGGAAGGATGTTCAAAACCACAATCAACAATAGCTCGCAGAATTTCAGGTTTCAAAAGAAAATCCCGAAAGCCGGAGCTGTGAATCGACACATATGTACCCTTTACATCCTTCTTGGGAGCTTCTGTGGTTTCAGTTACTTGTTGTTCAGTTTGCTCTTCATCCTCATAATCTAAAAGATCATCATTGTCCGCCATCGTTTTAAGTTACTGCAAAAGAGAAGTGAAAATTTATATTCATTTGATGGACTAAACGCGTCGTCATTGCTCAGTCACTACAATTCGATGCCGCGCCAATGCGACGCCATACTTCTTTTCTCGTGGCCAACAGTCGGAAAAATGAAAATGTGAATATCTCTTGAAATACACTCAAATCGGACAAGAAAATTAGCGGCAATCCATTGGCTTGGCGTTTATAATTAAAAGACATACAATTTTCACTAAAAACTAGAGTATTACTAACAATATTTTACTCACAAGATATGCAAAATTGTCAACGCGGACTTTTTGGTGCGATACCGTAGAATCGGGTAACGTGAAGTTAAATGCGAGTCGGCTTCGGTTGACGGATTGGACCGAACAGCACGACCAGGAAATTGGATCCTAAGTATTGGAAATAAGATCCACTATTTGAAATATAACGGATTTCAAATATATTAATTTTGATCGCATTTTAAGTAAATCTTTTTCTTTCATTTTGGCTTGAGAAATTTTGCCCTTTCCATAGTAATTGAGGAAATGAATTAAACAAAACCATATCAATAATATATAAATTCATATACTTCCATATCATTTTTGACAATAAAATAGAAAACAAGTGAAGATGTAATTGATTAATAGCACCTTCGTTCCCGACCACTCTCTATATCTTCTTTGCATAACGTGTAAATATTGGCATTGGGAGCCATTTGTAGTGTTTTTGAGATTAAGATGGAGATGTTCGTACAGAACACGGGTGACAAATGGTCTGGTGCAAGGGGTTCAGAACAGGAGAATTTGGAGAGATGGTGCAGGAGCTCCCAGGTCCCTACTCTTGATAGTCAGCAGGTAGTATCGGTGCCATCGTCGGGTTGAACCAATCACCAAGTTCACCACAGCACCGATTGTGAACGGCCTGGAGAAAAGAGTATTCCTCGTATTTAGGGTGCGTGAATACATTTTTACCGATAACGGAGCGTAAATTTGATGAAAGTTATTTAAAAACCTGTTGAGTAAATACCAAATTCAACATCAGACTATCGTCGCTTGCTTGCCTTAAGCTAATGCCTCGGAGAGGTTATATAGCACACTACTAGCCTCGGTTTGTTCGTATGTCCATTCAAGTCCAAATTACTGAGACCGCAGGTTGTCTTCATCTCATATGCCCTGTGTTCCTCCTACCCCTCCGCCACCGGGGCACCCCCATATTTTGCCACCTTGGGCCAAAAAAAACGATTTGCCATGGGAAAACTTACCATCCAGACAATTAAAGCAGTTAGAAGAACTCGTGGTTGCTTTGTCTCTCCATGACAAACAAATTTTTGTACGACATAAAATACGCGAGAGCATGGAGTCCACAAGGAATATAAATGAAAGCCAATACAATTTGTGATCCCGGCCTTCTGCCTTCAAGGCCGGCGACGACGCTGCTCATTACAAACCCAAACTCGACTTTAAATTTATCAAGTGTTGCATAGCTAAGGTCCTTGAACCAAGACGGTATTCGGCGACAGCCCTAAAGGGCAAAGATCTTGGTGTTTACCATGCCAAGGATCTTCAGCGCTGAATGCGCAACTTTCAGTCACTCCAGGTAGTGACCTGTATTGAAGTGACTACCTTGTAAATATCTACGTTGGGTGTCATTTGGAGTGTTTTTGAAATAAAGGTGGTGATGCCCGTACAAAGCATGGGTGCCGATGGTCTGGTACAATGGTCAGCAAGCAGTAAAAGAGGACAAAGCTCAGCTGAAATGATTTTGCCTGGCAACCTGCGCGCATACTGGTAACTAACTTCTGCGGTTTCATGGGGCGGGTTTTTTTGGCAGCGCAGAACTCACACTACAAAAATGTTTATCTCGCGTACAAATTAGGAGATCTCAAGAATCCGTAGGAATTGATCAGTTCTCGGCCTGAAGAAATAAATTAAGATATCGCGACAGTTCTACTTCGGACTTACCGATTTGCCACAGCAACAGGCTACATTACGAAAGAGGGATGGGGCCCGCAACGTTGGTTGGCTCCTCCGCTAACGAGCTAGCTCAGTCAGCAGAGTTTGAGCCTCTGTAAACCAAAGAGGAGAAGCTAAAGCTTACTGACTAGTTCGTTAGTAGAAGAGTCAACTCATCTTCATTGTGGTGGTGTAAATACACTCGTCAAGGATGAAGTCCCTTTTGTAATCGCACGTGTTATTGTGAAAAATATGTAGATTCGAAGTGGAACTGTCACGATATTTTTAATTTATTTCCTCAGGCATAGACCTGATCAATCCTTATGGATTCTTGAGATCCCCTAATTCGTACGCGTGATCAATGTTTTTGTAGTATGAGTTTTGCACTTGTGGCGAAAACCCGTGTCACGGTGCAACAGAAGCTAGCTGCCAGTACGCGAGCACGTCGCCAGGCAAAACTATTTCAGCTGAGCTCGGTCCTCTTTTACAGCTCACTGATCCTTGTGTCAGACCCTCCCATTCGTGTCCGGTACGGACATCATCATCTTAATTACAAAAACACTACAAACGCTCGTGTTATCTGCATTCACATTTCGCCACTTCGCCGAGTTTGCCACCCAGATAATGTTCGATTTGTCGATATGGGGAGCACACAAAATAATGTGAATTAATCCTTTAATGTATATCTAGCCCAGTTTGTGATTGGCTTTCAAAGATAAGAAAAAAAAATCATATAATACGGCGCCTTAAAAAAACTCTAAGTGGCTGCCTCTTCAAGTATCTTGCTGATGGGCTCAAAAATTCTCTAAGGTACTGAGTTGAAAGAATCTTTAGCTCCACGCTTCAATTACAGCTCATTAAACGATACCTAAATCTTTTCCTAAGTACCAAAAATGAGTCTGCTTTTTTCACTGTCTCTGGAAGATTGTTATACATACGTAGAGCATCATTCGTGGCATCGTTCTATAGAAAATCTGGCAAAAGATATAAATTGATTTGCATTCTTCGCATTAAATAAGTTCTTTTGCAATACTTTATTCAATAGTGTTTGGTTCGATCCATTAGTTTTTAAATATTTGAAGATAAATTTAGTCTGTGTATTTTCCCATGTTTAGCGCTTCCAGACTATCCTGTGTCCTCGTTATCCCTTTCGGTTAGTTACTGCGGCGGTTGGCACCTTTTTACCAGCCAATCGATTCGGTTTTAACACAGTCACCCTTTAATTCGTAAATGTAAGAATATTTTGTAGTGGGCCCTAGTGCTGTGGAAAAAGAACCCATCCCACGACACCCCACTAATAGCAATAATCCACACGCTGATTTAGCAGACCACCTCTGGAGTCCTTTACGGATATCATTAACACCCAGAAAAATACTACAATATCCTTCAATACTATAAAATCGTGCTTCTTCTGGGTAAATCCATACTTCATCAAGCATAATCAAACCTACGAGTATGATAGAATTTTCAGATCTACCTGAATATTATTCAATTTGTCTTAAGCTTCTTACGTTTGCGCATAAGAGTGTCAAATTTATTTCAATTGATTGATTTGTATGATTAATTATTATCATCGAAGTTAAAGTCAATGCTTCTCCTAGTGTTGATAATTGATTTGAGATGGTAAAGCAGAGTTACGTTCGAGCCCGCCACGAGATGACCCATAGTAAAAAAATACAATGTTGTCATATGAGAGTATTAGTTGTAAGGTTATAAATAGTACTGTTTGAATAATGTTCGTTCTTTTTTGTAGCAGTGATAGAGAGAATAAGATAAAAATAAACTAACTGTTGCTCAAATTTCAAACCAGCGTTTTAAAGACAACAGGTTAAATTCTGTCAAGCAAATGTTATTCAATAGCTCGAGTTACAAAAAAGCCACAAAATCTATTCTATCTTAGAAATCACTTGAAGGATTGAATTTTAGGCACTGCCTTTGAACTGCAATTTTCTATTTACTTTGCCTAACAAGCTGCAAGTTGATGACCGATAAAGAGTCTATGAGACGATTTAGCCAGAGAAAGAATAACGGTGTTCCGCCAATGCGATTTATTGATTTCAGCAATATGCAAATTGAACGTTTCCTATCCCATATACCTGCAGCAACTAATCAAGAACCACCAACGTCACCAAACAACGCAATCACCTCCTGCCAGCCGCCATATCTGAAAACAGTGATATTAATTTAGATGCAATATCAAGGGAATACCATCGTAAGTTGCTTGACATGAAAAACAAGTTTGGCCGACAAATGCATGCCATCCAAGCGATACTCATTTCAAATAACTAGCAGCTACAAGGAACTGTAAGTAATCTTTGAGAAGAAATGCGTCAATATATAATGCCGACGCAGCAAGTCTTTATTTATTTATTTCAGAAAATCAACTTACAGACTAGTAGTCCAATTACAAGTCAATTAACACAATATTTAAATACAAACATATGGATTCAAAATATGGAAGAAATTAAAGAAAAAAGATCACAATACGATATCAAAAATTAAGATTTATAGGAATATTTATAAATCTAATTTTTCATTGAAGTTTTGAATACGCCAAGAGGCTTTAGTAGAGGACCAAGACTTCGCTGGTTGTGCATACGAGATAAGCGTAGTGAGGGAGAGTGGAAGAAGGTGTTAGCACGTGCACACAGAACCTGAAATTGAGGCGAGGATCTATTAAAGCGAGCAGCGTCGAGTATATTTATTTGCCTGGATACATTTTGGGGTAAAAGGTTATGATGAAGCTTGAACAAAAGACATTCATCAAGGAAAGATCGTCTGGGCTCGAAGGTAGGAAGGTTCAAAGTATGTAGTCGGTCATCATAAGGAGAGACCGTGTGAATCTGTGTTGAACTGACTCAAGAGCATCGATGTGCTTCCTGTGGTACGGACTCCAAATTTGGAAGCAGTACTCCAAATGACTCCAAATGACTAAGTCCTAGTGACAAAGCGTATCGTAAAATAAATCCATTTAAGTAAGAGTATCACAACAGATGCAGCGACCATCACAGCCGACGCAGCAGCTGTTACAGCAGATACCGCAACCGTCACAGCAGCCATCACAGACGACTCGGCAGCTATCACAACATATACCGCAACCAACACAGCCTATGCAGCAGTCATCACAGCTGATGCAGCAGCTTTTGCAACCGATGTAGCAACCGTCACAGCCATCAACACAGCGAATACAGCAGCCATCACAGCTGGTGGAGTAGTCATCACAGCCGATGCAGCAGCTTTCGCAACCGATGCAGCAACCATCACAGCCATCAACACAGCTAATGCAGCAGCCATCAAAGCTGGTGGGGCAGTCATCACAGCCAATGCAGCAGCTTTCGCAAACGATGCAGCAAACGTCACAGCCGTCAATACAGCTAAAACAGTAGCCATCACAGCTGGTGGAGCAGCAATCATAGCCTACGCAGCGGCTGTCAAACTCAATGCAGCAATCGACACAATTTGTTCCGCAGTCTTCTTTTATGCCATCAGTTCAGATGCCATCCATGATACAGTCACCTCAAGAAATAACACGATCAGCTCAGTTTTATCTAGCTGCGCAACAATTGCAGCGCAATACTCCGTTTTCCTTACCTGGAACAGTATACAGACAGAAAAAAGTGTAACAACTGCTACCATTTTCAGGTTATCCTGAAGAATGACAGATCAACGCTGCAGGGGGTCAGTCAAGACCTGAAACGTAATTGGAAAGATTTCCACATCATGGCTGGTGAGAGTAGTCTAGAACGTGTTCCACATAAATCCTGTGTTCGATATCTCGGTGTTTATCTCGATCAGTATCTGTACTATACTGAACATGTGAAAATCATGCTCAGTAAGGCACTTAAAATAGTCATGGCCCTTCGAAAGCTCTTTCATTCCGGATACATTGATCAAAAGGTCAAAATTATCTGTTACAAGACACTGGTTAGACCAGTTTTGACATATGGATGTCAGATCTGGTACAACCAGAGCGCTAGTACTATGGAAAAATTAAGAGTTTTCGAAAGGAAATGTCTTCGTGCATGTACTGGTTTGTACAGAAAGCCTGAGACGGATTGGAAACATTATATATCGAATAGAAGAATTTATCAAACTGCTGAAGTGACTAGAGTCGATATCTTCATATTGAAACTTCTTCGGAATCATATCGCAAGATCTGTGACTGTGGGTGAAAACCCTTGGATTTCACAGCCGTTCCACCCTACAGACGGGTATATAGCGACTTGCCTCGCTACTGGCTTCATTCCTCCAGAAGCATTCGTGTATTTGGACATGAATCGATATGTTTTTGATTCTGACGGCATCCCAGTCATATATCACATATATCGACGGGCCACCGATAAGAAGATAAAATATCCTCCAAATTTGAGTTCACGAGACCAACGATTTCAATGGAGATACTCATTTGCTAGATTCGTTGAAGCTGATCGAGTTGAGACGGGGCAATCTAGGTATTGGTGGCTGAATGACAATGTCTAAATTATTCGTGTTTATTTTCAGTTTTGGTGTTCTTCGTTATTTAGTTTTTGAGTTTCAGCTCATTATTGCTACATTTAGTGTTGTTGTTTATTTTTGTTAAAAATTAGGTATAGGTTAGGTATATGTAATGTTTACTATATTCCGTTAGAGATAAGATTAAACACTTAGGTTAGGAACATTGTTATTGATTTTTTTAGTATAAGAAAAAGTTTTTGATTGTATTTTATTAGAAATAAGTTACAACATATTAGGTGTAGGATCAAAGTTTCACTGTTGTGTTTTGATTATAAATAATTTTAGGATAGTGTTGGTTGGTTTTTTCTCCTTTTTCCAATTAAATTTTAAAAATATGTAATAATCGTAATTAATTGAATTTGCTATAGTTTTTTTTTTTTTGATGATATGAGTTAACGATAACGTACAAATTTAGAGAGCCATTTGGGCCATTAAGTTTTTTGATTGTTATTGTTTGGAATTTGCTTTATATTCTTTTAATATTTATAACGATTAGTATTAAATAAAGCGCTTTTGACTTTGAAGAATGACAGACGTTTACCGAAGCATTTGGTACGACTACTGCTGAGTTTGAATACTCGCAACTACATAATATTACGTGAATCACTACGAGGCCACGCTAGAGCTACTGTTGAATCTTTACTTTACAGCTCCAGTAATGTTCCTGCAACTATGCAAACACTAAGGGAAACTTTTGGAAGGCCGGATCAACTAATTAAAAGCCATATTGAGAAGATACGTGCTGTGCCCCCATTACTTGAAGGTAATCTGGACGCTTTGATTGAATTTGCAAACAAGATGGTTAATATGGCAGCATTTTTACAGAGTGCTCACGGAGAACATCTCCCTGCCAATCCAACATTATTAAGTGAGCTCATCGCAAAACTGACAAACTCGCGACAAATGCAGTGGGCTGAAAAAATGTATCTTACTTGAGCGGGCACCGACGTTGCTTGAGTTTAGTCAGTGACTTAAATGCGAATGCGCTGCCAACATCATCCTTGCTGACACAAGCGAGCAGGCATCGTAGGCAGCCTACTAACCCTTTAAAGTACTTTGCCGGAGTAAGCGTTGCGCAAACAAAATATTGCGCCTGCGATAAGCAGTGCCCCACGTTAAATAATTGTAAATTTTTCTCGCAGCTGCATGTGGCTAATCGCTGTTTGTTTTTCCTGCTTGAAGAAGGGCCACCCGGTGAATAACTGCAGGCATTAGCGTCGCTGCGGCGTCGCAATCGCCATGCAGATGGTCACGAAAGAAGTGGGAAAATTTTGTTCCAAGTACTGACAGTGAAGGTACATGGACCCTTTGAAATCATAACCGCATACGCGTTTGTTGATGATGGGGCAAACGTCTCGATGGGGGTCCAGAATCTTGCCGGACCATTAGGTATCCGTGGACAACACAATGTTTTAGACTTGCAGTGGCTTAATAATCAAACAACGTCGCAACGAACTGAGATAGTGAACGCACATATAAGCGGAGTGGACGAACTTGCGAAAATTTTTAATATGAAAAATGTTTATACGTCATTGGAGTTTGCATTGCCAGCGCAGACTTTTAAGTATAGTAGTTAAATGAAGAATTGTCAGCATCTCGTAGGGTTGCCAATACAGGAGTATAGCGGTATACAACCACAAATAATTCTAAGTCTGGCTCACGCATTTCTCACTGTACCAGTTGAAGCACTACGCACATCATTGTCCGCTGGACCGATAGCAGTAAAAACTCGATTAGGTTGGATGGTGTATGGACCGTCAGAAATCAAAGAATTCCAGTCAGATACAAGACGTGTCCTAAATTATAGAAGAGCGGATGACATGTTAGCAGAGATGCACAAGCTTATGTGGGCTTATTTTGATGCTGAAAATTTTGGTCTGAAGCTGAATATAAAGAAAATTGCTTCAAAAGGTGACGAAAGAGCGTTGAATATTTTGGAGTTATCAACGATGAGACTCAATGCTAGATATGAGGCTGGACTCCTTAGGAAAGAGTTTGTTCCAACTATTCCAGATAATTGTTCAATTGCTATGCGAAGATTAAAAGGCGTTGAAAGAAAAATGCTTCGAGATAAGCAATACGCCAACAAATATTACAGCAAAATCAATGATTATATAAGAAAAGGCTGCGCCTGTAAACTAACTATCGCTGAAGCAGCTCAATGGTCAGAGAAAACCTTTTACTTGCCGCACTTTGGCATAAAAAATCCAAACAAACAAGGGATATGTCTTGTTTTTGATGCCGCAGCCAAGGTTCAAAATATTTCTCTTCTTCCGGGTCCTGACATAAACCGGCCACTGATTAAAATTTTATTCAAACTTAGGCAGGCACCAGTGGCAGTCTGCGGACACATAAAAGAGATGTCTTACCAAGTGGCTATCTTAAATAGAGATCATTATAGTCAGCGTTTTCTGCGGAGAGGTGGTGACGTGACTAAGCCAGCTGAGGTGATCGTGATGGAGCATTTGATTTTTGCTGCCCCATGTTCGCCCACAATAGAGCAATATATAAAAAATATTAATGCCAAAAATTTCGAGTTTCCCCGTGTAGTTGAGGTAATCATAGAAAGACATTATGTTGATGACTATGTGGATTGTTTCCAGTCGATGCCATAAATGTAACACAAGCAGTCATCAAAATACACCGAGTTGGTGGGTTTGAATTACGAAGCATAGTTTCTAACTCGGAAAAAGTTAAAGCTGCTGTTGGAAACGCTGCTGGTGACTCAAGTGAAACGGTCAACATAGAAGGTGAATTGAAGAGAATCCTAGGCATGCAGTGGCTATCAAAGCCGGATGTTTTTATTTTCAAGTTGCAATTCCATAAAGTACCAAAAGAAATGTTGAACTTTAGTAGGAAGCCCACAAAACGCGAAGTGCTTTGTGTGAATATGTCAGTTTTCGATCTATTCGTTTTTTTAGCTGACTTGATGGCATCAGCAAAAGTGTTGATGCAAGCAGTGTGGAAAGCAGGATTGCTGTGGGGCGACACTTTAACTGACGCCTTATACCGTCGCTGGAAACTTTGGATGAAGGAGCTGCCAATAGTTAGCCAGTTCAGAGTACCACGATGTTACTTCTTAGATTTTGAAAAGACGTATGTGGATCTACACGTCTTTGTCCACGTAAGCGAGGAAGCAATGGCTGGGGTAGCGTATTGGAGAGGGATTAGTTTAAATACACTGAAAGTAGCATTTGTCGCAGGAAAAAGCTCATGTGCCCCCACCCGCTACCACACTATACCGAAGCTGGAACTACAAGCTGCAGTATTGGGCGTGAGGCTTAAGGAAACAATCTTAAAGTGCCACACAGTCAAAATAAACAAATTTGTTTTTTGGACTGACTCAAATACAGTGATTAGGTGGATCCGATCAGACCACCGAAAATATAAACAATATGTTGCAAATTCAAATTTTAAACCATCGTTTTAAAGACATCAGGCTAAATTATGCTGAGCACGTTTTATTCAATAGCTCGAGTTACAAAAAAGCCACACCTAGCGATCAAAATCCCACATTGAAATTCCGGACACTATCGATTCTGCTTGGTGCGAGCTTTTGCAGTCCTTTAGTTCATGTTTTCCTAAAAATTTCACGCAGACTTGCTCCCCTTTACATTTCCATGTTTTGTGGTTGTATTTTTGGCATTTAAATTACCTCGTTACGTTATGGTTTTCCTTCACAAAATATGATCCATAATCTATTTTGACGGATTTATTTACAAGTCTCTTATACATTCTCCCATTTACCTAGATGATGTGCAACCACTTTCAATTTTTTGTCCGCTTAGCATGCAGGAGTTCCATTTTATCCCTTTCTCCTATATTGGAATTTAATGATTTTGGACTTCATGCTTTAGTTCCGCATTTGTAAATTGGTTTTCTACACCATTTATCCTTTATCCTTCATCAAATCCATTGCTGAATTATAGACAAATGTTGCATTTTCATTGGTGGACATTTTAATAGCCGCCCCATCATTGTACTTGTATTCTGCCACAAAATAAAAAATGTTCGAATATTTTTTCATTAGAGAATCTACTTTCATTCTCATACTAAAAGAAATCCAATGATTCCTCTCAGTTTCCAATTGAAAACATAAATAAATTGTGAAAAGCTGTAAGTTTACAGGGCAAGAAATATTCCGTTAAAATTTTTAACGTTAATTATTTTAGAACGAATACTGCTCAATCGTTTAATATTATCCATCGACTCGTGACCACGATATTCCTCTTTAGCAAGAAGAAGAACTTTTTGAGATACTCACACACTTACAACCCACCTGCAATCTTACGCGTACACGTCACTTGCAAATGTCAATTTGTATAACCAATTTGACGGTTTCGTTTTCGCACACCTTATCCAATCTGCTGTCAAGCAGCTAGAAATTTTTCGAGCGTATTGTTTTTACAAAAAATGAATGTAAGGCGAAGAGGTGATGCGAATTTAGATGAATTAGTACAATATGTAACACTACATGTGCAAAATCCGATAATTTTGACGGGTGTAGTTCTACCGTTTGGCATTTTATATGTGATTGCATTTTATCTATGGTTTGCCGTGTACGGTGTCGATGAACACTATGAAGCTGGAATTATTTGCTTAGCCGCAATAATATTCACCCAAATTTTAACATCTTTATGCTGCTTCTGGAGTGTGCATGTGCTGACTTTCCTGAACTGCCGTAAGGTAAGCGTGAGAGTATGGACTATGAGACAAAATGTTAGATGAACCGGGAGCCCGAGTTGTGATGGCAATGAACTGATGCGTTGTCATCAATTTTTAATTAGATGATTTTTATTTCTCTACTAAATTTTAAGCTTAATACTAGTAGATTATTTTAAAATTCATTATGTACCTTGTCTTTCCCAATACCTTTTTTCTTATATTTGTTTACTCAGCTAAATTTTTTTATGATTGTACATTAACTGATAAGAAATTCGACTATTATAACCTATGATCACTCCGCTTAGTGAAGCCAGAGAAGTGCTAAGGTCCTTGATATGCAATTAGCTAATATTACTTACAAAAACCGTCATCTTATTAATTGATAAATTTTCTATTTCAGGTGAAAAAACCGCGCAATGGAGTTTATGCAAAAGTTGTTCCTACCGCCAACAATGGGTCGTCGAAGTTGGTTAAAATCGAACATACCTACATGGACGAAAAGGACAAGGACAGCGTCACATATTGGTTCATGTTTCAAAAGGCCAAATACATTTGGGATGAAGATAAAGCCACTTTCAGAGCGCTTGAATTCCCGGTGCACAAACCCCTCAAGGACTATGCTAAATCAAAAGGAATGGAAAATGAAGCAGACCTTGTTCGTATCGAAAAAACCTACGGCAAAAATCAAATGGAGATGGTCGTGCCGGAATTCTATCAATTATTCATAGAACGTGCGACCGCTCCATTCTTTGTGTTCCAAATTTTCTCTGTTGGACTGTGGTGTCTGGACGAATATTGGTACTACTCGCTGTTCACACTATGCATGCTGATTGTTTTCGAGTGCACGTTGGTTCAGCAGCAGTTGCGGAATATGTCCGAGATTCGGAAGATGGGCAACAAGCCTTACTTAATAAATGTTCTAAGAAATGGTAAATGGCGACCCATTGTATCGGACCAGCTAGTGCCAGGTGACTTGGTATCAGTAGTGAGATCCCAAAACGAGAACACTGTTCCTTGCGATATTCTATTGCTAAGAGGTGCATGCATCGTCGACGAAAGTATGTTAACAGGAGAGTCAGTGCCGCAAATGAAAGAATCGCTTGAAACTTTGGATAATTTGGACACTGAGCTTGATGCTGAAGGTGAGGGAAAGCTATTTACGTTGTTTGGTGGTACTAAAGTTGTCCAACATACTCCTCCTACAAAGGATGGAATTCGAGCACCAGATGGTGGATGTGTGGGATATGTTCTTCGAACCGGATTCAATACATCGCAAGGAAAACTACTTCGAACTATTCTCTTTGGCGTGAAGCGAGTTACTGAGAATAATTTGGAAACGTTTGCATTTATTTTATTCCTACTTGTGTTCGCGGTTGCAGCGGCAATTTATGTATGGATGCGAGGCACAGAAGATCCTGAAAGGAGTCGTTATAAATTATTCCTTGAGTGCACTTTAATCTTAACATCAATAATTCCACCTGATCTTCCAATTGAGCTTTCATTAGCTGTTAATACATCGCTGCTACAACTATCAAAACTTTATGTCTATTGCACAGAGCCTTTCCGTATTCCTTTTGCTGGAAAAGTTCAAATTTGTTGCTTTGATAAGACTGGAACGCTAACAAGCGACAATTTAATGGTAGAAGGTGTAGCTGGAATGAATGATAGTCCCAGTATAGTTCCAATTGCGCAAGCACCAGATATAACAGTTCAGGTACTGGCTACGTGTCATTCTTTGGCACAACTAGAAGATGGTCTTGTTGGAGATCCTTTAGAAAAAGCAATTTTAACAGCAGTCGACTGGAATCTGACGAAACAGGATAGTGTGATTCCTAAAAGGGGTAAATTGAAGCCGTTGAAGGTTTATCATAGGTTCTATTTTTCATCAGCGTTGAAAAGAATGTCCGTTCTTGCTGGCTATATGCAACAATTCACAAATGACGTGCATTATATTGGAGCTGTGAAAGGCGCACCAGAAGTGATTATGAGCATGTTGAAGGAGGTACCAAAGCATTATGAAAAGGTAAGTGAATTGTATAGCTTGACTCAATATATAAAATTCAAAGGATAATGATATATGCATTGTGAAAAGTTGTAACTCGATGAAGTTCTTAGACTAAGCACTTCGAAGTTTGGCTTTTATTTTGCCATGCAGACGAATCTAAGGTTAATAAGTAAGCAAAAATGTGTAAAACCTTATGGGATCATATATCCATTATAAAGCATGCAGTTAACTTTAAATCAGAACATTAAGGGAAATGAAGTTTTGAATATATCATCGGAAATAATTCGGGGAGACTTCCTCACCTTCAAGAGACATTTTCCAATAATTAAATATTTTTTATCTGGCAGCCATTTAATCTATCAATAATAATTTACTTGAATTCCAGCCCAGATAATTTTTATTTGATTGACGTTGTAGCCTAGTAATTTGATCATGCGGGATTTTGGCATTGAGTTCTCTATACAAACAATTTTTCACTAGAAAAGTCTTACTAATCTCCTGCACACTAGTTTTCTTACAAAACACAAATATAATTTTAACTTATTTTCACTATTTTGGAATCCATCTAGACTATAAAGTGATAAACGAGTATTATAATTATAATTTACAAAAACTCCGTCTTCGTAGCACTATGTATCCATGTTTCACACCCATAACATAGCACAGGTCTTATCACAGATTTGTATACTTGGAGCTGTTTTTCTGTGTATGCAGCTGGTCTTGAAGATCATCAAAACTGGATACAATATTTTATTTGCGAGTTGTATTCTTCGGCATATTTATTAGCTGAGCAATGCGATCCAACCGCTATCTATCGGTGCTAAGGTCGCCATTTTTCTTTGAATACCGCGAGCATGTTTGACATTTTCTCAATTTTGTAATATATGTATGTTAGTTCTGAAGGTCGGTGTCTTATCTATTTTTCTTTTGTTTGCTCGATCTTTGATCAGTAAGGTAGAGACCCAAAACGTTATCGACAATAAAGAAAATAGTGTCGCGAAATAGACGCGTGTGCGAGAACATTCGCGACGGCCATTTGTCTCGAAGTTCTGTATTACAGCGCATAGAGAAATCCTTCTCGATTTCCCTACTTTATAGCATAATTATACTCACTTAATTTCTTACCAACCAAAATAATGAGGACAATTTAAACTAGTCCATGATCAAAGTTCAGGTATTTTTTACCGCCATCTCTCTGTAATTGGCACAACCACAAAGCTCAAGCTTTAGTTCGGTTTACTTTAATGCGTATAAACAATTTGTTCCACTGTTACTGAGGCGGTACGGTCGATACCGAAGTCTAGTGTATATGTTTTAATACTTAATACAAGTATGGATACACACCCACTTCTGCTAATGCATGATACGTCTGGCGCGCCCATTGATGGTTTGATTACAATATCGAGAGATGTCAAATTTATGGATTCGCAGCTTTCCGCGTATGCTGCCATACACAGTACACAAAGAGGAACTGCGGGACGCGGACCGAGTAATGTCTGCACTCCGGCTCCCGTAACACAAACGACGATAAGTCATTGGAAGTGTATTTACTCCACAATTAGGACGATCGCATCAAAGGCGACATCTAGTCACAAAATTCATTTCATCAAGGGGAAGATTGGATGTTGGCTGAGAGTATAGAGTCGAATCCGCGCAAGAAAAATTTCAGGGATTTCCACAGATGGTGTCTCCAGTCGATGTGGCTATGCGAAGGGGAGGAGGAAGACCACGATTGGTGACAACAGGAAGGAGAAGGAGACCTCGAAAGGAATTTCATGCATCAAATGATGTCGAGGAATCCGGAGCTCATTACACTTTCCTCACCGAAATTCCTGTGGCTCAGGCGCTCAAGGATCAGCAATCGGGAGAGTGGACAAGCGCAATGACCGACGAAGTCAAATCTATTTTGCAAAACGACACGTGGGATCTAGTGGACGAATTAAGCGCTTCAGGTGTAGCAGGCAGTGTTGGTATATATTCTCTATAGAATAAAAACTGTGGAATAAAGAGTAAGCTACGATTAAATAAAATACGTCTGGACACAAGCGCTTTTGACTTAGAACTGATTTATTAATACAAAGATGAACAGGAATGAATGGGAATGAATGATAGTAACATGTAAATATGGCAATACTGAAAATATATAATAAGGTATGGTAATACTTAAATAGATTCATTTATATGTATCATCGCCATCCAACACCCCTTCTCGATGATAATTTCAATATTTCAGTCCAATCTGGTTAGCGAAATGTTGAATTTTTCGCCCGTCCAATGGTTTGGTAAGAATATCGGTAATCGTGTCTCTTGTCTTAAAATAGATCGCTGCAATTTTCTTCAAAAAAATAAGATTCTGCACGAACTTATATTTTATTTCGATGTGCCTGGTAAGTGTATTCCCCTTCTGGTTGTGTAATAGCTTAATAACTTCAAAAACTTTTATGGGTGTTCCGACTGGCTGATCGAGATCTTTAAACATTTTCTCAACCCAAAAAAGCTCTCTCATCGCAACAAATTTCGCTTCGCATGACGAATGTGCAATGCGAGTTTGCTTTTTACTCGCCCATCCAATCAACGATCCGTTAAAAAAAAACAAAATCCGTAGGGGGATTTTTGATCGATGACGTCGCTTCCCCAATCTGCGTCGACATAGCAAATAAAGTTGTCATCTGTGTATACGTTGTCTTTGGTAAGCCTCAATTTCAATGACCTTGTTGACTTTAGGTACTTGAAAACCCGCTTCACCTCAATCCATTCGCATCTGCTTGGTGCAGAAACCCGCCTTGCTAAAATTGAAGTTGCCAATGCAATATCAGATCTTGTATTGGTCGATAAGTAAAGCAACGAACCAACAGCACTTGATACACAGCGTTGTCGAATGGCTCCATACCAACTGTCTGGTTCATATAGCCTGGATCCAATGGATATTTTGAATCAACTGCATCGGCCAAATTGAATTTATGTAGCTTGTTCTCTATATACTTGCTTTGATGCATACAGAAAATGCTGTTCTCGCCTCGTTCAAATTGAATCCCCAGGTAAAACTGCAAGTCTCCGAGATTCTTTATCGTGAATTCCTGGTTCATCTGCGATTCACACTCATCTAATAGCTGGTCGCTGGACGATGTCGTCACGTAATTCGAAATATATTTATTTCCATCTTTCTTCGCTTTCTTCCAATACAAAGAAAGACCATTTTTACTCTGTATGTATCCGTTTTTCTTCGTGACTTCGTCAAATTTGGGATTCCACTCCCTTGCTCCCTGCTTGAGACCATATAAATTCTTTCTCAATCTTCATACTTTATTTGGTCCTTCTTGTTCGTAGCCTTTGGGTTGCCTCATATAAACATCACGAGACAAATCGCCATTCAAATATGCTGTCTGGATATCATAATGACGAATTTTTCTAGCACCAGGCACTTTCAAACAAATTTTTAAAGTGGTCGGATTGGCAACAGGTGCGAATACCTCATCGTAGTCCAGTCCAAACTTTTGCGAGAATCCCTGTGCAACTAATATAGCCTTGAATTTCACTGGATTTCCGGTCTGGTCAGTCTTTATCTTGAATACCCATTTACTCCCAATAGCTTTAGATACAGGTGGTAAATTAGTAATTTTCCAGGTGCCGAAATTCTTCAATAAATTGATTTCTTCGTCCATGGCTGTTTTCCATTCGGCTGCTCTGAAACTATTCAAAGCCTCATCGTAAGTCAATGGATCAATTTAGTTTACGACACTATTGCCATACCAATCGGGATTTACTTCAAAATTAGGTCTCATTGAGCATCTCGATTGTTGATAATTCACCTGTTCTTCGATCTCGTTCTGTTGATCTTCGATTTCTTCATCGCCGTAGTCATTCGCCACCAACTCGTCCTCGTGCGGCTCATTTATTTGTTCCTCCAGCTAATGCTTGGAATCTGGTTAAATTTTTGGAATTCCCCCAGCCTCATTCGTAAAAACAACGTCTCGATTGATATTTATTCTATGAGTATAGGGATCCGACAAAAATCAGCTTCTCCGATGTTTGATCCAGCTTATTCCTTTGATCTTTCGGAATATGAGCATACACTTCAGCTCCGACTTGATGAAAATATCCCAAATCTGGTTTTCGTCCAAGCCACAGCTCATATGGAGTGGCCGATCTATTCTTCACCGGTAAACGGTTCAAAATATGATTTGCTATATTAATCGCCTCTCCCCAATATTGTTTGCGGAAGGTCCAATACACACCTGGTCATCTCAATCAACGAACGATTTTTGCGGTCAGCACGGCCATCCTGTTGAGGTGTTTTCGGAACTACAACGTACCCAAGTTGTACCATTGTACCATTGGCTTTAATAAATTTCTGCAATCTCCCATCTATATACTCACCTCGACGATCCGATCTAATAACCCTTGGTGTGTTCCCGTATTGCGTTTGCATCAACTGAACGAATTCAATCAATTTCCCAGTCACATCTGATTTCAGCTTCAGCAAACAAATATATGTAAATTTGCTGTAATGGTCAATTAGGGTTAGCACGTATACATTTCCTGGTAGTGTAGGTAACTGGAGCTTGCCACAAACGTCCGGATGTATAAGATCGAGTCTCTCCTTTGCGATTGTAGATGAATGCTGCGTGAATGGTTTTCTAGTCTATCTATTTTTCAAACAAATATCGCAAACATTGGTGTGCTGGCATATCTTGATGATAATTCCAGTAGCCAAACACTGCATTTTTCGTATGTCGCCCAAATGTCCGTGGCTGAGGCAGCGACAGTGAATGCATTGTTTTCCAATTCCATTTTATAAACATCACGGCAACCCTTTCCTGTGAATAGCATCCGTCCATCCAGAATAACTTCGCACACATCTGCATTGAAAGAATCTTGGCAACCCTTCTTCACCAATTTGCTCACCGAAATAAGATTACATTGCAAACCCGGAACAAAAAAATACGTCGCTTAACTGTATTTGGTGCACGCCGCTGCTGCTGATATCGTTTGGCCGAATTTTAATTGTTCCTACGCCTTTAACATCCAAACGGCGGCCGTCTACTACAGTGACCGTACACTCGTCCAAATATCTTAAGTCAGAAAAATTCCCCATTCGGATTCAGGAATCCTTTCAAACGGTACACCCACGTTATAGGTTTGCATTTGTCCTCTCAGTTATCGCTTTGGGCCTTTGATCTAAGGGCAAATTGTGTATCTACGACACCAGTCCTCTGCGTCTTCTCGAGCGTGGAGCCAGTAAAACCTTTCCCGCAATTTCGCTAAGATTTTGTTAACCCCAAGGTGCCCTCCCCAGGATCCTTCGGGCATTTCCTTAACCTCATCGCGGATTCGGCTTTTGGGAAGTAAAGTTTGCATCCTATAGAAGCTGCCATCCGCCGTTTCCCATTTCCGCTTGAGTACGCCACCCTCCACCTGAAGGGAGTTCCACTGTGCCTAATAAGTTTTCAGGATGGCGCCATGCATCGAAACGTCCTTCCACTCAGGTCGCCTAGTTGTCTCCTTTCATACGAGTAATGGTCCGATGTCTTGATGGGCTAGCTGAGCATATCGAATCTCCTCCATTGACCAACCTCCATCGAATTCGGCCGTTATCATTCGCAGATCAACGGTCGGCTCCTTTTTCGCAATCCGGCGGCAATGTTTGCAGTTAGCTGGACATGGTCGACGAGATAGGGCGTCAGCATTTCCATGAACATCGCCCTTCCGATGAACAATTTTGTAGTCGTATGACTGCAATCTTTCGATCCATCTCGGAACTTGTCCCTCGGGGTTTTTGAAGTTAAGCAGCCATCTCAGCGATGCATGGTCTGTTCGAAGAACAATTTACGGGCCATGTAGGTACTTGTGGAACTGCTTGGTGGCCTCTATTATAGCCAAAAGCTCCTTCCTGGTCACGCAGTAGTTCCTCTTACTTTTTGAGAGAATTCGACTGTTATACGAGAGGTATCTTTCTTCGCCGTCGATCTGCTGGGAGAGTACAGCTCCAATCCCGCAATTACTCGCGCCGGTGTCGACTAAAAACATTTTTCCGGGTTTCGGATATGCCAGCACGAGTGATTCACATACGTTCTCCTTCAAGGTCTCAAAGGCTACCTGGGATTGTTCATTCCAGACACGGACGATTTTTCTCGGTTAGCTGATGGAGATACTTAGCTATATTGGCGAAGTCTTTGACGAATCTTCGATAGTACGTCGACAGACCCAGACAACTTCGTAGTTGGCGCTTGTTATTTGGTGTTGGCCAGCTTCAGTATTCTGAGGGTCTGTTTTGACCCCTTCTGCTGATACAACGCATCCCAGGTATTTTAATTCATATGCGAAAAGGTTATACTTGTCGGGACTAAGTTTCAAATTCGCCAGTCGCAATCTAAGTTCCGCACATGCTCTTCGAACATTCTCCCGATAACAATGATGCCATCTAGGTACACCAAGCAGGTGTTCCAGGTTAGGCCTCGTAGCACGTATTCCATCAGGCGTTCGAAAGTGGCTGGAGCATTGCAAAGCCCAAATGGTATCACCACAAATTGCCACAATCCGGTCCCAATTGAAAATGCGGTCTTCTCTCGGTCCTTCTTGTCGATTTCTACCAGCCAGTAGCCACTCTTGAGATCGAGTATAGAAAACCATTTTGCGTCGGCTAAAGTATCCATGATGTCGTCAATGCGTGCAAGCGGGTTACTATCTTTCTTAGTGATGTCGTTAAGCTGCCTATAGTCGACACAAAAACGAGTGCTACCATCCTTTTTCTTTACTAGAACTACTGGCGCGGCCCATGGACTGACAGAAGGGTCTATAACACCTTGTTTTTCCATGTCCGAGATCAGCGCGCTCACTTCTCCTTGTTTGGCTATAGGAAAACATCTCGGTGCTTGCCGAATCGGCTTGGCTCCCTGTGTATCTATGACGTGAGTTACCAAACTCGTTCGGCCTTGGTCATCCGGGCTTGTTGAGCAGATGTCACTGTACTTGGTGACCAGATCAGAAGCTTGCTTGAATAGCTGCACTGGAAATTTGGTCTGCTTCAATATTGCAGATGTGAATTCCCGGGCTTTGTCTGTGTCTTGCCTCCTTTTCCAATGATGGTCGTGAGGAGGTGATGGTGGAAACGAGCTGGCAGTTGCCGATGACTTCTCCCGTTTTGATGCTTGTGGTTGAGTCTGCGATGTAAAGGACTCTACCCGGCACGTATCTTACAAGGCTTCGTCCTACAATCAAACTGCGCAGTGCCGACGTTTTCGTTTGTCTTTGGTGGTCTCCAGAATCACCATCAAGCTTGGCCCATACAATGTTCTCAAAAGATTTCGGTACATCAGTGTCGGCACATACTACCACATTCATCTTGGGAAATTGGACGCTGGGATCCTCCATCAATGCTTCGACATTCCGCGATTTCAATACTCGTTTGCCTAAATCCAACGTGATTCCATGTGGTCGCAGAAAATGAATTGCGAGATTGCAGTCGTCCATAATGCTTGTGACTAGAAAATTATGTCGGAACGCAAGGTCTCCCAACTGTACTGGAGTTTGACCTCTCCATGGAAAGGTGCAGTTTCTCCCGTAGCTGTCCGTAGTGAGAAAATCCTGCCGTTGTGAAGTAGTTGTTGCCTCACTAGGTCTGGTCAGATAATCTATCTGGTTGCACCAGTGTCGATTGTTATGGTGCAATGTTCTCCGTCCACTTGACTCGGAAGGCATGAGTCTGCTTCGCCACGATGCAGTCATCAAACAGTGATGGTGGTGCTGGGGACGTCGATCCTTCTAGCCAACCTCTGCCCCGCAAAATTGGCCCCCTCAGTTTGAAGGGCTTCCATTCTGGGCGCTTGACTCGGTCTGGATTTCCTCCTAGCTGCATACCCTGGACAATAGCTCAGTTTTCTTCGCTCTCGCTCAATTTCCATGCGCTCACACCTGCACTCGTCTTTCACTACCTCGCGAACCCGGGCAGTGGCACGAGCTACATTTTTCGCTGCCTCAAAGCTCAGACTATAAGCAAATGCATCCTTAACTGTTTGCTTTTGAGCTAAAATCGCGGCTTGCTGCAATTCCTGGTCCTTTAATGCGCTGATGAATGCTCCTGTTGCTGCGTCATCTCGATGTTCTCGGTCGTTAGCCGGGTAGGCCAAGAGCGCCAGTCGCTCAATGTTTTAGGCTATCTGTTGTAGGGTTTCGGTAGACTTCTGCATCCGATGCCGTAGCTGTGACCGATAAATCTGCTTCAGATGATCGTCTCCATAACGCATGTTCAGCGCATTCATTGTAGCAGCTGAATTTGAGTGCAACTCAACGGGGATAGTCTGCAAAAGCTCGGCAGCTGGGCCTCTTAGAGCAAGAATTAATGCAGTTGCTCATTCCTGCTCATTCCAGTGATTTGCCCTAGCGACGGCTTCAAACTGGATTTTGTAAATACTCCATACCGTTTGCCCGTCGAATATTGGTGGTTTCCCATTTCTGGATGTGCTTCGCGCTGGGGTTATAAGCGGGGCTGGTGGGGTGGTTACTACTACCTTCGCTGCTTCTAATTCCTTGTTCATTTTTTCCATCTCATGGTTGATTCTCTCCTCGATCTGGCTGACCTTCTCCTCGACCTGGTAAACCTTTTCTTCGACACATTTAATTTGGTTGTTCAGATTACCGAGCTCCGCTTTCATTTTGGTTTACTGTTTTTGGAAATCTGCCTTCAAATCAGTTGACTGTTTCTTCAGCTTCTGTGTGATGTCTGCCTTGATTTCGATTGCTTGCTCATTTGGCTTCGCAGTTAAACTGGATGACTGTTGTCGCTGCATCAGCATCAACATTTGCATTAGCGCATTTTCGGGTTCCTTTGATTTTGGTGTTTCTGATTCTCTCTTTAGCTCCAACATGGTCAATTCATTAATTTTTAAATGTAAGCTTCGTAGCATTTTCATTATTTCGGCTTTTTTCCACCAGTTTCTACGTTACATTTTACTATTGCGCACTTTAGAAATGTTTAAAAGTTTTCACTTTCAAAATTATTGTATGCTTGTTGTGTAATTCGCCTGACTTCAATTTTTTCTCATGTAAAACGTATGTAGTTAACATGCAGAGATATGGAATACCACGCGATAACTGTCTTCGAATATTAACCGATACAATTCTGTTCCTGAACGTTCTTGCTGAAAACGCAAAAATTCAAAAATCCTTTGCACCTAATTTATCATACGCTCACAAAACGCTTCACACAAAATTGTTACTCGCTACCGACTGTTACTTTGTCCTTCGCACTATTTTACAATACTTAGTCGTGCCATAAGTTCTGTCACACGTATATGGGCAATTTTTGTATTAATGAAAAAGAGTTTTTGACAAAGGAAAATAGATTTTATTTTGGCATACTAATGGAAGTAAAATAAGCAACAAATTATTCAAAGTGGCCGCCTTTAGCCTTTACACAGCACTTTAATCTGTTGGGCCAGTCATCGATAGCAGTGCGCACTGTTTCTAGCGGAAATTTAGATACTGCTTCTGTCAAAGATCGCTTAAGGGTCTCGATATTTGGGTGTCGTCTCGTGCACACCATGGACTCTAACTCCGCCCACAGTTTGTAGTCCAGGGGATTCAAATCTGGGCTCCCAGAAGGCCATTCCATAGCCCTTATTAACTCTGGAATATTGGTTTCCAACCACGCTTGTGTGGTTCGAGCTTTGTGAGCTGGCGCAGAATCTTGCTGGAAAACCCAATGTCGGTTGTTGAGAAGCGTACAGTTCAGCGGCTTCACATATCCCTCCAGGATGTCCGTTTGATAATTTTTCGCTGCAGTTTTTACGCCTTTTTCGCAAAAATGAAGCTCGGTGGCCCCTTCGTAGCTGACACCCCACCATACCATGACTGATGCTGGATGATGTCCTCGCTGTACCCTAGTGGCAACTTCTCGGGCTTCTCTGGAGCTGTGGGCATACACCTTATCATTTTGACGGTTGAAATGTTCCTCCACCGTAAACATTTTTTCATCGGTAAGTAAAATTTCTCGATGTTTGTTGTTGCCGTACCGCCGAAGGAGCTCTTTCGATTTGGTGCTCCTAATTTGCTTCAACTGCTCAGTCAGCAAATGTCCCGTTGATCGTCGAAAGGCACTCATCCCGAGGTCCGATTTTATGATGCGAGACATACTTCGGATGGAGATGTTCATCTCTCGAGCCATGATTCGTTGTTTACGAAGCGGATTTCGACGAATTCGACTCTCGACCGCTTTGATGGCAGCAGAAGAACGTACATCACGCGGACGTCCAGAACGAGGTCGATCTTCAATAGTCTGGATCTCGTTATATCTCTGGATCGCACGATACACAAATCTTGCCGTTATTTTTAACGGGCACAACAACTTGAAAATTTCACTCGCGGATTTTCCACACTTATGTAGTGCAATCACTGCAATTCGGTTTTCATTTACACCCCATTCCATCTTCACACGCTAACGAACAAACTTTAAATGACCATCAACTGTCAACAACATTATGACGTTTATAAAACTGGCCGATATTGAAATGTCACTCATAAAATAAAGGTGTTGCCAATGTGAGAAATTATGTGACAGAACTTATGGCAGGACTATGTATAGTGTGACGGCAGCCTCCTCGAACTTCTCAAATTTTATTAAATTTAATTCGACACACTTATTTGCCACCGTGATCAGGGCCCATAACCTGTTGAAAATTATAGAATTGTATTCGAATATTTGTGTGTGTTTACTGTGTGAAAGCCAAAACTGAAGTGATACAATATAAAAAAAACTGCGCCGAGGGCGCTATTAAAAATTAACAACAAAACTTGAAACTTAAACAAAAATGAATGTGATCAATTCCGTTCAACAATTACTATCGCATCAGTATGAATTCAATGAATTTGTTTTTACCCTTCTAGACTTACTTGGAGTATGCACGTCGCGGTGCCCGTGTTCTAGCACTTGGAATCAAAGAAATCGGTAAATTAGATTCGTCACAAGTCCGTGAAATCAAACGGGAAGAAGTTGAAAAGGATTTACAATTTGCCGGGTTTGTCATCATATCCTGCCCTCTAAAGCCTGACTCAAAGAGTATAGTTAAAGAATTAATTCACGCCTCTAACAAAGTAATGATGATAACAGGCGACAATCCCTTAACCGCCTGTCATGTAGCTCGTGAGTTAAGGTTTACGAAAAAATCCATTCTTATCTTAACAGACGACGAAGAAGAATGGGTGTGGGAGTCTGTTGATAAAGAAATAACTAAATCAACAACTGTTGATGTTAAAAAACTCATATGTGAATATGATCTTTGTATAACGGGAGAAGGAATGCAATATTTGAAAAGTGAGAAACATAGTTACATGTTGAAAGTACTGCCTTACGTTACAGTATGTGCGCGGTTCGCGCCCAAACAAAAGGAATATGTAATAACAACATTAAAGCATTTAGGATATTGTACACTGATGTGTGGAGATGGTACCAATGATGTAGGCGCGTTGAAGCACGCTAATGTGGGCGTATCTATTTTGAGCAATGCTCCATTGAAGAAACCGTCGAAATCGAAGGAAGCGCAAAGTAATGGAGATAATACAGTTAACAATGCAGTAGCCACACGTGGTAGTGGACGAGTTAGCAATGAGGAAAGAAGAAACATGACTCCTCGTGAGCGGGCGATTCAAAAACATCGAGAGACACTGAGTGCAACGCAGGAATCGTTGCAGAAGGTGAGACTCGGTATTTTTTTAAACAGTTAAATGAAGATTATAATTTTAAACAGGCATTGAAGGAATTAGACGAGGAACAAGTGCAAGTAGTTAAATTAGGTGATGCCAGTATAGCTGCGCCATTTACTAGTAAATTATCATCAATCATGTGTGGTAAGCTTTATGAGGTTCTTTGCTTTGGTTTGAGAGAATTAATCTAAATTTATTTCAGTTTGTCATATTATTAAGCAAGGGCGTTGCACGCTAGTGACTACCTTACAAATGTTAAAAATTTTAGCCTTGAATGCATTAATATCTGGCTATTGCCAGTCTGTTTTATACATTGATGGAGTGAAGTTTAGTGATACACAAGCAACACTACAAGGACTTTTTATAGCAGCATGTTTTTTGTTTATTACGAGATCAAAACCACTAAAATCCCTCTCGAAAGAAGCTCCGTTACCAAATATCTTCAATATGTACACTTTGTCGACCATTTTGGCCCAGTTTGCGGTTCATTTTTCTGCACTCATTTATTTAGTACATGAAGCCAACTTAAGGAGTCCACCGAGGTATGTCTTTGTAATTTTGCTATGTTGTAAGACTCGGTAACAGCAGTATTTATTTCCTACACAAAATATTTTTTTTTTTGCTTACAGAGAAGAAAAGGTGAAACTTAATATTGATCTCAAACCTGGCGAAAAAGAAGAATTCCAACCAAATATTATTAATAGTACCGTGTACATAATTTGCCTAGCATTACAAGTTTCTACATTTGTTGTAAATTATAAGGTATGAGTGCTTTGAATATTTCATGCATAAAAAAATAATACAATCGTTTTAAACCCTAGGGTCATCCGTTTATGGAAAGTTTACGAGAAAATCGTTTGCTTATGTATTCAATAATGGCGTCAGCGTCAGTCGTTGTTTTGTTATCACTTGGAATATCTACAGATCTTCTAACAACGTTTGAAATAATCGAATTCCCAGAAGATGTAAGTTTTGTTTTATCCTTCAAATAAAATCCATAACAAATTTTCTTTACATGCCAATTGCTTGCTCTCATTGCAGTTCCGTAAAATGTTGGTAATGGTATTGTTTGCTGACACCGTGTTGGCATATCTAGTCGATAGAATTTGTGCATTCCTATTTGGCGATATTAGAAAACGATCGACTATTGTAAACTATTAGTGGATTTTAAATGTTGTTTATTTTTTCTTGTGATTGGAAAGGTGTTTTTTTCGGGCGAGATTATTATAATTTTAAATTATACACAATAAAAAATCTTTAGATATTTAAATGAAACAAAAACAAATTAATGAATTATATTTGAATGAATGAATGAATCAAGAATGAAGTTATGAGTAAGATGGATTGATTGAGATGGGAGTCATCATCAATTGAAGGGATAAAGATTAACTAATTCCTTCTCTATATCCTCTAGAAAATTTTAGTTGTACCTCAATTTTGCAGAAACAATGATCCTTTTCATTAAGATGAACATATCTGATTTCCGTTTAGCTTCATGAACTATACGCTTCAAGGTAAAGCACTAAGGAACCGTTTAGTAGACAGGATATAATTGGACTCGGTGAGTTCTAGAAGCCAAGGCCCGACCTGGCTATTGCCGTAATTAGTGATGATTTTATTACGTTAAAGTCTTTTACCCTCCACGTTGAGGATCCTTCGGCTTGGGACTTTGGACCCGGTTTGCCCGTCGGAGACGGTCGTAGGAGGCACCACTCGCTTGTCCCTTGGTCTCAAGTAGCCGCCAAGCAAGAAACGCGGCCGCCGAACACCCCTCACACAGCTGGAATCAAGACCTTTTATCCTAACATAGCGGAGCCTCCCCAATAGGAATTACGTAGAAAAAACAATTATTCAAGGACGGGGCGACCACTTCGCACTCTTTATCCGGTAAGTGTTCACCCGACGTAAGACGAACTGAAAACCCCCTGAAAATTTATTCCGGACACCGAAACACACTCGAGCCAAGTGTACAATCCACACAAGAATAATTTTCCTCAAATGAGCAAGTCTGTGTTTCAAAAAAAGAGAACGAATCGCAATATATAATTTACCGTTTAGTTAAAGTACAAATGAACAATATATCCACAATTTCCCACGTCAATGATGAAAATTCCATCGAATTATCTACTATTCCTCCGTTGAGCTGCTGATTAGGATACACGTTCTTGATACTTCGTCGCACTGTCGATCTTCGTCCAACAAAAAGGATCCGTCCTTTGTCCGTAGGTTCCTCATCAGCTCGGTTCCAACCGGTGAGCCGTTAATTTTTCTCTTCGAGGCAATTGAACTTTCAATTGCGGTGCTGTCTTGATCAGCGACCCCCCAACTGGCATTCATCGGGTTCGCTCCTACGTCCCACATTCGCCTCATTGGGCTTCGTCGTCGTTGGTTGTCCGATGGATGGATTGTCAAAAATGAAAACAAAACATCGAAACTCCCCGAACGTTGCTGTTGATATATTGGAAAGTCAGTTTTTGAATCGTTTTGCCCATGTAAACTATGTATTATGGGTTGATTTCTCGCAGACATCTGGTGTACCGTTTGCATCTGAGTATTATGGCTAATCTGTGGCGTCGATTGAGATGGTTGATGCTGTTTTTGAGGTGGCATCATATTACCCATCATCGAATTATTTTGTATCATTGCAGGGTGCGGTGGCATAGCATAGCTTTCAGCATTATGAATGGGGCTGCTGTCAATAAACAGCACCCATCGACGTCTGCGGCACGGGATGAAAAGCTGAAACTGGTGGTTTTTGATTAATATTGCTGCTAGGTTGTTGTTACTGCACTAGTTGTGGATTAGCTGAAGGTTGTGATATTGATTGCGTTGATGTAAGAGGCATTGAATTACAAGTATGCATTTGCTGTCGTTGTGGGGATGTCTATTTTGATACTGCACTGGTATCATTTGTGGATTTGGAAACGACCCTTAATTGACTGAATCGCTCATCATTGGAATTTGTTGATACATTTGTGGCTGTTGCGACGCGAAAAACTGCGGTTGCTGACCAGGACCCGGCATCATAGGCGGCATGGATGGCAGTGAATTCGGTAGTGCTGTTGACGGCATGGTTCCTGGGTGGTACATGCTGGGTGGCATTGCATATATTGAATTATGAGCGTATGTACTGTGTTGTGGGTTGAAATTAGTAGGCGAATAACCCATCGGCCCTGGGATAGCTCCGCTGATAGGTGGCATCGCTGTTCGGTTTGGTTCTCGCATTAATGTGTGGTATAAATTTATAGCATCCACTAAATCGCTAGATAGTTGTGTTAGTTGGGCATGCTTTCTATCAACTCTTTTTAATTCGGCCTCTATCAATGAACCCATCTTGTTCACCTCAATTTCCAGACGTAGCATTTCTTCACGGTCTTGAGAAGAATCCTCTGGATTAGCCTCATGTAGCAGATGTAGTAAACGATCTATTTTTTTCTTCGTTCATTTCAGTGACATAATCTTTCTCCTCCTCTAATTTACTATGTCTTTTCTCCTTGTTTTGCTTCGCTATCATTTTTATTTGACTTTCAATTCAAATCTAACCGTTTCGGTTCTACACTTAAACTATGTCCCTACTTCGTTACTCGATTTTATTTAAGTATTGTTTTTGTTTAATGTATTCATTTAATCTTTTTGTTTTTTTACTTTAACATTTACAACCTTAGCTCGGACGGCATCTAAACGACCGCATGAGAGAGTGCAAAGAGTTTCCGTGACAAGTCTCTCACAAATATATACGGCTTTTGTATTATATAACGTTTGGTTTGCTGTGATGACTGGCTAGTTCAATTTATTTTTAACAAGTTGTTTAAGGTTCTTTTTCGTTAGTGTAGGGACCTTCTCGTGATCTGAGACTAAGCAAAATATTCATCTCCCTGCACGAAAAAAATTATTATTAACACCTTCGATATCAAAAAGATGCTAACGCCTAAACTTTCCTAAAATCAGGGAAGCAGCAAGTATGAGTAGATAAAAATTAAGGCTCAAAGAGAGCCCGAGTTGATTTTAGGGGAAGCAACATTTTTAGAAGAGTATCATTAGGTGCAAAATTTCCACAGTCAGGCGATACTTTCCGTTAAACGGTTAGTTGGCGTTAATTCAGCGATAACCCAGTGTACTTTGACTTGAAACCTAAACAAGGGTTCAGGGATTAATTTGGTTTCTCACAATTAATTGATATGCTTTGCTGTAGGAGGTTTTCATATTTATATAATCGGCAAAGTTCCCCTCGAACAAGTGATGTAAGAAGCACTTTATTCATACGCTATAACAAATAATTGCAAGATGCATCCATTCTGCTATGACGCCTTGTTTATATAATTTTATGTGGCTGTTAATTAAGATTTTATGGATTCCATTTCAATGAGTAGCGGTTTAGTTTGTTTAATCTGGACCAGCTATTAAAATTGAATGATGTCTGTTCAATCTAGATAAGAAATAACCGATAATTACACTTCAGTATAGTATAACAAAGCACAGTCGAACACTTGGCCTCATAAAATCCTTATCTTTATTTTTTAATAACTAGTGAAATTGCAGTCTTATGACTTTGATTCGACTGCAATTGGTTCGTTCTGATGGTTGCGTTGTTAAACGTATTCACCACATATAAATGGAATGGGTATCTTGCATTCGATTAAACATTAAAAGTATTTTAATAAAAATATGGCTTCATAGATATTTTGTAATTGAGTTTATAGGTGTCTGTCGATTCGTTTTTAATTGAAATTCACTGATTCAAGCTAAGGTAAACTGGTGGAACTGCTGTTGTAAGGTTGAAGGCTATTTTACAAGATTCTACGTGTAGTAGTCATAGCCAGCGGTTAAATATTGCTTTTTAAGCAATTGCATTTGACAATAATTACTTTATTATCGATGGAATATCTTAAAACGTTAAATTCCTGAACAGACTCCTCTCTTCATCAGTGCGCACAGATGAAGAGATTCGTTTGCTCTCAAAACGCCGATGTCTGCCTATAAAAATGAAAAATAAATAGCCAGGAAAAATAATTTTATTTCATTTCCCTAAAGTATTTTCATTTCAGATTCCACTATTCAAAAATTTCCGCAAATAACATTCATTGTAGTAACACGTTAAGTAAATCAGGTACTAAAAGCGGAAAAGTAATGTTGGAAGTACCTTCCCCGCTGAGAAGTGGGATGGAGGAGCCCGATTATGACCCGCCAAAAACGAAGATATAAGGCTGGTCTGTACGATATTCCCACCAATAGTGGATCCGAATACATCAAATAAATGCCTCAAATGAAGAATTGCAAGGGAAGCATCAGTCGGTTCTAGAAGAAAATTGAAAGTCAGAACTTTCTGTTGAAGGGCCTACGATTGATCTTGGAATGCTGCAGGAGGTGGCATTCATTGATGAAAAAATGTTACCTTTTTATTTGGTAGAAATTTCAGGCAATAGCAGTCATAATGTACTTGAATTATTGAGAAGTGAGGTTGGAATGACACCAAAATAAGAAGTCAACCAGTGCTATCGGTGCCAAAGATTTGGCCATTCGGCAGTCAATTGCGCGTGGTAGTATCGATGTGTCCAATATAAAGATAAAGTCAAAGTCAAAAGTGTTTTATTCAATACTAATCGTTATAAATTTTCAAAGAATATAAAGCAAATTTCAAGCAATAAAAATACTAAAACTTAATGGCCCAAATTGCTCTCTAAATTTATACATTATCAATCAAAACCATTTAATAAAAAAACACTAATGGCAAATTCAATTCAATTAAAATTATTGTGTATTTTATGATTCTATTGAAGAAGGAGAAAAAACCAATCAACACTGTTCAAAAATTAATTATAATACTAACACAACAGTGAACTTATATCCTACATCTAATATGTTATAACGTAATTTTAATAAAATGCAATCAAACACTTCATCTTATACTAATAAAATGCTACCACAATGTTCCTAACTTAAACGTTAAACCTTATCTCTAAACCTAATATAATAAACATAATATATACCTATCCTAAATATTGAAACCTAACATAAATAAACAACATAAAAATAGCAAAAATGAGCTGAAACTCAAAACTAAGTACCGAAAACACAAAAACTGAAAATAAACACGAATAATTTAGACATTGTCATTCAGCCACCAATACCTAGATTGCTCCGTCCCAGCTCGACCAGCCTCAACAAATCTAGCAAATAAGTATCTCCATTTGAATTGTTGGTCACGTGAACTCAAATTCGGAGGATATATTATCTTCTTACCGGTGGCCCGTCAATATGTTATATGTGATATATAATTGGGATACCGTCAGAATCAAAATTATATCGATTCATGTCCAAATATACGAATGCTTCTGGAGGAACTAAGCCAATAGCGAGACAAGTCTCTATATACTCGTCCGTAGGTTGGAACGGCTGTGAAATCCAAGGGTTTTAACTCTCAGTTACAGATCTTGCGATCTGATTCCGAAGAAGTTTCAGTATGAAGGTATCGACTCTCGTCACTTTAACTGGTTGATAAATTTGTCTATTCGATATAAAGTGTTTTCAATCATTCTCAGTCTTTCTGTATAAACCAGTACGTGCACGAAGGCATTTCTTTTCTGAAACTCTGAGTACTACCACCATGACATCCATATGACAAAACTGGTCTAACCAGGGTCTTGGGACAGATAACTTTGACGTTTCATCAATATATCTGCAATGATTGTTACATGTTCAGTATAGTACAGATACTGATCGAGATGAACACCTAGGTATCGAACACAGGATTTATGTGGAACCCGTTCTGGACTTCCTTCGCCAGCCATAATGTAGAAATCCTTCCAATTACGTTTCAATACAATGATTATGACATGTTCAGTATAGTACAGATACTGATCGAGATGAACACCGAGGTATCAAACACAGGATTTATGTGAAACCCGTTCTGAATTACCCTCACCAGCCATAATGTAGAATCCTTCCAATCATGTTTCAGGTGTTGACTGGCCCCCTGCAGCGTTGTCTGAAACAAAATTGTTTCACACTTCTGCACATTAATTTTCATTTGCCAATTGTCTGTGTAGAGCTGTACATTATTTAACATTTTTTGAAGATTGCAGTGAACGACTGTAGCTTTTCGTTCTGCCGTATAGATGATTAGATGATGAGTAAACGCTACCAGTAATCGCGTTGGCGAGACGGTAAAATCAAAGCTTGCGAATGATTATTGAGAAGAGCAAAGGTGCAGTAACTGTTCCCTGCTGTAGACCATTCAAGATCTTGAAATCGCGCATTGCCGTCAGATTTCCATCAGTTACAACAAATGATTTCCCGTATAACATATTGCTCATCAAAGGGTCTGGGAAACTTGTCCTGAAGGAGTTTAAAAACTAGTCCATTCAACCACACCGTATGGAAGGCTTTCTCCATATCAGTGAGACACGCTCCAACACATTCCCTGTTGTTTAGTTTCCAACAGATGGCTGAGGTCACCTTCGTTATCGCATGTATGTGTAGTGAAGTAGGTATAGATAAATGTCCGTGAAGGACTGCAGTTATGGTCTGCTGCTTCGGCGAAAGAGGATGTTGAGATCCGCCGAGATTGGCCTTGTCTGAGGACGCGTGAATCCACTGGCAGGCTAGCGTTGGGGTGTCGTGGGGCGGGTTCGCATTCACGAATTAAACATGTAAAAATGCCGATCGACTGGTGTCGAGGCCGAGGTAACCTACTAAGGGTTGCAATGCTTGTTTGAAGAACAAATTGGACCGGGAAAAAACGCACGGACTGGCGGAGATTTCGTGGTTACTGACGATACTAACTCGTATGGCCCACAAATAAGAGTGGGGCATCCAGATGGAAGCGGCGCCCCCTCGCATCTCCCAACCGGATCAAGATCCAAACCTAGGCGTGGCCATGTGTTTCCCATTTGAGTGAAAAGTTCATACAAAAGGTCTTTGTATGACGCTTTCCCTCAAATGAGGAATACAAACGTAACTGATTTTTGCCATAGCGTTATGCAATGAAGTCACATAACCCTATATCATAAAAGGGCACGCGAGCGGAAGGCCACTCCATCCGGCAAGAGCCCCTGTTAAGCGAAGAGAAAGGAAGAGCGCGCCCGATGGCTAGCCTATGTTAGAGGAAGAGCCTACCATCGTTGCGGGTCCTATACCCGGTGAGGTTTTCAGAAAGGTAAAGACCGAGTTTTCAAGTTTTAACAATCCCTTTTATTTTAGTAATTACGGGATGGAAATGTTTGGAACAAAATTTACGAAACGAAATTAATGAAACTAGCTGTGATCAGTGTAGAATTCAAAATTATACCTAATCCATACGAAATTTATCAAAAAAAATAAACAAAATTATAAAAAGAATCAATTTGAATGAAAATTGAAACTTGTTGTATACTTTTGTGTTAGTATTATTTATATGAATTTATCATTAATTCTCATGATCTTAATGTGAAATTGTTGAAATTTTAAATTTATTTAATATTATTTTTTTTTACAAATAATTTGATTAAGTCAATGCTAAACTTTTTATTGATGTGACGTGAAATGTGTAATAATTTGCTAGAATATTAGCAATTCGAAATGTCTAGATCTCATTTTTAAGAAAAAAAAAAACAAAAGCTAAACAAATTGCATTTAATGTGGAACTATCAACCTTAAACTTGAGCAAAATTGTCTTTAAATCAATTTGACGCTAATATCTTTATTGAATTGTTGCATAGGTGAATTCTTTTCTAATCAACTAATTATTCACAATTATTATCCTGTTTTCTATGAATTGGTTTTAACGGTAAAAATAGTTTTATTATATTATTATTCATCTATTAGTTACATTTATTTAATTTACTTAACAACTGAAGTTATTTTTTTTAAATTGACAAATAAAACATTCCATATTAACTATCCCATCCGAGTAGAATGATTAAAATTTCGAATGCTTCAAAAAAAAAATTTTGAAAATTAAACATTACAGTCTTTGAATAAATATTAACGTATATAAATGTGATTATTGCAATGGAATGGCGCTCATAAATGTAGTGGAACCATAAGAAGGCAAATCACAATACGGTACTGTAACATTTTCAAAATTAATTTTGGTTTGTTTTTTAAATAAGAGCTTCAACAATATCACAGCCTAAGGAAACGAAAAACTTTAATATATATAAAAAAACTATGTTGGTGGATTTAATTGTTTAAAAAGTAATTTTGAAAATATGATTTTTCAAGCAATGAAAAATTTCTTTGATAAAATACATATTTTGTTTTCTCATTTAATGAAATTGTAACCGAATCAGTTAGTTGACCGCGCATCGATAGATATTCAATTAAATTTTCACTGGCGACATCCAAGAAGGTTTCCGCAAAACCTGGACGGTTAAAGGTATCAGGCGAGAAATAAGCTCCCATGGACAAGTAAATGACGCATCAATTTCTTTTTGAATTTGTGTTCGCATGGAGTTGATGCACTGAATAGTCATGCCAAGCCAATCAATTGGGAGGTGCGGAGTTGCAACGCTGCTTAGCGGAGGTTGATTGAAGGAAAAACATAGTTTAAATATAAGCATGTGCCGCAGACATAATCATCGTAGCTAAACGGTTTCACGGGATTTTGAATCACGCATCAACAGGATTGTCGATCATATATCATTCCCGCTAATTTTATATCGGTTCAATGTCACATTTGCGGCGTAAATTTTATGATTGTGGCAACATAAAGAATCTTTATCTTTAAAGTTAATTAATATGAAAATAAGGTATTCTTACACGACACCTAAATCAATACCCATACGCGTATACTAACAACGCGTGCTCTACAAGATGACCCAAATCGATGCTAAATTTTGTCACTTTTTAACTCGCTGTTTATCTTTAGCTGAATTCTCAAGTACTCCGTTCATTAAATTTAAAAAGTTACACTGCTATACCTTTCTACATGAAATGTGACAAGTGCACTAATACCCAAATAAGTTCTAGTCTTCAGAGAAGACATAATTTGCTATAATTACCGTTCTTGAAATGCTAACCGTATTACAATGGCCTCTTGTACTTGCAGCTCGAATAAATTTTTATTTTTTCTAGAGGAGCACATTGCCCTTTTCCTTTAACATGCCTATTTTACAAGCGCTGTTGCAGCTCCTCATCTGAAAGTCGTTCGAGATTGTCCACTGTGCGATTCATCTTTTTATCTTGCGACTTTTCTTCCACTAGTTTACGTGGAATTGGTAAATAGTTCTCCATAAATTAAACAACACCCAGCACTGTAAGCTGCAGACAAAAAAATTCATTGTACCTATGTAGATTTGATGTCAACAATTTCCACATATTCCGCTCGACATTCATCACACCCAGCTCAAGGTTGGCTACCGGCAATAACGACTATTGCAAACAAAAATAATTTCCCACCTTGCTCAATCCCACTCTTATTTGTGGGCCATAAGTATCGTCGGTACGGACGAAGTCTCCACCAGTCCATCCGTTTTTGCCCGGCCCAATTTGTTCTTCGATCAAACATTGCAACCCTAAGTAGGTTACCTCGGCCTCGACACCAGTCGATCGGCATTTTTACATGTTTAATTCGTGAATGCGAAATTTTTTGTAGTGGGTCCTTGTGCAAGGGGGGAAAGAACCCACCCCACGGCACCGCAACGCTAGCCTGCCAACGCATTCACGCGTCCCCAGACAAGGCCAATCTCGGCGGATCTCAACATCTTCTTTCGCCGAGGCAGCAGACCATCGCTGCAGTCCTTCACAGACATTTATCTATTCCTGCTTCACTACGAGTATATGGCCGAATGCATGGCAAGAAAACCAAATTGGCAATTCGGCATCAACTCATATTTCTCAATATGGGCGTTTAATGCTTTGTTTAGTATCACTTCAAACGCCTTCCTGACGTTACGCAGCAAACTGATTGGGCGATAGCTTTTAGGGCCCAAAGATTTTTTTCCTTTCTTCAAGATCGGAAATACCTTAGCCTTTTTCCACTGATTTGGGAAATACAAATTGCTCAACATGTTGTTGAATAATATGCAATAATTCCGAATAGCCACTTCAGACAAATGTCAGAGAACTATTGTACATATATTGGAATTATCGTCAAATGCCAAATATGAGACAAGTCTTCATAACCGACAAAATAATCAGTAAGATTCAAGCTCGGTATGAGGTCAGATGTTACTGCTTCATTGAAATGAAGAATCGATTCGCCATACAGGCTTGATTCGAAGTCGGAAACTTTTGCTTCAACGTCCTCTGGAAATATTCAATTCCCTCTCTCCGCGTATGGAACATGAATAAATTCAAAATGTGTTCCAGTCAGGACATAAAATCCTGTTTCCATTTCTATCAGGAGTCATACTATCAATTTCGAAACCAGCCCTATCGAGAAAATTTATCTCATCACTAGCGAGTTCAAGATTCGATACCTTCACTCGAGACTTCTTACGGAATAAACTATTCATTTCATAAGAACGCCATCTGGGGTCTGTGGGCCAATACCTCTCAGTTTTTCCGCCCATTAATTGACCTCACTCCTGAAGTATGAACGTATTAAGTTCCGAACATTCTTCAGGTGTAAATTCAACGAGGGATGTTTGTTGTCTAAAAATCGCCGATAAATATTGTTGACACGCGTGAAAAGAAGGCATGTGATGGTTGGTGTTTCATATCCTTCCATATTGTTTCTATGTTTATTCTTGGGAACTACTTTCTCGATCGTTTCCAAGGTAAGCTTCACGAACTTCGACAAATAGAGATCTATTTCATCGTTAGTTAGATTTCTGTTACTAGGAGCCATTGAGCCAGCGTTGCCATCATCAGAAAGAGGATATTGCTTCTGGTACAATCGATTAAACTTCTTTTCAAACTTTCCCCAGTCTGTTTTTTTTTAAATTCAACTGATGATCTTCATGTTGAACTGGAATGAGGAAGACATCATCCCTTTGATGATTGATTTCCATTACGATGGCGTTATGGTCGCGATCGTCAGGAAGCACCTGCAGTTTCCGTTGAGGACTATTAAAGCTGAATTCAAGTCTTGCGTCAGCAATGCAGAGGTCCAAATATGAATTTCTCCTAGAGTATGTTGGGAACTCCGACCCATATAGATTGCACCTGTATTCAATTTGGTTCTCTGTTATCCACGATTTGAGGAATACACCTCTTGGATTATTGGTGGCGTCCAGCCATAATGTATGGTTGACGTTCAGGTCACCAGCAAGAATATAATAGCTATGCAGCCTGTTCAATTCGAGTATTTCAAACAAGGGATCGAGTTCCTCGTTGAGCTTGAGAACAGTTCCACCAAGTACATAGGCAGAGATAACGAACAGGCTATCCCCACCTGACAGTGAGATTTTGATAACGGACACTTCAAGAGCAATGGAGTTGACATTGATCGAGATGAGACGAATCCTATCCATGGGAATGTGATTCGATGGCAAATTATTTTGAGGCATTTGAAACCCCTAAACGATGAAAAACAAGATTAATTTTTAGTATCTTGTTTATCGGCTCCCTCCGATAAAGGCTTAAGTTACTGGTAAATTTTGAGAAGCAGCTCATTATTGCCACTTACATTATTTATATTATTTCCAGCATTTTCTGCTGGTCCACTAGCGGCGACTGCAAATTATACTTCGGGCTTGACGAAGTTGGAAGGTATGACATCACGGTGTACTTGTGTTTGCTTTGGAGCAAATTTAACTTTTACATTTTGATATCGGGAGCATCCTGGATATGATGTTGGGTGACCAAAAACACCGCAGTTAATGCAGTATAATTTTTCTTTTGGTTCCGTCTGAGCCAATCTGCACTCACTGGGAGCATGAATGTCTTTGTATTTGACGCACCAATAGTGCAAGGCGCACTTGGCAGCCGAATTTCCAAATCTTTGACACCGGTAAAACTGGTTCACTTCTCTTTTCAGGAGGCGTTTTCACCTCACCACTCTGAAATTCAAGTGCCTTATTTGATGAAGGGCATTTGGACTGCTCTTATTTGCAATTTGTACCAGGTAAAGTGGTAAATTCTTCCTTTCTACGGTCGACCTTCTAGTCGCAAAGGCTTCAACTGAAACAAATTCAATTTCTGGTGAAGCTTCTTTGAGTACCCAAAGAAGATCGACCGTATCTTCTCCGCAGTCCAAACCCTTCAACAAAAGGTCTGATTCATCTCACTTTTTGGGGTGCAGGTGAAGTGTGAAACCTCCCCAGAATTTAGCGCATCTTTGGCTGACTTGAAATCAAAAAGTGATTTCGTCCTGATAGTAAATTTTTCAGCATTAACCTTTTGATCTCGAAATTGGTTAGTTTATTTTTGACTGCCTATAGCCAAAGTATATCTTTTCCACTTTGTGCGAACACGTTGATTGGGGGAACTTTTTCTGTCTTGTTGGAAGCTTTTTAAGAGGAACCAGGAGAACTGCGGGCTGGTTTTTTCTCCTTATTCTTATTTTTTAAATACTGAAGAAAATTTAAATGATGATCTTGATTAAAATTACCTTCAATGTTTTCTTCAATTTCCATTTCTTCAGTTAATCCTTCCAGCGCTGCAAAATAGTTTTGACTCTCGTTGGTGCCACAAACACTAAGAACTTCTTCTGGATTAGCTTGTTTTGCACTTTTCTTCGCCTTTGTTAACTGTTGCCATTGATTTTGTGGCTGCGTCTTTTGAGTCTTCATCCCTTTCTTGAAAAGATCTTCGAGGAACTGTATCTCTACCCTTAGTTTATCATTTTCTGTTTGCGATTTGGCCATTTGTTGATTGTCCGCCATTATTTTCAGCTTGCATATTTTCTCTTGGTGATTATCGCCAGTTCGTATTCGCTGTTCCCCCAGTTGCCCCAACGGTGGGAAGCCGTCGGGTTCCTCCATACTAGCGGTCCTGAAGTTTTCTTGGGTTCTTTTCTAATGAATCGGCCCTAGGCTACTGCCGACTAATACATATGCACATTGCTACCGTATTGCTTCCTATCTAACGTCAGTTTTGACGACTTCCCATCCTACGTCTTTCCGAAAATTGAAGTCGAAGCGCGTTGGTGTGAACCGCCATTAGCGGATTAGAGCATGAGACTTCTTTGTCGTCACATGGTCGAACAGTGAAAATCCTTCTTTTTCGTGTTAGTTGTGAGTTCTGCCGATGGTTGCAACACGTTCATTGGAGCCAACGGGACACGTTTGCAAAAGGGCGGAGCACCTAACCCCATATTAAAACAAAGGAGGTTATATCCATAGGCTGAACGTCAGTGAATATCAGGCTGAAGTTTTCAAGCAGTTCGCATAGTTTCAAACAAGCATCGCAGGAGTGGTTGGTTTTGCGCCGAAGGGTTTAAATGAGTTGAAATTAAAGAACAAAGCTAGAGGCGGAGCTACGAATGGCAGGAGTGAAAAATAGGAACTCCCATCGAATGTGCTGATATCAGATTATCGAACGTATGTACGTATTATTTAGGATGAGAAGCATAATTAAAGCATGTAACCGTTTATTAGATTTTACCACTGTGTGCAGTATTCTACCATGGAGTCTCCCAAGAGTATGCAAGTTTTCCGTTTTAATGTATGAGGTTAATATGGAAGTTCCAAAATCATTATAGGACAGTTTTATCTGTTATCCTGGTTCCGCCAATAAATATGCATTCCTACGCATCTGTAAACATTTGACGACACTCAAAAATTTTTAAACGTGCATTTATCGTTGGGTGTAAAAACCCCACACTGCACCCATGTAAAATGACTGACCACATCTTCATTATTTTTCGTACATTATATTTATATTTTCAAGTTTTTAACCAACCTTTTGCTCGGAATGAATTTGTAGAATCTACCCACAACAAAAATGTAAATATTCCTCATTTGTTACGTTAGTAAAATTAGTTGTTAGTTGAAACCACGTGAGGGAATTCATATTGATAAGGCTTTCAACACATGTGCATTTACTTCAAACCAGTTATTTTAAAAATCAGGCAAATTTAAAAGAGCAGGGCTTTTATTGACAACTGAAATAGTAGCCTCATACTTTAGGAATGATTCAATTTGGAAAATATTGACAAATATTACCTAAGAAGGATCCATCTTTTGGTACAATGATTCGACAAAATTGTTAAAAAATTCGACAATACTTGGTATTGTTTTGTTGACTTTTCTTTTCCTACACTCTTTCAATAACCTGAAGAACTATGAAGTCAATCACTTTTCCTAACGTGCTTTAGACTTGGTATTTAAAAAGTACGCTGTAGGTTAAGAAGGTTTTCGTGACTTGAAGTAAGTGATTTGTAGTGTTTAAATAAGTTCTTATGTCTGTGAAAGACTGCAGCGATGGTCTGCTGCCTCCGCAGAAGAAGGTGTCAGTATCTGCCGAGAATGCCCTTGTCTGGGGACGCGTGAGTGCGCTGGCAGGCTAGCATTGCGGTGTCGTGGGGCGGGTTCATTCCCCCAGCACAAGGACCCACTACAAAGAATTTCGCATTCACGAATTTCTGGGGTCGAGAAAAACAAGGCGACTGAAGTCGCAAAAATCGTAGGCAACTACACCAGGGGTAAATGACTTGTTCATGGAACAAGAGAAACAAGTAAAAAGGGACGGAATGAGGGTAGCTTCGTCCTTCCCCGAAGAGGCTCATGGCCCACAAATGAGAGAGGGGCAACCGGGTGGTGATGGAGCCCCGGCGCATCCATCCAACCGGATCAAAATCTATAATTGTTGTAGTGGCCAGGTATTCCTCTTCTGAGTGAAAAACTCATACAACTTAACTTGCATGAGCCTTCCCATCAGAGGAGAAGTACACCGGTGACCAATTTATGCCATAGAATTATGCAATTCGATTACATAACCCTATGTCATAAAGAGGCACCTTGCTCGGCCCACTCAACCCGCGCCGTCACCTGAAACAAAGAAGTTATTTAACGCCCGATGGCTGGCTCATTTATGGCGTGGAGAGCCTACCATCGTACCGGGTCCTATACCCGGTCAAAAGGAACCAAAATAGAAAGACCGAGTTTATGGTTTAATTCAACATTTTTTTTCTTCCTGTTTTTAGGTTTTTTTATTATCTCATAAATGTGTTTCCAATACAATTCTCAATCTTTTTATAAACTATTGCTGTTTCAGTGCTGCTGTTGATGTTGTCTCAAAAAAAAACTGAATTTACTACAAAGTTGTTTTCAAGAAAATCTGCGACACAACATGTTATTAATATTTGTTTAAAATTTTCATCTCAATCTACAGTGAAGATTCACTTAGAAACTTGTCAATTTGTGTGCAAATTGGAATGCATTGTGAAATGCGATTGCTAGGAAAGGTTCGGACACACATTCTCTTATCGGTTTTCCATGTTTCACTTTTTTTCTCCAATTCATCAATTTTTTGTTTTTTTTTCCCCATTACAACATATATTTTATATTTATTTAAATTATTCAAATATAAATATTTTTATAAAATTTTTTAAAATGGAAAAACATGCAGAAAATTTAAAACAAAAGGGTACTTACCCGCATGGTCCGTCGAGCGCTCGATGACGATGCAGGTATCCTCTGAATTGTTGGGCATAGGTCATTAAACAAAAAATTTATGATAATTATCGGTTTTAAAAATTATTGCCAGAATAATTTAAATCAGAATCGCTAGATACAATCACTACAGGTAGCAGTTCGGTAAAACGGTGCTGCAACCTTTAAAAATTATTTTTAATCTATGCAGTGTAAAGCCATTAGGTTTGATATAAACATTCCACGAGCAATCGTTTGGATTCAATGCGTGATAAAATGCCCGTAATTTCGCTTTATAGGCAGGTACAGTAGACCGGGAATCAGATTTCAAGGCTTCCTCCGCCAATTTTCAAACACAATGCATTCGCCAAACATCATTGTTTTCATCGTTTAAAAACCAATACCAACGTTTCGACACTAGCGAGCAATTACGCAATTCACGCAACTCTAAATGCGAAAAGATACTTCCAACTATGTGATCCGGCAACCGATTTATCATGGGTTCGTCTATATTTCCACTTTGACTTCCGCTATTCCGATTTGTGGGCCAACACTCGAAGGACTTGTAGTTGGGAGATCCGCCTGTCTGATTGTTACAACTTACAATCAATGCTCGTCGCGAAACACTTTAATCAGCCGTAACTTTCCGATAAGCACTGTGTAGGGGACGCGGGTTTTTACAGCCAGAGTATGGAGATAACTTTTGAACGAGAAGTTAATACATTTTATATTGAATATCACTAGTGTCGTAACTAAAATCCACTTTTAATGAGCCTGACATACAAATCGCAATTGTATGCCCGCATAACGGAAAGCCCGTAATGAACCGCTCTCCAGCACAGTCGTCCAATCGACACCCCCGTATCAATTCCCTTCATAATTTTGCTTTAAATGAAAGAAATAAATATCATATTGAGCACCATAAATGCGAAAAATATTTCCACTATTGGGCGATACACCGCCCGAATATTTTATATCTTGCAAACACAAATTGCACTGCCACGAAATTATTTTTTTACACCACTACCGTTAAGTTGATTATTTTTCTTTTACTTCACTTCTTGTTTCATTTTATTGTGTCTTTATTACATGTAATATTATTATTATTTTCAATCTTTAGCGTGCAGTTGAAACTCACAATTAAGAAAACCGACCAGGGATGAAATTAATACACAATCTCAAAACTTCTCCAGATTATCTTCACTCATCGAATCCCCGTTTTCGTTTTTTCATGTCCAAGTCTTCTCGTTGACTCCCCAACGTCTCGCGGCAGACCCCCCGCTCACGACCATCATCGCGACGATCATCATTGCTGTGTCGGATGAAATAGCATACCATGACCCTCTAGATCTGGATGCTGTTGATGTTGTTGTAGCTGTTGTTGATGTTGTATTGGATCGAACCTTGTCATTATGTGATCAATACAAACTGCACGCAAATGTATAGAGGCAGGTTGTGGAGCTTAAATGGTACGTGCGACACGCCTGAATGTAAATGTGCATCCGCGGATGGGGTGCATGGAATAGCAAGTTGCGTTGAGTAGCTTGTTCACTGATAAGAGTTGTTACTAACAATTCGATGAGTGTAAGTGTATATTCTTGTATGACCATGATTACGGTGAGCGGAATGCGAGAATGTGTGATTTCCATACTATCAAGCCATAGTATGATTTCCTATATGGAAATGGTTTGCTGGTTGTGTAGTGATTTAACAGATCTGGCCTATATTATGCAGGAATTTTCTTTAACCCTTTGCCTGCGCCGAATTCAAATCGAGCAGTTTTAGTTATATTGAATATATACACTATAGAATCTATAAATTTGACATAAAAAAAATATAAAATTTAAATTTTAAATAAGATTATCAAATAATTTGAAGTAATAAAAAAAAATAATAAATTTAACTAACTGCTCGATTACTACAGATTATACAAAATTCCTTTTATGAAACATCAGGCCTCTTTCAACGGAACTAGTAAAATTGAAGCAGATTTTCAATTTCGTCATAAATTGATCATAAACCAATCAGAACAAAAAAGAAAAAGGGACATTACTTTAAATCTTAACACAGCATAAACTCAAATTTGTCTTAAGCAACAAAGATTAGGATTAATTAAAAAATCCTAGTATTTTTTTTATTGCACCTAAATATTAACATTCAATCATATGCAAAGAAAGCAAAAAAAAAAAAATTTTTTTTTTTAAAAAAAACAATCGATGTTCATTGGTTATATTCAAGAGTGTTAACGACCAACAAATAAGGCAAGATTAAATGTTTCATGACTTAAGGCAGCGAATGACCACTATATTAATTGATTTGTTAACGATTCAGTTAAATTGTAAAATTTTCCAATTAAAACTATGAACTAATGTAATGCAACCTAACTGCATTTTATCGATTTCACCTCAATGAAAAAAAAAAAAAATAAAAATAAAAATTTCAAAATGCAAAACTAAAAATAATAGTATGGAAGCGCTAGACATAAATATCATTTAAAGAATAAGGAATAGAAAAAAATAAGAGCAGTTACTAAATCTTAAAAACTAATTTTTCTTAAAATAAAAAAAAAAAAATTAAGAATATTCAGTCCCGTGTTGAAAACAACATAAACTTTATGCATGTACATTTTAGGTCAACGAAAGGAAAAGAAGTTAACATTTTTAGGGTTTCAATGTATAAGTTAATAAAGATGTACAAGGATACTTCAACCCATCGTTACACAAAAGAAATGATTTAAAAAGATTCTAGAGCAGTGTGACGGTTGTTAAAAATAATTCGGAAAAAAATTGCATTGAATAAAAAACATGAATTGCTAAATCTAACAACGTCTTTCCTCTCCAGCATGCTCTTCTCTTACAGCAGGAGTGATAGCGAACGGTAAGTATGACGTTAAAAGGGTAGGGTTCTAGGAATCCGCGGATGGCCGGTTTCGTGCCGCGTGTGGTACGCGGTACCAGTGTTTGTTTTGCGTTTTTATAAGAGTAGGGTTTTTCGGAGTCAAATTAACGTAGTATATTTCTCGAAACCGCATCGGGGATATTCGGGAACGCGAAATAAATCTAGTTTTTGTTGCTGGCTGGATGAAAAGAAGAAATACAGAATAAAGTAAAGAAGGTTTCTTTTCCGTATGTTTGCATTTTTCACGCGGGCATGTGAACCTGTGGCTGAGTTGTTGTATTTCGGACTTAGTCTGCTCGCATAAGACCTGCGACCGAACTCCTCTCCGAACTAGCTAGCTAGCCAGCAGCCACCTCGGAGTAGACTAAGTTGTGTCCGGACTTGTCGACCTGTAGGGTACAGTCCATTGTCACGTCCGAAGACGGCCGATGAAAGGTCGGTTCCGATTTCGTTCGAACGATTTTAAACCAAAATCATTACACTTTGTTTTTCTTTTCTAATCGAAGTAAAATAATGTTACATGTACAAATAATTCTGCGAGCTACTGTCGCAATTGTTTTCACAATCATTAAGAACATCAACAAATGAATTCACTCGAAACCACGAGAACCCAACAAGCATTATCAACATCTGAAAGTGAGTCACTGCCCATTCATTCATGCTGGAATGTTCCCCGCTGATTCACCAATGTACGAGAACTGAGTTGAATGATTAGAGACCCTATATAAAGGCGAGCTGAATGAATGGGGGGATCATTCATTACAACCGCGATAGAAAACTGCGATACGCGAACTACAGGCGAAATTGATTGTTCGAGTGTGAAGTGATTTTAGTAGACAATTGCGATAGAAATTTATGGACAAGTGGAAGGTAGAATTTTAATAGTGAAAATTAAAGTTGTTAAATTGTTAGTGAAGTGATTGTGCATTTTTTTTGGCAAATTAAATAAACTCTTTTAATTTAATTTAAAAGACATTGCGTTTTCACTTTCCCGGAACATGAAATTATTGGCCGCGAACCAAAAAACACGCGACCGTGGTGTCAAGAAGTAAGAAAGAAAATTTTGGAAGTGAAAACGTTAAACATTTTTAAAGTGCACAATAGTGTAAATTAACGTGAAAACTGGTGGAAAAATAGCCAACACAATAAAAATGCCAGGAAACTTACATCTAAAAACTAATCAATTGAGCATATCGGAGCTCAAAGAGGAGTTGGAACAGCGAAATCTGGCCACGCAAGGTACAAAGGCCATACTGATTGCACGCTTGCGTGACGCGATCGAGTCGGAAGGCGGGAATCTGGATTCGGGTGAGCTTTCAGATGCGGAAAAAGGTGCAGAAGGTGGAGAAGTGAAAACATCAAAACCAAAGGAGCCAGAAAATGCGCTAATGCAAATGTTAATGCTGTTGTCATCCAGTCTAACTGCGAAGCTAGACGAACAATCAGCGAAGCTAAATGAACAATCAGCGCAGCTAAATGAACAGACATCCAGTTTAGCTGTGAACCTAAATGAACAGACATCCAGTTTAGCTGTGAAGCTAAATGAACAATCAGCGAAGCTAGAACAACAAGCGTTCGAAATCAAGGCAGACATCACACAGAAGCTGGAGAAACAGTCAACCGAAATAAAAGCGGAGCTCGGTCATCTGAACAAACAAATTAAAGGCGTCGAGGAAAAAGTTGACCAGGTCGAGGAAAAGATTTACCAGGTCGAGAAGAGTTAACCATGAGATCAGCCAGGTCGAGGAGAGAATAAACCATGATATCAGCCAGGTAGAGGAGAGAATCAACCATGAGATGGGAAACATGAAAAAGGAATTGGAAGCAGCAAAGGCAGTAGTAACCCCCACACCAGCCTCGCTTATAACCGCAGCGCAAAGCACATCCAGAAATGTGCAAGCACCAATATTCGATGGGTAAACGGTCTGGAGTATTTACAAGACCCAGTTTGAAGCTGCCGCAAGGGCGAATCGCTGGAATGACCAGGAACGAGCAACTGCATTGATTCTCGCTCTAAGAGGCCCAGCTGCCGAGCTTTTGCAGACGATCCACGTTGAATTGCTCTCAAACCCGAATGCTATAATGAATGCGCTCGACATGCGTTATGGAGACAATCATCTAAAGCAGATTTATCGGTCACAGCTAAGGCATCGGATGCAGAAGTCTGGTGAAACCCTACAGCAGCTAGCCCAAGACATTGAGCGACTGGCACTTTTGGCTTATCCAGCCTACGACCCAGAACATCGAGATGATGCGGCGACAGAAGCATTCATCAGCGCCTTAAAGGACAAGGAATTGCAACAAGCCGTGCGGTTAGCTCAAAAGCAAACGGTTAAGGACGCATTGGCTTATAGTCTGAACTTTGAGGCAGCGAAAAATGTGACTTGTACCACTGCCCGGGTTCGTGAGGTAGTGACAGACGAGAGCAGGTGTGAGCGCGTGGAAATTGAGCGAGACCCGCATGTAAATGGTGCGCCTAGATGCTGGAATTGCGGTGAGAAGGGGCACCTGCAAAGAGACTGCAAGAAGCGAAGAAAACCGAGCTATTGTCCAGGGTGTGCAGCTAGGAGGAGATCCAGACCGAGTCAGGAGCCCAGAATGGAAGCCCTTCAAACAGAGGGGTCGGGAAACATGTAAGAGCCAACTTCGTGGGGCAGAGGTTGGCTAGGAGGATCGACGTCCCCAGCACCACCATCACCGTGTCAAGACTACATCGTGGAGAAGCGGACTTATGCCTTCCGGGTCAAGTTGACGGAGAACACTGCACCATAACAATCGACACTGGTGCAACCCGATCGATTATCCGACCAGACCTAGTTAGACAGCAACAACTTCATAAGGGCAGAATTTTCTCACTACGGACAGCTACGGGAAAAACTGCACCTGTTCATGGAGAGGTCAACCTCCAGATACAGTTGGGAGACCTTGTGTTCTGACATAATTTTCTGGTCGCGAACATTATGGATGACTGCATTCTCGGAATGGATTTTCTGCGACCACATGGAATCACGTTGGATTTGGGTAAACGGGTATTGAAATGGCAGAATGTCGAAGTACTGATGGAGGATCCCAGCGTCCAAATTCCCAAGATGAATGTAGTGGTATGTACTGACACTGATGTACCGAATTCTTCCGAAAGCATTTTATGGGCCAAGCTTGATGGTGATTCTGGAGACCACCGATCTTATCTGATAGAGCCAACGAAGACGTCCGCATTGCGCAGTTTGATCGTAGGACGAAGCCTTGTAAGATCTTTAAGGAACGGATACGTGCCGGTTAGAGTCCTTAATACCACAGACTCAACCACGAGCATCAAAGCGGGAGAAGTCATCGGCAGCTACCAGCCTATTTCCACCATCACCTCTTTGGAAGCTACTCACGACCATCATTGTAAAAGGAGGCAAGAACCAGACAAAACCAGGGAATTCACGTCTGCAATATTGAAGCAGGTCAAATTGCCAGTGCAGCTATTCAAACGAGCCTCTGATCTGGTCACCAAAGTACAGTGACATCTTCTCAACAAGCGCGGATGACCAAGGCCGAATGAGTCTGGTAACTCACGTTATAGATACACAGGGAGCCAAGCCGACTCGACAAGCACCGAGACGTCTCCCTATAGCCAAACAGGGAGAAGTGAGCGCGCTGATCTTGGACATGGAAAAACAAGGCGTTATTGAACCTTCTGTCAGTCCATGGGCCGCGCCTGTAGTTCTAGTAAAGAAAAAGGATGGTAGCACTCGTTTTTGTGTCGACTATAGGCAGCTCAACGACGTCACTAAGAAAGATAGTTACCCGCTCCCACGCATCGATGACATCATGGACACTTTAGCCGACGCAAAATGGTTTTCTACACTCGATCTCAAGAGTGGCTACTAGCAGGTAGAAATCGACAAGAAGGACCGAGAGAAGACCGCATTTTCAGTTGGGACCGGATTGTGGCAATTTGTGGTGATGCCGTTTGGGCTTTGCAATGCTCCAGCCACTTTCTAACGCCTGATTGAGTACGTGCTACGTGGCCTCACCTGGAAAACCTGCTTGGTGTACCTAGATGACATCATTGTCATCGGGAGAACGTTTGAAGAGCATGTGCGGAACTTAGAAGAGGTGTTCTCCCGATTGCGACTGGCAAATTTGGAACTTAGTCCCGACAAGTGTACCCTTTTCGCAGCTGAAGTAAAATACCTGGGACACGTCGTATCAGCAGAAGGGGTCAAAACAGACCCTGAGAAAATTGAAGCCGTGAAAAGCTGGCCAACACCAAGCAACAAGCGCCAACTACGAAGTTTTCTGGGTCTGGCAACCTACTATCGAAGATTCGTCAAAGACATTGCCAAAATAGCTAAGTGTCTTCATCAGTTAACCAAGAAAAATCGTCCGTATGTCTGGAATGAACAATGCCAGGTAGCCTTTGAGACCTTGAAGGAGAAGCTATGTGAATCACCCGTGCTGGCATATCCGAAACCCGGAAAAATGTTTGTAGTTTACACCGATGCAAGCAACGGTGGTATTGGAGCTGTACTCTCGCAGCAGATCGATGGCGAAGAAAGAGTCCTCTCGTATTACAGTCGAGTTCTTTCAAAAAGTGAGAGGAGCTACTGCGTGACCAGGAAGGAGCTATTGGCCATAATAGAGGCCACCAAGCAGTTCCACAAGTACCTATATGGCCAGAAATTTGTTCTCCAAACGGACCATGCATCACTGAGATGGCTGCTCAACTTCAAAAACCCCGAGGGACAAGTTGCGAGATGGATCGAAAGATTGCAGTCATACGACTACGAAATTGTTCATCGGAAGGGCAGAGTTCATGGAAATGCTGACGCTCTACCCCGCCGTCCATGTCCAGCTAACTGCAAGCATTGCCGACGGATTGAGGAAAAGGAACCGCCCGTTGATCTGCGATTGATAACGGCCGAATTCGATGAAGGTTGATCATCGGAGGAGATTTGAAACGCCCAGTCAGCCGATGAAGACATCGGACCATTGCTCATATGGAAGGAGACGACGTTTCAATGCATGGCGCAACCCTGAAAAGCTATTGGGCACAATGGAACTCCCTTCAGGTGGAGGGTGGCATACTCAAGCGAAAATGGGAAACGGCGGATGGCAGCTCCTATAGGATGCAAACTTTACTACCCAAAAGCCGAATCCACGATGTGGTTAAGGAAATGCTCGAAGGATCCTCGGGAGGCCACCTTGGTGTTAACAAGACCTTAGCGAAATTGCGGGAAAGGTTCTACTGGCTCCACGCTCGAGAAGACGTAGAGGACTGGTGCCGCAGATGCACAATTTGCGCTTCCGTCAAAGGCCCAAAGCGACGACTGAGAGGACAAATGCAAACCTATAACGTGGGGGTACCGTTTGAAAGGATTGCTGTTGATATCGCAGGTCCTTTTCCTGAATCCGAATGGGGAAATCGATACACGCTGGTTGTAGCCAATTATTTCAGCAAGTGGCCCGAGGTCTACCCCATTCCCAACCGGGAAGCAACTACTGTAGCTGAACAGCTAGTGTTGAATTGGATCAGTAGGTACGGTGTACCTTGCGAACTACATTCGGATCAAGGCCGAAATTTTGAGTCACTAGTTTTTACCAAAATGTGCGAGCTGCTGGGAATACGGAAAACGAGAACAACACCGCTGCATCCCGAATCCGATGGAATGGTCGAACGTTTCAACGGCACGCTCAATAAACACCGGGCCAAGATGGTTGACGAGAACCAAAGGGACTGGGACCGACATATCCCACTATTTTAAATGGCGTACAGAGCTGCCGAGCATGCATTGACGGGCCAAGCCCCAGCCAAAGTCATTTTTGGAAAGACTATTCGTCTGCCACCCGATATAAAGTTCGGAACACCCCCTGAGAAACCCCAAACGATCTCGGAGTACGCAAGTGATCTTAGACAACGGTTGAACCAGATACATCGGACAGTGCGAAAACACCTCGAATCGGCTACTGACCGCATGAAGACCAGGTATGATCTAAAGGTTAATTCTACTGGCTTCCAGCAAGATGACTTGGTGTGGCTTTATAATCCGCAACGGCGAAAGGGTAGGTCTCCAAAGTTGCAACATAATTGGGAGGGACCATACCGAGCTACAAAGCGAATCAACGACGTCGTATACCGAATACAGGAACATCGTAAGCCGAGAGCTAAAATGAAAATCGTGCATCTGGACCGTCTTGCCCCATATTACACCCAGGGAGAATTGACTACAAACAGCGACACATCTTTTCGGGGCGAAAAGAACTGAGGTGGGGGCAGTGTTACATGTACAAATAATTCTGCGAGCTACTGTCGCAATTGTTTTCACAATCATAAAGAACATCAACAAATGAATTTACTCGAAACCACGAGAACCCAGCAAGCATTATCAACATCTGAATGTGAGTCACTGCCCATTCATTCATGCTGGAATATTCCCGCTTATTCACCAATGTACGAGAACTGAGTTGAATGATTAGAGACCCTATATAAAGGCGAGCTGAATGAATGGGGGGATCATTCATTACAACCGCGATAGAAAACTGCGATACGCGAAGTACAGGCGAAATTGATTGTTTGAGTGTGAAGTGATTTTGGTAGACAATTGCGATAGAAATTTATGGACAAGTGGAAGGTAGAATTTTAATAGTGAAAATTAAAGTTGTTAAATTGTTAGTGAAGTGATTGTGCATTTTTTTTGGCAAATTAAATAAACTCTTTTAATTTAATTTAAAAGACATTGCGTTTTCACTTTCCCGGAACATTAAATTATTGGCCGCGAACCAAAAACACGCGACAATAATATTCGATAGAAATTTCCTGAGTCGATTACTTCGACAATATACGCTTTTTCCGATAATAGTTAACTTCGGACTGATGGTTTTTTTTTAAATTAAAGGGTGCACATATTATCAAAAGAAAACTACCATTTTAAAGGGCAACATTTTTCTGGACTCTCAATGCGAAAACTAAGTATCGAAAACATTATTTATTTCAGCTGTAATCCCCACTTAAGTAGTCAGTTCAGAAAAAATTGAAACTCCTCAATAAACACACCATTACAAAAGTAACGGCGCTCGAGCAGAAGTACCTATTGGTCTTATAATCTACTAATTCTCAGGAAAATCCGATTGCAACAATGGCTAAACACTTAGAATCACTGATAGCTATTATTTGGTATATAAATTGATCAAGTTCTGAGTATGGGAGTAATCATAAGCCAGGTGGTTAATATTCACAGATAACTTATACCACAAATGGCATAGCCAAGTGCAGATTACGTAAAGTTACGTTATGCATATGTTAATTTAGCCTGTACAAACCCATGATTGTAAATAATCTTTATATCCGTTGTTATGCTTTATCTATAATAAATATCTATAATAAATAAGACCAATAAAATCAATAATATTGCTCAGTTCATTCTTTTATTCTTATCTACCCCCATACGCGGGCATCTATTAATTGATGGTTTTTCCTTAGTCATCATTCTATTGCTTCCGTAAACAATCTAAGAATTACCATGCTACATATGTATCTACAAGTATATTGGCACACATGTAGAAGAGGCTGTGGACAAAGTCCAATTTCGGATTTTTTCTGCAATTTTTTCGCATTTGACGTCAATTTGCAATTATGTATAAATGATACTTTCATATACGAGTAAAAGATGGATTTCGGTGCCTTTGAGAGAATGGCAAATCATAAAATTTATCAACAGTTCAAAGTACAATGTTGTGAAAGTAACCAAATTGAGATGTACTGACATATTTGAAACTAAATATAATTGCTGGCATTGCTGATTAGAGGATGGCAATTGAAATGCCTCAGAAACAATTGGATAGAACAAATGTCTATAAACGTTAGCAAGTCTCGTCAAATGTTTACGTGCATGACTTTATGTAAAAAAGTTATGGTTATTTAGTTCATTAGAACTGTCTGTTAATTTTTATGTAACAAAATTGATGAGAACAACGATAAGAAATCGTAAATGTATGGGCAATTGATTTATTTGTTGTTTGGTTATTTTACATATCAAATAAAATAGTAAACACATGCATAGTATTATGAACTAGATTTTAATGGTACACTTGGGGGGTTATTTATGGATTCATATTTTGTGGAAAATGAAGTTATTTGAATTTTTATTTCGATTTCGATATATAAGGAGATAAATAACTATTCCTAATAATATATAATGGTACCTCATAGTATTTATAGTTCCGAAAATATTTAAAAAAAATTTTGGATTTGTATCTCACAGATATATGGAAACAACTATTAATTATAAAGTTCACGGGCTTAGAAGACTTCAGAAAATGTAAAGTGAACGAGAATTGCCTTAATTTTTCTTCGAATTCTTTAAAAAGAAGTTATTTTTTGTCAAAATAGTTCCGAATGCTGATCATCGCCCGTCCCTTCTTAACTACATCAAGCTAGTCTTATTCAGGCCAGGGTAGTTGCAATGATCCTGGTAGCTATACAAGTACTACAGGAGACCATCTCAATCGACTCTACCTTTTAATACCAGAAGATTGGCAAAACGGGAAAAGTGAAGCTAAGTACTAGCCACAAAAGAAAAAAAACAATATGAAAGAACAAATCAATAGTGTTACCTCAGTACCCGAGAAACCAGCGGGAGAAAGCTCCGGCGACAAAATAGGTAGTGTGATGGCTGTCATTAGAATTAGCTTCAGAGCAATTGGAGTGGGAGCGCGTATTGCGGGAATAGGATATTCATTTCACGAGTGACTGCAGGCAAGCAAGCAGAACATATTTTGCCCATATTGCCCTCATTGGAACTCATTTTAAATTGGTCCACCTACCCAACCCTGAGAGAGGGAATCAAATACTTTCAAAACAAGCCTTCACGACATTGACATCTGACCTCATTCCGAGCTTAATTTTATTAATTAATTTGTCAGCTATGAAGACTTGTGTTTCATATTGTTACATGTACAAAAATTCTGCGAGCTACTGTCGCAATTGTTTTCACAACCATTAAGAAGATCATGATCAACAAAACGAACGTACTCGAAAACCCACCAAGCATGATCAACATCTGAAAGTGACGTCACTGCCCATTCAGTATTGCTCGAATATTCCAGGTAGTTCGCCAATGTACGAGAAATGGATTGAATGAATAGAGACCCTATGTAAGGCGCGGAATGAATGGGGGGATTATTGCAACCGCGATAGTAAAACTGCGATAGTAAAACCGCGATAGTAAAACTGCGATATAGTGGAGCGCGAAGTAAAGGCGATATTGACTAATAGTGATGTGGTTTTCGTGATATAGACAGTGGAAATATAAAGTCGATAGACAAGTGAAAGTTAGATCGTAAAGTAAAATTGTAAAATAGTGAAATTAATGATTGTGCATTCTTTTAAATAAACTCTTTTAACTAAATTTAAAAGACATTGCGTTTTCAATTTCCCGGAACATTAAAATTATTGGCCGCGAAACATATCACGCGACAATATTAAAACAAGAAATCATGTGGTATTTGCCTGAGGTTGCTGTTAGACATTATTGCATATTGTTCAAAAATGTGTGGAACAATTCATGTTTCCCGAATGCGTGAAAAAAGGCCAAGGTATTCTTTAATACGAAGTACTATGCAAAGATTAAGAATTTTCGAAAGGAAATGTCTTCGTGCATGTACTGGTTTGTACAGAAAGCCAGAGATGGATTGGAAGCACTATATATCGAAAAGAAGAATTTATTAAACTGCAAAAGTGACGGGAGTCAATATCTTCATACTGAGACTTCTTCGGAATCATATCGTAAGATCTGTAGCTTTGAGCGAAAACCCCTGGGTTTCAGAACCGTTTCATTCTACAGACGAGTATATTTAAACTTATCTAACTACTGGCTTCGTTCCTCCAGAAGCATTCGTGTATTTAGTCATGAATCGATATTTTGTTGATTCTGGCGGTGTCCCAATAATACATACATCACATTTATAGATGGGCCACCGATAAGAAGATAAAATATCCACCAAATTTGAGTTCACGAGACCAGCAATTCTCCGCCGTAGACGGTGCCAAGCTCGTTTGAGAAAGGAGGAAGGAGCCCCTTGTTTCCCCAACCCACAACTTCCCCGATTCTTCGTCCTAAGCCCCATGATTAAATGGTAGTAAATATTCTCGGGGTCACACATTGGGTTTACGGGTTCCCCAATAATGGGACATTAAATATGGAGGAACGATAATAACTGTAAATACGAGTACATCTATAGCTCTGCTACTAAATCCTACTTACACCACCTTTTTGGGGACGTAAGAGTGTGTAGGCGAGTCTCCCACGCCTGATAAACGGAATCGAAGTAATAACGGGCTAACTCCCCGTCCCTGAAATACCGTAAAATGTTTCGAAATCTACAGAAGGGCCCCGAAATGAATTCGCCTTACGGCAACGACCTTGCAAACGGAAAAAGGACTATGGCCTTGGATCTTGGAATGTCAGATCACTCAATTACCTTGGCGCTCTTAAGGACCTTTTACAACAGGCCAGTCAATATGAATTAAAAATACTAGCAATCCAGGAAACGAACTGAACTGGAAATGATATTCAAGACATAAGATCGTACACAATATTCAAAAGCCTACTGGAAAACGAGAATTCGGAGTGGCCTTCATTGTGGATAGGGAGCCCAAGTCGCACGCTATTAATTTTAAGGCAGTTAATGAACGCTTGTGTGCGATCCGTGTAGTGAATAATAGATTTTCATATGTCCGTGAAGGACCGCAGCGATGTTCTGCTGCCTCGGCAGAGGAAGGTGTTGATTCCTGCCGAGAATGCCCTCGTCCGGAGACGCGTGAATGCGCTGGCAGGCTAGCATTGCGGTGTCGTGGGGCGGGTTCGTTTCCCCGGCACGAGGACTCACTACAAAACATTTCGCATTCACGAATTGCTTGCAGAGTTCGAGAGGACGACCGAAGTCGCAAATCAGTAGATAACCTCCACGAAGGAATTACGACTTGTTGCGAGAACAAGTGCAACCTGACAAGAAAGACTAATTTGGGGGTGACCTCGTCCTTACCCAAATACATTCAGGGCCCACAAATGAAAGAGGGGCAACCGGGTGGTGGTGGAGCCCCTTCATGCCCACCCAACCGGAATAAATCCAATGTTAAATCGTTGAAGTGGCCAGGTATTCCTCTTCTGAGTGGAAAACTCATACAACTTGAATTATATGAGCTTTCCCATCAGAAGGGGAGTACCCCGGTGACCAATTTATGTCATAGAATTATACAATTGAATTGCATAACTCTATGCCATAAAAAGGCACTTGGCTTGGGCCACTCAACCCATTAAGTCTCCTGAAACAGAAAAATTTTTAAGTACCCGGTGGCTGGCTCATATTTTGGGGTGGAAGCCTGCCACCGTACCGGGTCCTATACCCGATTGGAAAAGACCGGAAGGGAAAGACCGATTTTTACCGTTTAATTCATCATTTTATTTAATTTCATTGATTTCTCGTAAATACAAAGCAAAGAAATCAAAATAGTTCAACAAAAATTATTCAGTGTATATATTAAAACATTTTTTAATATTGATATAATTAGTATTTGCAGTATATATTAAAGATTACCCCACTTAATTGAATAAATTGAATAAAAAGAAACAATTGGTATATATAAAAAAAATGAAACAATTGGTATATATGTAAAAATGAAACAATTGGTATATATGTAAAAATGAAACAATAGGGGAACTTACCCAACCTTTTCCGACGACGAGCGCTCGTTGACGAGGTGAGTAAGTCCTGTAAAGTTATAATACTGCATAGCAAATTAGTTAAAAGCACTCGCGATATTTCTGGAATATTTTCGTTGTCAACTTTTCTTCTTCTTTTTTTTTTCTTTTGGTAAATGCTAAAACGCACACGTGATAACGAGATTCATGCAAATTAAAACGTTTTTCTTTAGAATTTCCTTTTCGGCTTCTTGGTTGAATTCGTGAAAAATTCAGCACGAAACACATTAAAACTTTCTGGCGCGCATGGATCAGTACAAGTGACGCGCGATAAAAAAAAATGTTTAAATCCGGGCTTTGAGTTTCTTCGCTAGAATATTTTCCCCCTCTCTTGCAGCACAGTCCCAACAAATTTACTTCCACGAGCAGGCAAAACTGAAACTGTTTTCGTTTTGGCTTTCCCGTTATCTTGACGAATAACTTCCCTTTGTTGTCTGCTGACGACCGAAAATTTGTAACAGTTGAGATCAAACAAACTAAAATTTCACGTCCCGCAATCTTGCACTGAGCACTATTTGTCGGGTGGAAATAAATAACTAAAACGGATAGAAATAACTAATCCTCGTTAGTTTTTCCGGTAATAAAATTATTCCCAGAGTTTCGTCAGCGATGACGTGTTTCCACAAGACAGTCCGTGATATTCACGAGAAATGATCCACGCGAATTTCCTGCTTTCCCGGCGCACACAACACTATCTTGCACTTGAGCAGTTTTCCGCGCGAGCAGGAAAACCCAAGGCCGACTAGCAATCTCCAATTTTACTTTCGTACGTCACTTGCGCACAACGAGCGCCAAGTTTTTCTTTTTCCGCTGCTGAACAACAACGTTCGTTTTTGTTGTACGGAAGATGCAAACACGCTTTTCTTTGTCGCGCACACGCTTCAGCAGCAACGCACCACCAACTTTTCCGCGATCGCCAACACCTCGCAGAAGCAGCACGAAGAACCGCAAAGAAAACTCTCCATTTTCAAAGCATAAATCAATTGCGGATTTTTCTTTTTCACTTGACACTCATTTATTCACATTCAAATCAATTTTCCCGTTCCAAAAACATTTACGGTCTTTCCGTCATTCAACCAACGCAAACCCCACAACAATTTTATCTTCTTCCACTTATTGCATCCAAATGCCAAATTCCCGAGCACTTTTTCTTGGAAACCGTAATGAACACCACCGCTCTTGTACTATTTTCACCCACGATAACTTTCCGATTTCCTAACATATGCATTCGCATAGGCAATCATTAACGCGTATTTGGTAATTTCGATATTAACACCCTACGACATGATAAGTTTCTTTCCGCATCCGACGTGACCGCCGTGAAAATCCATAACCGACCTCCTCACAATCCCCGTAATTCCACTTGACTTTTCGAAATGCAATTTCTATAGCGGGATCGCTACTCAAACCGCTTTAAAGGGATTATTACAAAACAACACCAAGATGTAACTCCGGAGCATGCGATGGAGCGATGACACGCCGGAGTAAGCGTAACTGAGATGACGTTATGTCTATGTGCATATTTCGTTTTTCGTCACACAATACTGCTAATACAAATGCAAGATCCCGAACGATATTGGCGATGGCTTGGATGAAAAACTCAAGCATGCAACGCAAAATAAAATCAATCAGAACAAATCACTTCACCGTCCAACGTAATTCGGAACTCGTATTCAATCGAAAACGAGCGAAACACTCCCCATCTCCATCCAATTCCTCGTTTGTCAGACGAAGCATAAGACTCGACTTGCCGGCGCCACTCTCCCCGATAATTCCAATGTTGTTATGTAGTTATCACCCATTTTCATGATTTACGACGCAATAGCATGCAAATTTCGCAAGCACAATTTAATATTCTCCACACTCAAGCAACTACGACACTTTATGGGCAAGTAGAACAATACGAACCCATTCAGAAAGGGGGAAATCACACAATTGAAGGTTTTTTTGTTGCTATCAAATGTACTTTTTCCTTATCAGTTGTAGTTTATGACGGCGGTATTTGCAATTTCCCTTTTCACTGTCTTTTGTAGGTTCAATTAAGTTATCAATTGAAGGCAATTTGTCGTTTATGATAATTAGGCGTAATTAGGTGGGAAAATCGGAAGAATTAGACAAATTTTAAGGGGTTTAAATGATACAATGATTTTAGCGTTCATATAATTAACAGGTTAAATGATACAATGATTTTAGCATTCATAATTAACAGGTTAAATGATACAATGATTTTAGCATTCATAATTAACAGGTTAAATGATACAATGATTTTAGCATTCATAATTAAAAGGGGTTAACCGTTTCGTTCTAAGCATTTGCATACCGCGTTACACCGCAATTCGTTAAATTATCTTCAAAAGATATTGTAATAAGATACTACACATTAGAAATTTTTTTAAACATTTTTAGAATTTTGTTTCCCGGGTGTTAAGTACAAAGGAAATTTTTCCACTTATTATTCCTGCGAAAAAAAAAAACGAGTGTTGCGATGGGGAAGGTGACTGAATCGACTGAATCCTTATTAAATTGCGTTCGTGCTGTGTGCCTGTGTCAGCGCTGCTTTTAGAGCCATAGTTCTTAGATTACTACAGGGCAGCTAATTTTCTCGTGATCCCAAGGCAATGCGGATTACGAAAAAGGAGCTGAAGGATCTTTCTGTGTCTCACGGGTTGCCTTCGGCGTCGGGACTAGAGATGACGAACAATAAAAGAACACAATTAACAGACGGACGGACTGACTTATGTCTATGTTTGCCTGGAAGTATACAATCTTTGCGCGTTTTTGAAAATATATGCGGACGGACAAACAGACGTGCCCAATTATCTATCGGCGCAGGTCTTTCGCGTGGTATATCCCCACTTCTTTTCCCGATGGATCCGTTATCAAGTAACGGTTAGGTCCCATTACCTTCTTTATGCGGCTTTTCAGGAATCGCCTATCCAGCTTGGCGTTGTAATGCCCCGCGGCGTCACTTTGGCGGAAATTTCGCCGGAAAACTTCATCTCCTTCTTTGAAATTAGCAGATCGTGACCGGAGATTGTACTGCGCTTCATTTGCACTACCTGCGGCCTTAATCTTCCGTCCGATCTGTTGGCGGAGGTCTCCTAAACGTTCGTGGGGCTCCAGCGCAACGACCGGGTCTCCCAAACACTTTAATTGCCGTAACAGTCGGTATGATTTACCGTGGCAAATCATGTGCTGTCCAAAGGCGGCAAAGTAAGGGGCGACACCGGTGACGGAATGATACGAGGATCGCAGGGCGCATGTGATGGCAGACAATCGCCGATCCCAATCCTTTTGAGATGGGTGGACGTAGGAACGGATCGCGGCCAATAGGGTGCGGTTCAACCGTTCTGACGCGTTGGACTGAGGAGAGTATATGGGCGTCAGTTGGTGTTCAATGCCATACTGCTCAAGTAGGCTCTTAAACTGCCGAGACCGGAACTGTACTCCATTATCTGAGTACACACTCTCTGGAACTCCGAACACATGGAATACCCGGTTCTCTAAGAATTTCACGATCGATGGAGTTGTGAATTTACGGATAGGTTCCACCATTGGGAATTTTGAGAGCTGATCTAGAACGACTATAGCTCCGATGTGTCCCATGGAAGACCGAGGATATGGACCGAGTAGATCGATGTATAGACGCTGGAACACGCGTTCTGGGACGTTGAGTTGACCCATAGGAGGTCGAAGAGGCTGGTTGGGCGCTTTGGTGCCTTTACAGGTCTCACAGGCGCTCACGTAGTCTTTGACCTGGGATGCCATTTTAGGCCAAAAGAAGTATTTTTTTAGTCGCCGTAGTGTTCGACCGTAACCTCCGTGGGCACTTAACGGATGATCATGTGCGCGGAGGATCAGCTGTTGTGTCATTTCCTCCGGTACCCAGAGTTTCCAAGACTCTTCTTCCTGCCATGGATCACCAGTGGCGTATTCGTTTCGTCTATACACATAGCCGTCTATTACCGTCAAGTCAGGCAGCTGTGTCTGTTGGGTCGCTATGGTTTGCCTCAACTCTTTGTAGCTATCTGATTCGAAATGTGGGCTGTCCAAATCTATTTCGATGGGGTCCTCGTCATTTATTGTTATTTCGGCTCCCTCTGGGGAAAACATCCGTGAGAGAGTGTCGGGTACGATGTTCTGGGTTCCTTTCCGATGTTTGATGGAGAACTTGAACCCTTGCAGTTTAAGAGCCCATCTGGCTAGGCGTCCACTTAAATCTGCCTGGTTCATCAACCATTGTAGTGACGCGTGGTCCGTGATGATCTCGAATTGGTGGCCCTCGATATAAGCTCGGAATTTCTTCACAGCCATTACCGCTGCCAAACATTCTTGCTCGGAAACAGTATAGTTCCTTTGGGCCGAATTCAGCTTATTGGACATGAAGGCGATGGGAGCTTCCTCTCCTTCATCGGTCAATTGCACCAGCACGGCTCCTACTCCATGTTGACTTGCGTCACAATGAATGGAGAAGGGCTTCGTGAAGTCGGGGCTGTGCAAGACAGGAGCTGATGTGAGGGCTTGTTTAAGCTCTTCAAATGCCTTTCGGCTGAGTTCGGTCCAAACGAACTTCCCTTTCCGCAACATGTCTGACAGGGGCGCTGAAACTGTTGCATAATTCCGAACAAACCTTCGGTACCAACCGCACACACCAAGGAAACGTCGTAGCTGCTTCACAGTTTTTGGTAAGGGGAACTCATCAATCGCACGAGTTTTGTCTGGATCCGTTTTGATAGTGCCATGTCCTATGACATGGCCTAAGTATCGGACTTCTTTCATGACAAACTTACTTTTCTGTACGTTGATGGTGAGTCCCGCCTTACTGATGTGCAGGGCTACTTCTTGTAGAAGTAGGAGGTGTTGATCGAACGTTTCCGTGATGAGTAAAAGATCATCGAGGTACACGAACACTTGGTGTTTTAGGTGAGGTGGGATGACCTTGTCCATCAACCGAGTCATCGTTTGCGGCGCGTTACACAGGCCAAAGGGCATTGTGACGAACTGATATAATGGTCGTCCAGGCACTGTGAAGGCGGTCTTGTCCCTCGAGCCCTCATCGAGTGGAATTTGCCAGAAGGCGTCTTTTAGGTCGAGACTGGTGATATAATTGGCTTTCGGCAGTCTCCCTAGTATTCCATCGATGAGTGGAAGAGGGTACGCGTCCTTGATGGTAACCGCATTTACCTTACGGGCATCAAGACAGAGGCGGACTTTACCTGGCTTTACAACCAAGGTTACCGGTGAGGACCAGGCACTTTGGGACTCTTCTATGACCCCCAACTCGAGCATCCTATCTAATTCCGCATACACCAATTTCTCCATGGCTGGCGAGATGGCGTAGTGTCTCTGTTTAATCGGTTTACTATCGCCAACGTCGATGGCGTGTGAGACTAGGGTGGTGCGGCCAAGGCCTTGGGTAGCGTAAGATGGGAAAGCAGCAATGGATGCTTCCAGGCGTTGCCGTTGGTTAGACGTCAGGTCATGCCTATCGGGAGTAGAAGTGATTTCGTTGACATTTCTGGTTTTTAAAGACAAATCGGTGAATAAATCGGAGGCCAGTCCAAAGCGAAGGACGAAATCGACACCAAGGTATACGTTCTGAGTCAAAGACGGGATAATGTAGAAGGTAATATCCTTCGTCTGACCCCTGAACGTCACGGGTGTTGTTAGTTTACCTCGTATAGGGTGTTTGGTGCCATCAGCTGTACTGATTTCAGTGCGCCAGGATTTAATCAAGTTCGGGTATTCTTGGAGCACTTTCGAGCCAAAGCTCGAGGCAAGACAACTGATACTGGCACCCGTGTCGATCAATGCAAACACGGTCTCGCCCAACACTTTAATTGGATGATAAGGTCTGATCTCATTCTCAGCAACCTCCGAGATGTTACAAGAGTTTACGGTTTGACGGCAGGTGCGCACTCTCTTGCGGAAATTCCGCCAACGACGGGTTGACCATTTTGTCGTGCACGAACGGGAAGTGACGACTTCGGAAGCAAATATTCGCTCTCGAGCCACCCGATATTCCTGCAGTCTAACATGATAAGGTTTTAGCGTGCGTACTTGAGGCTGCCGCGGTTCTTCTGGCAGTGACTGCGATGGTCGTTTTAATATTGTCGTTGGTGAGGTCTCCGGAAGAGAGTGAACATCCGCAGTCGTAATGGTTATGGCTGGTGGGTTAACGTCAGGTTGGTTGGGGTGAGCCGCTGACTGAGGAGCTACTGCTGGGGTTTCGAGTACCGCTGAGGTGGTCGGGTACTCTTTTGGCCGTTTTTTCGTGCGGCACATTCAGAACAGTCCGGGAAGTAAGTGTCCGGCTTGCCGCAACCGTAGCAGAAAACCTTACGTTCTGCGCGGCATGAAATGAACCGGTGTCCGGTTTGGTGACAATTCCAGCAGGTCGTAAGACTTCCCACCGCCGCTACAGCAAGCTGGTCTGGGTCCAAATCATCCTCCAGATCTAGGGTGGTATAATCTGGGGCCAATTCCGCGATTCCTCGTCGAGGACCCGTCCTGGTTAGTAAGTATGGCCGGTCCCGTAGGTCTTCCTCAAACCCTTCTATACGACGCACATTTCTCAGCAGGGCCTCCATACTCTGTGGATCGGAGTTCACGATATGCCGACGAATCTCCGGTCTTAGATTGCGCTTTAGCAGGCGAAGAATTTGGGTAGAAGACAATGGCTCTGACAGCTGGTCATTCAACCGAAGGATATCGGCTCGATATTTATGGAAGGACTCGTCCGGACGCTGCCATCTAGCATTCATCTTATCCAGGACTAATTCGTCCATGTCGACCGTAGGGTATTCCATGCGGAGTACCTCCTTCAGCCGTGACCAGCGTATGGATGGTGGAGCTGAATGTATCCTCCAATATGTCTCCAGGGCTGCTCCCCTAAGCAGCATTGGCAGGTATCCTGCGAGCGCTGTGCGGTCTCCTGCTAGCATCTGCTCAATGAGTGACTCCACCCGACTTATGAAAACCTCCACCGTTATCGTATTGGGTTCCCCACTGAAATGTAGATTCCATCCCTGGATGATGCTGGGGATCTGTGTCGGCTTCAGCCGATACATGTCGTGTGGATGGAAGCGTTGGTCCGGCGGAATCACGGGAGCCTGATTTGGTGGCGGTGCTTGGCTCAATCGGGGCCGGTAAACTGGAGCCAACGGATTCATGGCTGTACCTGGCCGGATCCGTTCGGGATCACGCCGCGAGTCTACTGGGAAGTCCCACGGATTTGGGTCCGAATCCCACATAGGAGGAGTTCTTGGCCGGGATGGTGCGGGGTTCTCTCTCTGGCTCTCTAGAGAGGCGAGCCGGGTGGACATGTCCTGTACGAGCGCCATTAGATCTCGTAGAACTGTGGCTTCCACAGCCACCGGTGGACTCGCTTCTTCTGCAGGCGGAACTGCTTCAGCCCTGTAGTCATCGTCTCGTGCACTCCTTGTAGTGGATGGAAGGGGTCCGCTTTTGGGGACAGCTCCACTTGTACTGGAGGACTGAGGTCGTTCTGTTGCTGGCTGTGCGATTTCCAAAGGCTGTCGACAGAGCGGGCACGTGGATGAAGTTTGCCGCAGTTGTGCCAAACACAGCTGATGTAGCCTGTGTCCGCACTGCAACCTCTGGCTTGTAGTTTCGTCCATGTCCTCGTGACAGATGGAACACAATAGAGCTGGTCCGGCATCCGACCGCAACTTTCTCCTTTCGGGAGTTCTTTTGGTGGGCATGCTAAAAGAAATTTAAATTGCTAACTAAAAACCTAAATAAATATATATATATAAATAATGAAAATGTGAAAAAAATGATGCAAAATTTATAATTTGTAAGTGGCCGTCAGTGGCGAACTATAGTCGAACCTCACAAAAAGAATGTATGATAAAGTTTCAAAAAAAAGTTTTAAGTTATCAAAAAAAAATAATCGGTCTTTCCTTTCCGTCCTTCCTCCCAAGTATGGACACCATGGCACAATCCTTCTAAAACGTTTCAGGGACACTCTCTTGTGGCACCATGAAAATCAGGGTTCCGAAGTGATCCCTCATTAGCAAACTTCTCAAGTTACAGCTTGTCAGCCCAGGGTGGGATTCTAATCCACAAGCAGCGCGTGTCTTGTCATGGATAGTCATGGATTAGCTAATCAGCCAATCACATGAAATCAAAATCCATGTAATTTAAGACACTTAGGCACCGCTGGTTTGGGGGAGCGGATCAGAATCCTCCGCAAAATAGATGTTGGGATAATAACCTCCGAACACAAAAAGGGACTCTAATATAATTTGGCCTTACTAGTTATACAATGGTGGTAAACCACCAAGGTATAAATCAAAAGAAGGACCAAACGATATTGATGTCCGAAGACAACACACGTTCGGAAGTTACTCGGCTGCTGGGGCACGATTAGTGCAAAAACCCTCGGGAGTTATCTACCCGCCAAAATTTCTAACACCTTGTGGGGACACCTAGAGACGATGGACTGTCTCGTGCTCACGACTGATGATACAGCCGGGCTTTTCGGGCCCCACGTTGGGCGCCATTTGTAGTGAATATAATAGATTTTCATATGTCCGTGAAGGACCGCAGCGATGTTCTGCTGCCTCGGCAGAGGAAGGTGTTGATTCCTGCCGAGAATGCCCTCGTCCGGAGACGCGTGAATGCGCTGGCAGGCTAGCATTGCGGTGTCGTGGGGCGGGTTCGTTTCCCCGGCACGAGGACTCACTACAAAACATTTCGCATTCACGAATTGCTTGCAGAGTTCGAGAGGACGACCGAAGTCGCAAATCAGTAGATAACCTCCACGAAGGAATTACGACTTGTTGCGAGAACAAGTGCAACCTGACAAGAAAGACTAATTTGGGGGTGACCTCGTCCTTACCCAAATACATTCAGGGCCCACAAATGAAAGAGGGGCAACCGGGTGGTGGTGGAGCCCCTTCATGCCCACCCAACCGGAATAAATCCAATGTTAAATCGTTGAAGTGGCCAGGTATTCCTCTTCTGAGTGGAAAACTCATACAACTTGAATTATATGAGCTTTCCCATCAGAAGGGGAGTACCCCGGTGACCAATTTATGTCATAGAATTATACAATTGAATTGCATAACTCTATGCCATAAAAAGGCACTTGGCTTGGGCCACTCAACCCATTAAGTCTCCTGAAACAGAAAAATTTTTAAGTACCCGGTGGCTGGCTCATATTTTGGGGTGGAAGCCTGCCACCGTACCGGGTCCTATACCCGATTGGAAAAGACCGGAAGGGAAAGACCGATTTTTACCGTTTAATTCATCATTTTATTTAATTTCATTGATTTCTCGTAAATACAAAGCAAAGAAATCAAAATAGTTCAACAAAAATTATTCAGTGTATATATTAAAACATTTTTTAATATTGATATAATTAGTATTTGCAGTATATATTAAAGATTACCCCACTTAATTGAATAAATTGAATAAAAAGAAACAATTGGTATATATAAAAAAAATGAAACAATTGGTATATATGTAAAAATGAAACAATTGGTATATATGTAAAAATGAAACAATAGGGGAACTTACCCAACCTTTTCCGACGACGAGCGCTCGTTGACGAGGTGAGTAAGTCCTGTAAAGTTATAATACTGCATAGCAAATTAGTTAAAAGCACTCGCGATATTTCTGGAATATTTTCGTTGTCAACTTTTCTTCTTCTTTTTTTTTTCTTTTGGTAAATGCTAAAACGCACACGTGATAACGAGATTCATGCAAATTAAAACGTTTTTCTTTAGAATTTCCTTTTCGGCTTCTTGGTTGAATTCGTGAAAAATTCAGCACGAAACACATTAAAACTTTCTGGCGCGCATGGATCAGTACAAGTGACGCGCGATAAAAAAAAATGTTTAAATCCGGGCTTTGAGTTTCTTCGCTAGAATATTTTCCCCCTCTCTTGCAGCACAGTCCCAACAAATTTACTTCCACGAGCAGGCAAAACTGAAACTGTTTTCGTTTTGGCTTTCCCGTTATCTTGACGAATAACTTCCCTTTGTTGTCTGCTGACGACCGAAAATTTGTAACAGTTGAGATCAAACAAACTAAAATTTCACGTCCCGCAATCTTGCACTGAGCACTATTTGTCGGGTGGAAATAAATAACTAAAACGGATAGAAATAACTAATCCTCGTTAGTTTTTCCGGTAATAAAATTATTCCCAGAGTTTCGTCAGCGATGACGTGTTTCCACAAGACAGTCCGTGATATTCACGAGAAATGATCCACGCGAATTTCCTGCTTTCCCGGCGCACACAACACTATCTTGCACTTGAGCAGTTTTCCGCGCGAGCAGGAAAACCCAAGGCCGACTAGCAATCTCCAATTTTACTTTCGTACGTCACTTGCGCACAACGAGCGCCAAGTTTTTCTTTTTCCGCTGCTGAACAACAACGTTCGTTTTTGTTGTACGGAAGATGCAAACACGCTTTTCTTTGTCGCGCACACGCTTCAGCAGCAACGCACCACCAACTTTTCCGCGATCGCCAACACCTCGCAGAAGCAGCACGAAGAACCGCAAAGAAAACTCTCCATTTTCAAAGCATAAATCAATTGCGGATTTTTCTTTTTCACTTGACACTCATTTATTCACATTCAAATCAATTTTCCCGTTCCAAAAACATTTACGGTCTTTCCGTCATTCAACCAACGCAAACCCCACAACAATTTTATCTTCTTCCACTTATTGCATCCAAATGCCAAATTCCCGAGCACTTTTTCTTGGAAACCGTAATGAACACCACCGCTCTTGTACTATTTTCACCCACGATAACTTTCCGATTTCCTAACATATGCATTCGCATAGGCAATCATTAACGCGTATTTGGTAATTTCGATATTAACACCCTACGACATGATAAGTTTCTTTCCGCATCCGACGTGACCGCCGTGAAAATCCATAACCGACCTCCTCACAATCCCCGTAATTCCACTTGACTTTTCGAAATGCAATTTCTATAGCGGGATCGCTACTCAAACCGCTTTAAAGGGATTATTACAAAACAACACCAAGATGTAACTCCGGAGCATGCGATGGAGCGATGACACGCCGGAGTAAGCGTAACTGAGATGACGTTATGTCTATGTGCATATTTCGTTTTTCGTCACACAATACTGCTAATACAAATGCAAGATCCCGAACGATATTGGCGATGGCTTGGATGAAAAACTCAAGCATGCAACGCAAAATAAAATCAATCAGAACAAATCACTTCACCGTCCAACGTAATTCGGAACTCGTATTCAATCGAAAACGAGCGAAACACTCCCCATCTCCATCCAATTCCTCGTTTGTCAGACGAAGCATAAGACTCGACTTGCCGGCGCCACTCTCCCCGATAATTCCAATGTTGTTATGTAGTTATCACCCATTTTCATGATTTACGACGCAATAGCATGCAAATTTCGCAAGCACAATTTAATATTCTCCACACTCAAGCAACTACGACACTTTATGGGCAAGTAGAACAATACGAACCCATTCAGAAAGGGGGAAATCACACAATTGAAGGTTTTTTTGTTGCTATCAAATGTACTTTTTCCTTATCAGTTGTAGTTTATGACGGCGGTATTTGCAATTTCCCTTTTCACTGTCTTTTGTAGGTTCAATTAAGTTATCAATTGAAGGCAATTTGTCGTTTATGATAATTAGGCGTAATTAGGTGGGAAAATCGGAAGAATTAGACAAATTTTAAGGGGTTTAAATGATACAATGATTTTAGCGTTCATATAATTAACAGGTTAAATGATACAATGATTTTAGCATTCATAATTAACAGGTTAAATGATACAATGATTTTAGCATTCATAATTAACAGGTTAAATGATACAATGATTTTAGCATTCATAATTAAAAGGGGTTAACCGTTTCGTTCTAAGCATTTGCATACCGCGTTACACCGCAATTCGTTAAATTATCTTCAAAAGATATTGTAATAAGATACTACACATTAGAAATTTTTTTAAACATTTTTAGAATTTTGTTTCCCGGGTGTTAAGTACAAAGGAAATTTTTCCACTTATTATTCCTGCGAAAAAAAAAAACGAGTGTTGCGATGGGGAAGGTGACTGAATCGACTGAATCCTTATTAAATTGCGTTCGTGCTGTGTGCCTGTGTCAGCGCTGCTTTTAGAGCCATAGTTCTTAGATTACTACATCCGTATAAAAGCAAAAATTTTCATAATCTGGCTGATAAATATACACGCCCCGACCGAAGAAACCAAGGAAACGTTCTACAATCACCTGAAAAGACTAGTCGACTCAGTGCCTACAAACGACATAAAAATAATTCTGGGTGATTTCAAAGCTAAGGTTGGCATGAGATATCTCATCGGGGAACAACTGGAGGATATAGCCTCCACGATGAAACAAATGACAACGGCCAGTGCCTGATTGATTTAGTCAAACAACCTGGGTACTGCTGGATGGCAACACACAAAACTAGTGTAGAAATCGAGCAGCTCGCCTGACAAGAAGCTCGAGGAACTATTACGAAACAAGTTGGGTAAACAGACCTACGTTCATGTCAGAAGGGTTTTGTATTCAATTTACAAAATGCAGTCACCAGATCGAATCAAATCAAGAAACATGTCAAAGACGATTTTATTGGAGAAAATATGAAATACGAAGATCATACTATTATTAACAAAGTTGAACGAATTTCGACTTTTGAGGTTTTTAGAATTGTTATACTCATAAATATCTCCCTTGGTAATTATTTCAGATGTCCATCCGCGACGGAGGAAACACATTTTTCATGTATATCCCCCCTGTGCCCCCACTGAAGCAAAAACTGACAGTTTAACAACTGTTTTGAAAAGCTCCCATGAAAACTTTTATTTCATACTCATATCGGCTATGTTTGATGAATTTTTTTTTCAGGGGCCACTCTCCTGTACTGTTATCATCGATTAATGGCCAATTTTTTCGAATCCTAGAATGGTTACAAAACCCTTTTGCTAGGAGCTCTCTCCCACCTCCTTGACTTGTTTCACTTATGAGCATTAATTGTAGGTACTCATCTTCAGTTATTCATTAAATTGAATCAAGTGTTCAAAGCATGCACCTTAAACGTTGAAGTTGGGAAAAAATAACTCAAAATTATTCAATCTTCGCATTTAAAACAGCCACTATTTTGTTTTACGATTACTGATACCACTAGCCGATTCTCAAAGATATTCATAACACCTATCACTCCTGAAATTTTCATGCAAATCCTAGCAAAACTGTAGTGTCTGAGTCGGTAAAAAGCGCATGTTGTTCCATAGCCATATGTTGCCATAGTAATAAATGCAGCGCATATTGTTCCATAGTAATACAGGAAAATTCAAACCCCTATAACATCGCTAAATATGATTCAATCTTTATGAAACTTTCAGGATAGATCAATCTTATAAATAGACATCCACGTACTGAATTTTATTGAATTTAAGGGTGCCGTTAAGATTTTATTCAAGAAAACATAAAATCGATAAATCATACTATTACTAACAAAGTTGTGTGAATTGCAACTTCTCACGTGTTTGTTGTTGTTGTACTCACCAAGGCCTACATTTCTGATTTTTTTCAGATTTTTCAGATCACAGGTGTCCAATCGCGAGGGGGGGACACAAATTTTTCGTGTATTTCCCCTCCCTGTGCGTCTCTCGAAGCAAATTTTGCCAAACAAAGACCTGTTTTGAAAAGTTCTCATCAAGACCTTTCATTTGATACCCATATCGGCTATCTTCAATGAAATTTTTTTTTCGGGGGGTCACTCCTATATGGGGAGACCCCCCTTAAATACCTTATAAAATTTTTTTGTAGTTGAACTTTGAAGAGATCACCACTTTACACCTACACACAAAATTTGATGTTTCTAGCTAAAGTAGTTTCCGAGAAAAACTGCTGTGACACACGGACGGACGGACGGACAGACTGTTCGCGAAACTAGTAGGGTTTTGTAAAATTATTTTACAAAACCCTAAAAATACCATTTCAAAATAGTAACAACGCAATAAGTACGGAAAAATTTGATACGCAACTTATTAATATTATTATTACTAACCCGACATAAACCCCGCCACTATCACCGCTACCATTATCGATAAAAAGTTTTTCCGAAGAAAAAATAAAAAATAACAAATTATTTCAATAACAGCAACCATTCCGACACAATCTAGCGAAGCAATTGCTAGATTGTGTCGATGAGAATCTGCCGTTACCGCCATGTAGAGGCTCGTTAAGGTAAGCAGAATTCCTACAAAATGGGACACGCAGCTTGCACAACGAGCGGGAGGAGTCACGTTTTGTTCATGGGACTCGTATGTAATTTTTTCGCTGCTCGTTCTATAAACATTTCGGATAACATTTATATATTTAACAAGTGTCGAAAGGCAGTTAATCTGATTTATGGGGAAGTATCTGCTAACTTCAGAGGGTGCGTTAGATTCGTAAAAATTAAAATTTTCTGTGAGAATTTTGGCATTCAAAAGTTTCGGTGTTGCGTTGCAAGTTGAAGTAGGAAAATTGACATCTTCGATAACGACGAGGAAAATTGAAAGAGAACTCATCCGCGAAGTAAATCAGTGACTCGAAAAGTTCGTATTGGAGTTTTGTTGTGCTGGAATATCAGCGAAGTGATTTTCCGAGTGGGATTTCACTCGTCCTCACATAATTGTGCATTTTCCCAAACTGCTTCGGGATTTCTTAATTTGGAAAAGCATCCGACCTGTGTAAGGGTCTAGTGGAGTGCCCAGTTACCGTTTTTGGGTTCTGTCACGACGGTTTATATGAGTTGTCTGCTCGCAGCCATGACCACGATTTCGTGAGTGAAAGTTGCAGAGATAGCGCCGAGTACGGAGTTCTGTTCCGGTCTTCTGCTTGCAATCTTGTCTGTCGTGCCGCCTTAAAGGTGTATATATGAGGGCGGTTCAAATATGATGGACACAAGCGATGTAGATGGCGCGCGTATATGTTTTGAAGGTCATGGCTTGATTATGTGATAGCTGGGTCCCTTACAAATAGTGTGGCATATTTTTGTCGAGATTATGTGTTTCACGCGCATGGACCGACCATAAGAGAACGTCAAGTGCCAACCGCCGTTGCGCAACGTACTTTTATTCGTTTTTCAGTGTGGGATGGCGTTAAAAACACGGAAATTTTTCTGCATATGCGAAATCCGTTTGATTATAAGTGTCTGAGTAGGGCTGCTGTTTTTAAATGGGCCAAAGCATTCAAGAATGGTCACGAAACCGTCGAGAATGAGCCTCATGATCGTAAAGCGCGAACCAGCATCACACTAGACAAGATTTGCCGCGTAGAACAACTCATTTTGGAAGATCGTAGGATAGCTGTTCGAGACATTACAGCTAAACACGGCATCAATATTGGTAGTGCAGAGTCTATCATCCACAAACACCTTCAATATCGCAAAATAAGGGCGCGATGGGTTCCTAAACTGTTGAACTTCAAGCAAAAATTCAGGGGACAGTTTTTTAACGCGAATCTTCACTACAGACTGGACATGGGTACACTATTACACTTCCGAAAGCAAGGTGTCGTCTAAAGAGTGGAGGAAGAAGGAGGAAGGGGCGCCGGTCAAAGCGAAGACAACCAGGTCCACGGGCAAGGTTATTTGTTCTGGGACCGGCGGGGCGTGCTGTAGGTGGATTTCCTGCACACCCACCATTCCATCAATCCTGCATACTTCTCTAACCTTCTGAAAACACACGTGAAACCCGCTTGTCACTTGAAACGGAGGAGCATTCCAGCACGAAGGGCGATTCTTCTCCAGGATAATGCACACCTTCATACCGCGCGTCTCACGCTCGATACAATATCTAAATTGGGGAGGGAGGTACTGAAACACCCCCTTACCGTCCGGATTTATCACCCTGTGACTACCACATGTTTGGACCACTGAAAAAAGCCCTCTGGGGTCAAGGATGCAACACCGACGACGAGGTAGAGGTGTTCGTGCATACATGGCTGTCCGAGTTGCCCAAGGAATTCTTCGATACCGGCATCAAAACGCTTCCGGAAAGGTGGAAAAAATGCGTAACTTGTGAGGGGGAGTACCTAGAAAAACAGTAAATTTTTGTAAATTTTTTCGATAGTGAATAAACGTGTCAGAGCATTTGTCTCAATCATATTTGAACAACCAAATTCATGGCAATTTATACGGCGGCAAAGTGAATACAGAAAGGTGCTTCAAATATTGGATTTGAAAAAAAAGAAATATCCAAAAAAGTGTAAGGTGACATGATTGTAACATTTCCAGTGATTGTTGGTGGGCATTGACATTGTAATTGAGATGCTGTTTTGTGTTTGTGTGAATGTGTTAAGACGGGGTTTTAAAAGCTATATATTTTTCATTTATCATTTCATTAGTGTGAACTAAACAACAATTTCATATGAAATATTTTTTAAGTGTCGCAAATGTTCACTATTTCTTGATTTATTTCGATTTCAATCAATCTTAATTCGCGAAATGTTTCGAAATGCAAACAACGGTCCTTTTACTATGTTTTGATTAGTTACGGAGTTTTGTTTATCTGAAACTTGTTGACATTATATTGACAACAACAAAAAAGACAATCTTCAAGCTTTGGGGCTACATTTTCAAGAAACACGTACACTCATTTATATTTTTTGGGACAATTTGTTTTATACTTATTATAAAAGCCGTAACAGACGACCGGATTTGGTCCGGCCGGACCTACCGAGGTTCGATCCGCTCTTTTGCAACACACGATCGGACCAGCCAGTCGTTCTTCAGTTTTTGGTGCGCGAAGATGGCAAACGAAGTGGCATCGATTATGTCCAACAAACATAAAATTGCTTTTGCAGCAGCAGTAATTGTTGCTACATCGCCACCGCTACGCAACTGATTGCAATTTGTTCGGTCGTTCTGTCCACACACGCAGATTTGGTCCGGAGCGAACCGAGTCGGATTTGGTCTGGTGGAAAATCCATCGAACTCGATCGGACTCAATTTTGGTCCGCGGACTGCTCTCCAGATGACCGGATTTGGTACGGAGCGGACCAAATCCAGTGGTCCACCTGGACGAAATCCAGCCGTGTATTAGCACTATAAGACTGAGCATATTTCAACTTACAATAATTTCTACAAGTCGATCGCGTCAACATCTTGAAGTCCGCGAGGAAAGAATAATCTGTTTTTCTATTCTTCAAAATCGTATGGAACCTAGCAGCCACTAAGGATAATATTATTTTTAGGGTAGAATATATGTTTGTGATTGGCCCTTACCCGCCCCAACAACGAGCGCTCGTCAGAGTAGGACTGGATAAGTACCCTTTTTTTATATATATAAAAAAATCTTTCAAATACATTACATATAGCGAAAAATATTACGATTTAAAATGAAACGATACAAATCGACATATAAGAAGAAAAACTGTTAAGAAAAATATTTTTTTTAATCATATATTTTTTTCAATGTATTAAATTTAAGTCATCACTCTACATTTTAATCAACCAAACAGGGTTATTATTACATCATCTTTGTAATAATTTGGCATTTAAATTTTATATGCGAAGTAAATATTCGAACTTATTTAATGTGAAATGACAAAGTATTGTATTTGCTTTTAGATCGAAATTTAGTCACAAGCAGTAAAAAAGGTTAAACTATCTTTTCATAGCATATATTAATTTTTGGAAGGTCTAAACTTTCTTTTAATATTCGAACTTTGAGCACGTGGAACGAACGTACAGTATAGGGTGGTTTCTTTGCTTATTTTTTAAATTATCCTTTTCATTTGAAAACTTGAACTGAAAATGTTCAAATATCAGCAAGATAACACGACATCGTCATACTTTTTTGCATAAAAAACTAGTATATACTCGTATACTAAAGGAAACATAAAGAACCAAGAAAAGCACAATTCTTTGCTGCATTGTGAACTTCAACGAATGGTTTAAAGTGATGAATTGTTAAAACCTGAAAACCTTTGGTTTTCATTTCTATGGAATTCTGAACAGGTATGGGACCCACCACGTTGGCTGGCCCCGTCACTCATGAGCTAGCCATGGGATGAGCTCACTCCTTTTCTTTGGTTACAGGTACTCTTGCAGGGTAGAGTGGCCTTCCGCAAAGGTTTCTTATTTATGATAAAGTTTTATATGATCCAGTCATATAAAACTTTAATATAAATCGAAAGGTCTTTATTTTTAATTTAAGGGAAAAAATCATGTGAATTATGTTTGTATGATTTTTTCATTTAAATGGAAAATATGCGGCCACGTCTACAATGGATCCTGATCAAGATGGGGGGTGCGAGGGGAAACCACTACTAATGACGAAATCCTCTCGAGTCCCGCGTGCATTGATCAGGCTTGGCCTATCGTTTTTTTTTTAGTATTCCATCCCTTCGGTAGTTCACCTCAACTTCGACACTGTCAAACCGAGTCGTTGGATCTTTTAATTGGTAAATGCGAAATTTTTCGTAGTGGGCACTTGTGCTGGAGAAAAGAACTCGTCCTACGACACCGCAATGCTAGCCTACCAGCGCATTCACGTGTTCTCAGACAAGGATAATTCCGGCGAGCACTAATATCCTCACTCGCCGAGGTAGCACACCATCGCGCTATGATGCTTTACGGACAAAAAACATCCTTGAAATCACTACACCAGATCAACCATGTTCTGATCCAACAACGTTGGGCCTCGAGCATACTTGACGCTCGTACAAACCTTGGGGCCAATTGTAACTCAAATAATTACTTGACGAAATTAACCTATGGATGTTGTATGTCAAAGGCATATTCGGCGAAGACCAGCCCGCTACAAAAATTTGCCATCGATAGGCTCCAAACGACGTCTGCGGCCAAAAATTTCATGGAGACCCTAGCTGGCTCCTATCTTATCAGATGTATTGCTGAAAACAAGCAACGAGCTATGGATGGAAATAAAAGCGGCTATTAAGATCGTGGTAGAAAACAAAATCAGACATCAACAGAAATGATTGGTTCAATAAAGAGTACCAGAATGCATTAGACAAAGAATGCGGCAAACAAAGAATACGTAGCTAGGAAAACCAGGACGGAGAGAGAGTGCTATGAAAATCTCGGAAGAGAAGCGAATAAGATAATTAGAATTAAGAAAAGAAAATACTATGACGACCAATCGGTAAGTATCGTTGTGAGTCTAGCGAGCAACAACACAAGGCAAACATACAAACTAGTGAAAAGCCTGAAACGTGTTTATGAGCCGTAACCACGCTCTGCTGTGATGACATCGGTAACACCATCACTGATGAAAACAGGATCAAGGAAAGATGGGCATCATATTTCGAGAACCTCCTGAATCCTTTGCACAGCTACAGAACATCGGAACTTATAGATGTTTCCGGAGAGCTACCATTGGCCCCCCTATCAAAACTTAAAAAAATTTTAACGCGTCGGGCATCGATGAGATTCCAGTGGAGCTCATCAAAAGATGAAGTTGCGGATTCAGTTTAGAGATTATTTGAAAGATTTATTTCCCTTAATGACTAAATGGTCTTATCACCACGCTTTTCCTCTAACATGTAATTCTAGTCGAGTAAGGCCCAAGTCGTTGAAATAGAAATAGAAATCCATAAACTAATTGACTACTTGTATAAATTTTAAATGAGAGAAGACATGTTACTTACATAAATGTATCTTGATATCAATTGCTTTGAATAAATAACTAGAGAAAATTTGAAATATTCATACTAGCATTGACATACATTAGCTTGTTTTATGATTCGGGTATTCAGGACATGTATTGATTGTTGATTAGTAAAGCAGTTCTTCTTCTCGCTAACAGTTTGTGTGAAGCTTACCATATGTTCTAAGTACATTTCTAAATATTTTCCAAGGATAGAAGTAATTTTGTGGTACCAACAATTATGTAATTTTGGCTAAGTTTGGTAATTTGCATACAAATAAACCTCAAAATTACATAGTTTTCCATGCAAATTGACACTTCGAAAATTATCTTAAATCTAGTAATTTGTTTCAAATCTTCGCAAATCATGTTAAATCAACCCTACGTTTTCATAGATCCGTGAGACATTGATAAATAAAAAAAAAGTTGAATTTTTTAACAAATTTGTCCCATTTGCTCAGAAATTTGACACCCGGCCAAGGAAATTTGACAGTTTTACATGTTTTGACAAGTGAAATGCGAAAAAAATGACAAACAACTTGGCGTGAATAATTTTATATGATTTGAAAATTACTTTCAACAAATTAGATGATTTGGGCTGGTGCAAACTTAATAGAAGTTTTCTATTGAAGAAAAGTCAAAGCTGTTTAGAATATTTCCAATACTGAGTTAAAACTACATAAGGTGAGTACTTCACTTTATTTAATATCAGCTCAAAGTCAAAGTCAAAAGCGCTTTATTTAATACTAATCGGTATAAATTTTCAAAGATAGTAAAGCGAATTTCAAACAATAACCATACAAAAACTGAATGGCCCAAATGGCTCTCTTAATTTATACGTTATCATTAAACATATTTCTTCAAGAAAAAAATGTAGCAAATTTAATTAATTAAGATTATTACATACTTTGAAAATCAATTGGAAAAAGGAGAAAAACCAACTAACACTATCTTAAAATTATTTATAATTTAAACACAACAGTGAACTTTGACCCTACACCTAATATGTTTTAACTTAATTCTAATAAATTTCAATCAAAAAACTTTGTCTTATACTAAAACATTCTATAACAATTTTCCTAACCTAAGCGTTTAACCTTATCTCTAACCTAATATAATAAACATAACATATACCTAACTAATTTTTAACAAAAATAAACAACAATACTAAATGTAGCAATAATGAGCTGAAACTCAAAAACTAAATAACGAAAAACACAAAAACTGAAAATAAACACGAATAATTTAGACATTGTCATTCAGCCACCAATACCTAGATTGCCCCGTCTCAGCTCGATTAGCCTCAACGAATCTAGCAACTGAGTATCTCCTTTGAAATTGTTGGTCTCGTGAACTCAAATTCGGAGGATATTTTATCTTCTTATCGGTGGCCCGTCGATATATGTGATATATGACTGGGACGCCGTCAGAATCAAAAACATATCGATTCATGTCCAAATACACGAATGCTTCTGGAGGAACGAAGCCAGTAGCGAAGCAAGTCGCTATATACCCGTCTGTAGGGTGGAACGGCTGTGAAATCCAAGGGTTTTCACTCACAGTCAAAGATCTTGCAATATGATCCCGAAGAAGTTTCAATATGAAGATATCGACCCTCATCACGTGAGCAGTTTGATAAATTCTTCTATTCGATATATAATGTTTCCAATCCGTCTCAGGCTTTCTGTACAAACCAGTACATGCACGAAGACACTTCCTTTCGAAAACTCTTAATTTTTCCATAGCACTCGCACTCTGATTGTACCAGATCTGACATCCATATGTCGAAACTGGTCTAACCAGTGTCTTGTAACAGATAATTTTGACTTTTTGATCAATGTATTTGGAATGAAAGAGTCTTCGTAGGGCCATGACTACTTTTAGTGCCTTACTGAGCATGATTTTCACATGTTCAGTATAGTACAGATACTGATCGAGATGAACACCGAGGTATCGAACACAGGATTTTGTGGAACTCGTTCTAGACTACCCTCGCCAGCCATGATGTGGAAATCTTTCCAATTACGTTTCAGGTCTTGACTGACCCCCTGCAGCGTTGTCCGAAAGAAGATTGTTTCACACTTGTGCGCATTGATTTTCATTCGCCAATTGTCAGTGTATAGCTGCACATCATTGAACATTTTTTGGAGATTGCTCTGAACTATTGTAGCTTTTCGGTCTGCCGTATAGATGATCAGATCATCAGCAAACGCTACCAATGATCGCGTTAGTGAGACGTTAAAATCAAAGCCGTTCAATAGCTTGCGAATGAAGATTGAGAAGAGGAGAGGCGCAGTAACTGTTCCCTGCTGTTGACCATTGAAGACCTTGAACCCGCGCATTGTTGTCAGATTTCCATCAGTTACAACAAACGATTTTCCGTATAACATATTGCACATCATGGTGACAAGGTGTCTGGGGAACTTATCCTGAAGGAGTTTAAAAACTAGTCCATCTAACCACACCGTATCGAAGGCTTTCTCCATATCAATGAGACATGCTCCAACTCATTGTCTATCATTTAGTTTCCAACAGATGTCTGAGGTTACTTTCGTTATTGCATGTGTGGTCGAATGCCTGGCACGAATACCAAATTGGCAGTTTGGCATCAACTCATATTCCTCATGCTCTGTTGAGTATCGTGTAATGCTCTGTCGAGTATCACTTCAAACACCTTGCTGATGTTAGGCAGCAAGCTGATTGGGCGATAGCTTTTGGGGCATGAAGATTCTTGTTCAAGATCGGAAATACCTTAGCCTTTTTTCGCTCATTTGGAAAATATGAATTGCTCAACATGTTGTTGAACAATATGCAATAATTCCTAATATCAACCTCAGGCAAATGTCGGAGAACTACATTTGGAATACCATTAGTACCACATGATTTCTTGTTGTTTATCCTGCGAAATATGAAACACAAGTCTTCATAGCTGACAACATAATCAATAAGATTCAAGCTTGGTATGAGGTCAGATGTTAATGTTTCATTGAAATGAAGAATTGATTGGCCGTTCAGGCTTGATTTGAAGTCGGAAACTTTTGCTTCAACGACCTCTGAAAATATTTCATTCCCTCTCTCTGGGTTTGGTAGATAAACCGATTCGAAATGTGTTCCAATCAGGGCAAGTTTATGCAATCGCTCACATATAATCCTGTTTCCATTTCTATCCAGAGTCGTACTATCAATTTCGATACTAGCCCTATCGAGAAAATTTACCTCATCACTAGTGACTTCAAGATTCGATACCTTCACTCGAGACTTCTTGCGGAATATGCTATTCACTTTCGCGCAACACGCCATCTGGGCCCTGTGGGCTAATACCCCTTAATTTTTTCGCACATTGATTGCTGACCTCACTCCTGAAGTATGACCGGATTAAGTTCCGGATCTTCTTCAGGTGTAATTTCAACAAAGCCAGCGAGAGATGGTTGTAGTTCAAAAATCATCGATAAATATTGTTGACGCGTGTGAGAAGAAGGCTTTTCAATCTTTTCAACCTTGCGATGGTTGGTGTTTCATATCCTTCCATATTGTTTCGATGTTTAAACTTGGGAACGACTTTCTCAATCGTTTCCAACGTCAGCTTCTCTAACTTCGACAAAAAGGCATCTATTTCATCATCAGTTAGATTCCTGTCATTAGGAACCATTGAGCAAGAGTTGTCACCATCAGGAGGGTGACATTGCTTCTTGTACTCCCGATTAAACTTCTTTTGAAACTTTCCCCAGTCTGTTTTTTTGAAATTCAACCTATGGTTTTCATGTTGAACTGGAATGAGGAAGAAATCATCCCTTTGATGATTGATTTCCATTACGATTGCGTATTCAATTTGGTTCTCTGTTATCCACGATTTCAGGCATACACCTCTTGGATTATTGGTGGCGTTCAGCCATGATGAATGCTTGGCGTTCAGGTCACCAGTAAGAATATAATAACTATGCAGCCTGTTCAATTCGAGTATTTTAAACAAGGAATTGAGTTCCTCCTTGAGCTTGAGAACAGTTCCACCAGTTGCATAGGCAGAGATAACGAAGAGGCCATCCCCACCTGGCAGTGAGATTTTGACAATGGACACTTCAAGAGATTCAAAGCTTTTGAAATTCGACTTTTTTAATATTTTGGAAACAATAGGGTCTTCGAACCAATATCCCGGTGCCATCTCCCCCATCACCTGTTACCCTACCGTTTCTTACAAATTCAAAATCCTTGAATGTCATGGAGTGCCATGAATTGAGGTGGGTTTTGGTGAGAAGCATGATCTCCGGCTTTTGCTTAACAATGAACTCAAGGAGGTAATCACGCCGATGTATAGTAACAATGGAGTTGACGTTGATCGAGATGAGACAAATCCTATCCATGGGAATGCGACTGGATGACAAACTATTTTGAAGCATGTTGGCCTAAACGTTGAAAATTGAAATTGATTTTTTGGTCTTGTTTATTAATTCTATCTGAAAGAGATTCAACCTTTCGGTAGATTTTGAGAAGCAGCTCATTATTGCCACTCACATTATTTATTTTATTTACATTGTTGTCTTCTGGTCCTCTAGCAGCAAGTGCAAATAATACCCCGGGTTTGACGAAGTTGGGAGGTAACAAATTGTGATTTACTTTGGTTTGTTTTGGGGCAAATTTAACTCTTGCATTTTGATACCGAGGGCATCCTCGATATGGTGCTGGATGACCAAATATACACAATATAATTTTTCTTTTGGCTCCATCTGAGCCAATTTGCATTCACCGGGGGACGTGAATATTTTTGCACTTAACACAGCGATAGTGCATGGGACAATTGGCAGCCAAATGTCCAAAACTTTGGCACCTGTAACACTGGTTGAACTCAGTTTTTTGGAGGCGTTCCCACCTCACAACTCTAAAGTTTAAGTACCTTACCTGTTGGAGGGCACTCGGACTGTTATCGTTAGAAATTTGGACCAAATAAAATGGTAATATTTTACCTTCAACAGTTGATCTCCTTGTAGCAAAATTTTTCACACTGATGAACTTAACAGCTGGTGCTGCCTCCTGCAACATTTCAAGGAGATCAACTGTATTCTCCCCACAGTCCAAGTTCTTCAACAGGAAGGTTTGATTTTTTTCCGCCTTCGGCGTGTATGGGAAATGGGTAGCTTTGACACTATTAAGACCATCTTTTGCCAGTTTGAAATCAGCCAGTGTTTTTCTCTTGATTGTGATTTTATCCGCGGTCACTCTCTTAACTTCAAAGTTATCCATTTTATGTTCGGCTGCCAATAACTGAACTATATCTCCTCCACGCTGCCCAAAAACGTTAATTGGAGGAACTTTTTCATTTTTAATAGAAGAACCAGCAGACACACCGCTTGGCTTCTTCTCCTTCTCCTTATTTTTTGATTTTAAAAATTCAATGAAATTATTACTACTATCAATATTACCTATGCTATCGTGGCACTCCATTTCGATGTCCATTTCATCGTTCGTTGCAAACAGCACCGCATAATAATTGGAGCTGTCGTTCGCTCCTCCCGCGCTTAGGATATTTTCAGCATCATGGATTGATGTCTTGCTCGTGCAATTTTGTTTTATATATTTGAGTCGTCTACGCTGGTACTGTTTTTTCGTTGGTCTTGCTTGTTGTTGTTTCCTTTTTCTCATTCTTCTTAGTTATGGTTCTTCTTTGCCGGACGTATTTTGTGGCTTCATTACTTTTGGTTTGCTCGCATTTGATAATGTCCGCACCATATCCTCCAAACTTTGTATACGGAATTTCAACGCATCGTTTTGTTTCGTAACCCTTGCGTTTCCCCTGGTTACTTTTTCGTACTCTTCGCTTGAAAGCGTAATGCGCTTGCTATGCTCAAAGCTGTCTTGTTTGCTTTTCCGCTTTATGATCTTATCATTTGTCATTTTAGAAATGCCTGGGTCTGGGTCCCCCACCGGTGGGAAGCCGTCGGGCTCCTCCATCCCCCTGGTGAAAAAAACTTTTCTTCTTTTTTGAAACTTTCTCGCAGGTAAAATCCAGATACTCGATAAATTGTTCGAATAGTTGCACGATGTAATGTTTTTTTTTTTTAAATTACTTTCTAATTGACGTTTTTGAAAATTATTTTAATTTGTAAAAATAATTGACAGGAGCGAATTAAAAACACGTCTACACACAACGAGTGCTAGACGTAGAATTTTTAATATCAGCTCTTATTCTAAAATATGTAATTTGATACAATTTTATTTTCAAATCGAAAGCTTCATCGATGCATTTGTAGATTTCCACCTAAGTTAGAACTCATTTCAAAAATAAGGGAAATATGTAAATTAAGTTTTTGTAAGAAAAATTTTTTACATCATCCTCAGTCAGTACCTGTCTGTTCTTTCGTTAGTGCGTTATAGCAAGTTTTCTCAGGAAATTGAGAAGCTGGAGTCATCAAATCTTGTTAACAACTCAGAAATTGCTGGTAAAGTCATAAAGTGGAAAAAAATTTCAAAGCATTTTAAGGGGGGGGGGGGGTTTCCTCATATAAGGATGTGATCCAGTATAACCTTTTTTGCATCGAAGACAGTCGAGTAAGATATCAAATGAAATGTCTTGAGAAGGTCTTTCAATATCAGTCGTTAAAATTGATTAACATATCTTGTTATTTTTATCACAATCGAACTGTACTCGGTGAAGTTGTAATTATTTGACCTTGCATACACACAACAACAACAATGCGCAATTCTCATAGTCTACAGGCTTTTGATCCAACCAGGTGCTACTTTTTGTTTGCTCTAGTACTACAGCTCTTTCCGGGCCTTCGTTTAGAGATAGTTAGAGAATCTCATTATCTTGATTGGATGTATCGGCACTCAAGAAGGTGATATGGTCAGTACCATATTTTGGCCGTGTATCCACCGACCCAGCTGCGATATGTTCTGATTTTAAATCAGTGCGTATCATAACTGATCGAGCTTGTAGTCCGTCCGAAGAATACCTAGAAACAAATCTTGTTATCCCTAACGGGTTCCAAACCAGGAACTTGAGGCTTACGCAGCAAGCGCTCTAACCACTACACCATGCGGACTACTAGATGCTACATTAATTATGGAAATTTTTTTTAAACTTCAGAAAATATGAATAACTTAAATGCTTTTGATCCCTTGTGCATATTTGCTAGATTAATACAAATTAACGGCCGTTTGAATTGGATCAACACATTATTTCTTTTAAACGAATGAATGAATAGAATGATCACTTCCATTTTTCCACTGCTAAGTAGATTCCGCAAACATTCATACAATCCCCCATTTAACGCACTAGTATACATAACCTATGTTACACACTTTCAATTTTACGCAAAGTGACTAGCACTACAACATTATCTGCACAGGCAACCAAGCGCGACTTATTTGGCAGATCAAGACTCAGTAGAAGATGTTCCATAGATGTGGGCCAGGGTTGGAACCTTGCAGGAAGTAGTAGAGGAAAATATAATGAACATCGAGAATTTGATGGTTACTGCTGTAACCGCTACCGAAGTGACCGAAGTAAGCCCACCAAATGATCACGGCAGAAAAAGGAAGTAGTCAACAGATAAACGAAGCGCGGTTGTGTGATTTCGCCGCCACGATAAAAAATATGGCCGATACAAGCCGATAATCTTTCTCAATAAAGAAAAAAGGCTAAAGCAGGAGACGTACTTTAAAGAATAAAATCAGTATGCGAATCGCCAAAAATCAGCAAAGGTGTTAAGAATGGGCTCCTTAAAGTAGAAGAGCTCATAGACTGCATAGAGCATTACGAGAGGAGCTGGTTAAAGGCCAAAGAGGACCAGAAGGCTGAATAAGAGCTATCTGCACGTGACCTTTAAGCTTAGTCCTCAACGCTTCTTTACCCTTCAGCTCTTCTTCAGCCTTCTGGTCCCCTTTGGCCTTTAACTAGCTCCTCGGGTAATGCTCTATGCAGTCTACGAGCTCCTCTACTTCAAAGAGCCCATTCTTAACACCTTTGCTGATTCGCGATTCGCATACTGATTTTATTCTTTAAAGTACCGGATTTAGTAAAATATTTGAAAAAGTAATTAACTCTCGCTTAACATCCTTCATATTAGATAACTCTATCCTAAACTCCCGCCAATATGGCTTTCAGAAAAACAAGGGAACGTTTGACGCTCTACTCTCGGTAACGCGATTCATCAACGAGAGACTTGATGTAGGGGATTATGTTGTTGCCATTTTTGTGGATCTAAGGAAAGCGTTTGATACGGTCGATCATGACCTCTTACTTCGAAAACTAGAAGCATATGGTGTTCAAGGCACAGCAAATAAACTATTTCAAAATTACCTAAAAGGCAGACTGCAGAAAACAGCATTTAATAATGTTCTGAGTGACCCGGCACCAATGAAATCAGGTGTTCCACAAGGCTCAATACTTGGCCCAACCTTGTTCCTTCTATACACTAATAATTTAAATACATGCAGGCTAAGTGGTAATTACTTTTTATATGCTGATGATACAGTGCTTCTTTACTCGGGACGCGATAAAAATGACATCGGAGACGCTATCAACGAGGATCTAAATTCATATAATTTATGGTTGAAAGAGAATAAACTAGCGTTGAATATTTCAAAGACAAAATATATTATCTTTAAGCAAAAGAACAGGGAAGACATAGATGTTGATATAAAAATTAATGGTGAAAAGCTGCAAAGAGTGCTCGAACTTAAATATCTTGGCCTTACTATCGATCACCGTCTGACCTGGCTCCCGCATATAAACAACTTAAGGAGGCAATTAGCACCAATAATTGGATTGTTACGAAGATATGAGGAATTTCCAAAAAAAATCAAGCATCTTGTTCTGAATGCCTTCGTACTGTCAAAAGTACATTACGGAGTGGTAATTTGGAGTCAGTCCTCAAAGCAACACCTAAATATAATTTCCAGGATATTAACCAAGGCGTATAAAAATATACATAATCTCCCAAGGCTCACACCAACAAACATAGTGTATCAATCATGTAACGCATTAACTTTTAACCAAATCATTAAAATGGAGAAAGCCAAGTTTATCTTCAAAAGTTTAAATCTCAGCTTGTCGTCACAAACACCATTTATTAAAGTCTCACAAAAGAATCAATACAGTACTAGGAACGCAAACCAATTTGTAATTCCTTTTGCAAGGACAGATCGCCTGAAGAACGATGCTACAAATGACGCCCTTCGTATATACAACAATCTTCCAGAATCAGTTAAAGAAGCGAATTCTCTTATGGTTTTCAAGAAAAGACTTAGAAACTATTTAATGAATAACGATTGAATCTCAGTGCAGAAACTTTCAACATAGCATCTTAGGTCAATTATTGATCCTATCTTCGAGATGCCTCGAGAAACACCTACTATTATTATAATATCAGTCCAGTAATTTCAACATAGCATCTTAGGGCATTGTTGACCCTATCGTCGAGATGCTTGAAGAGACAGCTATTCTTTTAACTCAGAGTTTTTTTTACTGCGTCGAATTTATAATTTTTTTTATCTCTGAGAGCTGATCACGATATGGACAAGACAAGTTTAACCGGAGGACTTCACATATTTTTGTGTGCCCCCTTATACCGATGTGTTATACATTGCCTGGGTGGCACACCTGAGGAAACGACGAAATGTGAAGTGCAGATCGCACGAGCGTAGTGCGACGAAGAAAGTGTGATGGAGAGAGTGGAAGGGAATGGAGGTAAAAAACAAAAAAAAAAAAAAAAGTACGTCTCCTGCTTTAGCCTTTTTGCTTTATTGAGAAAGGTTATCGTTTTATTGAAAAGAGTGGCGTCTAGCTCAATCGGAGGAGATCGGGATGGAAGAAGGCAGAAAGATGCACTTGATGGGCGTAGAATGCTAGATCAGGGTTTCCAGACAGTGCTGACAAAAGGAACGAAGAGAGCCGCAATGAAAATCATTCAAAAACTTCCAGAAAATAGAGTTTGTTCGAGAAAAGAGTCAACGCTTACTCAACAATTGGCAGTGGACTGCGCACCTCATCTTGGCCCTGAGATCATGGCTAAATAGAAAGCATGGTGAGACTGAAGTCTATCTGACCTAGATTTTGAGTTGACATGGATGTTTTCAGTCTTACCCACACAAAATTGGTAAGTCATGGTCCCCCGATTGTTAGTTTTGCCCAGAAGAGGAAGACTGTAATGATTTGTGGGTGATATATTTCTGTTGAGGACTGCAGTGGCGGTCTGCTGCTTTAACCAGTGAAAATTAGTGCTACGTTGGAAATAACCCTGTCTGGGGATGCGTAAATGTTCTAACAAGCTAACTTTGCGGTATCCTGGAGCGGGTTCATTTCCTATAGCATAAGGGCCCACTACAAAATATTTTTCGCACTTACAATTGTTTCAGATTACCGGACCAACCAAAAGATGCAGAAGCGATTGAACTTCTCTATGTGTCAATGGCCAAGGTAACCTACCGATAGGAATTACGACGGCGAATAACCGGATAGCTGCGCGCGAGACGTAAAGTGATTTCGTCCTAGTGGAGGACACTCACGGCCTTCAAATAAGAGTGAGGCATCCAGGTGGTGACGGTTCCTCCACGCGCCTAGCTCATGAGTGGAGGGGCTAGCCAACGTGGTGTCTCCTATACCTGTGTTGGCTTCTAAACGGAAAGACGGAATTTTTACCTCCTTTGATCTATTCATTTTCATTCTCTCTATTTTTTTTAGAATCTGAAATTAATCATTTATTCGCGAAAATGTATATGTATGTATGGTTATGTGATCATAGAAAAATTAGAACATCGATTGCTTCAAAACCATATAAATTAATTATCAAAGTATGAATATTATGTTCATACAACTTAGTTTAAACAATCTGAAACTATCTAATTCGTAGTCAAAGCAATCATAGTTAGATCTCATATATAATATTATACATCGTAGTCTCCTTCTAAAAGATCGTAAAATTCAATAAAATATCAATTCATAATACAAACAAGAATAATACATGGTATTTATCCACTCCTTCGACGAGCGCTCATAGTTGGTGGGGGTGTAAGAGTGCCTGAAAACTTGAACAATTACATTTAAAGTTCCCAATAACAAAAAAATATTTTTAAACGATGCAAAGCACTAGACTTTTAACCCTCACTGTTCATTAAAAGAGACCGTAGCACAATCAAAATAGGGTTAATTTAGAATCTTAAAATTTAAAATGTTCACAAATCCTAAATAAATAAGATTTAACGAATTCTTGTCTAGTTGAAAGTTTATCATCCATTGCCATAAACATGTCACCATCATATAACTGCGAGCAAGTCAGCTGCTAGATACTTCGACAGAAATTATGAACGCATCTTCATTCGAATTTGCATCACTAGGTTTCCGCCCACGTGTTTTAGCTTAGCAAAGGCATTTCAAGGTGTTAATATTTATGCAGTAGCAAATTCGTTCAGGAAATATTCTTTTCATACCTCGTTTCAAGCATTAACTGTATCTTATTCAGCTTGTCACACCGTAAGTACTGTACTCATATAATCACAACTGAATACTTGTTTGAACAATAGTGGTGCGTGTTACTGTAACAAATGGTTCATAACGTGCGCTAATCGTTCACAAATCACATGTGTTTGTTTCATATTTCAAATTTTATTTTAAACTTACGATACTCGATCAGCAGCATCTAGTGATATACCTCATCTTTACTTGTTTTCGTTTTCAATGTACACTTCCAACACGAACTGTGCTGTCAAATTCTGAATCTCAATTAACTAAATTTGTTGTTTATTATTAGGTATTTTTCCAAACGCATTCATCTAAAGTCAACTGTCGCCCATTTCTCTTGTACTGGGAGAAAACTACCGTCTTCCGACAAAATTTTCCACTTTCCAGTGGCTTTCTCGTGACAAGGCTGACATCATTTCCTTCTCACAGGGGTACCGGTTTTTGCGATGCGATAGAATACCACTCCCACTTGAACAACCGTTCACAAAAAGCACTCACTCCGCTTCCGCTCTCCGTCACGCAAAATTTCTTTTCCATTCTCCAACCACCGTCATCGCTCGCGATCAGCTTGGAACTGCCGTTGTCGCCAACCGCAAAGCTACTCCTTGTCGACGGGACCAAACTCTCACCTCTCGTTCTCGCGTTCATGCCAATAATTTTTAAACCGTTTTATTTTTCTTTTGTATTTACAATTTTAAATCGTAAACATAACTATTGCATATTTTCGAGAACAAGTTGAAAATTTATTCGAACAACATTGAGAAAACAACATCCAGAAATTGAGCCGGTGCGGTGGTGATAATGTGTTGGTGCTTCAGGGAATATTGAAATGATTTACATTTTTTTCAAATGACCCGACAAATTCACACTCAGCACAAGTATCTGTGTGGGTATCATTCTTCTTCATTTTCTTTACAATCCAAACTCTGTTCATATGTAACTGGAATAGTAATTGCTCCATTATCTGCTGGAGCGGCAGTAGCAGCTTCTATATTCAATGCATCTTTCGACTTGCCGGGTTGTAGTAAGTTTCCACTTGTGAAAATGCTTTGAAAGTTCAGGTTAATAGTATGAAAGTCATCCGAATCGGAAACTACTGAGCTCTGTAAATCAAATCAATCATTCTGCAACTGTATAACAGTTAAGTTGATTTCCATTTTTTAGGGTTTTGTACTAAAATACAAAAAAAAAACTTTGTGGAAAGGTCAGAAGTGGTGACTTCTTGAAAGTTCAAGGGTGGAAAATTTTTCAAAGGGGTTTAAGGAGGGTCTCCCCATATAGGGAGGTGACCCTTTAAAAACATTTTTTCACCATTGGTAGTCGAATAGGGTTTCGTTGGAAAGGTCTCAATGAGATCTTTTCAAAACAAGTCTTAAAATTGCCTTGCCAGTACGGAGAGGGGCAGGGGAAGGGGAAATGTACGAACTTTTCGCGTACCCCCCTCGCGATTGGACACCTTTCATCCGAAAAATCTGAAAAAAATCATGAATGTAGGCCTTTATGAGTACAACAACAACAAATACATGAGAAGTCGAAATTCACTCAACTTTGTTAGTAATAGTATGATTTATCGATTTTACGTTTTCTTGAACAAAATCTTAACGGTACCCTCGAATTCAATAAAATTCAGTACATAGATGATCTTTTATAAGATCAATCTGTTCTGAAAGTTTCATAAAGATCGAGTGGTACTTAACGAAGTTATAGCGATTTGAATTTTCCTGTATTACTATGGAACAATATGCGCAATATTACTATGGAAACATATGGCTACGGAACCATATGCGCTTTTTACCGACTCAGACACTACAGGTTTGCTAGGATTTGCATGAAAATTTCAGGAATGATAGGTTTCATGAGTATCTTTGAGAATTGGTTGAGCTAGTAGTATCAGTAATCGTAAAACAAAACAGAGGCTGTTTTAAATGCGAAGATTGAATAATTTTGAGTTATTTTTCCCCAGCTTCAACGTTTAAGGTGCATGCTTTTAATACTTAGTTCAATTTAATGAATGAATGAAAATGAGTATTTAAAATAAATACTCATAGCGGAAACAAGTTGAGGAGGCAGGAGAGAGCTCCTAGCAAAAGCGCTTTGTAACCATTCTCGGATTCGAAAAAAATGGCCAGGAATCGATGATTACAGTACAGGGGAGTGGCCCCTGAAAAAAAATTTCTTCAAAGGTAGCCGATATGATCAATCAATCAATCAAAAGCGCTTTATTTAATACTAATCGTTATAAATTTTAAAAGAATATAAAGCAAATTCCAAACAATAAAAAACTTAATGGCCCAAATGGCTCTCTAAATTTGTACGTTATCATTACACATTTAAAAAAAAAAAAACTATAGCAAATTCAAATCAATGAAGATTATTACATATTTTTTAAATTTAATTGGAAAAAGGAGAAAAAACCAACCAACACTATTCTAAAATTATTTATAATCTTAACACTACAGTGAACTTTGATCCTACACCTAATATATTTTAACTTAATTCTAGTAAATGCTATCAAAAACTTTATCTTATACTTAAAAAAATCTATAACAATGTTCCTAACCTAAGCGTTTTACCTTATCTCTAACCTAATATAATAAACATAATATAAACCTAACCTATACCTAATTTTTAACAAAAATAAACAACAACACTAAATGTAGCAATAATGAGCTGAAACTCAAAAACTTAATAACGAAAAACACCAAAACTGAAAATATACACGAATAATTTAGACATTGTCATTCAGCGACCAATACCTAGATTGCCCCGTCTCAACTCGATCAGCCTGAACGAATCTAGCAAATGAGTACCTCCATTGGAACTGTTGGTCTCGTAAACTCAAATTAGGAGGATATTTTATCTTCTTATCGGTGGCCCGTCGATATATGTGATATATGACTGGGACGCCGTCAGAATCAAAAACATATCGATTCATGTCCAAATACACGAATGCTTCTGGAGGAATGAAGCCAGTAGCGAGGCAAGTCGCTATATACCCGTCTGTAGGGTGGAACGGCTGTGAAATCCAAGGGTTTTCACTCACAGTCACAGATCTTGCGATATGATTCCGAAGAAGTTTCAATATGAAAATATCGAGTCTAGTCACTTCAGCAGTTTGATAAATTCTTCTATTCGATATATAATGTTTCCAATCCGTCTCAGGCTTTCTGTACAAACCAGTACATGCACGAAGACATTTCCTTTCGAAAACTCTTAATTTTTCCATAGTACTAGCACTCTGGTTGTACCAGATCTGACATCCATATGTCAAAACTGGTCTAACCAATGTCTTGTAACAGATAATTTTGACCTTTTGATCAATGTTTCTGGAATGAAAGAGCTTTCGAAGGGCCATGACTACTTTTAGTGCCTTACTGAGCATGGTTTTCACATGTTCAGTATAGTACAGATACTGATCGAGATAAACACCGAGGTATCGAACACAGGATTTATGTGGAACCCGTTCAAGACTACCCTCACCAGCCATGATGTGGAAATCTTTCCAATTACGTTTCAGGTCTTGACTGACCCCCTGCAGCGTTGTCCGAAGCAAGATTGTTTCACACTTTTGCGCATTGATTTTCATTCGCCAATTGTCAGTGTACAGCTGTACATCATTGAACATTTTTCGGAGATTGCTCTGAACTATGGTAGCTTTTTGGTCTGCCGTATAGATGATCAGATCATCAGCAAACGCTACCAATGATCGCGTTGGCGAGACGTTAAAATCAAAGCCGTTCAATAGCTTGCGAATGAAGATTGAAAAGAGCAGAGGCGCAGTAACTGTTCCCTGCTGTAGACCATTCAAGAACTTGAACTCGCGCATTGTTGTCAGATTTCCATCAGTTACAACAAACGATTTCCCGTATAACATATTACACATCATGGCGACAAGGTGTCTGGGGAACTTGTCCTGAAGGAGTTTAAAAACTAGTCCATCTAACCACACCGTATCGAAGGCTTTCTCCATATCAATGAGATATTCTCCAACGCATTGTCTATCATTTAGTTTCCAACAGATGTCTGAGGTTACTTTCGTTATTGCATGTGTGGTCGAATGCCTGGCACGAAAACCAAATTGGCAATTCGGCATCAACTCATTTTCCTCAATGTGGGCGTTTAATGCTCTGTTGAGTATCACTTCAAACACCTTGCTGATGTTAGGCAGCAAGCTAATTGGGCGATAGCTTTTGGGGCATGAAGATTCTTCTTCAAGATTGGAAATACTTTAGCCTTTTTCCACTCATTTGGGAAATATGAATTGCTCAACATGTTGTTGAGCAATATGCAATAGTTCCTAATAGCAACCTCAGGCAAATGTCGGAGAACTACATTTGGAATACCATCAGTACCACATGATTTCTTGTTGTTTATCTTGCGAAATATGAAACACAAGTCTTCATAGCTGACAAAATAATCAATAAGATTCAAGCTCGGTATGAGGTCAGATGTTAATGTTTCATTGAAATGAAGAATTGATTGGCCGTTCAGGCTTGATTTGAAGTCGGAAACTTTTGCTTCAACGACCTCTGAAAAAATTTCGTTCCCTCTCTCAGGGTTTGGTAGATGAACCTATTCGAAATGTGTTCCAATCAGGGCAAGTTTATGCAATCGCTCACATATAATCCTGTTTCCATTTCTATCCGGAGTCGTACTATCAATTTCGACACTAGCCCTATCGAGAAGATTTATCTCATCACTAGTGACTTCAAGATTCGATATCTTCACTCGAGACTTCTTGCGGAATATGCTATTCACTTTTGCGAACACGCCATCTTAGTCCTGTTGGCTAATACCCCTCAATTTTTCCGCACATTGATTGCTGACCTCACTCCTGAAGTATGACCGGATTAAGTTCCGGACATTCTTCAGATGTAATTTCAACAAAGCCAACGAGGGATGGTTGTGGTCCAAAAATCGTCGATAAAAATTGTTGACGCGTGTGAGAAGAAGGCTTTTCAATGTTTTCAACCTTGCGATGGTTGGTATTTCCAGGGTGACCAGACGTCCTACTTTAGGAGGACATGTCCTCCTTTTTGCTTGCCCGTCCTCCTGTCCTCCTAAACTTCACAAAATCCTCCAAACGTCCTACTTTTCAATCAAAGGATGAAATTTTCTCATAGTTTACTCCTTGTAATACATTTTTTCATTTTTTTTATTTGGAAGAAAAAAAAGATGGAGATATCACAATTCAAAATCCCGCGCGTGAAAAAGCGTGTCCAAGCGCTTGCTCCAAAGAATTTTTCTCTCTTTCTAAACAATGAGTTAGATAGAGAGAAAAGTGCTTCGAAGCAATTGCTTGAACACACTTTAATTATCGAGTTTGTATGCATCGGAGTGTTGTCGTTGACATGCAATAGCCATTATTGTACGAACACGAAACTTACTTTCACTGTGGGGACGCTGGTGAGCATAGTAAAGGAATACTGGTGGGAGAGGCGAGGTTATAAATAAGAGCAAGATTCTTTCGTTGTTCAGTCAGTATTGTTTTGTTTTGAGTCAACTGGAATCTTTCCACATCGACGAAAATTTATCGCAATCAATCGTCATTCTGCTATTATTATTAAGTGATTGTTTTTCGCCATGCCGAAAAGGAAATGTACCTTTTCGGAAAAACTGCGTAAGAACCCAAAATATCAATGCTTTTCTTCTACTCTTGACGAGTCAGTAGCAAAGTGTAAATTGTGTGACATTAACATTAATATCGCTAATAAGGGTGCGTATTTCCATATCTTTATTTCGTTTTCATTCAAATTTCTCTTTAAAAAAATCATTTGTGGATTGAAGTGAATCTTATATATGTAAGCATGATATTTTTAGTTGGTTACTGGTGCCCTAGCAACTCACTCGAAACTTTAGCTAAAGTTTCGTAAAGTCTCGCGTAAAGTTTCGAACGCGCAAAAATGAAACCTTACTAAAAATATAAAAAATGTGTTTTTATATTTCGCGCGCTAAAAATAAAATGGCGACCTGGAAAACAAAGACATAACCTAGAGTTTCAGCAATATTTTCTATCATTTTCAGTGCTTTTTTGTATGAAAAATTGTTTTATTTCGATATTTTTCTCATAAGCTATCAAACTGCAATGTTGAAAATTAAAAACATAAAACATTAAAATCACTTATAAGAAATTTCTAAAGTTCCACACAAAGTTTCACTTTTGCGCGTTTGAAACTTTAGGAAACTTAAGTAAGGTTTCCTAAAGTCTCACGTAAAGTTCCGAGCGAGCTGCTAGGGTGCATATAAAATCAACATCTTTTTTGCTGTCATGTTATCAAATAAAATAGATTGAAATAGAATAAAATAAAATAAAAGTTTCCAAAGGAAGCCTCCAGTTGGAACAACATATCGAGACTCCAAAACATCGGAGCAACATTCAAAGCGCATCAACATCGAAGCCAATTGACAGTTTCATGGTCAAACGATTTTCCACAGAAGAGGCGAAAATATCGGCTGCTGAAGGTGCCCTCGCTTATCAAGTCGTCACGCATCATCAATCATTTAGATCGCAAGACTGCAATGCTGCTTTGATACGCAAAATATTTGGAGACTCTGCCATCGCTACGAAGATCTCTTGTGCTAGGACAAAAACGGAAGCGATCATTTGCAATGTTTTGTTTCCTCACATTATGGGTATCGTCATAAAGGACCTCCAAAAACCCTCTTTCGTTAGCCTAAGTACAGATGCCAGCAACTATGGGAAAATAAAATTATTCCCCATCATGATCCAATTTTTTGAACATGAGCAAGGCGGAATTACAGTTAAGCTGCTGGATTTGTCAAATCTATTTAATGAAAAAGCCGAAACCATTGCCACAATGCTTTTCAATTTACTGGAAAAGCATGACCTGAAAAAAAAGTTAGTATCGTTTTCGGGAGATAACGCAAATTTGAATTTTGGTGGATTGAACCGCAAGGGCAAACAGAATGTTCACAAACTCCTGGAAGGAAAAACAGAAAAAAATTTAATTGGTATGGGATGCTCAGCCCATATTATCCACAATTCCAGTCGGCATGGCCTCGAACTATTTGATCTTTTCGACATCGACACCATCTGTTACAAGATTCATCAATATTTCCGGAATGAAACTCTTCGATCAGCAGAATTGGAAGAATTTTGTGACTTTGTCGATATAGAATATCGAGATATTCTATACCATTGTAAAACGCGATGGCTCAGCCTTTATCCAGTGGTTCATCGAATCCTGCTGATGTTCGAACCTCTACAATCTTACTTCAAGTCTATCGATAAGCCTCCAGCATTTTTGAAGTCATTTTTTGAAAACGATCTAGCCGAGTGTTTCTTGTTTTTCACTCACTCCTATATGACTCTCTTTCACGACAACATCAAGGAATTGGAAAAAGAAAAAAACAGTGTCGTTGAGGTCATCAATATAATTGACACTGTGAGCCGTGGTCTGCGTGATTGAATCAAGAGTAAATTTTTGCCACTTTCTGTCAAAAGTATTTTGAAAAAATTACGAGAAGATGGAGAAGATAAAAAATGTGACGACTTCACCTCCAAAGCGATTCAAGTTTATGAAGAGGCTGAAGAATATCTTTCGAAATGGACGACTTCTCTTTCCGATTTACGAGTAAATTTTTGATTTTTTTCTACATGATTGTTGGATTGTGACATTTTGAAAATGTATTTCCATATAATTTGTTTCAGATTTTCAAGTGGCTTGATTTTCGCCTCGATACGCAATTAAATTATGACGATATAACCGACACTCTTCTTTATCTTCAAGACAAGAAGGTGGATTTTGACGAAAGTAAAATCTTCGATCAAACCATGAATTTGATTAGCTTCATTGAAAAAAAACAAAAAGAAAAGGATTTACAATTCTTCAAAAAATCGTGCAATGACAAAATTTGTATATTTTTTTCTGCGAATCGTGACGAATGTTCGTATTCCGAAATTTTGAAAATTGCGAAATTCTTTTTCGCAATACCGGGACATAACGCAAATTGTGAAAGGTCTTTTTCTTTAATCAAGTCGCAGTGGACCGACGAAAGAAACCAATTGTCTGTTTCAACTGTTCGTTCTCTTATTTCAATCAAAATGAATTTTAAATCATATTCCTGCGTCGAATTTTACAATTATTTAATGGACCCGAAAAATTCAGAATTGCTTCGACTTATTGCAAATTCTGAAAAATATTGTAAAAAATGAACCGTGACTCTTTGATTAAATTCGCCCAACTTTGTAAACATTCGAATAAAAAAAATTTTTTGAAAAAAAAAAAAAAAATTTTTCCCAATAATTGTATATTTGAAAAAAATTTTTTTACTATTTGAATTATCATGGGGGGGGGGGGGGGGGGGTTGGCAAGGCGATGTCCTACTTTTACCTCTTGAGCATCTGGTCACCCTATATTTCATATCCTTCCATATTGTTTCGAAGTTTAATCTTGGGAACGACATTTTCAATCGTTTCCAACGTCAGCTTCTCTAACTTCGACAAATAGATATCTATTTCATCGTTAGTTAGATTCCTGTCATTAGGAACCATTGAGCAAGAGTTGTCACCATCAGAAGGGGGACATTGCTTCTGGTACTCCCGATTAAACTTCTTTTGAAACTTTCCCCAGTCTGTTTTTTTGAAATTCAACATATGATGATGAATGAGGAAGAAATCATCCCTTTGATGATTGATTTCCATTACGATTGCGTTGTGGTCGGTATCGTAAGAAAGCACCTGCAGGAGGACTATTAAAGCTGAACTCGTGTTTTGCGTCAGCAATGCAGAGTTCCAAATATGAATTTGTCCTAGGGTATGTTGGGAACTCCGACCCTTATAAATTGCACCTGTATTCAATTTGGTTCTCTGTTATCTACGATTTCAGGAACACACCTCTTGGATTATTGGTGGCGTTCAGCCATGATGTTTGCTTGGCGTTCAGGTCACCAGCAAGAATATAAAAGTTATGCAGCCTGTGCAATTCGAGCATTTCAAACAAGGAATTGAGTTCCTCCTTGAGCTTGAGAACAGTTCCACCAGTTGCATAGGCAGAGATAAGAAGAGGTTATGCCCACCTGGCAGTGAGATTTTGATAACGGACACTTCAAGAAATCCAAGGATTTTGAATTGGACTTTTTCAATATTTTGGAAACAATAGGGTCTTCGAACCAATATCCCGGTGCCACCTCCCCCATCACCCATTACCCTATCGTTTCTTACAAATTCAAAATCCTTGAATGTCATGGAGTGCCATGAATTGAGGTGGATTTCGGTGAAAAGCATGATGTCAGGCTTTTGCTTAACAATGAATTCAAGGAGATAATCACGCCAGTGTAGTGTATCAATGGAGTTGACGTTGATCGAGATGAGACAAATCCTATCCATGGGAATGTGACTGGATGACAAACTATTTTGAAGCATGTTGGCCTAAACGTTGAAAAACGAAATTGTTTTTTTGGTCTTGTTTATTAATTCTGTCTGAAAGAGATTCAAGCTGTTGGTAGATTTTGAGAAGCAGCTCATTGTTGCCACCCACATTATTTATTTTATTTACATTGTTGTCTGCTGGTCCTCTAGGGTTTGACGAAGTTAGGAGGTAACAAATTGTGATTTACTTTGGTTTGTTTTGGGGAAAATTTAGCTCTTGCATCTTGATACCGAGGGCATCCTCAATATGGTGCTGGATGACCAAATATACCGCAATTAACACAATATAATTTTTCTTTTGGCTCCATCTGAGCCAATTTGCATTCACCGGGGGGCGTGAATATCTTTGCACTTAACACAGCGATAGTGCATGGCACAATTGGCAGCCAAATGACCGAATCTTTGGCACCTGTAACACTGGTTGAACTCAGTTTTTTGGAGGCGTTCCCACCTCACAACTCTAAAGTTTAAGTACCTTACCTGTTGGAGGGCACTCGGACTGTTATCGTTAGAAATTTGGACCAAATAAAATGGTAATATTTTACCTTCAACAGTTGATCTCCTTGTAGCAAAATTTTTCACACTGATGAACTTAACAGCTGGTGCTGCCTCCTGCAACATTTCAAGGAGATCAACTGTATTCTCCTCACAGTCCAAGCCCTTCAACAGGAAGGTTTGATTTTTTACCGCCTTCGGCGTGTATGGGAAGTGGGGAGCTTTGACACTATTAAGAGCATCTTTCGCCAGTTTGAAATCAGCCAGTGTTTTTGTCTTGATTGTGATTTTATCAGCGGTCACTCTCTTAACTTCAAAGTTATCTATTTTATGTTCGGCTGCCAATAACCAAACCATATCTCCTCCACGCTGCCCAAAAACGTTGATTGGAGGAACTTTCTCATTTACATTATTATTTTTAATAGGAGAACTAGCAGACACACCGGTTGGCTTCTTCTCCTTCTCCTTATTTTTTGATTTTAAAAATTCAATGAAAATATTACTACTATCAATATTACCTATGCTATCGTGGCACTCCATCTCGATGTCCATATTATCGTTCGTTGCAGTCAGCTCCGCATAATAATTGGAGCTGTCGTTCGCTCCTCCTGCGCTTAGGATATTTTCAGCATCATGGATTGATGTCTTGCTCGTGCGATTTTGTTTTATATATTTGAGTCTTCTGCGCTGGTACTGTTTTTTCGTTGGTCTTGCTTGTTGTTGTTTCCTTTTTCTCATTCTTCTTAGTTATGGTTCTTCTTTGCCGGACGTATTCTGTGGCTTCATCACTTTTGGTTTGCTCACATTTGATAATGTCCGGACTATATCCTCCAAACTTTGTATACGGAGCTTCAACTCATCGTTTTGTTTCGTAACGCTTGCGTTTTCCCTGGTTACTTTTTCGTACTCTTCGCTTGAAAGCGTAATACGCTTGCCATACTCAGAGCTGTCTTGTTATTTTCCGCTTTATGATTTTATCATTTGTCATTTTAGAAATGCCTGGCTCTGGGTCCCCCACCGGTGGGAAGCCGTCGGGCTCCTCCATTTCCCTGGTGAAAAAAACTTTTCTTCTTTTTTGAAACTTTCTCGTAGGTAAAATCCAGATACTCGATAAATTGTTCGAATAGTTCGACGATGTAATGTTTTTTCTAAAATTACTTTCTAATTGACGTTTTTAAAAATTATTTTAATTTATAAAAATTCTTGACAAGAGCGAATGAAAAACTAGACGTAGAATTTTTAATATCAGCTTTTATTCTAAAATATGTAATTTGATACAATTTTATTTTCAAATCGAAAGCTTCATCGATGCACTTGTAGATTTTCACCTAAGTTAGAACTCATTTCAAAAATAAGGGAAATATGTAAATTAAGTTTTTGTAAAAAAAAATTTTACATCACCCTCAGTCAGTACCTGTCTGTTCTTTCGTTAGTGCGTTATAGCAAGTTTTCTCAGGAAATTGAGAAGCTGGAGTCATCAAATTTTGTCAACAACTCAGAAGTTGCTGGTAAAGTCATAAAGTGGAAAAAAATTTCAAAGCATTTTAAGGGGGGGTCTCCTCATATAAGGATGTGATCCAGTATAAGCTTTTTTGCATCGAAGACAGTCGAGTAAGATATCAAATGAAATGTCTTGAGAAGGTCTTTCAATATCAGTCGTTAAAATTGATTAACATATCTTGTTATTTTTATCACAATCGAACTGTACTCGGTGAAGTTGTAATTATTTGACCTTGCATACACACAGCAACAACAATGCGCAATTCTCATAGTCTACAGGCTTTTGATCCAACCAGGTGCTACTTGTTTTTGCTCTAGTACTACAGCTCTTTCCGGGCCTTCGTTTAGAGATAGTTAGAGAATCTCATTATCTTGATTGGATGTATCGGCACTCAAGAAGGTGATATGGTCAGTACCATAGTTTGGCCGTGTGTCCGCCGACCCAGCTGCGATACGTTCTGATTTTAAATCAGTGCGTATCATAACTGATCGAGCTTGGAGTCCGTCCGAAGAATGACTAGAAACAAATCTTGTTATCCCCAACGGATTCCAAACCAGGAACTTGAGGCTTACGCAGCGACTACTAGATGCTACATTAACTATGGAAATTTTTTTTAAACTTCAGTAAATATGAATAACTTAAATGCTTTTGATCCCTTGTACATATTTGCTATATTAATACAAATTAACGGCCGTTTGAATTGGATCAACACATTATTTCTTTTAAACGTGTGATTTAACATAAATATCATAGAAGTTTCTTGAGGTTTTACATTTTTTACGTAATATAAATGACTGTATTTCATAGGATGAGTACAAAATCTTTCGGATAGGAGCTTAATTTTTTTAACTTAACTTATCTGTCTCAAGGTGTTATAGGTTTGCAGAGATCCTTTTTAAGTGGAGAGAGAGGAAGCGAAAAGGAATACTAGAAAAGCGACCGCCTGAATTTAATTTGCTAAAACTAGGAGTTCTTTGATATTGATCGGCCTTACTTTAGGAATTATTGATTGGCCATAAGTCGACTCAGAGATGAGACGCCTGAAGTAGCCTTATCAGCAAATTGCCCTGATTTACTCAGAGAAACTCATCTTTCCCAACCCCAGGTAGTTAACTGCTAGTTTTGATTTAGCCAACACCTCTTTAATACTAGTCACCCTGACTCTGGGGATTCTCTTCTTTGCCAGAATGATCACTTCCATTTTTCCACTGCTAAGTAGATTCCGCAAACATTCATCCAATCCCTCACTTAACGCACTAGTATACATAACCTATGTTACACTCTTTCAATTTTACGCAAGGAGACTAGCACTACAACATTATCTGCACAGGCAACCAAGCGCGACTCATTTGGTAGATCAAGACTCAGTAGAAGATGTTCCATAGATGTGGGCCAGGGTTGGAACCTTGCAGGAAGTAGTAGAGGAAAATATAATGAACATCGAGAATTTGATGGTTACTGCTGTAACCGCTACCGAAGTGACCGAAGTAAGCCCACCAAATGATCACGGCAGAAAAAGGAAGTAGTCAACAGATAAACGAAGCGCGGTTGTGTGATTTCGCCGCCACAATAAAAAATATGGCCGATACAAGCCGATAACCTTTCTCAATAAAGAAAAAAGGCTAAAGCAGGAGACGTACTTTAAAGAATAAAATCAGTATGCGAATCGCCAAAAATCAGCAAAGGTGTTAAGAATGGGCTCCTTAAAGTAGAAGAGCTCATAGACTGCATAGAGCATTACGAGAGGAGCTGGTTAAAGGCCAAAGAGGACCAGAAGGCTGAATAAGAGCTATCTGCACGTGACCTTTAAGCTTAGTCCTCAACGCTTCTTTACCCTTCAGCTCTTCTTCAGCTTTCTGGTCCCCTTTGGCCTTTAACTAGCTCCTCGGGTAATGCTCTATGCAGTCTACGAGCTCCTCTACTTCAAAGAGCCCATTCTTAACACCTTTGCTGATTCGCGATTCGCATACTGATTTTATTCTTTAAAGTACGTCTCCTGCTTTAGCCTTTTTTCTTTATTGAGAAAGGCTATCGTTTTATTGAAAAGAGTGGCGTCTAGCTCAATCGGAGGAGATCGGGATGGAAGAAGGCAGAAAGATGCACTTGATGGGCGTAGAATGCTAGATCAGGGTTTCCAGACAGTGCTGACAAAAGGAACGAAGAGAGCCGCAATGAAAATCATTCAAAAACTTCCAGAAAATAGAGTTTGTTCGAGAAAAGAGTCAACGCTTACTCAACAATTGGCAGTAGTCTTGGGCAAATTGCACGATGGGAAGGTGGACTGCGCACCTCATCTTGGACCTGAGATCGTGGCTAAATAGAAAGCATGGTGAGACTGAAGTCTATCTGACCTAGATTTTGAGTTGACATGGATGTTTTCAGTCTTACCCGCACAAAATTGGTAAGTTATGGTCCCCCGATTGTTAGTTTTGCCCGGAAGAGGAAGACTGTAATGATTTGTGGGTGGAATATTTCTGTTGAGGACTGCAGTGGTGGTCTGCTGCTTCAGCGAGCGAAAATTAGTGCTACGTTGGAAATAACCTTGTCTGGGGATGCGTAAATGTTCTAACAAGCTAGCTTTGCGGTATCCTGGAGCGGGTTCATTTCCTACAGCATAAGGGCCCACTACAAAATATTTTTCGCACTTACAATTGTTTCAGATTACCGGATCAACCAAAAGATGCAGAAGCGATTGAACTTCTCTAGGTGTCAATGGCCAAGGTAACCTACCGATAGGAATTACGACGGCAAATAACCGGATAGCCGCGCGCGAGACTTAAAGTGATTTCGTTCTAGTGGAGGACACTCACGGCCCTCAAATAAGAGTGAGGCATCCAGGCGGTGACGGTTCCTCCACGCGCCCCTTCCAATCGGATCAACATCCAAAAACTGACTCCTTGGCCTTTTTCGGATGTGGAAGGTCAAGCATCCCTGCGAGAGCACCCGTAACAGCGGAAAAAGGGGGAGAGCTCATAGGATGGCTAGCTCATGAGTGGAGGGGCTAGCCAACGTGGTGTGTCCTATACCTGTGTTGGCTTCTAAACGGAAAGACGGAATTTTTTCCTCCTTTGATTTATTCATTTTCATTCTCTCTCTTTTTTTTAGAATCTGAAATTAATCATTTATTCGCGAAAATGTATATGTATGTATGGTTATGTGATCATAGAAAAATTAGAACATTGATTGCTCCAAAACCATATAAATTAATTATCAAAGTATGAATATTATGTTCATACAACTTACTTTAAACAATCTGAAACTATCTAATTCGTAGTAATGTCAAAGTTATCATAGTTGGATCTCATATAAATTATTATACATCGTAGTCTCCTTTAAAAGATCGTAAAATTATTAAAATTCAAAAAAATATCAATTTATAATACAAACAAGAATAATACATGGTATTTATCCACTCCTTCGACGAGCGCTCATAGTTGGTGGGGGGTGTAAGAGTGCCTGAAAACTTGAACAATTACATTTAAAGTTCCCGATAACAAAAAAATATTTTTAAACGATGCAAAGCACTAGACTTTTAACCCTCACTGTTCATTAAAAGGAACCGTAGCACAATCAAAATAGGGTTTATTTAGAATCTTAACATTTAAAATGTTCTCAAATCCTAAATAAATAAGATTTAACGAATTCTTGTCTAGTTGAAAGTTTATCATCCATTGCCATAAACATGTCACCATCATATAATTGCGAGCAACTCAGCTGCTAGATACTTCGACAGAAATTATGAACGCATCTTCATTCGAATTTGTATCACTAGGTTTCCGCTCACGTGTTTTAGCTTAGCAAAGGCATTTCAAGGTGTTAATATTTATGCAGTAGCGAATTCGTTCAGGAAATATTCTTTTCATACCTCGTTTCAAGCATTAACTGTATCTTATTTAGCTTGTCACACCATAAGTACTGTACTCATATAATCACAACTGAATACTTGTTTGAACAATAGTGGTGCGTGTTACTGTAACAAATGGTTCATAACGTGCGTTAATCGTTCACAAATCACATGTGTTTGTTTCATATTTCAAACTTTATTTTAAACTTACGATACTCGATCAGCAGCATCTAGTGATATACCTCATCTTTACTTGTTTTCATTTTCAATGTACACTTCCAACACGAACTGTGCTGTCGAATTCTGAATTTCAATTAACTAAATTTGTTGTTTATTATTAGGTATTTTTCCAAATGCATTCATCTAAAGTCAACTGTCGCCCATTTCTCTTGTACTGGGAGAAAACTACCGTCTTCCGACAAAATTTTCCGTTTTCCAGTGGCTTTCTCGTGACAAGGCTGACATCATTTCCTTCTCACAGGGGTACCGGTTTTTGCGATGCGATAGAATACCACTCCCACTTGAACAACCGTTCACAAAAAGCACTCACTCCGCTTCCGCTCTCCGTCACGCAAAATTTCTTTTCCATTCTCCAACCACCGTCATCGCTCGCGATCAGCTTGGAACTGCCGTTGTCGCCAACCGCAAAGCTACTCCTTGTCGACGGGACCAAACTCTCACCTCTCGTTCTCGCGTTCATGCCAATAATTTTTAAACCGTTTTATTTTTCTTTTGTATTTACAATTTTAAATCGTAAACATAACTATTGCATATTTTCGAGAACAAGTTGAAAATTTATTCGAACAACATTGAGAAAACAACATCCAGAAATTGAGCCGGTGCGGTGGTGATAATGTGTTGGTGCTTCAGGGAATATTGAAATGATTTACATTTTTTTCAAATGACCCGACAAATTCACACTCAGCACAAGTATCTGTGTGGGTATCATTCTTCTTCATTTTCTTTACAATCCAAACTCTGTTCATATGTAACTGGAATAGTAATTGCTCCATTATCTGCTGGAGCGGCAGTAGCAGCTTCTATATTCAATGCATCTTTCGACTTGCCGGGTTGTAGTAAGTTTCCACTTGTGAAAATGCTTTGAAAGTTCGGGTTAATAGTATGAAAGCCATTCGAATCGGAAACTACTGAGCTCTGTAAATCAAATCAATCATTCTGCAACTGTATAACAGTTAAGTTGATTTCCATTTTTTAGGGTTTTGTACTAAAATACAAAAAAAAAAAACTTTGTGGAAAGGTCAGAAGTGGTGACTTCTTGAAAGTTCAAGGGTGGAAAATTTTTCAAAGGGGTTTAAGGAGGGTCTCCCCATATAGGGAGGTGACCCTTTAAAAACATTTTTTCACCATTGGTAGTCGAATAGGGTTTCGTTGGAAAGGTCTCAATGAGATCTTTTCAAAACAAGTCTTAAAATTGCCTTGCCAGTACGGAGAGGGGCAGGGGAAGGGGAAATGTACGAACTTTTCGCGTACCCCCCTCGCGATTGGACACCTTTCATCCGAAAAATCTGAAAAAAATCATGAATGTAGGCCTTTATGAGTACAACAACAACAAATACATGAGAAGTCGAAATTCACTCAACTTTGTTAGTAATAGTATGATTTATCGATTTTACGTTTTCTTGAACAAAATCTTAACGGTACCCTCGAATTCAATAAAATTCAGTACATAGATGATCTTTTATAAGATCAATCTGTTCTGAAAGTTTCATAAAGATCGAGTGGTATTTAACGAAGTTATAGCGATTTGAATTTTCCTGTATTACTATGGAACAATATGCGCGATATTACTATGGAAACATATTGCTATGGAGCCATATTCGCTTTTTACCGACTCAGACACTACAGGTTTGCTAGGATTTGCATGAAAATTTCAGGAATGATAGGTTTCATGAGTATCTTTGAGAATTGGTTGAGCTAGTAGTATCAGTAATCGTAAAGCAAAACAGAGGCTGTTTTAAATGCGAAGATTGAATAATTTTGAGTTATTTTTCCCCAGCTTCAACGTTTAAGGTGCATGCTTTTAATACTTAGTTCAATTTAATGAATGAATGAAAATGAGTATTTAAAATAAATACTCATAGCGGAAACAAGTTGAGGAGGCAGGAGAGAGCTCCTAGCAAAAGCGCTTTGTAACCATTCTGGGATTCGAAAAAAATGGCCAGGAATCGATGATTACAGTACAGGAGAGTGGCCCCTGAAAAAAAATCAATCAATCAATCAAAAGCGCTTTATTTAATACTAATCGTTATAAATTTTAAAAGAATATAAAGCAAATTCCAAACAATAAAAAACTTAATGGCCCAAATGGCTCTCTAAATTTGTACGTTATCATTACACATTTAAAAAAAAAAAAACTATAGCAAATTCAAATCAATGAAGATTATTACATATTTTTTAAATTTAATTGGAAAAAGGAGAAAAAACCAACCAACACTATTCTAAAATTATTTATAATCTTAACACTACAGTGAACTTTGATCCTACACCTAATATGTTTTAACTTAATTCTAGTAAATGCTATCAAAAACTTTATCTTATACTTAAAAAAATCTATAACAATGTTCCTAACCTAAGCGTTTTACCTTATCTCTAACCTAATATAATAAACATAATATAAACCTAACCTATACCTAATTTTTAACAAAAATAAACAACAACACTAAATGTAGCAATAATGAGCTGAAACTCAAAAACTTAATAACGAAAAACACCAAAACTGAAAATATACACGAATAATTGAGACATTGTCATTCAGCGACCAATACCTAGATTGCCCCGTCTCAACTCGATTAGCCTGAACGAATCTAGCAAATGAGTACCTCCATTGGAACTGTTGGTCTCGTGAACTCAAATTAGGAGGATATTTTATCTTCTTATCGGTGGCCCCTCGATATATGTGATATATGACTGGGACGCCGTCAGAATCAAAAACATATCGATTCATGTCCAAATACACGAAGGCTTCTGGAGGAATGAAGCCAGTAGCGAGGCAAGTCGCTATATACCCGTCTGTAGGGTGGAACGGCTGTGAAATCCAAGGGTTTTCACTCACAGTCACAGATCTTGCGATATGATTCCGAAGAAGTTTCAATATGAAAATATCGAGTCTAGTCACTTCAGCAGTTTGATAAATTCTTCTATTCGATATATAATGTTTCCAATCCGTCTCAGGCTTTCTGTACAAACCAGTACATGCACGAAGACATTTCCTTTCGAAAACTCTTAATTTTTCCATAGTACTAGCACTCTGGTTGTACCAGATCTGACATCCATATGTCAAAACTGGTCTAACCAATGTCTTGTAACAGATAATTTTGACCTTTTGATCAATGTTTCTGGAATGAAAGAGCTTTCGAAGGGCCATGACTACTTTTAGTGCCTTACTGAGCATGGTTTTCACATGTTCAGTATAGTACAGATACTGATCGAGATGAACAACGAGGTATCGAACACAGGATTTATGTGGAACCCGTCAAGACTACCCTCACCAGCCATGATGTGGAAATCTTTCCAATTACGTTTCAGGTCTTGACTGACCCCCTGCAGCGTTGTCCAAAACAAGATTGTTTCACACTTCTGCGCATTGATTTTCATTCGCCAATTGTCAGTGTACAGCTGTACATCATTGAACATTTTTCGGAGATTGCTCTGAACTATTGTAGCTTTTCGGTCTGCCGTATAGATGATCAGATCATCAGCAAACGCTACCAATGATCGCGTTGGCGAGACGTTAAAATCAAAGCCGTTCAATAGCTTGCGAATGAAGATTGAAAAGAGCAGAGGCGCAGTAACTGTTCCCTGCTGTAGACCATTCAAGACCTTGAACTCGCGCATTGTTGTCAGATTTCCATCAGTTACAACAAACGATTTCCCGTATAACATATTACACATCATGGCGATAAGGTGTCTGGGGAACTTGTTCTGAAGGAGTTTAAAAATAAGTCCATCTAACCATACCGTATCAAAGGCTTTCTCCATATCAATGAGACATGCTCCAACACATTATCTATCATTTAGTTTCCAACAGATGTCTGAGGTTACTTTCGTTATTGCATGTGTGGTCGAATGCCTGGCACGAAAACCAAATTGGCAATTCGGCATCAACTCATTTTCCTCAATGTGGGCGTTTAATGCTCTGTTGAGTATCACTTCAAACACCTTGCTGATGTTAGGCAGCAAGCTAATTGGGCGATAGCTTTTGGGGCATGAAGATTCTTTTCCTTTCTTCAAGATCGGAAATACCTTAGCATTTTTCCACTCATTTGGGAAATATGAATTGCTCAACATGTTGTTGAGCAATATGCAATAGTTCCTAATAGCAACCTCAGGCAAATGTCGGAGAACTACATTTGGAATACCATCAGTACCACATGATTTCTTGTTGTTTATCCTGTGAAATACGAAACACAAGACTTCATAGCTGACAAAATAATCAACAAAATTCAAGCTCGGTATGAGGTCAGATGTTAATGTTTCATTGAAATGAAGAATTGATTGGCCGTTCAGGCTTGATTTGAAGTCGGAAACTTTTGCTTCAACGACCTCTGAAAATATTTCATTCCCTCTCTCAGGGTTTGGTAGATGAACCTATTCGAAATGTGTTCCAATCAGGGCAAGTTTATGCAATCGCTCACATATAATCCTGTTTCCATTTCTATCCGGAGTTGTACTATCAATTTCGACACTAGCCCTATCGAGAAGATTTATCTCATCACTAGTGACTTCAAGATTCGATATCTTCACTCGAGACTTCTTGCGGAATATGCTATTCACTTATGTGAACACGCCATCTTAGTTCTGTTGGCTAATCCCCTCAATTTTTCCGCACATTGATTGCTGACCTCATTCCTGAAGTATGACCGGATTAAGTTCCGGACATTCTTCAGGTGTAGTTTCAACAAAGCCAACGAGGGATGGTTGTGGTCCAAAAATCGTCGATAAGAATTGTTGACGCGTGTGAGAAGAAGGCTTTTCAATCTTTTCAACCTTGCGATGGTTGGTATTTCATATCCTTCCATATTGTTTCGATGTTTAATCTTGGGAACGACTTTCTCAATCGTTTCTAACGTCAGCTTCTCTAACTTCGACAAATAGATATCTATTTCATCGTTAGTTAGATTCCTGTCATTAGGAACCATTGAGCAAGAGTTGTCACTATCAGAAGGGGGACATTGCTTCTGGTACTCCCGATTAAACTTCTTTTGAAACTTTCCCCAGTCTGTTTTTTTGAAATTCAACATATGATGATGAATGAGGAAGAAATCATCCCTTTGATGATTGATTTCCATTACGATTGCGTTGTGGTCGGTATCGTAAGAAAGCACCTGCAGGAGGACTATTAAAGCTGAACTCGTGTCTTGCGTCAGCAATGCAGAGTTCCAAATATGAATTTGTCCTAGGGTATGTTGGGAACTCCGACCCTTATAAATTGCACCTGTATTCAATTTGGTTCTCTGTTATCCACGATTTCAGGAACACACCTCTTGGATTATTGGTGGCGTTCAGCCATGATGTTTGCTTGGCGTTCAGGTCACCAGCAAGAATATAATAGTTATGCAGCCTGTTCAATTCGAGTATTTCGAACAAGGAATTGAGCTCCTCCTTGAGCTTGAGAACAGTTCCACCAGTTGCATAGGCAGAGATAACGAAGAGGCTATCCCCACCTGGCAGTGAGATTTTGATAACGGACACTTCAAGAAATCCAAGGATTTTGAATTGGACTTTTTCAATATTTTTGAAACAATAGGGTCTTCGAACCAATATCCCGGTGCCACCTCCCCCATCACCCATTACCCTATCGTTTCTTACAAATTCAAAATCCTTGAATGTCATGGAGTGCCATGAATTGAGGTGGATTTCAGTGAAAAGCATGATGTCAGGCTTTTGCTTAACAATGAATTCAAGGAGATAATCACGCCAATGTAGTGTAACAATGGAGTTGACGTTGATCGAGATGAGACAAATCCTATCCATGGGAATGTGACTGGATGACAAACTATTTTGAAGCATGTTGGCCTAAACGTTGAAAAACGAAATTGATTTTTTGGTGTTGTTTATTAATTCTGTCTGAAAGAGATTCAAGCTGTTGGTAGATTTTGAGAAGCAGCTCATTGTTGCCACCCACATTATTTATTTTATTTACATTGTTGTCTGCTGGTCCTCTAGCAGCAAATGCAAATGATACCCCGGGTTTGACGAAGTTGGGAGGTAACAAATTGTGATTTACTTTGGTTTGTTTTGGGGAAAATTTAACTCTTACATCTTGATACCGAGGGCATCCTCGATATGGTGCTGGATGACCAAATATACCGCAATTAACACAATACGATTTTTCTTTTGGCTTCATCTGAGCAAATTTGCATTCACCGGGGGCGTGAATATTTTGCATTTAACATAGCGATAGTGCATAATTGGCAGGCGAATGACTGAATCTTTGGCACCTGTAACACTGGTTGACCTCAGTTTCTTGGAGGCGTTCCCACCTCACAACTCTAAAGTTTAAGTACCTTACCTGTTGGAGGGCACTCGGACTGTTATCGTTAGAAATTTGGATCAAATAAAATGGTAATATTTTACCTTCAACAGTTGATCTCCTTGTAGCAAAATTTTTCACACAGATGAACTTAACAGCTGGTGCTGCCTCCTGCAACATTTCAAGGAGATCAACTGTATTCTCCCCACAGTCCAAGCTCTTCAACAGGAAGGTTTGATTTTTTTCCGCCTTCGGCGTGTATGGGAAATGAGTAGCTTTGACACTATTAAGACCATCTTTCGCCAGTTTGAAATCAGCCAGTGTTTTTCTCTTGATTGTGATTTTATCAGCGGTCACTCTCTTAACTTCAAAGTTATCCATTTTATGTTCGGCTGCCAATAACCGAACTATATCTCCTCCACGCTGCCCAAAAACGTTAATTGGAGGAACTTTTTGATTTTTAATAGAAGAACCAGCAGACACACCGGTTGGCTTCTTCTCCTTCTCCTTATTTTTTGATTTTAAAAATTCAATGAAATTATTACTACTATCAATATTACCTATGCTATCGTGGCACTCCATCTCGATGTCCATATTATCGTTCGTTGCAGTCAGCTCCGCATAATAATTGGAGCTGTCGTTCGCTCCTCCTGCGCTTAGGATATTGTCAGCATCATGGATTGATGTCTTGCTCGTGCAATTTTGTTTTATACATTTGAGTCTTCTACGCTGGTACTGTTTTTTCGTTGGTCTTGCTTGTTGTTGTTTCCTTTTTCTCATTCTTCTTAGTTATGGTTCTTCTTTGCCGGACGTATTCTGTGGCTTCATCACTTTTGGTTTGCTCGCATTTGATAATGTCCGGACCATATCCTCCAAACTTTGTATACGGAATTTCAACGCATCGTTTTGTTTCGTAACCCCTGCGTTTTCCCTGGTTACTTTTTCGTACTCTTCGCTTGAAAGCGTAATACGCTTGCTATGCTCAAAGCTGTCTTGTTTGCTTTTCCGCTTTATGATCTTATCATTTGTCATTTTAGAAATGCCTGGGTCTGGGTCCCCCACCGGTGGGAAGCCGTCGGGCTCCTCCATCCCCCTGGTGAAAAAAACTTTTCTTCTTTTTTGAAACTTTCTCGCAGGTAAAATCCAGATACTCGATAAATTGTTCGAATAGTTGCACGATGTAATGTTTTTTTTTTTTAAATTACTTTCTAATTGACGTTTTTAAAAATTATTTTAATTTGTAAAAATAATTGACAGGAGCGAATTAAAAACACGTCTACACACAACGAGTGCTAGACGTAGAATTTTTAATATCAGCTCTTATTCTAAAATATGTAATTTGATACAATTTTATTTTCAAATCGAAAGCTTCATCGATGCATTTGTAGATTTCCACCTAAGTTAGAACTCTTTTCAAAAATAAGGGAAATATGTAAATTAAGTTTTTGTAAGAAAAATTGTTTACATCATCCTCAGTCAGTACCTGTCTGTTCTTTCGTTAGTGCGTTATAGCAAGTTTTCTCTGGAAATTGAGAAGCTGGAGTCATCAAATCTTGTTAACAACTCAGAAATTGCTGGTAAAGTCATAAAGTGGAAAAAAATTTCAAAGCATTTTAAGGGGGGGTTTCCTCATATAAGGATGTGATCCAGTATAACCTTTTTTGCATCGAAGACAGTCGAGTAAGATATCAAATGAAATGTCTTGAGAAGGTCTTTCAATATCAGTCGTTAAAATTGGTTAACCTTTCTTGTTATTTTTATCACAATCGAACTGTACTCGGTGAAGTTGTAATTATTTGACCTTGCATACACACAACAACAACAATGCGCAATTCTCATAGTCTACATGCTTTTGATCCAACCAGGTGCTACTTTTTTTGCTCTAGTACTACAGCTCTTTCCGGGCCTTCGTTTAGAGATAGTTAGAGAATCTCATTATCTTGATTGGATGTATCGGCACTCAAGAAGGTGATATGGTCAGTAGCATATTTTGGCCGTGTGTCCGCCGACCCAGCTGCGAAACGTTCTGATTTTAAATCAGTGCGTATCATAACTGATCGAGCTTGTAGTCCGTCCGAAGAATGACTAGAAACAAATCTTGTTATCCCCAACGGATTCCAAACCAGGAACTTGAGGCTTATGCAGCGGACTACTAGATGCTACATTAACTATGGAAATTTTTTTTAAACTTCAGTAAATATGAATAACTTAAATGCTTTTGATCCCTTGTACATATTTGCTATATTAATACAAATTAACGGCCGTTTGAATTGGATCAACACATTATTTCTTTTAAACGTGTGATTTAACATAAATATCGTAGAAGTTTCTTGAGTTTTTACATTTTTTACGTAATATAAATGACTGTATTTCATAGGATGAGTACAAAATCTTTCGGATAGGAGCTTAATTTTTTTAACTTAACTTATCTGTCTCAAGGTGTTATAGGGTTGCAGAGATCCTTTTTAAGTGGAGAGAGAGGAAGCGAAAAGGAATACTAGAAAAGCGATCGCCTGAATTTAATTTGCTAAAACTAAGAGTTCTTCGATATAGATCGGCCTTACTTTAGGAATTATTGATTGGCCATAAGTCGACTCAGAGATGAGACGCCTGAAGTAGCCTTATAAGCAAATTGCCCTGGTTTCGTCAGAGAAACTCATCTTTCCCAACCCCAGGTACTTAACTGCTGGTTTTGATTTAGATAATACTTCTTTAATACTAGTCACCCTGACTCTGGGGATTCTCTTCTTTGCCAGAATGATCACTTCCATTTTTCCACTGCTAAGTAGGTTCCGCAAACATTCATCCAATCCCTCACTTAACGCACTAGTATACATAACCTATGTTACACTCTTTCAATTTTACGCAAGGTGACTAGCACTACAACATTATCTGCACAGGCAACCAAGCGTGACTCATTTGGTAGATCAAGACTCAGTAGAAGATGTTCCATAGATGTGGGCCAGGGTTGGAACCTTGCAGGAAGTATTAGAGGAAAATATAATGAACATCGAGAATTTGATGGTTACTGCTGTAACCGCTACCGAAGTGACCGAAGTAAGCCCACCAAATGATCACGGCAGAAAAAGGAAGTAGTCAACAGACAAACGAAGCGCGGTTGTGTGATTTCGCCGCCACGATAAAAAATATGGCCGATACAAGCCGATAACCTTACTCAATAAAGAAAAAAGACTAAAGCAGGAGACGTACTTTAAAGAATAAAATCAGTATGCGAATCGCCAAAAATCAGCAAAGGTGTTAAGAATGGGCTCCTTAAAGTAGAAGAGCTCATAGACTGCATAGAGCATTACAGGAGGAGCTGGTTAAAGGCCAAAGAGGACCAGAAGGCTGAATAAGAGCTATCTGCACGTGACCTTTAAGCTTAGTCCTCAACGCTTCTTTACCCTTCAGCTCTTTTTCAGCCTTCTGGTCCCCTTTGGCCTTTAACCAGCTCCTTGGGTAATGCTCTATGCAGTCTACGAGCTCCTCCACTTCAAGGAGCCCATTCTTAACACCTTTGTTGATTCGCGATTCGCATACTGATTTTATTCTTTAAAGTACGTCTCCTGCTTTAGCCTTTTTTCTTTATTGAGAAAGGTTATCGTTTTATTGAAAAGAGTGGCGTCTAGCTCAATCGGAGGAGATCGGGATGGAAGAAGGCAGGAAGATGCACTTGATGGGCGTAGAATGCTAGATCAGGGTTTCCAGGCAGTGCTGACAAAATGAAAGAAGAGAGCCGCGATGAAAATCATTCAAAAACTTCTAGAAAATAGAGTTTGTACGAGAAAAGAGTCAACGTTTACTCAGCAATTGGCAGTAGTCTTGGGTGAATTGCACGATGGGAAGGTGGAGTGCGCACCTCATCTTGGACCTGAAATCGTGGCTAAATAGAAAGCATGGTGAGATTGAAGTCTATCTGGCCTAGATTTTGAGTTAACATGGGTGTTTTCAGTCTTACCTGCACAAAATTGGTAAGTCATGGTCCCCCGATTGTTAGTTTTGCCCAGAAGAGGAAGACTGTAATGATTTGTGGGTGGTATATTTCTGTTGAGGACTGCAGTGGTGGTCTGCTGCTTCAGTGAGCAAAAATTAGTGCTACAGTGGAAATAACCTTGTCTGGGGATGCGTAAATGTTCTAACAAGCTAGCTTTGCGGTATCCTGGAGCGGGTTCATTTCCTACAGCATAAGGGCCCACTACAAAATACTTTTCGCACTTACAATCGTTTCAGATTACCGGATCAACCAAAAGATGCAGAAGCGATTGAACTTCTCTAGGTGTCAATGGCCAAGGTAACCTACCGATAGGAATTACGACGGCGAATAACCGGATAGCCGTGCGCGAGACTTAAAGTGATTTCGATCTAGTGGAGGACACTCACGGCCCTCAAATAAGAGTGAGGCATCCAGGCGGTGACGGTTCCTCCACGCGCCCCTTCCAATCGGATCAAAATCCAAAAACTGACTCCTTGGCCTATATCGGATGTGGAAGGTCAAGCATCCCTGCGAGAGCACCCGTAACAGCGGAAAAAGGGGGAGAGCTCGAAGGATGGCTAGCTCATGAGTGGAGGGGCTAGCCAACGTGGTGTGTCCTATACCTGTGCTGGCTTCTAAACGGAAAGACGGAATTTATACCTCCTTTGATCTATTCATTTTCATTCTCTCTCTATTTTTTTAGAATCTGAAATTAATCATTTATTCGCGAAAATGTATATGTATGTATGGTTATGTGATCATAGAAAAATTAGAACATCGATTGCTTCAAAACCATATAAATTTATTATCAAAGTATGAATATTATGTTCATACAACTTAGTTTAAACAATCTGAAACTATCCAATTCGTAGTAATGTCAAAGCAATCATAGTTAGATCTCATATATATTATTATACATCGTAGTCTCCTTTAAAAGATCGTAAAATTATTAAAATTCAAAAAAATATCAATTTATAATACAAACAAGAATAATACATGGTATTTATCCACTCCTTCGACGAGCGCTCATAGTTGGTGGGGGGTGTGAGAGTGCCTGAAAACTTGAACAATTACATTTAAAGTTCCCAATAACAAAAAAATATTTTTAAACGATGCAAAGCACTAGACTTTTAACCCTCACTGTTCATTAAAAGAGACCGTAGCACAATCAAAATAGGGTTTATTCCGAATCTTAAAATTTAAAATGCTCACAAATCCTAAATAAATAAGATCTAACGAATTCTTGTCTAGTTGAAAGTTTATCATCCATTGCCATAAACATGTCACCATCATATAACTGCGAGCAAGTTAGCTACTAGATACTTCGACAGAAATTATGAGCGCATCTTCATTCGAATTTGTATCACTAGGTTTCCGCTCACGTGTTTTAGCTTAGCAAAGGCATTTCAAGGTGTTAATATTTATGCAGTAGCAAATTCGTTCAGGAAATATTCTTTTCATACCTCGTTTCAAGCATTAACTGTATCTTATTTAGCTTGTCACACCATAAGTACTGTACTCATATAATCACAACTGAATACTTGTTTGAAAAATAGTGGTGCGTGTTACTGTAACAAATGGTTCATAACGTGCGTTAATCGTTCACAAATCACATGTGTTTGTTTCATATTTCAAACCTTTGAGGAACGGAACAAATGGAGAGGCTATGCTCATATAAGCTCCATAGAAAATGATGCGACCACCTTCTGAGCATGATTGTCATTTCATTTCCAATAATTTCCACAATTTCTCCTCTCGAGAGCCAGATTGTCAGTTTGACGACTAAACATGGACGCGAAATTTACCTGGCGCGTGAGATACGATTCGGAATTTAGTCGTTTTTTCGGTTCGAGAACGTGTCCGGAGGTACATATTGACTGTAGTGAAAGTAATATTACACCTGGTTTAGGGATAACAACATTTTAAGGAGTGACATTGTAAATCGGAGCGAGGAACTCAATTAAAAGTGTAATGTGCGTTATCGCTAGAAAACGATGGGTTATCGATACGACAGTGTTTTCTATCCTAAGTGGCCGTAATGCTTTATTTGTATTCAATGCTATTTTCTTGTTCTGTGAAGTGTTATTTGCAATAAAACCATATTTACGAGTGCATAAGCGTTTGTTTACTTTCTTGTGACAACCCATTGGGTTCCCCTTAACTAGCTTTAGAATCACGGTCGCAGGGGTAGGTGCAAAAAGACACGTAGTTAGGCAGGCGGTCGCAGGGGTAGTTGCGACAACGTGTACACATGGATGTCCACTCCGGTTTTATCTTGTTCCTCAGTTTCAAACTTTATTTTAAACTTACGATACTCGATCAGCAGCATCTAGTGATATACCTCATCTTTACTTGTTTTCATTTTCAATGTACACTTCCAACACGAACTGTGCTGTCGAATTCTGAATCTCAATTAACTAAATTTGTTGTTTATTATTAGGTATTTTTCCAAACGCATTCATCTAAAGTCAACTGTTGCCCATTTCTCTTGTACTGGGAGAAAACTACCGTCTTCCGACAAAATTTTCCATTTTCCAGTGGCTTTCTCGTGACAAGGCTGACATCATTTCCTTCTCACAGGGGTACCGGTTTTTGCGATGCGATAGAATACTGGCTTTGCTCGAGCAACTTCATCCTCTTCGACAATTTGTTGCTTAGTTATGTAATTTGGCTGGGCTACAGATGAGGGATGGAAAGAACTGCGCAACAAAATTAGTCCGTCCGTCCGTCTGTATGTCACAGCACTTTTTCTCCGAAACTATAGAAGCTACAGTAATGAAACTTTGTGGAAAGGTCAGAAGTGGTGACTTCTTGAAAGTTCAAGGGTGGAAAATTTTTCAAAGGGGTTTAAGGGGGGTCTCCCCATATAGGGAGGTGACCATTCAAAAAAAATTTTTCACCATTGGTAGTCGAATAGGGTGTCGTTGGAAAGGTTTCAATGAGATCTTTTCAAAACTTAAAATTGCCTTACCAGTACCGAGAGGGGCAGGGGAAGGGGAAATGTACGAACTTTTCGCGTACCCCCCTCCCCCTCGCGATTGGACACCTTTCATCCGAAAAATCTGAAAAAAATCATGAATGTAGGCCTTTACAACAACAAATACATGAGAAGTCGAAATTCACTCAACTTTGTTAGTAATAGTATGATTTATCGATTTTGCGTTTTCTTGAATAATCTCTTCAGTACATAGATAATCTTTTATAAGATCAATCTGTTCTGAAAGTTTCATAAAGATCGAGTGGTATTTAACGAAGTTATAGCGATTTGAATTTTCCTGTATTACTATGGAACAATATGCGCCATATTACTATGGAAACATATGGCTACGGAACCATATGCGCTTTTTACCAACTCAGACACTACAGGTTTGCTAGGATTTGCATGAAAATTTCAGGAATGATAGGTTTCATGAGTATCTTTGAGAATTGGTTGAGCTTGTAGTATCAGTAATCGTAAAACAAAACAGAGGCTGTTTTAAATGCGAAGATTGAATAATTTTGAGGTATTTTTCCCAAGCTTCAACGTTTAAGGTACATGCTTTTAACACTTGGTTCAATTTAATGAATGAATGAAAATGAGTATTTAAAATAAATACTCATAGCGGAAACAAATTGAGGAGGCAGGAGAGAGCTCCTAGCAAAAGGGCTTTGTAACCATTCTGGGATTCGAAAAAAATGGCCAGGAATCGATGATTTCAGTACAGGGGAGTGGCCCCTGAAAAAAAAATTTCATCAAAGCTAGCCGATATGGGTATCAAATGAAAGTTCTCTATGAGCGCTTTTCAAAACAGTTCTTAAAATGACAATTTTTGCTCCAGGGGGGGCACAAGAGGAGAAAATACACGAAAACTGTGTTTCCTCCCTCGCGAATGGGAAAAAAATTTGAAAACATTATCAAGGGAAATATTTATGAGTATAACAATAAAAAATACCTCAGAAGTCAAAACTTGTTCAACTTTGTTAATAATAGTATGATCTTCGAATTTCATATTTTCTCCAATAAAATCGTCTTTGACATGCTTTTTTATTTTATTCGTTGGCGCTGGCTGCATTTTGCAAGTTGAGTACAAAACCCTTCTGACATGAGCGTAGGTCTGTCCATCAAACTTGTTCTTTTTTGGAGTTCTATGATCTATGGAACCAGGTGGCACATTATGTTCGAAAAGTCCTAAAAGATAAAAGGGACTTACAGCAGCCGGGGACGTCGGGGCTGATGGCTCGATTGTCTGGCAACTCCTCTTCTTCCATCCCCTAGAAGAGAGATCCCCCAGCTTTAAGGCGCCTCACGTCGTAGCAAAAAGAGATCTGGCTCGAAGTAGTGTGTCGAATGATTCCAGGCTGGGTTTTCAGGTTGACAGGGGGCTGTTTAGTGGGTAGTCGAGTCGCTCGTGAGCATGGGAGTCCGACACTTAGTGTGTAAATAGCGTTCGCCTCCCAACCACAAAAAATCTCGTCTTTTTCGGCACCTCTTCTATTCAGGTTCGCTCCACACTTTCAAGATTACAGTCTTCTACGGTCAGGTTTATGAAATAAAGTTACAAATATTGATTTAGAATAAAAATCAAGAGTTTGATGGTAAAAACGAGTTTTTATTCTACAACACACACGGATGCATTTCGGACGGTGTTGCCGACTATCTTCAGTGCTATGCGCGAAACTACTCTTTATTTCATTAATCTAAAATGACCTCAAAGTGTTCATATCTAACAGATTAAAGTGTTAGAAAAAGTTTCTGAACTTCTACGGTCGGGTTTTGTCAGACTAGAGTGTCCTTCCTCGTTTGGGTGATACATTTACAAGTAGTTTTAGTTTCATTACATCATAGACCGATTCTGTTTGCTTCAGATTTTATATTGAGAAATGTTTCTTTAGCATCTGATATTGACCGTTTCATAACATTGATATCATCAATATATGCTACCAATTGTGTGGACTTGAAAATTAGTGTACTAGGGGTTTTAGCTGTTGTATTCCTGATGAAGCGTTCCTGCGCAATATTAAAGGGCATTTGCGCAAATCCATCCCCTTGTTTTAGGCGTGATCCCTTTATGAAGCTGTCCGTTAGTTCACCGTTTACCTTGACCTTGGACTCTGTGTTGACCATGTGGACTAGTTTTGTTGGGACAACAAAGTCAAGCATTATTTTGTACAGTGCATTTCATTGCTCTTTCGTATGCTTGTTAGAAGTCTACTAAGAGTTGGTGCACGTCCATGTAATATTCCCAGCAACTATCAACCACCTGCTTAACTGAGAATATGTGGTCAATTCTAGACCACTCCCCTCGAAAGACACCCTGATACTCTCCAATAATACTTTCATCGCACGGCTTTCTTTGTATGATTTTGGAGAGCACTATATATGACGTACACAGTAGAGCGATGCCTCTATAATTGTCGCTCCTTAACTTGTTTCCCTTTTTGTATACAGAACGTATTGTACTTCTTCGCCAGTCTTCTGGTTACTGCTCCTCTGATCATATTCTGCATATTAGTCGATGGAGAAGGTTACTTAAATGGGAATCCCCACTATGGAGCAGTTTTGCTGGTATTCCATCTATTCTATTCAAGGAGCTTTTTTTCTGAGGTCACGTACTGTTGTCTGTTCTTCATCTCTGGTTGGTGTTTCGACTGGAGCCTCCTGTTACGTTATAACGATGAGCTGTATGAACTGTTTGACGAACCACCGGTATCTGTTTGTGTAAAGCTACGTAAATTGCAATGGGCTGGCCGTGTAGAATGAATGGAAGAAAACTGGCTACCCAAAAGAACATTAAAGGTTAGAGCACAAGGTAAACGTCTAGCGGAAAGGCGGAGGACTCGATGCAAAGACACTTTAGAAGCTGACAGCAGATCCTTACTGGGAGTGATCAAACGGAAAGCAAAGTTGCAGAGCCGTGATGATTGGATGAGATTAATTCTGGGAACCAAGGCTCGGCTTGGGCTGTTGCGCCATAGATGATGACGTCATTATTCAATATAGGGCTATTTTTTAACTGAAGTGAATGTATACTTAGTAACTAGCACGTTTAAAAACGTGTCTTTCTTCACTGTTCTTGAATACTCCGTTTGTGCTGCTAATGCAAATTATACTCAAATGAATGATTAATTGGCAATAACGTTCCAAAAGTTGAATTATATTTTTTACAAGCAAAACATTTTATGAATTTGCTAGCGCTGTATTATTGCTCGTTTTGGTCAAAAGCCTTATCACGTTGCCATGGTGATAATTGTGTTGTATTTCATCCCTTTCTTCGTGTAAGCCCTCAATCCTTTAAGGAGACTAATTTTTGCCTTAAGAGTACTAGAGAGATAAGCTTTAAGTCAAACCCACACGTAATTCATTGGGCTTTTTCAGACGCAGCGTTAAAAGTGAGCGTTAAACAGGTTATATGGGCAAGAAGAGTGAGAGGCATTGAGGGGACCTGATGGTAAAAACAAGCCAACATTTTGTAGGGTGAACGAGCGTAACGCACATACACAAACGCATTTTGTTGATCATTTGGTGGGGGAAATTTTATACAAACGCCGGTAATCATTCCGAATTGAACATTCGGTGAAGATGGTAGTCGTCATGAAACGATTGCCTTTCTTTAATTTGCGTGCAAAAATGGATGCGTGGATGCGAGAAGCTACGCGTTATGTAATAAATTTATGAAAGCGGAGGCCATGTTCAATTTCAGGAAACAACATGACGAATATCACGATTTCAATGAAGATAAATTGCCTATTGTAAATCTATAGAAAATTAACAGTACGCATAATCTTCATAGAATCACATTATAATAAGCATGTTTACAACACATCAAGAAAAATATGCGACTAAAAAAGATATTCAAATTTGGAATATATTTTTCAGAAAGCGGAAAAACACGGAGGATTCAAATAAATCCAATAGAAGTTTGAATCGACAAACTTTAACAATCATAAAATACATTTTTCATTCCAGTTTTTATTACCTCGTGCACAATTCAAGGCTAAAACATCAATTCTCAATTGCTTATCTCTCTGTCTTCGCTCTCATGTTGTTCGCACGATGTTTAACGATCAAATGACCCTTTTGACACATACACTCGCAAGACATGTATCGTATACAAAAATAGGTTGGCTGAACTATGCAACGTGTAAACATAGGGGCGTAAGCGCGAAACCTGTTTGGATATGGGTTTTTGCCATTCCCGTGTGAAAGAGCCCATTGGGCTCTTTCACACGGAAATGGTAAAAACCTATATCCAAACAGGTTTCGCGCTTACGCCCTTATGTTTACACGTTGCATAGTTCAGCCAACCTATTTTTGTATACGATACACGTCTTGCGAGTGTATGTGTCAAAAGGGTCATTTGATCGTTAAACATCGCGCGGACAACATGAGAGCGAAGACAGAGAGATAAGCGATTGGGCTTTTTCAGACGCAGCGTTAAAAGTGAGCGTTAAACAGGTTATATGGGCAAGAAGAGTGAGAGGCATTGAGGGGACCTGATGGTAAAAACAAGCCAACATTTTGTAGGGTGAACGAGCGTAACGCACGTACACAAACGCATTTTGTTGATCATTTGGTGGGGGAAATTTTATACAAACACCGGTGATCATTCCGAATTGAACATTCGGTGAAGAAGGTAGTCGTCATGAAACGATTGCCTTTCTTTAATTTCCATGCAAAAATGGATGCGTGGACGCGAGAAGCTACGCGTTATTTAATAAATTTATAAAAGCGGGCCATGTTCAATTTCAGGAAATAACACAACGAATATCGCGATTTCTATAAAGTTAAATTGCCTATTGTAAATCCTTAGAAAATTAACAGTACGCATAATCTTCATAGAATCACATTACAATAAGCAAGTTTACAACACATCAAGAACAATATGGGACTAAAAAATATATTCATATTTGAAATATATTTTTCAGAAAGCCGAAAAACACGGAGGATTCAAATAAATCCAATAGAAGTTTGAATCGACAAACTTTAACAATCATAAAATACATTTTTCATTCCTTGTTATTACCTCGTGCACAATTCAAGGCTAAAACATAAATTCTCAATCGCTTATCTCTCTGTCTTCGCTCTCGTGTTGTCCGCACGAGGTTTAACGATCAAATGACCCTTTTGACACATACACTCGCAAGACGTGTACCGTATACAAAAATAGGTTGGCTGAACTATGCAACGTGTAAATATAAGGGCGTAAGCGCGAAACTTGTTTGGATATGGGTTTTTACCATTCCCGTGTGAAAGAGCCCATTGAGAATTTGTTGTTTAGCCTTGAATTGTGCACGAGGTAATAAAAACTGGAATGAAAAATGTACAGTCTTCCACAAAAGTCAAGGTACAGAGAATCGGTAACTGAAAATTATATTACTGAATCAATATTTTTATTTGAAAACCAAAAGTTATGAAATGGTAATGATACGAGTTCTGTTGAATTTAAGTTTTCATAAATTTAAAGGGATTCGGTAATAATGATCATTGAAGACAATAATTTTTTGTTGGCAATGTCTCTTTTCTACTCCACAAAAGTCTTGGTACAGTTGCAGAAAATGCCCTGTTATTTGTAAAAAGTCTTTAATATCGCGTCCGTATTCGTGGTGTTTTTTTTATTAATAAAATTTTTAAAAAATGAGTCGAAAGGAGTTGAGTATTAAGGAGCGTGAAATAATTATTAATCTGCATTCAAATCAGAGCAAATCAAATTCTGAAATAGCTGAACTAGTGTTGCGAAGTCGGTCAACCATTCAAAAAGTGATAAATCGATTTAAGAAGGAAAATAGAGTGGAAAATGTGCTCCGAACAGGTCGTCCATCTAAACTAAGTGCAAAGGACAAGAGAAAAATTTCGCGAATGGTAAAACAAGATCCATTTCTAAGCTGTAGAAAAATCTGCGATGTTCTTGGAATTAATGATAAGAAGGAGGTTAGCGCAGAAACTGTGCGTAGAGCTGTCGTAGAAGCTGGATTTTCATCTCGTACGCCTAGAAGAAAACCTCTTGTAAGTTCCATAAACAAACAAAAAAGAATAACATTTGCAAAAGCATAACCAATAACGTTTTGGGATAATGTTTTATTTTCGGATGAGTCTTAATTTTGTATATTTGGTGTAAATGGGCATAAGAGGGTCTGGCGAAAAGTAGGAGAAGCATTTAATCCCAAGAACACTATTAGAACAGTAAAACATGGAGGCGGTGGTGTTATGGTTTGGGGTTGCATGGCTGCTGCTGGAGTTGGAAATCTGACATTCATCGAAAATACTATGGATCAGAACTCTTATTTAGAGATTCTACGAAACAACATGAAACAAAGTGCAGCCAAATTAGGTATGCGAGAAGATTTCTTGTTTCAACAGGACAATGACCCTAAGCACACTGCGCATAAAGTTCGAATGTGGCTATTGTACAATACTCGCATGCTTGCTACACCGCCTCAAAGCCCTGATTTGAACCCTATAGAGCAACTTTGGAATGAGCTTGAGACAAAAATCCGAAAAAGAGTGATATCAAGCAAGGCGCAGCTTAAGGATGTTATATTGGAGGAGTGGGCCAGAATCAGCAGCGAATTTACTAAAAAATTGGTATATTCTATGCTTAAAAGACTGAAGTCAGTAATTCAGATGAAAGGATATCCGACAAAATATTAAGAAAAGTATAATTCAAATAACTATGCAAGACTATAATTACAATTTGTATCATTTTTCTTTAGGTGTACCATGACTTTTGTGGACTTCATTCATTGACTTTCCAACACATCATATGTAATAATATATTAATACGACAGAATTTTCATTTTGTTTTACATGAATTTAAAGTATAATGATTATAGTTGAAGTAATACCAAAAAAATTTTATCACTATAGGTTTTTTAAATAAAAATATCAAACAATTTTCATGATATTTATCACTGTACCTTGACTTTTGTGGAAGACTGTATTTTATGATTGTTAAAGTTTGTCGATTCAAACTTCTATTGGATTTATTAGAACCTCCGTGATTTTTCGCTTTCTGACAAATATATTCCAAATATTAATATCCTTTTAAGTCGCATATTTTTCTTGTTGTGTTGTCAACTGGCATATTATAATGCGATTCTATAAAGATTATGCGTACTGTTAATTTTCTATGGATTTACAATAGGCAATTGAACTTTATTGAAATCGAGATATTCGTCATGTTGTTTCCTGAAATTGAACATGGCCTCCGCTTTTATAAATTTATTGAATAACGCGTAGCTTCTCGCGTCCACGCATCCATTTTTGCACGCAAATTGTTTCATGACGACTACCTTCTTCACCGAATGTTCAATTCGGAATGATTACCGGCGTTTGTATAAATTTCCCCCACCAAATGATCAACAAAATGCGTTTGTGTATGTGCGTTACGCTCGGTCACCCTACAAAATGTTGGCTTGTTTTTACCATCAGGTCCCCTCAATGCCTCTCACTCCTCTTCCCCATATAACCTGTTTAACGCTCACTTTTAACGCTGCGTCTGAAAAAGCCCATTAGAAATACCTTCAGATTAGCTGAGTACGAACAGGTGTAAAGTTATCTTAGGATAAACTTTTTGAAAGCTAAGTAAAGCGGGAAAGATACAAATGTGAGAATTATTATGCAAGGTGGGGTTCATTGAAAAAATTTTTTCGAAAGCTTCACAAGCTCTCTTGCTTTACGCTCATGAGCATTTGAGCACGAAAGCAACAGTTTTAGGGGTTGATTTTCTACTTGTACAGTAGGTAATGAAAATAAGTAGAAGCTTCAATTAAAGTTATATTAACATTGTTGGAATGATTGTTGGTAAATTTATGAAATCTCTTAAGTGTAAAAACTAAACGTTCTGTTTCTATTACCTCAAGAATTTTCAGATAATATATACGAGACGAAAGAAAAGCTTTTGGGATAATTCTGGTCGGAAAAATCGAAATGTACAATTTTACTTGTTACTTTCTGTTCACATTTGATCACAATCTGTCATCAAAGCTTACTACATGATTTCCGTATTTCCCTACATTTTCATATACGAGTATGTAACAACATGCCGTTCGGTCTCAAAGGCATACCAGAGGAATCGATTGAAAAAGTCGTTTTTCTAGAGTGGCTAGAGAGTGAGATGTTAGCTCAGCTAGAGGTGCTAGATTCGCCAGCTTACAAGTTAGCTGGTTAGATAATAAAAAGCGCCGAGTGTACTGTGAGCGAAAGTAGTATTCGACTTGATTCCGCTTCGATTCTGGTGATTTTCCGTGGTTGCCTGCTTGCTTGGCTGTTTTTCTTCACATACTCGCTAGTTGGTGCCAAGAAAGACACGCTACCATATGTGCTTTCCGTTTTCTAGTTTATCTAGTTGTGGCGTAAAATTATCTTTTCGTTTCGCGGGCTGTCAACACGGTGGAAATTTTCCAATTGTGTTTTCTTTCGCTAGTTGCTAGAACGAACGCGTTATTTTACAGTTCCTCGATGCAATCTTAAAGTGCAAATTTGTTGCAATCGCTATTGATTGGCTTGGGTGCGCTTAAGTGGCTTTATTTTCCGCCGCGAAATTCCGATCTTAATTTGTATCTTTCACGGGTTATCTATTAGCTGATAAATTTGCTTCTTGTCGATTTCGGTCGGTGCATCAACAGCTTCACGCATTCCTGTTTACTCGTATGCTATTTTTTGAAATGCGACGCTATTTTTAACGCGTGAATTATGTAAGGTGATTATTATTGTACGGTACTAAGAGTTGATTCGAGTGCATACGAGTGTGCAGTCTGATTACTGAGTCCCCTTGAACAGTAGGGTGGTTGCACTTCGACGTTTTAATAACCAGTAATTGTTGATCAAGGTTAAACATATAGTGTTGCATTTCACCTCGCGGCAATTGCTTCCGATTTCATATATACATGCACTTTTCAAGCAACCACAGCGTGACGGATTCTCAGCACAAATTAATTCAGTATTTGAATATCAGGTTTCGCCATGGTGGTGCACCCCATGCTTAAAAAAATTTTTTTTAATATAACTTGGAAGCAATAAACAATAATAACAACAAAAGGTTAACATATACAAGTAGTAGAAAAGTGAAATAATCGCAATAAAGTGAAATTTTTGAGTTAAGGTCATTTGAATACAAGCCTCCAATTTGCCGAAGGTGGAGACAGTGTTGGCATGCGTTACGCGCTAAAGTGCAAGAAGCGCGACAAATCGTAGATCAATTTGCATAAATCAAATCATTGCTCCACTTGTTCCTCATATTCGTACGTGGTTTTACATATATGCATATGTATGAGTTGATATTTACGTAACATGTGGTGAATTTCTGGAGATTTTGGACGATAGTGAATTAAATTGCCTGAGTGTAATTTGAACGTTGATGCCGCCCGTCGATCAACTCGAAGAACGAGTGGAATTAAATTGCTCCAACCTTTGCTCAGCTGGCTCGTAATTGTTTAGTCATTTATATACAATTACTTTTTTGTAGCAACTTGAATTTTTGGCGATAAACGTTTTCAATGGACAATCTGGATAAGACTGGCAAGTAAGTGAAGAGTGGAGAATGTTTTGTTGTATTTAAATGATAAAGATTAACCATTGATGTTGGCTAAATAGTGGTTTTGTAATAATTTAATATGTTAGTGACTTGGTGTTATGAGCGTAATTTATTAAAAAAATTTTTTTTTATAATAGTGTGCAGTCCAAATAATTTATGTTTTTCAGTTAAATTAAAGTTTAAAAAAAACCTATTTTTGTGTTAAATATTTAACTGAGCTAAGAACAATTCTCTGTTTGTGTGAATGTAATTCTCGTCTATTATTTCTACAAGTTTTTACAACAGCGAGACTTAATTTGGTACCCACAATAGCATATGATCCTATGCCAATGTGCAGATAATAAAAGTGTTTGGAATGAATTTCATAAAAAAAAAATCAGTCACCTGAAAACCAAGCCGGGCGACTAGCTTAACAACAAAGTATTAATATTGGCAAAATTATTTTCTTAAGATCGACTAGTGACATATGAAATGTGGAGGTATCTACAAGTAGTACAAAACAAGTTTTACGTTTCTTCTAGGAATTCCTACAGATCATTTCTTCTGAAAAAAAACACGATAAGATCAGCGTTGCTTGCTGTTTCTAGTTTGAATAAGTTTTGCATTATACGAGTATAATGAAAAGTAGCAAATTTTGAAAATTATCCGGCCTTAAAAGGTAATTTATCGGAAAAAAGTACAAATGAATGTCTGTTCTATTCTACTTGAAATTTCAAAAATGTTTATTTAAAACCATATAGCTTCCACATCAATGCATTTTACGGATTCTACGTCTAACATCCGTTGTATACAGACGTAAACTGTCGAATCTACGTCTAGCACTCGTTGCGTGTAGACGTGTTTTAATCGCTCCTGTCATTAATTTAAATTAATTAATTTTTCAAAAAATTAAATTAATTTTTTTAAGGTAATCAAAAGCAAATTATGATTTTATTGGAAAAAGCATTTATTGTCAAAGGAAGCGACCCACGGAATCATATCGAATATTATTTTACTTCGATAAATCAACAAAGCAAATAATCCAAAGGCTAACTCGGGACTGCTGGTATGGAGGAGCCCGACGGTTTCCCTCCATTAAGGGACCCCGGGGAGAGTAGCAATATGAAATTGGCGTCAATCGTCAATAAAAGAAGACATACGAGTAACCAGGAAAGCTCCGCAGATGGCGGGCAAAAATTTAAGTGGTCGAAAACAAACAAGAAGTGTTCGACTTATAGTTGAAAATCAGGAGTAGAGACTTTGACTAAAAACCTTCGAAGATATGTACAAGAGAGGGAAGAAAATTCAAGATGCAGAGCCAGTAAAGCAAACAAATACGGAAACTAAGGTGAAGAAAGCTATCAAACAAGTCATCCCAGAAGAAGTGCTGGAGGCGCTAACGACAGCCAAAACTATTATGCAGCGCTAGACCGACTCCAACAAGAAATGGACGTTGAAGAAAGCATTGAAGGTAATGCTAATCAAGATAATCATAATTTTATCCTTTACTTAATAAATAAAAATAAGGAGAAGAAACAAGCTCGCAGTTCTGCTGGACCTTCTCAAAAAGTTTCCAAAAATACAGAAAAAGTTCCGCCACATAACGTGTTCGGTCAAAGCGGGAAGGATATGGTTCAGCTATTGGAACCCGAAAATAAATTTACTAAGTTCCACACTAAGAGAGTTAATGCCGAAAAATTAACAATCAGAACGAATCACTGGTTGATTTCAAATCAGCTAAAAATGCACTGAATTCTGGAGAGGTTCCACACTTCCTTTACCTATACCCCAAAAAGTGAGAAGAACCAGACCTTTTTGTTGAAGGGCTTGGACTGCGGAGAAGATACCGTCGATCTTCTTCAGGTGCTTAAGGAAGCAGTACCTGCAATTGAATTTATTTCCGTTAAAACCTTTGCGAAAAGAAGATCGACGGCTGAAAAAAAAATTTACCACTTTATTTAGTGCAGATTTCAAATAAGAGCAGTCCCAGTGCTCTTCAACAAATTAGATACTTGAACTTCCGAGTGGTGAGGTGGGAGCGGCTCCTGAAAAGAGAAGTGAATCAGTGTTATCGGTGTCAAAGATGTGGACATTCGGCTACCAACTGCGCCATGCACTATCTATGCGACAAATGCAAGGACGTTCATGCTCCCGGTGAGTACAAATCGGCTCAGACGGAGCCAAAAGAGAAATTGTACTATGTTAACTGCGCTGTTTTTGGTCACCCGGCATCATATCGAGGATGCTCCCGCTATCAAGATGCGAGAGTAAAATTTGTCCCAAAGCAAACACAATTACACCGCAGTGGCTAAGCTCCGAGCTTCATCAAGCCCGAAGTATAATTTGCACTCGTCGCTAGAGGACCAGCAGAAAATGCGGTAAATAATGTAAGTGGCAATAATGAGCTGCTACTCAAAATTTACCAACAACTAAATTCTTTATCGAAGAGAATCGATAAACAAGATACGAAAATAAATCTTGTTTTTCAGCGTTTCGGGCTTTCAATTGCCTCAAATTTACGTTAACTCCATTGTTACTATACATCGACGTGATTATCTCCTTGAATTCATTGTTAAATAAAAGCCTGACATCATGCTTCTTACCGAAACCCACCTCAATTCATGACACTCCATAACATTCAAGGATGTTGAATTCGTAAGAAACGATAGGGTAATTGGTAATGGGGACGGTGGCACCGGGATATTGGTTCGAAGACCCTATTGTTTCCAAAATATTAAAAAAGTCGAATTCAAAAGCTTTAAATCTCTTGAAGTGTCCGTTATCAAAATCTCACTGCCAGGTGGGGATAACCTTTTTGTTATCTCTGCCTATGCAACTGGTGGAACTTTTCTCAAGCTCAAGGAGGAGCTCAATTCCTTGTTTGGAATGCTCAAATTGAACAGGCTGCATAATTTTATATTCTTGCTGGTGACCTGAACGCCAAGCATACATCAGGCTAGCGTTGCGGCGGCGGGTTCTTCCCCCTAGCACAAGGACCTACTACAAAAGAATTACGCATTTACAAATTAGATGTGTTAACATGCCGATCGACTGGCGTCGAGGCCGCGGTACTAAGGGTTGAAACGCTTGTTCGAAAAACAAATTGGGACGGGCAAAAATGGACGGACTTACAGAGACTTATGGCCCACAATTAAGAGGGGTACCGCTTCCATCTGGATGCCAGATGGTAGCGGTGCCCCCTCGCACCCTCCCAACCGGATCAAAATCCTAACGTAGACGTGCCATGTATTTCCCATTTGAGTGAAAAACTCATATAAACATAACTTGCATGACTCTTTCCCTCAAATGAGGAATACAAACGTAACCGATTTATGACATAGCGTTATGCAATGAAATCACATAACCCTATATCATAAAAGGGCACGCGAGCGGAAGGCTACTCTACCAGGCAAGAGCCCCTGTTAAGCGTCAAAAACGAAAGAGCGCGCCCGATGGCTAGCCCATTTTAGAGAAGGAGCCTGCCATCGATACGGGTCAGGTTTGCATTTCTTCTTGAACTAATTATCAAACATTACTATTGGGCTGTCGTTCAAAAAAATTAAAAAAAGAATACAAATCAAGAACAAATTTACTTTAACTATTATTTTTACCATAAAGCCAACAATGTTTAAAAAAGTTGGAAATAAATATGAGAGGAATTTATATAACAAGCAAAAAAAAGAAAAAAACAAAAATTTTTAAAAATTTGGAAAAAAATATGAATTGAATGAATATGACAAGCAAAATAAAAGAAACGGTTCTTACCCTGAGGAGGACCGAAACGGTATAGTAACAAGTTCCACTTCAACCTAGCCAAGACTGCAACAATGGAAATGTTTGAACGCTTTGTTCTGAGTCGGTGCCGTGTGGCGAAGCCGAGTCCAACAATAAGAAATCAAGCAGTCACGAGATTATCACGTAAGTACACTCGCTCCACATTCCGCTATGCACAGTTCAGCCAGCAAGCGTGTGAGCACGTATCGCGGCTTAAAGTCCAAGTCAGCGACCGGCTCATTTATTATTGATATCTTGGAATTCGCTCAGCAACTCAAAATGCCGTGCTAAATGCTTGCGGAATCACCACCTCAACCGAAGACAATTTTTGCTTTTTGCTAGCCTACTGAGTACGAGCTTTGTCGATTTTCCGTTCTCTCAACGCTGTGACTTACTGAGTCGGCTTATTGAAAAGTGTGTATGGTTGCAGCAAAATTGATGACTTTAATCGCTGTTATTCAATTTCAATGCACTTTGACTGGAGCTGCGCCCACTTCCGCGAAGAAATCGGTGATTTTCTCTCTTCATCTGCTTTCCAAGAGTCAGAGTCACCACAGCTCTAACAGGTTAATGTTTCGCGTATTGCATAAATAAATGTCTCGTTGTAATCAAACTCTTATTCACTTTTTCACTGTTAATAACGACTAGCGATACAACTCTGTAGTATCCGAAAGATTTTCCTCTTCCTCTTCTCCACAACACCTTCCATCTCACAGCACTTTTTCAATCGCTTCGATAACACTTCAATTTTTGATTCTATCTTGAAGATCCCGTTTCTAGTACTATTCAGCCGATATAATACTTGCCGACCCGGCTCTACCGACGTGGGCCCCGTGAAGATCAAAAGCAATCTCTTCGCCTCCTTTTCAATACCAGCCCAATCTGCATGCCATAACGGTGGTTTTCTAGCGCCCAAGCAGATTTTCCTCTTCACTTGTCCGTCGTCTACTGTATCGTCACGCCGTTACGGTGGATGAAGACGAGCCCCTTGCTCAGCTACTGTAGATTGCATTTGACAATGCAAGCCGTGGAATGTTGTATATATATTAGTGTTCACATGTTCGAATTTTCAATTGAAGATTTGAGTTATTAAGTTAACAAAAAAAAAAAAAAAAATAATATATAGAAAAGTTAAATCATAAAAGATAAATCTCATGAAGAATGTCTGTGCAGAGAAAATTTACGTTTAATATATAAAATATAATATAAATTTATCTTTATAAAAGAAAATTTTTGTTTTTTCTAAATTTTATAATTTATAAAAAATTTAACTTTGAGTAATTAAATTTTGCAAATCTGCGATTGAAATTTCGGAACAGTTTTATGCCGGTTTTCGGGCAGTTTGCTTGGGTGACTGCTCGATTACTGCAGAAGTTTGATCGGGAGTACCAGAAGCAATGTCCTCTTTCTGATGATGGCAACTCTTGCTCAATGGTTCCTCATGACAGAAATCTAACTAACGATGAAATCGATCTCTATTTGTCGAAGCTAGAGAAGCTGACGTTGAAAACGATTGAGAAACACGCGTCAACAATATTTACCGGGGACTTTTGGACTACAACCATCTATCGTTGGCTTTGTTGCAATCACACCTGAAGAAAGTCCGGAACTAAATCTGTTCATACTTCAGGAGTGAGGTCAGCAATCAGTGGGCGAAAAAACTGAGGGGTATTAGCCCACAGGACCAAGATGGCGTTTTCATAAAAGTGAATAGCATATTTCGTAAGAAGTCTCGAGTGAAGGTATCGAATCTTGAAGTCACTAGTGATGAGATAAATCTTCTCGATAGGGCTGGTATCAAAATTGATAGTACGACTCCGGATAGAAATAGAAACAGGATTATATGTGAGGGATTGCATAAACTTGCCCTGATTCCAACACATTTTGAATTGGTTCATCTACCAAACTCTGAGAGAGGGAATGAAATATTTTCAGAGGTCGTTGAAGCAAAAGCTTCTGACTTCCAAATCAAGCCTGAACGGCGAATCAATTCTTCATTTCAATGAAGCATCAACATCTGACTTAATACCGAGCTTGAATTGTATTGATTATTTTGTCAGCTATGAAGACTTGTGTTTCATATTTGGCAGAATAAACAACAAGAAATCATGTGGTATTGACGGTATTCCAAATATAACTCTCCGACATTTGCCTGAGGTTGCTATTAGAAATTATTGCATATTGTTCGACAAAAATTTGAGCAATTCATATGTCCCAAATGAGTGGAAAAAGGCCAAGGTATTTCCGATCTTGAAGAAAGGAAAAGAATCTTCGAGTCCTTAAAGCTATCGGCCAATCAGCTTCCTGTCTAACATCAGCAACGTGTTTGAAGCTATACTAAACAAAGCATTACACGCCCAAATTGAGACATATGTTATGAGTTGATGCCGAATTGCCAATTCGCTTGTCATACTAGGCATTCGACCATACATGCGATAACGAAAGTAACCTCAGACATCTGTTGGAAACTAAATGATAGACAATGTGTTGGCGCGTGTCTCATTGATATGGACTAATTTTTAAATTACTTCAGGGTAGACTCCCCAGACGTCTTGTCGCTATGATGTGCCATATGCTATACGGGAAGTCATTTATTGTAACTGATAGAAAACTGACGACAATACCCGACTTCAAGGTCTTGAATGGTCTACAGTAGGGAACAGTTACTGCGCCTCTGCTTTTCTCAATATTCATTCACAAGCTATTTCACGACTTAGATTTTACCGTCTTGCCAACGAGATCATTGGTAGCGTTTGCTGATGGTTTGATGATTTATATGGCAGACCGAAAAGTTACAATAGTTCAGAGCAATGTTCAAAAAATGTTTAATTATAATAAATAAAAATCGATGCGCACGTGAAAGATGTAAAAATATGAAGTACTTACCTCTTGTACAACCTTTTGAAGTATTTCTTTCTTCCCTCTATATGAAAAATCTCATAAAAAACCTGTTGCAAGGGTAATGAATTGGGAGACCAATCGATTTTTTTACTTAAAAGAATAATTCCCTTAAATTAGTGATGCGCAAATCAAAGAAGGAATTCTTTAGATCTCATGCAAGGAAATTAATACAAGTCCAGAAATTTGAAGAAAAATTACTTTTTTGGGAAAACCAGTATAGAAATGCTTATGGCCCTTTGGTCAACTTGGAACGTTCAAATCTTAGGTAGTAAACGAAATCCGAAAACATTTGCATCGATTTGTCAATTTAAATTTTCGAACGAAATTTTTATTCAATGGTTTTCGAGCTATATACGAGGGCGGTTCAAATATGATGGAGACAAACACTGTAGATAGCGCGCATGTATGTTTTGAAGGTCTTGGCTTGAGTATTTGATAGCTGGGCCTCTTACAAACAATGTGGCATAGTTTTTGTCGGGAGAGCATGTTTCACGCACGTGCTATGACCATGAGTGAACGTCAAGCGCCGAACGCCAATGCGAAACGTATTGTCATTTATTTTTCAGTGAGGGAAGGCGTTAAATGAACGGAAATGTTTCTGCGTTGGCGAAATCAGTTTGGTAGTGAGTATCTAAGTAAGGCTGCTGGATTTAAATGGGCCAAAGCATTCAAAGGTGGTCGCAAGACCGCCGAGAATGAGCCGCATGATCGTCGACCGCAAACCAGCATCACATCAGAGAACATGAGCCGCGTAGAACAATTCATTTTGGAGGACCTTAGGATGAATGTTCGAGACATTTCGGCTGAACTCGGCATCCGTATTGGTAGTGTAGAGTCTATCATCCACGAACACCTTCAATATGGCAAAATAACGGCGCGATGGGTTTCTAAACTGTTGAACTTCGAGCAAAATTTCATGTGGTTGGAAGTTTGTCGCCGCTTGCAGACGCAATATGGGGTGGAGGGAGACGGTTTTTTGACGCGAATCTTCACTACAGATGAGACATGGGTACAGTATTACACTCCCGAAAGCAAGATATCGCCTAAGAGTGGAGGAAAAAGGAGGAAGGGCCGCTAGCCAAAGCGAAGACCAGGTCATGCTGTACGTCGATTTCCTGCGCATCGAACGTTCCATCAATTCTGCATACAACTCTAACCTTCTGAAAACGCTCGTGAAATCTGCTGATCTCTTGAAACGGAGGAGCATTCCAGCACAAAGTGGGATTCTTCTCCAGGATAACGCGCCCCCTCATACCGCGCATCTCACGCTCGATACAATATTGGAAGTGTGGTGGGAGATAATGGAACACCCCCCCCCCCCCCTCCCCCTACAGTCTGGATTTATCACTCTGCGACTACCATATGTTTGGACCACTGAAAGAAGCCCTCGGAGGTCAGAGATTCAACTCCGACGACGAGGTAGAGGAATTCGTGCGCACATGGCTGTCCAAGTTGCCTAAGGAATACTTCGATACCGGCATCAAAGGTTGACAAAATGCGTAACATATAAGGGGGAGTACCTAGAAAAACTGTAAATTTTTGTAAATTTTTTCGGTTATAAATGCGTATCAGAGCATTTGTCTCTATCATATTTGAACCGCCACCGTATATTCCTTTGTTCCCATACGTTAAAAATTTAGTTGCAACAAAGAAACAAAGAAATATATGTTTTTTTCTTTTCTTCTTGAAACGCCGTCGGGCCTTGCGTCTTTATGAGCAGACTCATTTTGACTCCTTTGAATCATCTCCAGTCTATTTTTAGGGTTTGGTAGTAAAACACAAAACCCTTTTAAAGTCGGTACCTGTGTCCGTCCGTCCGTCTGTATGTCACAACAGTTTTTCATTTGAGTAATCTTCAGTCAATTTTTTTTAACTTACCAACTACGTGGTGATACTATTTGCTATGTGGCATCTGCAATCAAGTTATTTTCAATCACTAGAATATCCACGAAAAATATTTGATCTTTGCTTAGCACGTGCACAATTCCGCAGAAATTTGCTCAAGTTCTCATCAAATGTTTCTTTCTTCGTCGATGAATCAGTCGCGAAAGTTATTTTTAACTCTACGATATACAGGAATGATAAAGGTAGTGTGTAAATTTCGTATTGGAATTAGTTTAAATTATTTCTTCGTAGTAATTTTTACGTTAAGATGATTCTAAATTAAAGCATGCGACTTAAAACTATGTAGCCTTATCAGATAAAGAAATCGCAAAATAATGTACTAAGTCATCTTATTTCTTTCTTTATTTAATTTGACTTTGTTTGCTCAGTTTAGCAAAAAATTAATGTTAATTTTTCACTAAAATACATCTCTGTAGTCAGATATTTGCATTATCTCCCCAAAACCCCGTGAAAACATGTCAGGTCATAACGAAGATCAATTTTAGTTTCATCATGGGAATCGTTCCACTTTATACAAAGCTCCTACTCGATTGTCAAATATTTAAATTGTTGCCACTTTATTGGTAACCATTGAGTATAAGAAATTATGGAGTTTCAAATCAAATTTCATTGGCAGGAATTGGATCTGAAAGAACTTCAAACAAAAATTAAAAGAAAATCAAAATTAAAGATTCATTACATAGAGCTTACTAAATAATCGTATATTGGTTTATAGACCAACTTCATGAATCCTTTCATTAGGTTGATAATATGTTAGTGGTTTTGTATATTTTGGACTCTTATAAAATACCACCGTATGGCCGCCGAGCGAGACTACGGCACGCCGGAGTATGGTTCCTCCGCTTACACCCGCACGGCACACTGAAAAGAAAGTTCCTGACACCTATATCCACTTTTAACTTTTGGGTGCACCTGGTACCTATACCCTTCCTTCTGACAACTGTGCCCTGTCTTCCACCAACTTTTGGGGCGCACCAATTGCCGAGCAACCCTCTCACCTCGCGCACACTCCTCGGAGCCAAATAAAAGAATTTTCCTAATTATTTATACAAAACACCTGTACCCACTCGAGCCACGCGCACACTTCTGTATGCAAATATAACTCCCTATTTCGTTTCACTAACAAATTATATTCTTTCACTTCTTCACTAAAATCACTTATCGCTAAAATTGTTACAATTAAACAAAATTATGGCAAAGAATACATAACTTAAATCCCACACTCCTTGAAGTTTGGGAGCCTCCTTTTCTTGCGCGTTGCTCCCGCCAGAAGTATCAGCGATTTCCAGGCACTTCCGAACTCCGTGCCGCAACCGCTTGTTACAGCGCCGTCGTTTGTTCCGCCTTATAGTTCTCTATGGCAAATCGTCGTCGTACACTCGCGTTGACTAAATATCCAATTCTTGGGTCACGTATGGAAGCTTCGTCACTCGGAATGAATGTACTGGTCGCTGCTCAGGTTGTCTTCTCCTTCCTCCTTGGATTCATTTATGTTAAATCACCAATAAAAAAGAGACCGCTTCACTTGCCGACCGTCCTTAAATAAGTTCTTACTAATGGAGCACCGGTTACAGTTCGAGGTCAACTCAACGGGGGTTAATGCACTTTTCCCTTGGAAAAGTTGCCCGCGCCAAAAGATATTCATTGCAAATCATGGACTCAAACCGTTCCAATGGCACTTCTACCTTATCACTGTGGAGAGTCTCCACGATCCGTCATCTGATGGCCATTGTCGTAACGCTGGAAAGTACGATTTATTCATTTTTTATATATCCGTGTATGTATAAAGGCTGAATAAACTTGTATGTATGTATGTATGTGGCTATTCAAATGATACTTTTCATTTTGCGAATAGATGGATAGATATTATCTGGAATGGTAGTGACTTTATTTACCAGCGAAATTACTCAATTTTTCCTCTAACCTCGAGTAACTCTTTAGTTAACTCCTTTACTTTACTGTCAGCATAGTCAGTGGTAGCAAAGTGACTTTTAAAATTGTTCAACTGCATCTCCTGGTTTTCTTTCCAATGACATTCTTCAGCATACAATTTTTGTAATTCTCGTACCATCACCATATGACCATTACTTTCCTTTTCTCTTTCATAGCGTTCAACTATAATTTTTGATTTCATTCCTTCAAGTTCCGATTTATGTTGATTCTTTAGTTCGTTCATTTCATCTTCTAATTTCTTGTCCGCTTGAATTCATAAGAGCTGCCATTTGTATTCGCGATCCATCACTAGATGTTTTCGGCTTTCATTTGGAACTACCACTGTTAGACTTTTCATTAGGATGCTTCCATGCGACAGTTTTCAGCAGAAACCATTGCAAGGGAATTTATACGAGTTGCCATTTGGATTTGCGATCCATCACCAGATGTTCGGTTTTTTATTTGGAACTACCACTGTAAGACGTTTCATTAGTATCAGCATCTCCAGAAAGTTTTGCGAAAGTAATTGCGGCCAGGTTTGATTGATTCCTCATTACTTCTGGCGGTCCTTTACTACTTACAAGGAACTCTTTGCTTGAATTCTTAACCTAATTCCTTGATTTAATTACAAAATTGTTTAGATTTAAATAACTTGGATTTGCTGAGTTTTATCGTGGCTCGGTTGGTTATGGTGTCTTTTACTTAAATTCTTTTCTTTTTAAAACAGGCGCATTTTTTGTTCACTCCTCGTGCTGATGGTTGGAGATGGTACCGTAACAGTATCCAAAATCGCTTTGTATATATGTTTAGAAAATGTTTTTCTCCTTAGACGCAAATAAAATATTTTGTTTTTTATACATATATATATATATATATATATATATATATATATATATATATATATATATATATATATATATATATATATATATTCGAGGGTAAGTTTTCCCTCTTCTTCAGTGTACTGATGGTCTAGTTACAATTTTCTTTGCTTAAATACCTAACATGTCTAGCTATACAGGAGTGAGTTTAATTGCTATTTAATTATACCTTTTTATTTTTCTTACTCTACTTTTTAAAACGTTTTGGTTTTATTGGTTTAGTCCTTTAATTACAAGCTTAACAAATGTTATTTAATGACAGTCAATGGAAAAGGTTATTACAAAAATTTTAAATTACTTTATTACCTCTAGTAGTTTTGAATATCCGTGCCCGACGTCATCATTCAGCCTCGATTGTTCCGGTTGTCTCAAAATCCACAGGCTTTCATACGCATCTAATTTCTTGCGGCTTTTGACCTGCTGTACTACCTCGACGTCTTCCCAATTGATCTTATGGTTGCTTGAAACGATGTGCTTTGCTACCGATGATTTTATCGCTTCAATGGGTCGTTGTTTCTCGATGCATTTTTCAGCTTCATTGATGTGCTCCGTAAACCTTGTTTTAAGCGGGCGTTTCGTTTGTCCTATGTAGCTTTTGTGGCATGTCTGGCACGTGATTTTGTAAACTCCACATTTTTCGTGTTTTTGTTTCTTATCTTTGGGTGTTCCCAATATTGTGCTCAATTTCGATTTTTGGCTTGTTGGTACTGCTATTATGTTTACTTTTTTTAATCTCTTTTTGATTTTGTCGAAAGCTTTCGAATATGTTAATGCTGCTCGTTGGGTCTCTTTTGATCTTTCTTGTGAGTAGAGTGTAGTGAGTGACTCCAATTTTAGTTTTTTCTCCATTCTTCTTATGATCACCTGTATTGATCTTTCGTCAAAACCATTCAAAACTGCTGTGCCAAGGATAAACTGCTTCTCTTGATTGTAGCGTTCAGCGTTCATAGGCGTTGTCAACATCCTGTAAATCCAACTATTGTAGCTGGCCATTTTCGTTGCGTGGGATTGATTGGACGTCACTGGTATCGTTCGTTGAGTGCTCGTTGTCTTCCTGTGGATTCCAAACTCGATTTCGTTTTCACATCTGATGATCTTCACGTCTAGAAAGGCTATTTCATTTTTTTTCTCCACCTCCATTGTGAACTTTATATTCTTGTGGATACTGTTGATTTTCGTCATCGTGCTTTCCAGATTTGCTTTCTTGACTATCGCGAATACGTCGTCTACATATCGTAACCAAACTCTCGGCAATGCACCTTCATCCGCAATTCGTTGTTCTATCCATGTCATGAATATCTCGCTTATAAGTGGAGATAATGGGTTCCCCATTGCTACGCCAAACTTCTGTTTGAAGTATCTGCCTCGAAACGTGAAGTATGTTTCTGACATGCAGAGTGTTGCGAGTTTGTATAGCTGTCTTGCCTTCTTCATCTGTGATCTATTCTTAGCTTGGGTCAGCAGCCAGTCTTCAAATAAAGCCAAAGCTTGTTTTACTGGAACGCTGGGAAAAAGTGCTTTCACGTCAAATGAGAAAATCGAAATTGAGCACAATATTGGGAACACCCAAAGATAAGAAACAAAAACACGAAAAATGTGGAGTTTACAAAATCACGTGCCAGACATGCCACAAAAGCTACATAGGACAAACGAAACGCCCGCTTAAAACAAGGTTTACGGAGCACATCAATGAAGCTGAAAAATGCATCGAGAAACAACGACCCATTGAAGCGATAAAATCATCGGTAGCAAAGCACATCGTTTCAAGCAACCATAAGATCAATTGGGAAGACGTCGAGGTAGTACAGCAGGTCAAAAGCCGCAAGAAATTAGATGCGTATGAAAGCCTGTGGATTTTGAGACAACCGGAACAATCGAGGCTGAATGATGACGTCGGGCACGGATATTCAAAACTACTAGAGGTAATAAAGTAATTTAAAATTTTTGTAATAACCTTTTCCATTGACTGTCATTAAATAACATTTGTTAAGCTTGTAATTAAAGGACTAAACCAATAAAACCAAAACGTTTTAAAAAGTAGAGTAAGAAAAATAAAAAGGTATAATTAAATAGCAATTAAACTCACTCCTGTATAGCTAGACATGTTAGGTATTTAAGCAAAGAAAATTGTAACTAGACCATCAGTACACTGAAGAAGAGGGAAAACTTACCCTCGAAATATATATATATATATATATATATATATATATATATATATATATATATATATATATATATATATATATATATATATGTATAAAAAACAAAATATTTTATTTGCGTCTAAGGAGAAAAACATTTTCTAAACATATTTTTAAATAAGCGCAAAAACACCGAGACCACAAACAATTCGCTTTGTATGTTTTCGATTATGATTTATTATTTTTGGACCGTACTACGCGCGATGCACACAAATCCGCTGGGGCTGATTGCATCACACTCCCACCAATCACTTAGATCTTTCTTTCCAATTTCCTTAGCTCAACGCATACCTGAATGATTTTCTGTAATCATCTTTCCAAAGCATATTTAGCACTAGAAACTCATTTTTAACACTTTTTCCCTACATTGAAGACGAGAACATTTTTGCGAATTCCTCGAGCGATAAACCATTAGAGCTGTATTTCTCGCGAGAGACTACTTGAAATTTCACACTCTGTTCGGAGCTTTGCCACTTTCCCCAGTATACACACACTAACGGACAATGTTTTTGAGCTTAACTGACGCAAATATCAGAGACAATACACTACTGTTAGGGACGGTTCTTGAGTAGTTGGCGCACAAAGAACGCATACAATTGTTACATCCATCGCAATGAATTTCACCAGTCGGTGTTCGCAACAAGTTCAACCCGATACCGTTGGAATTTTAATAGATTCGTGTCGCCTCCAAAACTGACGATAGATACAAGCCATATGGCAGCAGCGCTTACTACCACTCACATGACCATTAGTAGGCCGACTTTGCTGGCTAACTTACATGGCGTTATATGAAGAATTGTGGAGGTGCGAGCAAAAATTCGAGGTTTTGTACGGTTTAGAGACGGATTTCTACAGTGAAATCTAGATGATCGGCGGAGAACACAATAGCGCTCCTAGTGAAGTGAAAATTATTTCAATTCTTATATCCGTTTAGTTTTTATCGCCTTCCAAAGTGAATTTATAAGAGTTTGTTTACATCTCAACGCTGAGCTATCAGTCGAAGGTGCAAAACGTGTGCTTCATTTGCTCGTCTTGGAGAGTTTAGGAGCACAATGGGCTATACAAGGTGAATTTGTAGCATGCACGGAATGCGTTCGGCACGTTTTTTATTCGGAAAATAGTATATATGACGAAATATAAGCATTTGCTAATGCCGCAGTCGGGTGACAGCTACCGGAAGCTTGTCCATAGTAGGCCGACTAATACATATGCAAATTGCTACCATATGGCTTGTATCTATCGTCAGTTTTGGTCGCCTCCCATTTTTTTTTTCTGATCTGCGACGCTTGATGCTGCCCGAGGAAATTCGTTTGATTACACCATCCACTTGTGGAAGTCTCCGACCACTTGATACACAAAAAAAAAAACTATGTCGCTTGGCAGTTCACCGAAAAATTCTGACATTTAACACTCATCAGCAGGTTAGCAAATTGTGTAAGGATGATAGATATCTGTCGAGTATATATCGGACGTTTTCTATGTTTGCTCTCTCTATGCGCTCTATTCACAAAAGCAACACGCTCAGAGCAACAGGCAAATGCATTATATTTGCCTTGGCGAATATATATAACGTAAATGTTAATAATAGAGTTAAATATGTTCAAAAATTGTATACCTAAGCTATAACAAATGAGTGGCTTGATTTTGGTTGCACCCCATAAAGTATTTGCTTTCAAATTTTTATGGCTTGTTTTTGTTCTTGTTTATATAGCGATCCTCAAATACAAGGATTGAACAAATTCCTAATTCAACTTTCTTGCATGAAATTTCTAGGCCAATTAAAATTTGCCTTCTGATGCTGATATTTTAGGTTAGCTTACGAGCTTGAAAATTGCTATATTTATGGGTACCATGGTCCTAATAGTGGATAATTGAATTCAGTCTGATACATCTTACTTTTAATTCAAATAATCCATTTGAGTTGGCAATCAAATAGAAACAATGACCGTCGACAAAATTATGATAATCGATTGAACATGACAAGAGTGTCACAAAAAAAATAGTTTTCCTAAGAATTTAGTACATTATTTTTTAAAAGCAAGAAAAATCTCCTTTTTTAGTTAAAAGAAAATTAAAAAACTTTTCCAATGACACAAGCTGCTTCCTTCTTCAGTGCTACACTAGATTCTTCTTTAAAAATACAGTCCTTAAATAGCTACAATTGTTAACGTTCTTGATTACTTTAAATTACCAACATCAGGCTTTAAATAGCTACATTCCTAATTACTTTTCTAAGAATTTCTCATTTTTTTCGCCCTCATACGTAATCCTTTTCCTTTTTCCGCTTCGTTTTGTTGCCTTTTTATTGCACTGCGTGTATCCTACCTGCCTGTCTTATTAATCTACTGTAGTTGTTGCTTAAGCCTGTTTTGAGTCTGCTGCTTTCTAGTATCGTTGATATCCAACAACTTTCCACAGAATCCAATTTTTTCCAATCATGGACACACTCCGATATCTGCACGTTGTCCCAAGATATTTCGTAGTTGCTTTCTACGATGTGTCTGGCTACCATTGATCTTTTCTTCGTTTTTTCTTGTCTCACTGCCAATTTCGGTTCTCTGATGTGCTCCTGAACTCTCGTTTTAACCAGTCTTTTAGCCTGTTCAACGTACGCCATCTGACACTAGGGGCAAGTTATTTTGTAAACCCCGCTCTTTTCGTCCTTTCCCTTTGGGTCCATCGTACCTCCTAGTTTATGAGACAGCTTGTATTCTCTGGATGATGGTGCTGCTGTAACGTTCGATTTTTCCAACAGCCGCTCTAGTTTTTTGTAACACGAAGAGTAGGTCAACCTCATTCTTGTTGTTGCTAATTGTCAATTATCATAAAAAGTGGTGTATTGCTTTTTGCGTTGATTTTCTTCCATTCGGCGCATTCTTTTTTGGATTAATTCTCTGGTGTATCCATTTCTGATTGCGGTCTCAAATGTATATTCCTTTTCTTTGAATATTCGTTCTTTCGACATGGGGACTGTTAGGAGTCTATTTATCATGAAGTTAAAGGCCACCATTTTGTGACAATATGGATGATTCGATGTGCTGGAGATTGTCCTTTGGGTGTGAGTAATTTTTTGGTGAATGTCAAACTCAAGAGCACCGTTGGTCCTGATAATCTTTAAATCCAAGAACGGTAAAACCCCATTAGTTTCCTTCTCCATTGTTAAAACAATATTCCCGTGGATTTTGTTGATATTATCCAATAGCTCATCTGCTTCGTTCTCCTTGACAATCGCAAAAACGTCGTTTGCGTGCCTCGACCATACTTGTGGCAAGACACCTTTGTCTTCAATATTCAATCAAAAACACAACAAAAGAGTGAACTTGAGCTTAGAACTAATATGTAGCAATTTAATTCTAATCAATGTTATAAAAAAAACAAAATTAAATAATTCGAACAGAAAAATATTAAAGTATTCCTAACCTACATGAAAAACTTATCAAATTAGAATTAAAATAAACATAGCAATAATGAGCCGTAACAAAATATCTTCTGGAACAGCGATGCGAAACCTCGCACCAATGAATTATTAAACAATATCAAAATCGATTGCAACAAAGTCATTGTGGACTTTGCCTCCGCTTATCAAAACGTGCGCCACCAATCATCTTTTTCGCGGCTTCATAAGTATGTAATCTACCTTAACCTTCTTATCTTAAGCTCATATGTTACGGTGACGGTTCAATAGTAAACACAAATGTCTGCAAAATGCATTCGAAATCAATGTTTGCACGGCATTAATGGAGTCTGAAAATGCGTAAAACAATATAAACCGGAGTGAGTGACAATCTGGTAATCAGTCACTCATACACATACAAAATTTATTATCTTATCCGAAATTTCACACCTCTCATTATTTCATTAGCACCGATCATTTAAAGTTTGTTTCGTTATAGTAAATTATTGTACATATTATGACAGCAAGCTTTGTCGCTGGCAATGAACCAATAGGAATGCAAGTTCAGGCCAGCCTTTTGCATATATTGGCTGCATAAATGTGTGTATGATGTGTTTGCCAAATGCCTTTAATTAAATTGAAATGCACGATAAGTCATTGCACTTTACCTACGAGATTGCATTTTTTATAATTGACGTAAGACATTTTTAGGGGAAATAATTCAAAAGATATGATAAGATTAATTAAGTTAAAATTAAGTCCCTGATAAGGAAAATTGTAAGGGATTAAAAATTACTGGATGAGAGAACTAAAAAGAGCTTTTAGCGTGACTAGAGGTATACACAGTCAGCTAATTAACAAAAACTTTATAGATATGAGAGAGCTTTTACCGGCGCAATTTCAATCATCGTAACTTCTAAAAATAAGCAGCTAGTTATTCATTAGCGTGACACCAACTTTGTTAGCAATTGATTACATATTAAATCAACTATCGTTGCTTGATGGACAAGATGAACAATTTGACTTTTCACTTTTCATAAATCAATATTAAACATTTGAATTTCGTAAGTAAAACTTTAATAATAAACATCATAATGCAATGACAAAACGTACCAATTGAAGCATTTCAGTAGGAAAAGAACCGTTGCGGCATTAATTTCGAAGCGCTTCTTTGGAAGTAATAAAATGCTTCTGTCTTCTTATGCTTTTAGAGAATTGTTAAAATGTTTTTATAATACCCAACTAAAATCCCGACCTGTCAGTCCGCCCGTCCGTCGTGTATTCTCGCACCACGCCAAGCTAGAGTGATGAATTTTATTAGATATGTCAAAAATAGCGTCCTTATGGGGATTGTTAATAAGCTATGCGCGATCCCCATGAGAAAGAAAGAATATTACTTTATTAAAACACAAATAACTTTATTACTAGAGAACATAAATATAGGTGTAGAGATGAATGTAGTGAGCGACTGCATGTTGGTGCGCGCGATGTTGACTCGTCGGAGGTTGCGAACGAAGTGAGCGTCTCGTTGACATGAGTTGTGAAATTCACTAACTGCTTGATGCGCTCCTTGCGGTGGGCATGTGGACGCCACAGTACTCTCTCCCAAGTGACATTTCGATGAGAATGTCACGATCCAAAAATGGCGTTGAAAAAATGCCGTAAATGAGGCTGGAGCAATGGCGGGTTGCGTAGCACGTGTTGAGAAGATGCGCTTGTCGTGAATGTTGCTGTGCGAGGTTGGGCATACGACGTAGTGCGAGGTCGGGCATGCGACACTGTGCGGGGTCGGGCATGCGACACTGTGCGGGTTCGGGCATGCGACACGGTGCGGGGTCGGGCATGCGACACTGTGCGGGGTCGGGCGTGCGACACTGTGCGGGGTCGGGCATGCGACACGGTGCGGGGTCGGGCATGCGACACTGTGCGGGGTCGGGCATGCGACACTGTGCGGCGTGTTGGCGGCGCAATCGAACATGCGATCGAGGCGGTGTGACGTACACATGCGAACGCGGCGTCTGTTCGGGCATGCGTATGGGGGTCGGTGCGTGATCGGGCATGTCGGGATTGCATGCGGCGTCTTGCGCTGACTCGTGAAGCTACGACCTGCGGCGATAATAAAAAGATGGCGAGCACATTACTCGTGTAACAAAAATGCGAACAAATACGGGGTCACCACTATGGGGATTGTTAATAAGCTATGCGCGATCCCCATGAGAAAGAAAGAATATTACTTTATTAAAACACAAATAACTTTATTACTAGAGAACATAATTATAGGTGTAGAGATGAATGTAGTGAGCGACTGCATGTTGGCGCGCGCGATGTTGACTCGTCGGAGGTTGCGAACGAAGTGAGCGTCTCGTTGACATGAGTTGTGAAATTCACTAACTCACTAACTGCTTGATGCGCTCCTTGCGGTGGGCATGTGGACGCCACACCCTCTCAAAAGTTTCAGTGCAAAAAACATATTTTAAGGTGTTTAAGAGGGGTCTTCCAATACAGGGGGTGATGCTTAAACAATTTTTTTACCAAAGGTAGCCGATATGGGTATCAAATTAAAGGTCTAGGCGAGAACTTTTCCAAACAGGTCTTAAACAAGGAGGGGTGCAGGGCGAAGGGAAACGTATGAAAAAAGTGTGTACCCCCTCGCGATTGAACATCTTTGGAAAGAAAGTTCCGAAGAAAATCATGATTGTGGGTCATTATGAGTACAAGGCCAACAAATACCTGAAAAGTCAAAATTCGATGGACTTTGTTAATAATATAGTCGAATCTGGGTAAGCGAGAATTCAAGGAAACCGAATATTGCTCTCATTCATAGATTTTTTTCATTTATAGAGGTTAATAAAAATCGAACATAAACATGCTGCTAGAGCGTTAAGAAAAAGGTATGCAATAAATAAGTATGTATACATTTGGCTATGAATAGGTACTTATTTAATATATTTGAAGGAATCAGCTAATTTTTTCTGAGTATCCTTTTTACAACTTAGAACATGTTTTTGAATTTCCAAAATTTTATCAAAATTTGAGGGATCAACATCACAATACTCAAAACAAGTTGGGTAGACAGACCTACGCTCATTTCAGAAGGATTTTGTACCCAACTTCTCAGAAATGCAGTCACTAGCAAAAAATAAAGTCAAGAAACATGGCAAAGAGATGTGCAAGTTTAATGGAAAATCCATTGTTTCTCCCTTTTCAAAGGTTGCCATTTTCTTGCAAACCAACGAAAACCAATCAAATCATGAATTCTCAAATATTTATATATATATATATATATATATATATATATATATATATATATATATATATATATATATATATATATATATATATATATGTTATACATCCGACCGTTGTTAATAATATTAAAGTTAGATTTGTCACATTGAAATCGTAAATATATACATGTTATAGATCTTATCTGAATTTCAAGAAGATCAAACCAAAACTGCAGTGTCTGAGCCAATGGGAAATCCATAAAATACCAAAATTGTGTGTTATTGTTGTTGTAATTGCAGAAATTTCAAATGGCTTTAACTTCCGTGAATATGGTTCGATTTTCATCAAACTTACAGGGTATTCGGACCTTATGTAAGACTACTTAAATATCGAATTTTATTCAGTTTAAGGATTCCTATACGATTTTATTTGGGAAAATGTGAAATTCGAAGATTATACTATTATTAACAAGTTGAGCGAGTTTTGACTTCTAAGGTTTTTTTTGTTGTTGTTCTCATAAATATCTATTCCCATGATTTTTCGGATCACAGGTGTCTAATCACGAGTGGGGGACACAAATTTTTCGTGTATTCCCCCCCCTTGTGCGCCCCTCGAAGCAATAATTGTCAGTTTAAGACCTGTTTTGAAAAGTTCTAATCAAGACCTTTCATATGATACCCATGTCGACTACCTTTGATGAAATTTTTTTGGGATTGAACTTTCAAGAGAGCACCACTTTACACCTACTTGCAAAATTTGATGTTTCTAGCTTGAATAGTGACACGCGGACGGACGGGCAGATGGACAGACAGGTCGCGATTTTAGTAGGGGTTTTTTAAAATTATTTTACAAGTAGTTGCTTTCCCAAGTAGTTGCTGGCTTTTGGATCCATGCCAAAACAATCTTTGAATCAGACCAAAAGTACGTTTTAATACTTCCCCATTTACAAGCTTGCTTTATTGTTTCAAGCAATAGGACTGCACTGCTCAAGCCTTGGAATGGAAAGTGTTTTTTGTTGGGGCGACCCGTGATTTTGCATTGAGCAGGCTGCTACTGATACGTCCACTTGCATCCACTATCCGTAGGTAAATTGCACTCGCGTAAGCTACTCTGGAAGCATCGCAGAATTCGTGCAATTCTATGGTTGTGTTACATGTGAATTGGATCCATCTAGGGATCCGAAGTTTCTCGAGAATGGGCAGTTGTCTACGTGTTTCACTCCAGTCCTTTACAGTAGCTGGGGAGACCTCGTCATCCCAACCTACTTTCAATAGCCATAGCCTGTGAATGGCGATTTTCCCGGTGATGATGCAAGGTTGGAGCAAGCCCAAAGGATTAAACAGCCTTGCTACTTCTGACAGGATAGACCGTTTTGTTAGCTTTTGGTTATCAGAAGGCTGAACCTTGAACGAGAAAACGTCTTGTGCAGGATGCCATTGTAGCCGCAGTGTTTCGATTTCTTCGGATAACGCGATGTCTAGTGGCTTTTGATTTCCTCGGTCGTTCTTCGGGATGGCTTCTAGAAGTTTTTGGTGGTTGGCTGACCACTTTCGTAGATGAAAACCTTCTTCGCGTAGTGTCTTCTGAGCTCATCTTGCAAGTGCTTTAAGTTTGCTAGGTCATCTGATCGAATTAGAAGGTCATCAACATAAAAATCTTGAAGTATCGTCTTGGTAGCCTTTGGATGGTTAACACGTTCTTTGATTGCGAGCTGCTGAAGAGTTCGAATGGCTAAAGATGGCGCGCAAGCAGTACCGTAAGTGACAGCCTTCAGCCTGTAGTGACCAATTGGTTCCTTGTTAGAAGATCTCCATAATATGCGTTGATAGTCGCGGTCATTTTCATGAACCTGTATTTGCCGGTGAATTTTCTCAATGTCGGCAGCAATTACATACTGATAAAAACGCTATCTCAATAATAAATGGAGAAGACTTTTTTGTATTGCCGGACCAACTTGCAATAGATCGTTCAGCGATTTCACACCTATTGATTTCTGGGATGCGTTGAAGACGACGCGTGATCTTGTTGTCGAACTTGATTCCTTTATGACCTCATGATGCGGAAGATAGTCACAGTTGGTACTCTGAAGCAAATGATCAGGTACCTTCTCCATGTGACCAAGAGTCAGCTACTCCTCCATGAATGTATGGTATTCCCTTTGCTGGTCACGATGGTGAGCAGGACGCTGTTCCGACTGTCTGAACCTAATGTACGCTATGCGTACAGACTCTCTCAGTTCTTTCTGGTGGTCTACGTTGTCTTTGAAAGGTAACATCACTGTATATTTTCCATCTGAGCCTCTACGCGTATTATTCGAAAAGTGTTTTTCAGCTTCATCATCGGCTTGAGACGTTTCCATTGTTGTTGAAGGTTCTTCGATTTCACAAAAGTGCCGGAGGGTTTTATCAAGCGATTCAAAGGCAACGAATGAAGTAGTGTCATTGTTGATTTGGGTGCTGATGCTTGTTCCAAACAATACCCAGCCCAATTTTGTATTTTGTGCGCATGGTTGACCTGGAATGAATCCTTGATCTACGATATTACCATATATGTCAGCTCCAAGTAACAGATCAAAGTGTGCAGGACGACTAAACCCGGGATCTGCTAATTGTAGTTTTTTGATGTGTGTAGGTAAGGCTACGTTGATGCTTGTTGCAGGTAAAATCGCCCTAATCCTGGGAATTATTAATGCAGCAAATTGTAAGGGTGTGGCTTTCTTGTACTTCCCTAGAGTTGTGTAACCGTGACGACACCGTTTGTTGTGACTGCCTCTGAACATCCGATACCCCCAATAGACATTTTAGAATGGGTACGTTGTAATCTGGTCAGCAGATTCAGTAATGAACGAGCGTTGGGAGCCAATGTCAAGTAGTGCTCGCAGTGTTACGGATTCACCTTAATTGTTCTTTACTGTTACGAGTGCGGTTGCGAGTAGCCCTTGAGTGTTGCATAACAGTGCATTATGCGCTTTAGTCTGGATAGTAGCTGGTTTAGCTAATAGGATTTCCGTTATCTTGGATTTGGGCACTTTGTCATCTAGCGGGTGCAATTGAGTGTTGTGTCGCTTGGAACAATGGTTACAATTTTTCTGCATGCTTGTCCGATAGACAGTTGAAACACAATCTTTTGTTCCTGACCACTTTCCGTAGCACCTCCACTGCGGCTTTCTTAAACTGCTCGCATTCAAATAAACGATGTTGTTCGTTGCACATAGCGCAACGTGTCGTCGAAACTTGAACGGTATGTTTAGTGGTTCTTTTTGGCGATCTTGACTCTGATCCTGGCTTTGATAGAGTTAGTGTAACCTGTAACCTCAGTCCTTATTGCGAAGAACTGTAAAGTTGCTGCGGGCGGAACCTCCTTGCTAACCAGATGTCCTGTAACCTCAGTCCTTATTGCGAAGAACTGTAAAGTTGCCGCGGGCGAAACCTCCTTGCTAACCAGATGTCCTGTAACCTCAGTCCTTAATGCGAAGAACTGTAAAGTTGCTGTGGGCAAAACCTCGTTGCTAACCAGATGTCCTGTAACCTCAGTCCTTCCTGCGAAGAACTGTAGTGTTGCTGCGGGCAAAACCTCCTTGCTGAACAGATGTCTTGTAGCCTCAGTCCTTATTGCGAAGAACTGTAAAGTTGCTGTGGGTGAAACCTCCTTGAGGGCCGGTATCCTGATCCGGCTCGATGGATCAATGTTCTGGAATAAAAAATGTAAAATGAAACAACCTTGATTGATTATTGGTACAGAATTATTTTCTGGTGATTGGAGCGATTTGGGCTGGTTGTTGACCGTTTAGGTATTGATCGTGGTGACGCTTGTGTTTATGATGGTGTTGATGTGTTCGGGATGGTGTTGTACGATATTGATATTGTTACCTTACAGACTTATAACAATCGCCAAAAGAGAAAAAAAATTCAATGCCAAGCAGATAAACCGAAAAAATAATTACTCACCCTTTTGTTTGAAGCTGCGTAGCGCTCTGCAACTGGAAGGGGGGGGGGGGGGAGTAAAATTTATAAAAAACAAATTAAATTATTTACTTCAGCAGTGAATCAACACAAAAAAAAACAAACACAGATCCGCGTGCCAGCTCCTTGAAATCGTGGAATAATTCAATAGTCTTTAAAGCAGTTACTATTTCACTATTTTTTTATGTTTTCGTAGATTTTGCTTTTGAATAAGAAAAAAATTCACAAGAGAAAAAAAACCGTTCGTCTGGCCGAAAATCGACACAGTTAATTGCATAATTAGATTAACTCAATTAAACACTCTGTCGCCCACAAACTACTTCCGATAGAAAGCAAACAATGGCTTCCTTTAGCACGAACATAACTGTTGATTGACTGTATATTCTATCATTCAATTAATACCAGAATCACCAGCTTACCGTATTACACTATCCTTTTTTCACTCTTTTCGTCTAAAATTTAATTTTCATTAACTTTTGTTTTTTCCCTAAATTTCCTTGTCTTCACGGTACCAGCACTCAACACTTTTTTCCTTCTCCTCATAAAACTATTCTTTTCCACCCTCCACTATCGCTAACCACCGCTTTCGTTACCGCCAAAAATTGACCGGAAAAAAAGGAGCCTTCAATCCCAAACTTAAAATCCAAAAACTTTTCTTCCCAAATTGAAAACTCACTCTCCGAATCCTAAATCAAGACTTGCCTCACGAATTCAATTTAAAAAACTTTCCCCGACACCGCAAAAGAACTCCCTTTTCTTTGAAAGCTACAACTAGACTCCCCTTCCAAATCACGAATTTAATTTACACAATCCCGCAACTCTTTCCTTCCCAAGCACCGGTGCTGCATCGAGGTAACGTAATCGAAGTTCAATGCACTTCGAGAATCTGCGACGCTACTAACGGCTTCTGTTGATCTCCCATTCTTTCATTTAGCAAATTCAACTGTGAACCTTTCTTAATGGGCATTGAAATGAAATTTGTTAGTAGGGAAGCGTGAATGAATTTTTTGTTAGTATAACAAATAAAATTTGTTAGTGTGGGAGATAATGAATAAAATTAGTTAGTATGAAGGAAGGAAATAGGTTTTGTTAGTGAAAACGTCTCGAATGAAATTTTGTTAATGGGAAGCAATGAATGGAATGTTGTTAGTGGGAAGTGTAAGATTATTATTAATTTTTTTTTGTGTAAAAAAAATAGAGTAAGATAGTAGAATTAATATGATAGGGAAATAAAAATTAAAGGTAAATGGAATAACTATAAAAAGAAAAAATACTAAGAAAAGGGTAGGTGTGCCCAAAAGAAGGTTGAAGATGGTACGGAGTCAATTTGCAGTTGAGAATGGGAGAATGCTGGTACGCCGGAATTCGCAATAGCCTTGTATAGGATATTGCTTGAGCTAGCGCGAAATGCTGGTCTGACCGTGACACTATGGTCAAACAACTTTTATAATAAGTACATCCGACCGTAGTGAATAATATTGAAGTTAGATTTGTCACATTTTAACAATGCTGCCAGCTTGTGTCGGGATGAATCCATTTTCTTTTCGTTTTTAGAAAAGCAAAAATTTTATTAAACTAATATATTTAAATTAACTTAACCTAATTTATCAGCTCTAGTGATTCAAGTTATGTTAATAGATTTTTTTTATCTAAGTTATACTAACAGATCTTTTCATACCAGGTTCATTCATTATTGTTCCTTGAAATATTTATACATCTCAAACTTCAATTTCTTATATATTGTCGCGTGTTATTGGTTCGCGGCCAATAATTTTAATGTTCCGGGAAAGTGAAAACGCAACGTCTTTTAATTTAAGTTAAAAGTGTTTATTTAATGCACAATAATCAGTTAACACTTTCACTAATTTTAATTGTCACTATTAAAATAAATCTAACACTTGTCCATAAATTTATTATCGCAATTGTCTTCTGAATTACTTCACTATTACGAAACACACTTTTCTACTACTCGAAGAATATCGCTTCCCACACACAATCGCAGTTCTTCTCGCGGTCAAATGAATGATGATCCCCCCCATTCATTCAGCTCGCCTTTATATAGGGTCTCTACCTATTCACCCATTTCTCGTACGTTGGCGAATGTTCTACCGAGAGGTACCTGGTAGATTCGAGCAAATTTAATGAATGGAGTGACGTCACCTGCAGATGTTGATCATGCTTGTTGGGTTCTCGTGGTTTCGAGTGAATTCGTGTTCTTCATTGTTGTGAAAACAATTGCGACAGTAGCTCGCAGAATTATTTGTACATGTAATTATTTGTACATGTAACACTGCCCCCACCTCAGTTCTTTTCGCCCCGAAAAGATGTGTCGCTATTTGTAGTCAATTCTCCCTGGGTGTAATATGGGGCAAGATGGTCCAGATGCACGATTTTCATTTTAGCTCTCGGCTTACGATGTTCCTGTATTTGGTATACGACGTCGTTGATTCGCTTTGTAACTCGGTATGGTCCCTCCCAATTATGTTGCAACTTTGGAGACCTACCCTTTCGCCGTTGCGGGTTATAAAGCCACACCAAGTCATCTTGCTGGAAGCCAGTAGAATTAGCCTTTAGATCATACCTGGTCTTCATGCGGTCAGTAGCCGATTCGAGGTGTTTTCGCACTGTCCGATGTATCTGGTTCAACCGTTGTCTTAGATCACTTGCGTACTCCGAGACCGTTTGGGGTTTCTCAGGGGGTGTTCCGAACTTTATATCGGCTGGCAGACGAATAGTCTTTCCAAAAATGACTTTGGCTGGGGCTTGGCCCGTCGATGCATGTTCAGCGGCTCTATACGCCATTAAAAATAGTGGGATATGTCGGTCCCAGTCCCTTTGGTTCTCGTCAACCATCTTGGCCAAGTGTTTATTGAGCGTGCCGTTGAATCGTTCGACCATTCCATCGGATTGGGGATGCAGCGGTGTTGTCCTCGTTTTCCGTATTCCCAGCTGCTCGCACATTTCGCTAAAAACTAGTGACTCAAAGTTTCGGCCTTGATCCGAATGTAGTTCACAAGGCACGCCGTACCTGCTGACCCAATTTAACACTAGCTGTTCGGCTACAGTAGTTGCTTCCTGGTTGGGAATGGGGTAGACCTCGGGCCACTTGCTGAAATAATCAGCTACAACCAGCGTGTATCGATTTCCCCATTCAGATTCAGGAAAGGGTCCAGCGATGTCAACAGCAATCCTTTCGAATGGCACGCCTACGTTATAGGTTTGCATTTGTCCTCTCAGTCGTCGCTTTGGGCCTTTGACGGAAGCGCAAATTGTGCATCTGCGACACCAGTCCTCTACGTCTTCTCGAGCGTGGAGCCAGTAGAATCTTTCCCGCAATTTCGCTAAGGTCTTGTTAACACCAAGGTGGCCTCCCGAGGATCCTTCATGCATTTCCTTAACCACATCGTGGATTCGGCTTTTGGGTAGTATAGTTTGCATCCTATAGGAGCTGCCATCCGCCGTTTCCCATTTCCGCTTGAGTACACCACCCTCCACCTGAAGGGAGTTCCATTGTGCCCAATAGCTTTTCAGGGTTGCGCCATGCGTTGAAACGTCCTTCCACTCAGGTCGCCTAGTCGTCTCCTTCCATACGAGCAATGGTCCAATGTCTTCATCGGCTAGCTGGGCATTTCGAATCTCCTCCGATGACCAACCTTCATCGAATTCGGCCGTTATTACTCGCAGATCAACGAGCGGCTCCTTTTCCTCAACCCGCCGGCAATGCTTGCAGTTAGCTGGACATGGATGACGAGATAGGGCGTCAGCATTTCCATGAACTCTGCCCTTGTGAAGCAGTTGGGGCCCCACTAGGTCTCGTCGGATCGTCGAGCGGGTTGCACAAGTGTCGTTTGTTAGGGTGCGATGTTCTTCATCAACTTGACCAGGAAGGCATCTGTCTGCTTCTCCACGATGTTGCCTTGGCACGGTGCTGGGTATGTCGATACTCCTAGCCAACGTTCGCCCCCCGAAGTTGGCCCTTGCAGTTTGATGATCCATTCTAGGCTCCTGACACGGTCTGGATCTCCACCACCCTGGACAATAGCTCGGTCTTCTTCCCTTCTTGCAGTCTCTTTGCAGGTGCCCTTTTTCCCCGCAATTCCAGCATCTAGGCGCACCATTCACCTGCAGCTCTCGCTCAATCCCCACGCGCTCACACCTGCAATTATCTGCCACTACCTCACGAGCCCGGGCAGTGGTACGGGTCACATTTTTGGCTGCCTCAAAATTTAAACTATAAGCCAATGCATCCTTGACTGTTTGCTTTTGAGCTAACCGCACGGCTTGTTGCAATTCCTTGTCCTTCAAGGCGCTGATGAATGCTTCTGCTGCTACGTCATCTCGATGTTCTGAGTCGTACGCTGGGTAAGCCAAAAGTGCCAGTCGCTCAATGTCTTGTGCTAGCTGCTGCAAGGTTTCACCAGACTTCTGCATCCGATGTCGTAGCTGTGCCCGGTAAATCTGCCTCAGATGATCGTCTCTATAACGCATGTCCAGCGCATTCATTATAGCAGCCGGGTTTGAATGCAGCTCAACGGGGATAGTCTGCAAAAGCTCGGCAGCTGGGCCTCTTAGAGCAAGAATTAACGCAGTTGCTTGTTCCTGCTCATTCCAGTGATTTATCCTAGCGGCTGCTTCAAACTGGATTTTGTAAATAGTCCAGACCGTTTGCCCATCGAATATTGGTGCTTGCACATTTCTAGATGAGCTTTGCGCTGCGGTTATAATTGGGGCTGGTGAGGCGGTTACTAGTTCCTTCGCTGCTTCTAATTCTTTTTTCACTTTTTCCATCTCATGGTTTATTCTCTCTTCGACCTGGCTGACCTTTTCCTCGACCTGGTAAACCTTTTCCTCGACCTGGTCAACCTTTTCCTCGACGCCTTTAATTTGCTTGTTGAGAGTACCGAGCTCCGCTTTTATTGCGGTTGACTGTTTCTCCAGCTTCTGTGTGATGTCTGCCTTGATGTCTGCTTTGATTTCGATTGCTTGTTGGTCCAGCTTCGCTGATTGTTCGTTTAGCTTCGCAGCTAAACTGGATGTCTGTTCATTTAGCTGCGCTGATTGTTCATTTAACTTCGCTGTTAAATTGGATGACTGTTGTCGCTGCTCTTGCTGCATCAGCATCAACATTTGCATCAGCGCATTTTCTGGTTCCTTCGATTTTGGTGTTTCTACTTCTCCACCTTCTGCGCCTTTTTCCGCATCTGAGAACTCACCCGAATCCAGATTAACGCCTTCCGACTCGATCGCGTCACGCAAGCGTGCAATCAGTGTGGCCTTTGTACCTTGTGTGGCCAGATTCCGCTGTTCCAACTCCTCCTTGAGCTCCGATATGGTCAATTCATTAATTTTTAAGTTTAAGCTTCGTGGCATTTTTAATGTTTCTTTAAATTTTACTATTGTGCACTATAAAAATGTTCAAATTTTCACTTTCAAAATTTTTCTTTCGCACTTCTTGACACCACTGTCGCGTGTTATTGGTTCGCGGCCAATAATTTTAATGTTCCGGGAAAGTGAAAACGCAATGTCTTTTAATTTAAGTTAAAAGTGTTTATTTAATGCACAATAATCAGTTAACACTTTCACTAATTTTAATTGTCACTATTAAAATAAATCTAACACTTGTCCATAAATTTATTATCGCAATTGTCTTCTGAATTACTTCACTATTACGAAACACACTTTTCTACTACTCGAAGAATATCGCTTCCCACACACAATCGCAGTTCTTCTCGCGGTCAAATGAATGATGATCCCCCCCATTCATTCAGCTCGCCTTTATATAGGGTCTCTACCTATTCACCCATTTCTCGTACGTTGGCGAATGTTCTACCGAGAGGTACCTGGTAGATTCGAGCAAATTTAATGAATGGAGTGACGTCACCTGCAGATGTTGATCATGCTTGTTGGGTTCTCGTGGTTTCGAGTGAATTCGTGTTCTTCATTGTTGTGAAAACAATTGCGACAGTAGCTCGCAGAATTATTTGTACATGTAATTATTTGTACATGTAACAATATTAATCAGCACTAGTTCTTCTTTAAATTGTCAGTGTTTAATGAAGATGATAGATAATAGCAAACTCAAGAAATTATTTGTATGAATGATAACAAAGCTCCTTTTCTTTCGAGATTCTTCATTTTCACATATTTACGTATTCTCTATTTACTTATGTTTGCAAGCGAAACTTTTTCATGAATCGGTTTCATTCGGGATAAAATCCGGAAACTGAACTATACTTTGGAAAATGAGATGAAAGGCTCTGCATTTATTAAATCTGATAGTATAAATGTAGTTAACAAGATTGCTGTTAGTTACATGATAGTCATTCGAGAAAAATAAGGAGGAAAATTTTCATAGTTTCGGTTTAAGTAAGATATCAATTATAAATTTTGGGTTAATATGTATATTCGGTTATATTCATACTTATTGATGTATATTTTCAATATTTGAGATAGATCTTTAAGATAATTGGCCATTCAAAATGTATTTTCCTGCCAGCTTGTCAGCAGCCACTTCGGAGTAGACTAAGGGTGTCTGGACTTGTTGACTTGTTGGATACAGTCCGTTGACACATTCCAGACTTCACGTCTAAAACCGATGAGAGCTCGGCTTAGATTTCCTTCGGGAAATTTCGAACGAACGAGACGAAGAAAAATCATTACACATCATCATAATTTATGGTAAAGCTTCAATTTGGCCCTTCGCCTCCAGTAGTAGTGACCTCTAATCATCCCGGTTTGGCGACATCGGTTGCTATTTGGAAATCCCCAGCAAGAATCTGTTGTCAACATCAATTGAATCTTCCTACCGTTTCCTCAGTTTTCCTTGCGCTCTACCCTTCAATTCTAGCCTAGTGAGCCTGTGCTCTTCCATTTCTTCCACATGTGCTGTTCATTGTAATTTGCGTAGCTTTATGCATACAGATGGGTTACCTTGAAGATTATACAACTACTTTTTAACATAATCGCCTACAAAAATAATAAAGTTCATCGGCTCCATAGTTCACGATTGTCTTTTGAAAAAAAATCATTATTTTGATTTGCTATGCTCTTACAGCGGACATCATCTCTCTATTCTCTGCAAATCCCATTCGTCTGAGCTGCTCCTTAAGCTGGGGTAAGGAAAAAAGTTGCTGGGGAACAAATCTAGAGAATAGGGTAGGTGGTCGAGCCATTAGGAACTCGATTCTTAAATGGCAGTCATAGCAACATCGGTTGTCGTGGTGTTTAACATCCTGGGTACCTTTGAGGAACAAGATAAAACCGGAGTGGACATCCAATGTCATCGTTGTCACAACGACCCCTGCGACCGCCTACCTAACTACGTGCCTTTTTGCACCCACTCCTGCGACCTCGATTCCATAATTGGTCAAGGGGAATCCGATGGGTTGTCACAAGAAAGTAAACAAACGCTTATTCACTGGTAAGTATGATTTTATTGCAAATAACACTTCACAAAGTAAGAAAATAGCATTGAATACGAATAAAACTTTGTGGCTATTGTGACTGGGTGATGAAAGTGACTAGTTGGTATGATGAGACAATAATAATACACACGTTAATTGATACATATTTGTATTGAACACAATAGGCATGTTACATCGGGAAAGGCCGATACGAGACTGACTGTTAAAGGAACGGCACATAGAAAATAACGATTCACAATTGTCTCCCCCACTTATTAAAACATATAGAAATATAATTTTAATTCTATTATTCGGTGACATAGTCTTTCAAGAAGTTTGGAGGACATCGTTGACGAGCAGATCTGCGTGGTGGTCGCGTCGGGTTGTTTGTGTTCCCGTCTGCTGGTGTCTGTTGGTAAGGAGTGCCAGTAAGTGTTTCTGGCTGATTGGCACCTGGCGCAGTCAATGGCGTAGGCTGTGTGTCCATTGGTGGTAACTCATCAGCTGGCATGTGTCGATATGGAACACCTGGGCTTGGGGCTGGTGTTTGCTGAGATGAAAAGGTGACTTGTTTCTTCGGGACCATTGTTGAAATTAGTTGGTCGATGTGCCTTTTTATAGTTCGGCCTGAGTTCATCTCTTTGACTGGTTCTGAGGCTGGTCATCAGGGTTTGAAGGTTTTCATCTTTGGCTGTTTCTTCAATAATAGTTTCTGAAGTTATAGCTGGGCTGGAGATTTGAAGTATAGTTTCGGCATACAACGCATTGACTTCTTCATTCATTGATGTTTCAGATGTTCTGAGCAGTTGGGGAATTGGAGCCCGAGAAAGACAATCTACGTTCTCGTTGTCTTTTCCTTTTTTACAGCGTACCGTGAAGTCCAATCCACTTAGAAAGGAGGCATAGCGTAAAAGACGGGCAGATGTCATCTGAGGTAATGCTCGATGTGGATGAAAGATACGAGACAGCGGCTCGTTATCGGTGACAAGGGTGAAGTTTCTGGCATAAACATAGTTGTAGAAGTGTGTGGCTGTGTAAATGATAGCCAAGGCTTCTCTATCAAGTTGACTGTAATTGCATTCAGCTTGGGTCAAAGCTCGAGAGGCATAAGCAATAGGTTTTTCATGACCCTCCACTTCATGACTCAAAACAGCTGCAATACCGGTCGGGCTGGCGTCTGTTGTGAGTATCAAGGGTTTTGCTGGATCAAAAGGTGTTAATATCCTTTCGCTACACAGCTCCGACTTTATGTTTAAGAAAGCAGCTTCAGTGGAGGCTGACCAAACGAATTTTCCATCTTTTTTGAGTAGGCGTCGTAGATGAAAAGATTTTGTGGAGAAATCAGGAATGAATTTTGCATAATATGTCACCATACCCAAGAATTGTCTTAATTCCTCTACATTTTTAGGACGTGGTATGTCGAAGACGGCTTGAATTTTCACAGGTGACATTTCAACTTTATTAAATGAGACTATGTGACCAAGATAGCTGATACTTTCTTTGAAGAAGGAACACTTATTTTTATTTAGATGGAGATCGTTTTCCTTGAGTCGTTCTAAACAAGCAATCAGGTTTCTTGTACATTCTTCCATTGATGAGCCATGGCAGATAATGTCATCAAAATATGCTTCAACGTTTGATAGGCCGTTGAGAATATGTGAGAGTATTCTATTGAATTTAGATGGTGCTGTTTTGATACCAAAACTGAGACGATTCATTTGAAATGTGCCCTTGTGTGTCGTGATTTTTTGGATTTTCTGTCCTTCCGCATCCACTTTGAAGTGTAAATATGCCTTGTACAGGTCGAGTTTGCAGAAGTACTTTGAATTTCTGAGGCTGTGCAAGACTTCATCAATGCGACGAATTGGATGATTAGCTGAGACTAATCTTGCGTTGACTCCACATTTGTAATCAACACATAAACGAACCCCTTCATCAGGTTTAGGTATTACGACGAGTGGTGATCCCCAGTCGCTTGAGGATACTGGAGTAATAATACCTTGTGACTCAAGAGTTGCAAGTTCTTCCTCAACTCGCTGGCGCAGTGCAAAAGGGACATCGCGTTCCCTAGTAAAGATGGGTTTTACTCCTTCCCTGAGCTGAAGTTTTATTTCTAGGAGAGTGCAAATCCATATTCGACCCAGAAGTGCATCAAATCCTGCAGGAACAATGAATAGGTCCGCATCAATTTCTCTATTTTTATATTTTACCGACAGTGAGACTTTCCTTGAGGGCTTTATTACATGAGCTGAGTAAGAGCGGAATGATATCTGTGTTGGTTGTAGTGTAGCATTGAGACCAAGACATTTGAATGCTGTCTCTGATAGAAGTGAGAATTTGGCTCCTGAATCGACTTCAAATGCCTGTGGCTTGCCATTGAGAAACACTTTGACGATAAATTATCAGAACCTGGGCTGAGCTCGTATAAGTCTTCAGTGCAGTGAATGTGACCAATACCATATTCTGAGTCAGAGTTTTGATCATTCTGAGAAGACTGTGTTGCGATGGCATGTGTCTTTGAATTTCGAAGAATGGTGGTGATACAGACCTTGGACAGATGACCAATTTTCTTGCTGGAAGTGCATTTAAGCGCATTGCGGTCGATTTTGCCTTGTGGTTTGCCCTACCACATTTGAGACAGAGTCCATCAAAGAACGATAGTCAACCCGTGTCATGTGTTGGGACTGTGAGCGTTGGTGTGAACTAGGACTTGTATTTTGACTTTGGTTGGGTTGTGATTTTCTATGTGACCTGTTGACCCTTGAGACATTGTTTGTGTCACTACTGAGATTGGTGAAATTATCTGGGATTTTGGTAAACTGGTTGCTTTCAAAACGTGATGCTTCCAATGCTGTGGCTTTGTTGAGCAGCTCAACGAAATTTTTGAACGCATAGTGTTGTAAGAGCTGTTCTCAAATCCAGTTGTCTTTTACTCCTCTAACAAATTGGGCACATAAAAATGTGTCAGCAATGGAAATCACTGATTTGCATTTACATTCAACATAAAAATTACAATCTTACGATTTCTCCTTCAGGGATGCAAAGTATTCTGAGATTGATTGTGTTGGCTGCTGAGTAACATTTAGGAAATAATGTTGAGCGACTACAGTTGAGACAGGCGGTGACAACATATTTTTGAAAAGTTTGATTAGCTCAATAAATGGAATATCTTTCATGGGTTTCTCGGGACCCAACAATGCAGCTAAGTTGTTATAATGCGTAGAGCCAATTGATGAACACAACAATTGAGACATTGTGATAGGGGAATCCACATTTTTGAGACTACAGTAATTGCCAAAACGTTCTAAATAAGAAGTAAATCTTTCCTTCTTGGCGTCATATGATTCGAATGGTGAGACTTGGGGAGCTGAACCGGATCCACTTGTCCCCAATGCGGCAGTGAAGACTGAGAGAAATTGTTCGAATTGTTGTTGATCCATTTTCCCAGCTGGAGCTGTCTCGGAAACGACACGAAAATAATGGCGGCTGAAAACGTGGCGGCTACGCGGCGGAGTCTAACTGTTTCACTGTGTCACACTTTTTCACTGGCAGTTGCAAACGTTTTAATCCTCGTCGCCAACTTATTGTGACTGGGTGATGAAAGTGACTAGTTGGTATGATAAGACAATAATAATACACACGTTAATTGATACATATTTGTATTGAACATAATAGACATGTTACATCGGAAAGGCCGATACGAGACTGACTGTCAAAGGAATGGCACATAGAAAATAACGATTCACAATAGTGGCTACTTGGAATAGAAAACACTTTCATATCAATAATCCATCCGATTCCAGCAAAAACGCACATTTCATTTTTTATTGAGTTCCCCGCTCCGATTCACAATGTCACAGCCTAAAATTACTTTCACTACAGTCAATATGTTTCGGACACGTTCTCGAACCGAAAAAACGACTAAATTTCGAATCGTACCTCACGCGCCAGTAAAATTTTGCGTCCATGTTTGCAGGTCGAATTGACAATCGGCCTCGCGAGAGGGGAAATTGGAAATGAAATGACAATCAGCGTCAGGAATGCAGTCATATCATATCATTTCCTATGGAACTTATATGAGTATAGCCTCTCCATTTGTTCCGTTCCTCAAAGCTGGGTACTCATTATGCTGATACATTATTCATCTGAAGTTCGGTGTCGTTGAGAATCCTCTCAATTAATTTTTATAACCTCTATAAATTGCCGGTAACAATTATTTTAGAGCAATCTCTTATTTGAGTTGCATAATTTAAGATTTGTGTTTCTCTTCATCATTGCTATAAAGAATTTTGACTAATACGTAATTTGAACTCCTAATTAAATCAGCAATACATTCGTTATAAACGGTTCATTAACTTTTTATTTTGAATAGCACACAAAACTGGCATAACTTCATTCAAATGATTTCCTTGAATAGAAATGAAAATCTACATAATTGTGCATATCATTGAATGCCATACTGCTGAGTTTACAGAATAGTTAGACCATTGGTGACATTTACGTGTTATAAAGTGAGTGCGTTTAATGTTGCCGTTTGCAAGCTAAATAGTTCCTGCATAGATAAATTACTTTAGCTTCTACGAAGAGCTTTAGAGCTACAAACCGGTTTAGATTATAATGAAAATATATTAATATTCATGGGAGTGAAGAAAATATTTCCATTATTCATGCTATTGTTGATTGAATGTAATATTTGAGCAATTATGTTGTCTTGTTTTAATTTTAATAGAAACACTTCATTGCAATTACTGACATTAACAAATCGTTTTCTCTACAGCTCATTCTTATATTCTTGGGATTTAGTAAAATATCTTTACAAAACCCTATTGGTGTCGTGGCCTGTCTGTCCGTCCGTGTGTCATAGCAATTTTTCTCGGGAACTACAACAGCTACAGTTATGAAACTTTGCACGTAGTCAAAAGTGGTATCCTCTCCAAACTTCCGGTACAAACAATTTTTTTTTTAAATTTTTTAAGGCGGGTCCCTCATATTTGGAAATAATCACTTAAAATTTTTTTTACGGAAAGTAGTCGATATGAATATTAAATGAAAGGTATTGATGAAAACTTTCAGGATCGAGTATATAAAGAGCAGTTAACGTCTTGAAGGGAACAGGAATAGTCAAAATATGTAAGAAGTTTGTGTCCCCGCCCTCGCGAATGGACATCTTTGATCCGAAAAATCTGTCAAAAATCATGGATGTTGGATTTTATAAGTACAAACGTTAATAGTAATAGTATGATATATCAATGTTAAGTTCTTCTCCATAAAATTTAAAGGGGACCCTTGAATATGCCAAAAACTCATGTGCAGCTGCCTTAATGATAGATTCATATGTATGTATATCTTAAAAAGTAATCGAGGTTCAAGCAATAAAGTTACAGCCGGTTGAAATTTACTTACTGAGGAGATAAACATTTTAAGCGGCGTAGCCACTGCAGATATGTTCAAAATTTCAAGGAAATGGCTTATAATATTGATAGCTGTGTTATGCTATGGGTGTGAAACATGGACCCTAACCCAAGCATCCGCAAATATATTGAACGCCTTTGAGCGACGGGTCCTGAGTCGAATAATCGGAGCAAAGCTAGACGGGGACCAATGGCAAATTCGATACAACCATGAGCTGTATGAAATTTTTGACGAGCCGGAGGTCTCAAAGATTGTAAGACTGAGGAAGCTGCAACGGGCTGGACACATGAATCGTATGGACGAACAATGGATACCCAAAAAGGTATTCGTTGCTTGAACTGAAGGGTGGAGACCAGTGGGGAAACCGAGGAAACGCTGGTCTGACTCGGTTGACGAAGACAGCTCATCGCTGCTCGGATTTTGAAATTGGCGGACGCGGTCAATGGACCGAGACAGTTGGAGGCGCTGTTTGCAGGAAGCGAAGGCCTGAGAGGGGCTGTAGTGTTAAGAAGAAGAAGAGATTGATAGCTTATTGTGACTGCTCAAACAACGAGGTCAGTGAAATGCAAACAAAATGTCGGCAAATTGGAACACACGATAATCACATATTATTTTTTCTAAGCCAATTGAGGGATTCTATATGTAAGTGAGGTTGCTATTTGTAGGACATTGTTTGATTTACTAGATTATTTACAAAACCCTTCTGGCAGGGGCACCCTCCTGCTACTTCGACTTATTTTCTTTTTTTTTATTGATAATTTGTTGGGTTTATAGTGGAAAATAACCAACACGATGTAACACAATTCGTGCAATGTGATTCTAAGCTCACATATTTCAGTAGTGTTTAAGATGAAATTATGAATAATACGATAATGAATAATGATTATCACTAAGAATATCTATTAATCTGTTTTGTTATTTTCTCATTGTATTTTGTCACTTAATTGTTAACTCAATGGATAATTGAAAGCAAAATATAAACAATGCTATCTTACTTTTATTTCGATTACAGGACAGCTTGCAACATTGTTAGATGTTTTTTTATTCTGACAGATCTATCGATTAAAAATAATTAGCAGATAATTACAAAATTATAAAGCGTTGCAGATGAAAACTTATTATTTGATATTTGAAAATTGATTTTACATTTGAAGGGGTGGTTTCAATATAACATACTTTGGTATTCTCGTTAGCCATCAACTCATAGAAAAGGTCAATGCAACCATTTGCTTGTAAATTGTTTTTCATATGTGATGATTACACAATAAAGTTGTGCATCAGCAACTTACATTCCAGCGAATCATTCTTCTATCGTGATCAATCACTGGATTATTAATTACAACTAATATTTAACTTATGCCAAATTCACGCGCATTATAGTATGCATATACCAGGGGTGGAACAATAATTAGAGACGAACATGGTTTTTATAAAAAGTTGCTCATTTTACCATAAATATTTTACTGTTTTAGAACTGTTATTTACAAATATTAACACTGATACACTTATATCTACATATTCAATAAAATATTACAAGACATATAAGATAAAAAGGAAAAAAATCTAAATAAAACAGAGTACAGTCCATATTTGGTTCGAAAAATAATTGGAAAAAATATTTGAAAAAAGAAATAATTCAAATTTATCAAGTTTCATTTTTTTTTTGTATTAGCTTCTCTATTTTGAAAAAAAGCTAATATTTTGTCGGAGAGCCCTTATTAGCGATAACGGCTGAGCAGCGTTTCGGCATAGAAACTATTATCGCTTCAGTGGGATGTTTCACCAAACTTGCTCTATGTTACTTAATAATTCAGCAGAATTTTTCGAAGTTTTTGTCTCCAAACTTCTCGCCACATCAGCCCAAGTTCTCAATTAGATTGAGATCGGGTCTTTGCGCCAGCCAGCTTAGGACTTTTATCTGTTTTTCTCAAGCCAAAATTTCACTAGGCGTGAAATGTGTTTAGGATCGTTGTCCTTCTGGAAAATGTAGGAAATCGGCATTTGGTCAAAAGTGTATGGCTCCATAATATTAGCCAATGTATTTTTGTAGACATACTGATCCATTCAACCATCAATCTGCACAAGAAGACCGTCACGTTTCCACCTAGGATCGAGCTCTTTGGGTTTAGGTCGCCTCACATACTTTTTTCCATCAGATCCAAGCATATTAAACTTTGATTCATCACTCCAGAGTGCCCTTTTCGAGAATGCAATGGGCTTTTTCCCATATTCTCTGGCGGATTCTGATCGGCGTTTCAGATTTCTTTTCTACACATGTGACTTTTGGCGTGTAATACAGCCTCGTAACTCTGCTTCCAATAATCTATTTCTGACTATTCTAGGTGTAACTTCGACGTTTAGTTGATCCGACACTGCAGACAGAATGTTGTTACTTGTGAGAAAAGGATTCGCCTTACTTAAACGACAAATAAGCCTATCCTCCAGTTGTTTTTCTCGTTCTTTGTTTCTTTTGATAGTTGTCAACGCTGCCTATGTCAGTGAAAACTTGAATTGCATCGTATACCATTTTTTTTGGATACATGAGATCATTGGCGATGGTACCCATTGAAGCCTTCTCCAGGAAGTATTTATGGACAATTGACTTCCTAAGGGCTGGTGTGCAACTTTTATTTTTTCCAATTTTAGTTTTTTCTTGGAAAAAATAAAATATTGGAATATATATTCTAATAGAAGAAATATTAACTGCTGTAAATTTAGCGCTAAAGTAAAATTACCTGCGGATTAATATTTCAACTGTGTTGGTCTGAGTTAAGAGCAATGCTATTTAATTATACATTTGTAGTGTTTGAGGGTGGATATTACGTCCGTTCAGGACTACTGCGATGGGCTGCTGCCTCAGTGAGCGCAAAATTCATGCTTAGCTCGAAATGGTCTTGTTTGGGAACGCGTAAGTGCGCTGGGAAGCTAGCTTTGCGGTGTTGTGGGGTGGGTTCTTTTCCCAGAGTACAAGGGCCCACTAAAAAAACATTTCTCGCACTACGGGTTATGTTGATATATTTAATAAATAGAATTAATAATGGTTCAAACCACTCTTGATCCGTGTGGCTGACAATCGTACCTTACCTTAAAAATACCTGAAAAGATTCTTATCAATGGGGAAAAGGCTCTCATTTTTTCTTAAAACGTTATAATTCGTATATTGCAACTATAAGGTTAATGTATTCGAAATTCACTAATCTCGTGGCTGGGTCCTCGAAGGTGTAGGGTCCCTTAACTGTTTCCGGTCTGGGCGGTATTGGCGGTACTGTTCCCGTTGCTTCTTATTATGCTGTTTCTGGAGGGTCGACGTTTGGTCGCGGAAACGGGCTTTCTCCTCCGGTATGGCACTGACCTGAACTGGACGAACTAGCTCCCCCAGTTGGTGCCGCATCTTTGCCTGCCGACCTCCTCATCGTGGCTTCGAGGGGATTCAGTGGCTTGTCGCCTCTGCCCAGCTGTGGGCGGTTGCTTTCACTGCTATCGAGCCCCACCCTCTTCCAACGTGATGGGCCGGGGGCCGATAGGGGTTCCACCACGAGAACGACGTCTAAGAGGGGCTTGATGGTTGTCTGCGGAACTGCAGCCCAGCGGGCTTCTGGGCGGGGCAGGGCAGAGCAGGGAGCCTCAGAACGCTACTTGGTCCCTCTCAAGCTGAAGGGAGTCTGCGAATAAACATAGTGTTTAACTAGAAGAATCAGGGGCCCCAAGGATGGAAGCGAATGGGCACGTTGAAGCTGCCTACCATCGACTAGGCTTGGGGAGTGCCGAGGAGCCGATGTAACGAAAGGCTGCCCAGGAGCCGGCGTAAGCCAAGTAGTCGGTGGAGAACTGTGACTGATAGAGACCGGCCAGGCGCAAGTCGAGGCGCCAATTTAATGACAGAATGCCGCGGACCAGGCGTAAGCCAAGGTGTCCTATTCGATGGTGAGCTCGGCGGCAAACGGTGACTGAAGAAGATTGGCCAGCCGCAAGCCGAGGAGCCGACACGATGACAGGATGCCCAGCACTAGGCGTAAGCCAAGGAACGCAATTTTGTTAAAGTTGATTGCGGCCAAGCTAAAGCCGAGGTGCCAACTTCCGTCTTCGCTTGCTGGGAGGCCACCGAGAGCGATTGCTCAACTCCTTGCGATTTTATGCACGCAAAGTGCTAACGCTGCTGATCAGGGTTATTGATCTTTTTCCCGATTTTCTTCAATCAATTTTCTTTTACGGACAGAGTTCAGTACTCCATGTCGGTTAAAATTATGAACTTGCATTTGTTTCAACCCAATTTTCTTCCTCCGTAAAATTCGAGTCAGGTGAAATGCTGAGCTTGCATTTTCTTCAATTCAATTTTCTTCCTCCGTGAAATTCTAACCATAGTCCATAAAACGCTTGCGGGGACCAAGTTTCATATCATCCTGGCTGTGTGTCTAAATGTATGGTTTGCTACTTCCGTATCCCCGTCCTTGGCTCTGTTGCTCTTTCCCGACATTGAATCACATTGCTATGACAAGATTTGTTTCACTATACAGCATTATATATTCGATATTAATATAATTAGTTTATAAATTGTATTGGTTTATTATCATTTGTATCTATTTTTTATGAGGTTTTTGCTGGTGCCTATAAGTATATTTTGGTTTGTAAATTGTAATTGTTTTCTATCTGTTTTTCTGAGGTTTTTGATAGTATCAGTGAACTTTCAAATTGTTTTGTATCTATTTATTGTATCTATTATATAATTAGTTTGTAAATTTTAATTGTTTTGTATTTATTTTTCTATGAGGTTTTGATAGTGTCAGTGCCTAATAATAGTATGGATGTTTAAAATATGTACCTACGATATTTATAGCGATTACAATGTTTGTTATTTATGGTTTTATTTGGACTTTCGTATAGCTGGCAAAAATATTTTTCTTGTTTATTTACGATTTTGATATAAACATTCAGCTGCTACGTAACAATGTGATGACCAGAGTCAACAAAAGACACAAAAGCGATTAACTTTCAAAAGGCGTCAATGACCTTGGTAACATACCGAAAACATTGAACGGACAAACGCGACGCCAATGCCCGGTTATTGCCACGAAAAATTTTCGGTCTACAAATAAGAGTGGGGCATATAGATGGTGGTGGTGCTCCCACGTACCCCTCCCAACCGGATCAAGGATCCAAACTAATGCTTTGGCCCATGTCTGGTGAGGAAGGTCAAGCACTCCAGTGAGGGCCTCTGAAACAACAAAAGAGGGAGAGCTTCCCCGATGGCTAGCTGATGAGTGGAGATGCTGGCCAACGTGGCGGGTCCCATACCCATTCGAGACACTAGTGAGAAGACCGATTTGTACAATTTAACTCCTCATTTTAGCCCTTTGCTTTTTTTTGTCTATGAAAATAGCGATAAATAATGACCCAGTTCAAATGTAATAAATATTTAAATGTAAATAATTAGGTAAATGTAACAAATATTTAAATGGAACCACGTATTTAAATGTAATAAATATTCCCACATACTTTGGGTTCAATAAATTAATATTTTACATTACGGATGATTGTTAATTAATATATAATATTATAGACGATTATTTCTCTCTTTTTTTGTATTAAATAATTTAAATAATCACTAATCAACGATTTAAATGACGAATGACTTAATATAAAATCCTTCAGAATTCAATACTAACAAGCTTTTGTTTGTTGCAGCGGAATGAATGGCATATGATGTGTACCTAAGATAATGGAGTATGTATAGTATTTACACTCGCACACTTTTCAATTTTACAAATGAAAACGGTTTTAACGTATTGTTCGGGTCGGGATGAATTCAATCTAAGGAGTTGAGTGTTAATAATTGTTTCAAAATTTGTATGTTTAGCATCCCAAAAAGAGAGAGCAGATAATTTTGAGCGCAAATTTGAAAGTCCGTTAGTACCTGTGTTACCCTAAGGCGATGACTATTTATTTCCACACAATAAAATGTTTGCCCGGAACTTCTTACAGCTGCGATTTAAGCTTTCCGTTTCGCAAAAATCTCAGTTTTGGAAAAACGCAATGGAAAAACGTTTTTCCTTCATCGCAGAAACTTACACGACATTTGTTTAGCCCCGGCCTTACTCGTATTCTTCTTTCGGTCTTTCACTGCAATCACTTAACACGGTCAACTCTCATAGATGAATCTGGCTGAATTTCACTTAGTTATACTTAATATTTTTTGTCACTGCTGGTTTAATTCACGATTTGCGCGGATGTGAGCAGAAGCACCGGCTTAAGACAGGACTTTTTCACGTGCACGCGATCGTGCCTTCGTTATCATTCGTAAAACAGTTTGAGTACAACACAACAAACGACTCTCATAGAAAATTCGAACGTCAACGCAAAAGAAAGAGGCACGAAAATGGCGAGAAAACTCAAGTGTCAAAGCGGATGGAAAATTCGTAAATTTTTAATAAAAACAGTGAACTAAGGTGCCGATTTCGTACGTGCGATCTTCAAAATTATAAACTTTTCAAACGTGAACATGTTTCGGAGTGAATAAAGTGCAAAAACAAAAGCATATCACTTCAAACCTCAATTTCACGCAGCTTTAGCGAAGGTTGCTAATTGTTTCGGCTCTCACGACCGGTTGCGGATCCAGTACTCTCTATATCTATGGTAATATCCATTTGACAGCTATCCAATGCTGCGAAGAATGTTTTTTGTTGAATTGACTCACGTTGTTGACTGCGTATGCTAAGTCTGGCCGAGTCCCTTGCATTAAATAAAGTAGACATTCAACTGTCTCCTGATAAGGCACGTCGTTTAACACATCTTCTCATTCGTCGCTGATAGCTTATGTGTTATATCGGTTGGCGTTGATCTGCTTTGCATTCGCTCATCCCAAAGGGAACCAATATTTCTTTTGCATTTGTTAACTGCTCGATGGAAATTGCATCTTCTTCGTATTGAATTGTCAAACTAACAATTCGCACGTCCCATATATTTGATATGAAATTTATCCATGAGTTTCTTTATTAAATTGTCCTGGGTCTGAACGCACTTCGAAAATATAAGAAAATCGTGTACGTGAATGGCGATTATCAAATTAACGTCCTTCGTGTATACACATGGATCCAACTTTGACTTGATATTCCCAAACGATTTTGAAGCAGCATCCAGACATCTATTCCACTGTCTGTCACTCTACTTTAGGCCAAACATCGCCTTCTTTAGCTTTCATATGGTCAGTACCATCCTGAAATTTTTTGGGCTGATGAATGTAAATATTCTCATCCAGTGTGCTTTGCAGATATGCGGTTATAGCATTCATTTGGTCAATGTTTAGACGATGTTGTGCTGCTTATGCAATAAGCAGTCGACTGGACGTGTACTGGACGACAGGCGACTACATCTCTATATAATCCGTTTCATACTTTTGAGCGCAACCTATGGCAACTAATCGGCCTTGTGTCGTATTATCGTGCCATCATCTGCCCTTTTGGTTTTGAACACCCATTTCGTTTTGATGGCCTGTCTACCGGCTGGTAACTCAACGAGATCCCACGTTTCATTGCCGTGTAAGGATTTCAGTTCATCTGTCATCTGCCTCCCGAGTTTTTGGATCGCCCGGTTTATGGTCACAAGCGAAATAGGCCGGCGGGTTAAAGCGTTCTACAGGAAACGAAATCCGTTCTTTCCTCGGTGGGTTGACGACAGGAGATGACTCTCCTTCTGAAATGTATGCTAGGAAGTCAGGGTCGCGAATGACATCATCCATTGTTATATCCTCCAACTTATCCTCGACAGATTTATCATTATCGTTCAAATCACTAGCCCCAACTGGAGCTTCATCTTTCCCAGAATCGCTAAAAAGATCAATATCTAAATTTGAGGTGAATTTCGTCCGATGAGGTCTCACTATTCAAGAATTCGCCATTCTTGTTTCTATAAAATTAACATCATGGCTAATTATTACTCTTTTCTTTTTCGGGCCATAACATCGTAAACCCTTTTGCGTGTCGGCGTAACCAACGACTAGCATTTCAGATGCTTTTGCATCGCGCTTCCTGCGTAATGGCATAGGCATGTGAACTATCACATGAATTTCGAAAATTTTTAAGTTGCTCAAGTCTAGTCGTTGCCCGGACCATACTGCCTCAGCTGTCTTTCCTACAGTTCGATTGACCGATCGATTCACTAGATACGCAGCGTGGCTGACCGCCTCTGCTCAAAATTCATTATCGAGTTCAGCATCCACAAGTATAAATTTTGCGCGTTCTATTAGCGTTCGATTCATACGCACGGCAATGCCGTTTTGCTCGGGCGTTTATGGGATGGTTATCTTGTGAATAAGTCCCAACGTTTTGCAGATATTCGTCATTGCCGCATTCGCAAACTCTGCTCTATTGTCGGCTCGTATGCGTTTTATTTTCTTTGTGGTCTGGTTCTTAGCCGTCGTCTTAAATTATCGGAATACTTCAGCAGTAGCCCCCTTTTCCGAAAGGAATGAGACAAACACTTTTCGAGAAAAGTCGTTGATCATGGTCAGGCTCAACCTATTGATGGTATTTCTATAGGTCCGCACACATCAATATGAATCAAATCAATTAAATGAATTGATTTTATGTTAGCATTTACTGTATTGAATGTCTCCCGGGAAGATTTTCCTTTGGCGCAAGTGATACATCCGTCCAACGATGCCTCTGATCTGCGAAATTTGAATCCATTACTTGCGGATTTCAGCTTGCATCCAAGACGTCCTAGTCGTCGATGTCAATCCACAATATCGTGTCGCCAATAAACAACGTATTTGATCTGCTTGAACCTTGTAGACGCCACCGCACGTATTTGTTTTAGCGAGCAACTCGTTATTTTCGTTCTGCACCGAACAACCACCAGCGTCAAATTTGATAATGTTTTTTTAATGATTTCACTGATTGACAAGAGATTTGCGCCTAAACCGGGAACACATAAAATATTGGGAACAAAATGTCAATTCCGTCAATGCTAATGTAGGCGCTACCACTGCCGATGACTTTTAGGCGTTCATTATTTGCAACTAATGTATTGGGATGCTATGTTTTCTGAAAGCCAACTAAAATATCTTGACATGGTGTCATATGCCGCGATGTTCCGCTGTCGATGTACCAGTTAGCTGTCTTTGTCACACTCATCGTTGCACTAAACGCATTAGCAAACTTTACTGTTGATGGCGAGCTGTGTTGCTTTTGCTTGTTGGGACACTTTTGCTTGTAATGCTCAATTTTGTTGCCGTTAAAGCATCTTGGCTTGCTGTTATTCTAACCTTTTTTACCGTCGTGTCCACTCGCGAATACAGATTCAGTTTTTATGGCACTTGTCGGCACAAGGTTAAGCAGCAATGATTTCACCTTCTCCGTCAAGATATCTGCGCCACTTGCTGTCAGACCCATCATGAACGGCTGATACTCCGGGCCTAGTTTTTCAAGCAACGATATTGCATCTACTCGATCTCTGATGATGACTTACGTAGCAGTGCACCTATTCCATGCTTCCATCCTTCGCCCAATATAATCGTCCATTGATGGACAATCAGCTAATTTTACTCTTGTCAGGTCCATTAGTGCAGAGACTTCTCTGTCGATTTTGGACTCGCTGAATGATATTTGAGGCAATTTACAGATGGCCAGTGGGATACTTGTATCACTGAAATGATTCACCATGTTACTTTCGGTTGCTGAAACCAGCCATTCTATGGCTTCTTCAAGCTTGCTGCTGTCTGTCTCGGTGTTCTCTTCCGCGATACATTATGCAAATTTTCGCGTTCGCAAGAATACCAACATAGAACGCCGCCACTCGCTAGAATTTTCTCGGCCTTTCAGTTTCTCGAATTGCATTTCTCTCGGCATTGTGCAGGGTGACGACCCAAATCACAGATACGAGTATCTAAATCCGCACAAATCAACCGATTTTCCAATTAATCCAAATAATTTCTGACGATAGTTTAACACCTGGGCCTATAACCAGTTGCGCGTTGGTACTATTTGTTCCACGTGTAATTATTAAAACGCTTTAGATTAAATGGAAGCCAAGTTTATGGTGCGAGGGTTACAAGCGGACTGATTAATAGTACTGGTTTGTTTATCGACGGAAGGTACGTCAATATGTATGTGTCTACATATAAATTTTCAACAATCATCCCACACTCCCGTTGCTCGCCGGAACGGGTTCTTTCCAGATATGCGTTGAATTTTTGAGTTGCTAAGCAATGATTTCTTTGTTTTCTTCTTTTCTATCTCTGGTCTACTCATTTTCTCTTCACTTTTTTGTGATTCTTTTTGGATAAAGTTATTATTATTTACATTTTCATGCAACTGAAATGATTGATAAAGAAAAGATGTAAACTAGCTAGTGCCATTCATCACACTTGTTTTTATATTTATGTGTATAATTGTACTTCATATCAAAGAAATTTCCATCTTCAATGGGATTGCAATTTAATTACACAATTTCTTTGTTTATGTGTGTGTTTAACAACACTTTATTTCAATATTCAATGCCATTCAATCAGTCGTTGTTGATGGTATGTGTGTATTTAATTGTTCGGTATAATTTTTGCGTAATATTTAAAGCTTTCTTAACTCTATTTGAATATTCATTATTGATTATTAAGCATTTAACAGAATATATGCGTTGCAAATGTTGTATTATCAAGGTGACTCATTAAATGGCAAATTATGTTGGTTATTAGTATACATATATATTTACAATCATGGAAAATCATTATTATATGCACGAGAGCATTAGCGAAACCTTTTGATGAATCTTCAATGCACAAGTTTTTCGATAAATGTTGACTATTTGATAAAAACTGAAATAGCCTCTTTATCATAAAATTCCCATAATTTCTCCTCTACTTTTACAGTCTTTTTCGTGAAGGTCCCTTGAGCAGATTGCTCGTGCGGATTGCTCGATTACTACACGTTTTCATTACAAACTGATAGCAAAATGACAGTAGCAACAAAACTGAATTTTATCGCAACAGATATCGCATCTTAGAAGCGTATAAACAATGTTTCAACTAAATATTTAGTTGTTAATTAATTTCATCGTTTCTAATTATTTTTTCACCACTGTATATGAGCAAAATTGATTTTTAATTCAATTTTTAGTATTTTTGTGTACACTATAAAAAAAATTTAATGCTTCCCTAAAACTCTCAAAAAATCATCTATTTCGAAACGATTTCTTTATTTATTTAAAAATACTATCCATTTCAAAATTTCTCAATATCTCCCTAATCTCCCTGAGCATTTTTCTGGAAACAACATAATACGCTCAATTTATCGTCACTTCATTAAATCCTTGATATTTATTTTTAAGTCTGCCCTAATTAAAAAGCTACAAAGTAGGATGGAAAATTTATTAGCTTATGTTATTTTTTTTCGCTTTCATCAATGTGGAATTATAATTTACAAACGCATGCTTGCGTGGTTGACAAAGTTTGAAAAAATTCTTCACAATATTTTAACTCTATTTACAATTTTTGGCACCGTGTCAAAATGAATTCTTTTACGCAAGTAGTTTCTTATATACAGAAATTGTTTGTTTTCTTACAAAATAAACAAAAACATGTGGAAATAAGTAAATATGTATATTGATGTCAATGCTTTTTGAATGCATTCTGCTTTTTATGATTGTTGTTTATAGGAATGGAAATGCATAATTTTTGAATCGTCCCTGTCAAAGGAAAAAGGTGGCGCCACTTTTATTAATAGAAAAGAAATTTTTTCGAAACAGGTCATTGGGGGCTTTTTCTGTTTCGAAATCAAAGTCAATGCATTCACCAAAGTATACTGGATTACTTATGAGGAATTATTTATTCTATTAATAGATTTAAATGGAATTATTTACGTGTTGATGTTGGGAATCGTTCCACTCAAGGAATATGAACAGAATTTATTTATTATTGAAAACTTTACGAGGCTTTCTTTGAAATATATTTTATGAGTTAATGATGCCATTTTTATTCAACTTTGTAGATAAAATTAGACTGAAAAATATTTAATTGGAAAAGTCTTGAGTGATTTTTGATTGCTATCGTAAAATTGTGATTTTAAATCATTTAAAATAGTAATTTTAAATTTTGTTATTTAAATCTTTAAAATACAATTCTGGTAGAAAGTGTCAAGCATATCCTCGAGTTAGACTCAAATTAGAGACCAACGCCCAACACGGAGAAATATCAAAAGATTAAGCAACCTCACGCACTGCTACTTCATCGCATCGTGCGTTCTGCCGTCACTGCTAGTTCTCTTCGTAGCGTTCCCAACCTAAAATTTTTGCAGAATTGTGACGCGTTAAGGGGAAAAATATGTCACGCAAAATAAATTGTGATGTTTTGTCAAATTCGAAATCGCTCGACATGGCATTATGAGTCGACTACAAAAAGCGCACTATATCACTAACATGAATCTAAAAGACACCTTTTGGCAAATCCCCTTGGACCCCAAGTCGGAGAACAAAAACGCCTTCACAGTGGCGAGACGTCTGCTATACCCCTTTGTGACAATGCCATTTGGACTGGGCAATGCGCGCCAGAAAATAACATGCCTAATGAATGAAGTCGTACCCGCACACTTACGTCAACAAGTTTTCGTGTACTTGGACGACTTGTTGCTAATATAGAGAGCTTCGATGAACACATTTTTCTGCTCCAAGAGGTAGCGTTATAGATACCTAAGGAGGGTCGAATCATCAATATTCGGAAAAGCCAGTTTGTGATGACGGAGGCTCCTTATCTAGGACATACGAGTATCATTGGACATGGTGGCATCAAGACCAACCCAGATAAGACTAAAGCAACTGCGTCATTTCCTAGGCATGTGTGTCTAGTACCAGTGATTCGTGTGGAGTGATGCTTCCAGCACCGCATCTCTGATAGACGTACTGCGAAAGGGACAGAACCTCATCTGTATCGAACTCAGTTTGCGGGACTTCAAAGAGCTGAAGAAGAGCCTAACAGAGGCCTCCGTCCTTCACAGCCCCGACTTTAACAAATCGTTCTTAATTCATTGTGAAGCAAGTCAACATGAATTGGGAGCAGTTTTAGTCCAGGTTACAGAAAATGGAGAGGAAGCGCTTATAGCTTTCATGCCTCAAAAACTGGACCCAAACCAGTGGAACTTCGACTTCATGATTCAGCACAGGAAAGGATCACGAAATGTTGTTCCATAAGCCACAAACGAACACTTCTAAGCGTTAGAATCTTACTATTTCAGCGACTTTCCGTACATCTACGAGTATTAACACAAATCAAAAGGACTGGGATCCCAAATGGTCGTCTATCCGTGCTTTGCATCACACTTACCATTTGGCTACAGGTATCTCACCTTACACTGCCAGGTTTGGTCAACATATGATTTGTCACGGCGAATCGTATCAGCAGCAATAGTAGCTAAAATATTTGGAAGAGCATGCTGCAGCAAATGAACAATCATACGTGACCAAATCCGAAATGGGATAGAAGAATCAAGACGCAATCAAGACCTGGTTTCAAAGAGGGAGAACAAGGGCTTCGACGGAATTTCCAGCAGAGCAAGGCAACGGAATCTCAAAACGCTAAGCTGGATCATTAATTTGTAAAATCCGTCAGGCACTGGGGCACACATCACACCTCATTTCCGCAACAGTCAGAAAAAAATTTGATCTCTACTACGCCAAAGACCTACTGCGCTGAAGCCCAAAACCGCACCATGCTTGATTTTGAAGCCGCAAAACGAATAAAACTGAGTGAAAAAGGGGGCTTCACGAACTAGAACTACAAAATAGGCTCCACGAGATAGCAACCAATCCCAAACTAGGTGTGTGCTACACAATGGGGAATAAGGAATGCACATTGTCGATTGGCTGCACTATAACCGTTATGAAGAAAAATAACAGCAAACTCTATTGTCCTGAGGCGGCACCATGACTACGAAATTAACCTCTAAAGTAGTGTTGACAATGGTGGAAAGACTTGCCCTAGGTTAGACTTCTCGCAGAAAGCCTGTAAATTTTATAAAGGAGCATAAATATCCATAAGCAACAGCCCATATATCGTATAGTTCCTAATTTATTAGAGAAAAAAAAAATCAAATAGAAACAGATTATATGGAAAATTTGTCAATGTATATAAAAAAACTAGGCTTGAATTCTTATTGAAATAAAACAAACATAACAAAATGGTAGGCTGAAAAATGAACCGGCTTCAATGAATTGCTTGTTTTTTGATATTAGTTTAAAACGTAACTTTTATTTCTTCGTTGCACTACAGCCCCTCTCGGGCCTTTGCTTCCTGCAAATAGCGCCTCCAACTGTCTCAGTCCATTGACCGCGTACTCCAATTTTGAAATCCGAGCAGCGCTGAGCTGTCTTCGTCAACCGAGTCAGACCAGCGTTTTCTCGATTTCCCCACTGGTCATTCATACAGCTCATGTTGTTTGAATTCCACTTTTTTCTTTTTAATCACTTGCCAGCACGGCTCACGCGCGTGTTCACTGCTTGGCGATCCGTATCAGAATTCCCTTTTGTTCCCAATAGTCGGTAGTTGACAAGCCGGCTCATTTGTCGCTGGAGGTTGGACTCGGTAATGCAATTCGTGGATGAGCTGCGTTAAAAGGTGCCGAAGTGTCCAAATTTTAATTCTAGATTTAAATAATTAATTTTTTTTTTGTAAATTTACAATTAAAATTTGGATTGGTATTATGGATCTTTTCGAGCAGTTTGCTTAGGTGACTGCTCGATTACTACACAACACTATTTGTCTTGTTACGCTGTTAATATTGTCGGGGGTGAACTTTGGGCACAGGATAATTCTAGAGAGAAAACAATAAACTAACGCGCACCGTTTGTTAACAATCAATTTATTTTGTTTGTTAATAATCAATCTATTTTGTTCTCGGGACGCGGTTGATGGTTCGGATGTGACTGACTCTTCTCAATTTCTTCCGTGGCCAGTGCTCTTCAATTGGTGTCGCCATGACACTCGACCTTCCTAACTTTGAATCGTTACTCCGTGTCGGAATCCGCAGTATCATCGTAAAAATCGAGTTCAGGACTCACGACGATCCACGGTTTCAACTTTTCGCTCGTATGCACCGAACAGAATTTTCGGTGGTTGGAACGTGCGATTCCCACGTCCTCAACGAGATATCTGTCGTTTCGTAAAACTCTCGAAATGATGTAGGACCCACGATATTTGGGCTCTAACTTTCGAGATTCTCCCGTAGCAGCAGGTACGTTCTCTAGAACGATGAGATCTTCTTCCTTGTAGATAAAAGGTTTCTTGTGTTTCGCGTTGAACCTCAATCTCCATTTGTCTCATGTGGTGTTAATTCGCTTTGCAGCCAATTTTTTTCGGATAACCAAATCGCACTCCGTTGGATCAGCATTCGCTTCATCTTATGTTAGAGCCATAACTAGCCGATCCGTGATGACGTATGGAAGGCGAATCGAATATCAACTCGATCGGACTAAACTGAGTCACAGAGTGACATTGGGAATTCAGAGACCACTGAAGATTACGCAAATGTAAAGCCCAGTTCTTAGAAATGATAAGATGGACTGATTTGCACATTCGATTTGGCCATCCGCTCGAGGTGTTCTGATGCCAACCTTAATATGTTGAATCTCATTACATGCCTAGAATTCAGTAGATTCTCGTGATGTAAAAGCAGTGCCTTAATCGCCAATTATACGCTTACGTAGACCGAAGTACAACGTCAGATCCCTGAATGCGTCGATGGTGAGCTTCGATAGCTCTCAAAATTAATTACTTACTGAACGAATCAGATATTCCAATGATGTGCAAATTAACTCGACGACTGCTTGGAAAAGGTTCCAGGTGATCAACGTGTAACGTCCAGAACGGAATAGGTGTCACCTCATCCAAATAGAGATGACCCTCCGGTTTGCCTGCGATTCCTTTATTATAGCAGCGCTCTAAGCTTGCTGTGATGTACGACTTAATGTATTTTTGGAGATTGTTGAAACAAAAATCTTGCTGAACTCGATTTATGGTCTGCTCAAGACCAAAGTGGCCCATGTCATCGTGGTGCGTGCGAATGATTTTCCACCTGACTGCAGACAGAACGACGAATTTGAGATTTTGGTCGATCTTATTATATAACCGACCGTTTTTGAGGTGATAATCTGACTTGATCTGTTTATATTGAGCGGACTCAATATCGCCTCTCAGAACTTCGACTAACTCCTTCAAATCCACGTCTTGTCGTTGTAGGAGCACAAGCCAGTCTTCATTTTCTTCCACTCGCATTATGTTCCCCAATGCTATCTCTGGCTCGTTGGTTCGTTTGGAGTCCTGCTTAGAGTATCTGCGTGACTCATGTGTTCAGCTGATCGATGTATGTTGCGGAAATCATACTCCTGTAGCCTCAGAAACCATCGACCGATGTGCGATAGCAATGGCTTAGACGTTCTTGTGGTGCTAATTGCGGCACAATTGGTAATTATCACGAAATGCTTACCGACCAAATAAATGCGGAATCTTTCCAACGACTCGACGATAGCCAGAACTTCAAGCTCATGACTATGGTATCTGCTTTCGGATTCGCTACACTGGTGGCTGTAGTAGAAAACCGGTCTGAAATTGCCACCGTCGTCTCGTTGCATGAGGATTCCGGCAAGACCCAGTGTGAACTTGATGTTCCTTCGTCGGATCGTATGCACTGAGCACTGGATCGCAGCAAAGTGCTGATTTCAATTTTTCAAATGCGTCTCGTTGTCCGGTGGGCCAACAAAATTGTGAATAGATCTTCTGCTTCAACAAAAGTGCAAGCGGCCTCGATATTAGAGAATAACCGCGAATGAATTTGCGCAAAGACCATCTCACTCACAGAAATCTTCGAACTTCGGTAACGTTGGTTGGTTCCGGAAATTCTCGCATTGCATTTGTCTTTTTAGCTCCTGGTTTTATTCCGTCCTCATCGACTCGTTGACCCAAAAACATGATTTGTTTAGACAAAAACGTATACTTAGAGGGCCGAAGCGTCATACCAGCATCTCGAAGTATAACCAGGAATTCATGGAGTTTGATTAAACCCTCGGCGATAGTTTTGCTGGGCAGAATCACTTCATCTACGTAGCTAACTGCTTGATTTCCCGTTTGTCGTACCAACTTGGTAATGACCTCATAGAAATAACTCAGTGCATTGCACAGGCTGAAAGGCATCCGGTTGAATTCGTATTGGCCTACATGCGTGATAAATGCAGTGTATTTGCTGCACTCTTCTGCGATTGGTATTTGATAATAGCCAGACATTAAAGCGAGTGTCGTGTAAAATAAATGACCAGCGATCGATGATAGCTGCTCCTCATCAGTTGGCATGAGAAACGGACGCTTTTCAGTGATAGCATTGAGCTCACGGAAATCAACACAGACACGGTCCTCACCATTTTGCTTGCGGACGAGGTCAATTGGTGACAAATATTCTGATCATGATGGACCTATGATCTTTCTTGAACGCGCTCACGTTTGCGAATGGTATCTGGTATGGCTGGCGTCGGACAGATTTTAAGGTCGTTAACCTTATCGTCATCGCTATCGAATTGCATTGCAGAGAAGCATTCCTTATGCTCACTGATGAGCTGATACAGTTGGTCCTTTTCTTTGACGGATAGCATTGCCTCGAAAAATGGAGCATTTTGGAAAGCGTTTTCCAATCGACAAGCTCCCGGTTCAATGATCAGTCGTTTGCCCGATGTGCAGAGTAGATCTGACCCCAATAAAAGTGGCTCCAAGATCAAGTCGTCATCCACCGGAAAAATCTTCGCATTTAGATTCTTACCATCCAACTGAATTTCGGCCTCAATATTTGCTTGCACGTTACTGAAGCTCCTCCAAATGTTCGTAAGATAATCAGTGAACACTGTTCATGCCTCCCATCGACATTTTGATCGTTCGTTGAATGAGTGTTCTTTCGTCGATGAAGGACTTAATTTTGTTTCCGTTGAGAAGAGCCTTCTTAATTAGCGGATTAATTCTTTCTGTTGAATTCATGCGACGAACATTACTGACGTTGGTCGCAGTTTCACCTTCTGGACATCGGTTGGTCGTATGTGATGTTCGTTGACACTTCTCGCATCTTTGTTTCCGTTGCGGTTTTGGACAGTTCAGCAAAATATGCCCCACCTCAAGACAATTATAACATCAGTTTCAATGGGATCCCGAATTGCTTGAAGTTGGCTGCGCTCACGCGTTTGATGACATAATACCTCGTTGTATCGGTAGTGGTGGTCCAAAATTTTGTCTCGGCTCCGTTTGTGGCTCCGAAATGCGAACGGATTTCATTTTGACATTCTTTATCGCGGCTAGAAGATCGTTGACGGTTTCGAAAATTGAGCTCGCGATCGCATTTTGCAAAGATGCATGCCGTAGCTCGTTCCTTATATACCGGATTATAGCGTGATTGCTGAAGTTACCTCGTCTTTCCAATACTAGCATAGTATAGAAGTAACTTTGTGTTGTCTTGCTCGGCTCCCTGGTGCGATTCATCATTTTTAAGTGAACATTAGCGTCGCTTTCATGGCTAGGGAAATCTCGCCTCAATGATTCGGCCAGCTCAAGTCAGCTTCCAGGAACCTGCGCAGAACCATCGCTCCAAATTTTAGCAGGTCCCTTTAGGAAGGCTTGCGCGGCAAACACCAAAACCCTATCGTTCCACTGATATATCGTGGCAAGCTTTGTAACGCAATCAACGAACTGCGCTGCCGACATGCTGGATTCGAATGACGGGTCAAAGTCTGGTAAAATATCTGTCACATCTCGGATGTTATAAAAATGCGGTCCACTACATGCGCGCACTAAATTAGTTAGTTTGCATGCGTCAACTTCGAACGTTGCTACCGGCGGTATCTCACCCGATTTCATGGCGTTAGTGAGTGGTGGTGTCGGCTCCTGTACTACGATTGGTTGAGTGTTAATCTGTTAAGTTGTTGACGACGTTGCTGACTTTCCCCCGTTTGGTAACGCGGCGATGAAAGCTGATATTAACTCGCTCAATCGCTTCACTTCATTCTATAACTCGTGCCGTTTCGATTTCGTCATTAGCCAAAATTTCAAAGAGTCTTTGTGGTAGCCCGGCTTTGTTCCCCTGCGTAGAGGCGTTCCGTAGTCCAAGTTCAAGTCGTTCCTTGTTTAGTGTATTGACCTTTTCGACCGGCATCGTGTTGCGTTCCGTTTTCCTCGTATACGGACCGAAGTGGAAATCGAACCACTATTACAATTATGTGTAGCCTCTCGCGTATGTATGTCGCACGTTTTTCCTTTCATCTTTTTCGCGTATGTGTATCGCACGTTTCTTTTTCGTCTCTCTTCGCAGATAAACCGTAGGAGAATTAAACATGAGGTCACGAGGAGGGGGAAAAATGGCTTTCGACGGCGTCTGTTCGTTCTACGTGCACGATTCGATATTCTACTAGTAATCTACACTAAACGATCCTTCAATTTCACTTCTGGTTTTGTCAGGGGTGGACCTTGGGAACAGGATAATTGTAGAGGGAAAACAATAAACTAACTCGCACCGTTTGTCAATAATCAATTTATTGTGTTCAAAAGAGAGAGTATTACGAGGAGCAAAAACATTTTACTTCCACAGATTTGTAAAACTGTTGGAAGTAAAAATAGTTACATTAAAGCTATACAGCTTTTTAATAAACTTCCTAATAGTCTTAAAAACTTTGCATTACTCTAAATTTTGTAAATATAAACTGAAGAAGTGGATTTCATTACAAAATATTTCTTGAAGTTTTCTACTTTGTTTCAAATTTTATTTCCATAAAATTAATTAAATTGAATTAAATTATTAAATCATTTTAAATCTTATATTTTGTTTAAATACAGTAATCATACTTTTTTTTTTCTTTCTTCCCCTTTTTGATGAACATTGATGACACTTAATCATATGTTGTCTATTATTTCTCTTAGTATGTAAGCTAGTTTTTTTTAAGTACCCAAGCTTACGCACAGATATTTAAATATCTCTGTAGGGTTTACAGCTGTTATTGTTACGTTTTGTATGATAATATGTAAACTTTGGATGAAATAAATTAAATTAAATTAAAAATACAATGACTCGGTTGATAGTTCGGATGCGACTGACTCTTCTCGATTTCTTCCGTGGCCGGTGCTCTTCAATTGGTGTTGCCATAACAATATAATATTGTCTCTACAATTTGACAACGATTTGTGTTCAACCTCAAAAACTATTTTGCAAACACACATGTTATCTCCTGTTAGATGATTGTTCTGACTTGACATATGCAAAGAGAGTAGTTTTTGATGATAGCGGCACAAAATGACTCAGTCGCAAAAAGTTCAGAATCCTCAACAATGCCAAGTAATAAGCTTTAAACAGCCTGTCACGTTACTACACGTTTTTCATATCTTAGATACAAAATGTTTCTATTCTTACAGATTTCATTACCTAATTTATTCAAGCTTAGTTTTATAAATCATTATAATTTTCTTAAATGTGACTATTTAATCAAGCCATAAATTTCTTTCATTGCAGAATGACTGGGGACTCAAATGATTTTCATTTTCGAATATTAGATTATTGCGTATTTGCAGCAATGCTTATCTTATCGGCATCCACCGGAGCCTATTTTGGGTTTTTCAGGTATGCATTCGTACCGTGCGCTCAGATAAAAATATATTTAATAATTTTTGCGAAATCATTGGCGGTATTTTGTGATCGATAAACCGCATGAGTAAGAAACGCATTATGACCAGGGATTTTAAAGCAATTGAGTCATATACAATTATTGCTGATTAAACTTTAAAGGAGTCCTGATCAATTTTTTTGGCTCGTTTTTGATTTTGAAAAATATATGGATAATAAGATTATATTCTGTTTATTATAACAATCTTTAAAAATATTGATTAAGCATAGAAAAAATGAACGATATATGTTTATTTACAATTTCTAATTAATATTTCTTAGACGGAAAAATTTCAAACAGAATATACAGAGTCCAGATGAACCTAAAGGGAAAGGAAGTAATTTTGGATCGCTTTCATTAAATGAATATTTGCTGGGCTCACGAAAATTGAAAGTTTTCCCGGTGGCTATGAGCCTTGTAGCTAGGTAAGTTGGAAAGAGAAAAGTCTATCAAATACATAGTCTTAATATTATTTTTCAGTTATATTTCGGGTGTTACAATTCTCGGGACCCCATCAGAAATTTATACGTATGGAACTCAATATTGGCTTATTATTATACCAATAATGGGTATGGGATTTGCTGTCTCTCTGATTTATTTGCCAGTATTTACAACCCTTCGAGTGGGATCATCGTATGAGGTATAGTATATCGATGTTGATCTTTTTGTAGATTGATAAGAATTATTAGTATTATTTAGTATGAATGATGAGAAAAGCACTATATCCAGCCGATCAAATTCCTTATTTTTCTATTGTTTGTTTCTTTAAATATCTGTCCTAATTAGTTTTGTTTAATTAACTACTATCTCTTGAATATGGAGTTGATGACACTACGTACTTGTATTATCAGTATCTGCTTCATCTAATAAATTAAGCCATATTTAAATGCCAGATTATTTAAAAAATAATGGTAGCTCTTGCCACTCCACTGTAAATATTTGGCTAGCCTAAATCTTAACAGAATTTTTTTATATGATTATATGTATCTCTTTTGATAACATTGACTGCAGGCATTAAACTTTTCTTTATTGAATCAATCCACGTATCATCCTAATCTTCACGTGATTCGAGATCACAAAGTCTAAAATACTTATCTGTTTACGAGTATCTCTCCCCATATTGTTTGCGCCGCTTGTTTTACGGCGAAACTCTCTACGAAGTTTGAATATAGATTTGACTATTATACATATGTTTTATCAAGAATTCGCGAAGAATAATTGTTTTACAACCATCACTGTGATAAAGGTATCCTATATAATTCAATTGTTTAAGTATTTCTGGGTTTGGTTATCTTTATTCACGGTGTAGATTTTAAATTTGTCAATGAATAAATTTTTTGATGTTTATATACGAGTATTTATAGTTAGTATTTTCTTATTTACAATTTCGAAACAACCTCAATAGACGATAAGGTGGGTTGAATTATACAGGCTGCGTCAGCAAAATCCGGAAAGAACACGCAGTTTATAATTCTAATTATTTATCACTTATAAACTAGCATTTACCACAAAAGTTTTTATATCTTAGTTTGAGGTATTCTCCTTAAATTTATAACTCAATGTAACCCCCGCTGGCTTCAGTTCTCCGCCTCAATCGCGAGCACGCCTCCTTTAACTGCTCTCGTTGCAAATGGATAAATGCTGCTTCAACAGTGGCCTGTAGGGATGCCACATTAGGATTTTTGAACTTGTTAGTAACCCGCTCAATAACATTCCTTACGTAGCAGTCCAAATGTTCAAATCTGGGCTGTTTGAAGGCCAGAATTCTTTGGATGAAAACATGTCGAGGTTATCTGAGAGCAAATTTTGTACTAAATGGCTCGTGTGAGCTGGGGCGCCGTCCTGTTGAAAAATGTATGGTCTTCCGTCGGTCACCATTAGAACCCGTAGGTAGACCTCCTTTGTAATTGTTGCTCCCAGGATTCTCCGAAATGAGGTCTTGGGCTCTTCGACCAACTTTCGGGATCCTTACCGTCTTGTCCTTCACATGAATTTTCCTTGCTGGACTAGGAGGACCTTCTTCACGATTTTCCGCAGCCGCATACTTCTGAGCAATATCGTAAGCTATGGATTTTGGATACACGAAAAACCTTATAGTTTCTGTTGGCGACCGTCCAGCGCAAAGATATTTAATTACTGCCGTTCTTCGATTGTATTCTGCACTCGATTGCGCTAACCCCGTGTAATGATTTTTTGTCTAAGTCCGAACGAGGAACTGACCTCTCATCGGTTCTAGACGTTAAGTCTGAGTTATGCCAACGGATGGTACCAACCGGTCAACCAATCCGTGCACCGTAATCCATTCTCGGGGTGGCTGCTTGTCGGCCCGCTAGATCGGAGAGGATTTCGGTCGCGGGTCTCCAAATGGATTACGCTCATCTACAATTTTCAGCCGCCAATAAACACCCGTTTCCAAACGCTTCACAAAACACAATCATACGGAGAAGAAACCTACTTTACGTTACTCCGTATTTCTTCATTCAACCAGTCAAAGAACAAAAATCTAATCTTTACTTCGCGTTCCCGAATTCCCGACGCGGTACCGAAAAATATACTACGCTAACTCAAACTCGACGAAAGCTACGCTAATGAAAAGGCAAAACCAACAAAGGTACTGCGTACCGCGCGCGACGCGAAACCAACCTCAGCGGATTTTCTCAAACCCTACCCTCGCGACGGCATACTTACCATGCACTCTACTTTCCGCTGAAAGAAAGGAACCACTGGAAAGGGAAGACGTTGTTACTGTTTAGCAATTCATGTTATTATATTTTTTCTAACATAGCTTGAATGCATTCAAAGTTCAAATTTAATTTATTCCCTTTACTTTTTAAACTTAATCTTAAATATTCGTTTTGCAATTACACTTTAAGACTTTTCCGTTTCATTTTTTTTTCTTTTAAGTAATTACAAAAAGAATCACCTCATAATCTGCTTGACACCTCTAAGAATTTGATGGTGACTTGATTATTTTTTTTTATAATTACTATTTTTGATTTGTTAACAAATTAATAAATAACAACAATATTGAAATGGTGTTAATATATATAATAAAAATATGAATAAAGATCAAATCCTTTGCTAATTATAACGAAAAAAAAGAAGCGAGGAAAGGAATACTTGTAAGCTTGGGAAGAAGGGCGAGGAAAGGGAGTTCTCATCGGATTAACTATGAAAGAACGATTTACTAATTTTAATAAGAACGGAAATACTTTGCTAATTTTCCATAAAAAGTGTTGTATGCTATCCCTGGAGTCATAATATCTACTAGGTAAGAATATTTAGTTACAACCTTTATACATGCGAATCAACGCTTCATTAAATTATAAGTATACAAAAAAAATTGATAAAAACGGAAAATTGACCTTTCTTTCCCTAATTCTATTCGTTGGTTCAACTTATAACGCTGAATATTAAAGGTTTGCGCTACTATTTCATTGTTTTTGTAAAAAGCACATTGATTTCGTATTAACCCATATCATCCTACTGTTCCATTATTGGAACGGTTTGTTTTTGAATTTTATAATTTTTCGATCAACGAATCGGGTCATTATTTTTGCATTCTGGCTATACTCAAGTCCCAAGTTATCAATTACATTGAAATTTTTATCATAATCAGGGGAATCCCTATTAGTGAGTGGTGATTTATTTTACTAAGTAGTGAGGACAACATGTCTCGCAGTAAAACGTAAGTATTATTACTTTTTTCTTCAAAAGTATATAATATTTATGCATGTTTTTATCAACAATGCTATAGGTAATTAGCAAGTTATAAAAATTAATTGAAAAACTACGGTTTTGATATAAGTATTGCGTTTTTCTTGTACCGTTCCATTATTGGAACAGTAGGAATATATACCTTTGTAATATTTTGTTTGAGACGGTACCGTATTTAGGTTTTATAATGGTCGCGTTTTATTTATTTTATTTTAGATTGACTGTTGATGAGATCCTTGCATATTTGGAAGAAGATGATAATGTTTTAGGGGCAAATATTTATATTACGCCTCCCGAAAACAACGAGTTAAGTGACGGAGATAATGGTGATGAAGAATCACATGACATAAATCACTTGTCTCGAACTCAGTTGTTAGCGGAGGCGGCAGTAAGGGCTACAATCAACGCTGAAACAAACATTGAGGTAGCAGAGCATAACATGGATACTCCTACACCTGGATCCACTAGCAACGAAGTTAAAGTTAATCTTTCGCCCTCTAAAAGAAAAAAATTTGAGGTACCAAGGACATGGAAATCTGTTGACATTGTCGAAAAATCGGAGAAAGAATCTGCACCACCTTCATTTTTAGACGATATAGAGCATCCAATTGATTTCTTTGAGCTTTTTTTTGATGATGAAGTTTTCGAACTTCTTCGTTCAGAAACGGAAAAAAATGCAATTCAGAAGGGGCATCACAGTTTCAGGGTAACCACTGCAGAAATCAAGCAATTTATTGGTATTCTACTGCTTACTGGTTATAATAATGTAGCTAGGTATCGCATGCATTGGGAGCAAAGCGTTGACTGCAATTTTCAGGGAGTAGCATCAGTTATGTCAAGAAACCGGTTTGAAGAGTTGTTGCGATTCCTCCATGCAGCCGATAACTATCATTTGCCTCCAAATGACAAATTCGCTAAGGTTCGTCCGCTTTGGGATCTTTTGAATAAAAGGTGGCTAAAATATTTTCCCAGTGACAGAAATTTGAGTATTGATGAGTCAATGATCCCATATTTTGGAAAACACAGCACAAAGCAGCATATTCATGGGAAACCGATTCGATTTGGATATAAAAACTGGTCGATTTGTACACGACTTGGATATTTGGTATATGGAGAGCTTTACCAAGGAGCAAATATGGGAAATGCTCGTCCTGAGCTTGGCGTCGGTGGCTCTGTGGTATTAGATCTCATATCCAAACTACCCCCGGGTAGCTATAACTTTTATATGGATAATTTTTTCGTTGTCTCTTCTCGAAGAGATACGGAAATTAGGGCACGATGCCACTGGAACGATAAGAGCAAACAGAGTCGAAAAGGCTCCTTTGAAGGATCCAAAAGAAATGAAAAAAACCAAAAGAGGATCATAGTTTCAGTGTACTGATGCTTCTTCTGGAATTACTTTGGTTCAATATAATGACAATAACATCGTCACTGTTGCGTCAACTCAATCTGGTACACATCCCGTTGGGAAAGTGATGCGTTTCTGTGATAAATAGAAAAAAGAAATAGATCAGCCCAGGTGAATTATCAACTATAATCGATACATGGGTGGCGTAGACCGATTAGACCAGAATGTAGGATGCTATCGAGTTTCGATTCGCTGTAAGAGTTGGTATTGGCAGCTGCTGATGTTTCCTATAAATGTTTGTGTTAATAATGCCTTCCAGCTATACAAATCATCAAAACCAGGTAGTACTTATGATTTGTTATCATTCACTAGGAACATTGTGACTACATATATGCAAACAAGAGTGCAGCCTCAACTGCATCGATCTCAAAAATGCCGCTGCCTAGGTCATCGCTTGCTGTAATAAAACGGGTGCCAGACAGTATAAGATTAGACAAGAAGAGACAGCACAGTATCATCAACCAAAATAAACAAACTCGTTGTGGCTTATGCCATAAAAACACAACTATGAAGTGTAGCAGTTGCAACGTAGCTCAATGTTCAATCGATTTTCACAATAAATGATATTCATTTCACCTATGATACGCATAAAATATAAGTTTATAAGAAGCTTTGTAACAATAAACAAAATAAATTTAGATTTTATGTAACTCGCTCTTTTATTTCAGTTACTTCTTCAATTTTATAAAGAAGAAAATACAGTGGCATATTGTCCTAATGTTCCATTTTTGGAACGGTACTGTCATAACAAAAGCAAAGTAGGATTTTTTTTTCTGTCAATAGTTTTTCGTTTCTTAGGCCATTAATGTGCATTTCTGAGAGTTTGCCACAAATCAGATAAAGTTAAAAGTTCTTGGGATGATATGGGTTAATAATCAAACAAAGTACAAAAATTAATTCCTTCCAACAAGGAGTTCAACTTGAACGAAAAGCTTAATCTGAATTTATTCTTTAAAGGCGCATAGCACCATTGTACATTTCAGTTTTTAGGTACTTATTACAGTAGCAAAAATTAGTTTACCCTTAAAAACCAAAATTATTGACTTTTTATGTGTGTTTTTTGTTTGTTTTACATGCTAGAAATTTGCCAAGGATTCTTTATCTGTACAGTTTTGGTTACTTCTTGTATTGATTTTAGAGATTTACAAATTCCAGGCGTCAGTTGCCGACTATGGGCACAGATTTCTAATAGGGATGTGATTTTAATTGTTTATAAGATATGTATATGGCTCTGATTTGGATTCACCTAGTTTACATTATTTGGCGTCTACTCAAGATATTCTGAATTTCGGATTCATTAAGTTTTGTGGCTAGACAAGAATGGTTTCTCATTTGCATTCTTTGTTGAAATCGATTGAAAATATAATTAAAAACCAAATTGAAATGGTTCAATCACAGCCCTAGCTTAAAGTGAATATAAGAAATTCCTTCAGTGTTTTATAAAATCCGATTTCTGTCGATTTTGCCCATATTTCCACCCAACATTTAGTAGACACTTCTGACCTGTTAAGTTTTCTACCTTTTCACAGGTGAAGATACACATTAAAATTTTATCAATTAAGTACAATGTTCAGGACGCGAATCATTTAAAATTCCTATTTACAATTAATATCTCTAATTATTATAATTCCTTATTTTCAATCACATTTCCTTTACAATTGTCCCAACATGCTTGCTTCCTTACACAATTGCATTTCTAATTTACAAATTTCAGTTTTGCGTTACTCATTCTATTTTAACTAATGCATTGTTGTCCACTGATCATTTTTGGCGGGTTCGAGTAAAGGTTTCATTAAGATTAACATTGTTACAGCGAACATAAACTTTTAGCTGTGTCATCTGTGAGATTCTTTAATATCGGGCCTGGTTCTTTAGTCCATTCTGAATCAACCGTGACATTCCAACCTTATTTCTATGTTCTTTGTGATTATTTAATCCTTCTGTATGATTACTAGATGTATTATGATGATCATTAGTTTGTTTGCTAACGTGGTTGAGTTCTAATTGTTGTTTTAGTTGTTCGGTGTACTTTTTCAGCTCAACCTGATGCTTTTTCACAATTTCATTGATGTGTGTTGATATAACTTGCTCTACCCATGATCAAATGGTAATGATAAAGCTGATCGTCTGACAAACAATTTCGCAACCAGAAATATGAGAATAAGCAACTCAATTCTTGCTCTTTCCTGACTTGTCTCAATGCCACGCGTCCATCACTTTTGACCTGCTTACTTTTCGGCACTTTCACACACAAAACTAATTGCGCACACGCATAATTACTGCAATTCATCGACCGCTCTTGAGTGACGGCCACCACTTCCACACTCCACTGCCATGTGGCAGTCAATTCACCTTGACATCCCACAACAAAATTGACGTGGGATGTGCGCCCGTCGCAACCACATGAAATGACAAGCCACCTAGCAGCAAGGTGTGTTGGTAGTGGTCGCCAGCGGCGTCGCATGATTCATTACACCCGCCATTTAGAATTCGTGCAAAATCCAGACACGTCCAAGCAGTTGAAATGACGGCAAATGAAATATTGGTAACTAACTATTATATATAAGGAGTTTAGACCAATGTAGGTAAAATAACTATACCGTTATTTTTCTCGACGAGTTATTTTTATAAGAACCTAGACCTTAGCGAGTAGGATTTGTATCAAGATATCATGTTATTTAAGAAACTCAAGATTATATAATATCTTTATGAATCACAACGTTTAATGCAGCCAACTAAACTCAACAAATACTTTTTTGGAACTAACATATTATCAGTTCGAGACCATTCTTAATTTCCTTCATTAATTACGGTGTTTTTTAGACTATTGACGTGTTCTAGCGCGCCTTGAAACCTAGACAGATATGTGGTGTAGAACGAAACCTGGCATCAGTATGCTACGTAACCATGAGATACATGCAAACCTAGTATAAAACTCGTACAAACTGTCAAGTGAAGTCAGATGTCAAACTGAAATGACAACACATGATAAATTTATCTGATATTTAGCTATATGTCTTTTTCAAATATTTCTATGCGAAATTGTTCGATCAGTACCAATAATTGGAAAACTCCCCTCAAATTGTAAAAATATTGTAAAAAAATCAATTTAATTTATTTGATATAGGGAAATTTCATTAATACTGGGAATTTAACTTGGTATTGATACTATGTTGCAGAACGTGGTATACTAGGTTTTACGTAGTATACCACGTTCGTATATTACGTCAACTGAGAGTTATATCAATTTTAACTTGGTATGACTCTCAGTTGAATCTCAAATATAATGTAAAGCAAGCACATGCAGACTTTCAAATATTTTCGCTTAAAAGAAGATAAATCCTGTAAAGGACTTACCTCACGTAAAAATTTGGTTTCACTGTTGCCCAAATCCAATTTTTAATTTAAGAAAAATCTCATAAAAGTAGGTACAAGTATTACATATTAATCAGCAGGCAATTCTAGACACATTAACTTTTATTTTGGACTATTATCACTTAACCATATTCATACATTTTTTCTTTTTTCTTAATTTTATTTTAGTACTTGGAATTGCGATTCAGCTCAGCAGTTAGATCTTTTGCATCTATTATGTTCGTTATGGATGAGGTAGGTGCCGAAAAATGTGCAGGGAAAAAGTTCGTTAAAAACATTAATATTATGTACTCTTGTTTTCAGATATTGTTCCTACCGATTGTAATTTATGTTCCTGCATTAGCTTTCAATCAAGGTAAGTCCTTAATTTTTTTTTACTGTTTTTAATACTGTTAAAAACCTCCACTATTGAAACACCATAACTCCTCTCAGATATTAGTTTACTGCTGACGTCACCTCCAATTGCTTGCCGCTTTTTCCAGTTCCATGATATCTGTTATCATGAACGGTCTTCAGCACTGAAGAGGTAGGTCCTCAGCAGCATGAATCGCATCAGTGATTCGTCCCTTGATCAGTTTTTCTAGCGCATTCTCAGCCGTATCTGGCATGCATAACGAGTGGTATGAATTGTAATCTGGAACTCCCCTTCCCCTTGTTGATCAGTACAAGCCTTGCTACCTTCTAACGTTATGTGAAAAATCCCTTCCCGAAGGGAAGCGTTGAATATACTGAGCAGCAAGTCAGGATAAAAGTGAAAGAAGCGTCAACACGCACGGGATGGGTGGGGAATAGTGCTCGCACTATCTTGTTCATATTTTCTACCTCATATATGTGGGGCTTGCATAGGGTACTAAGTTTCCACATAACTAGCTTGTAGCCAAGTCCCCATGCATCCCTGTTCATATTGTCCGCTAGGTATTGCCAGCAGTGAGCCTTCCTGCTGTTAACCAATTCCTGAAGGAATTTTTGGCCAACTTATATGCTGCTAACAGGTTCACATCAAAGCTTGTGATACTCCCTTCACTTTTCAGTGATTTCAGTCATCCACCAGTACACTTGAGGCTTGCCGTGCCGGGGTCTCCGATGGGACATAGAACCTCTGTAAGCAGACGTGATACTGCTCATAATTGAGTTCACCCCGTCCTGAGCTGCTGGCTCTTCAGTCCCCAGCGAATCTTTCAGCAATGGCGTACCTGATGTGGGCACCTCGATAAATCTCTCGACATCCATTCTCCCAATGTTCCACCCAATCGGGAAAGGTCGAGAGCATAGTATACTCAAATAGTAACCACACTCCATCAACCCTCCGGAAAAATCCGACCACAAGCCGAACAGCAAGCCATAAATCTTCGGTAGCAGGTAGATGGTAAACGCTGATGCGAGGAATGGCGCGAATATAAACATATGCTTCGATGAGAGATTTCAGGGCTACCAGAGCTAAAAAATCAATAACATTGCAGAAAAAAAATTCGTTCCATGCAATCTTTTAGTTTTTTATTAGGATCTGGCAGCACTCCTATGTTCTGAAATGCGTAAAAGAACACGTGCGTCGGAAATTTTATCTGCATTTTGCATTGTTTCTTGAGTGCGCCAAAAATGGATCAGCTCTAATGCCCCGGATCAGCTGTAATGCCCCTGGGAAAATTCAAAAAGTGTGCAACACAGGGTAAATGAAAGGTGTGGCTACTATTTGAGTATACTATGGTCGAGAGCAAGAGCGTTGCGAGACAGCATCACTGATCTCAAGCAATATGTACTGATGATCAGTGGCTGAGTAATTCTCTTATACTCTCCAATTGTGCACTCTCTGTACTAGGGATCCCAAGGCGAATGTTACGTCGGATATAATTCCTCCACAGCCCACATGGCGGAATTTCGATGTATGGCTGGTGTTCAGCACGACGAGTCCTGCCCTAGTCGCCATCGCCTGGAATCGTTTTCCCCGCGGATCAGTTTGAGGCATGTTAAAGTAATCAAGCAGTCACACAAGCAAACTGCTCGAAAACCTTCCTAACCTTTATCCGAAATTTTAATTGCAGGTTTAGAAAAAAGATTTCGTTACTTCCATTCATAGTTGTAATTTATAAAATATTTTTTTTCTTATCATTATTATTAAATGTAATTTTATATCAATTTTCCTTTATATTAAATTTAAACATTTTCTTTTAATTATATTCTTCATGATATTAAACTTTTATTATTATTTAAAATCTTTTTCATTTTTTTCTTTACTTCTGTAAATTTCTGAAAAATTTATAATCTGCAAATTAAAATTTCGGACATGGGAACACTGATTTAGTGCATCCCAACTGTGTATTGCATTACCGAATGCAATCGAACCTGGCTGAGCGAGCAGCCGAAAGAAAAAGAAGACATTTGGGTGGAGGAAGAGCTGTTACGGAGCGGCGAACGGAGACGTACATTGTCCTGCTTAAGATATAATTACGCAGTTTTCTGATAGTGAGAATCGCCACGGGAACACAAAGAAAAATGCGAAAAGAAAATGTCGAGGTGTTAGCAAAAGTTATAATCGGGGTAGAATCATTTTTAGGTCTTTGTAAAAATTTTTTTTACAAAGACCTACTAGTTTCGCGACCTGTCTGTCCGTCTGTCCGTCCGTCTGTCCGTCCGTCCGTCTGTCCGTCTGTCCGTCTGTCCGTCTGTCCGTGCGTCACAGCTGATTTCCTCAGAAACTATAGAAGCTAGAACGCTCAAACTTTGTGAAAAGGTCAGAAGTGATGATCTCTCAAAAGTTAAGGCCTTAACAAAAATTTAAAAAATGTTTAAGGGGGGTCCCCCCTAATAACGAATTGGCCCTTAAAAATTTTTTTTCATCAAAGGTAGTCGAGTGGGGTATCAAATGAAAGGTCTTGATTAGAACTTCTAGAACCTGAAATAAAAAAATCATTTTATGAATTAGGGGGTCCAGGGGAAGGCAAAATGTACGCAAAATTTGTGTCCCCCCCCCTCGCGATTGGACACCTTTCAGCCGAAAAATCTGAAAATTATCATGAACGTAAACCTATATGAGTACAAGGGCAACAAATACCTTAGAAATCGAAATTCGCTCAACTTTTTAATAATAGTATGATTTGTAGATTTTACATTTTTGCCCATAAAATCAAAACGGTACCTTTAAACTTCTTGAAATTTTGCAATTATATAGATTAACATAAGATATATATGTTCACAAAATTTAATTGAGATCGAATGATAATCAAGTGAGTTATAGAAATTTCAATTATATGGAATTATACCAACAATAACACGTGTTTATGGTTGATATAGGGTTTTCCACTAAGAGGTGTTATTTTGATATTAAAAGAAAAATACCATTTTTTAAAATAAATGATCGAATGTTTATTTCATTATAAAGAAGAAGATATGCCGTTAATAGCAATAACTAACATTGAGCAAATAACCACTACGACACGCTTACAGGACCATATCCTCTTCATAAAATTTTCCATAACCAAATCGCAAAGTGGTTGCCCTCTGTCCTCGATAGCCTCACGAATTTCATCTTTGAGATCTTGAATCGACGCTGGGCTTTTGGCATAGGCCTTCTCTATCACGTGGCTCCAAAGGAAGAAGTCGCAAGGTGTTAAATCAGAAGATCTATTCAAAATAACACCTCTTATTGGAAAACCCTATACATATTTAAAATTGACTTAGGCACTTTTATTTTCTTTCAATTTTCATGAAAATTTAAGGAATAGTGTTTAACTTGAACATGTTCAATCGGCCGAGCATTCAGAAAAATCATTTAAGCTAGATTAAAATGGCGGCTGCACTGTGTTTATGAAAGAAACTGTGCATCTTTTGTATAAATTTGAACAATTTCATATCTAAGTATTGGATGAATAATTGAAGTTATCGATTCACGCCATTAGAAAACTTGTTTCTAACCCTAGGATGTTTACAAAGACCTTCTGGTAGGAGCACTCTCCTGCTTACTCAACTTGTTAGTTTTAAAAACGCTTCATCTTGTGTGGCTATGAAAATTTGCAATTGATTAAACGCGTAAAGTGTTCTATTATCGTTGTTAAATAAATATGCCGCGATGATACGGAGTAAGTGCTGGAATTTGGAAAATATGTAAGCACATTGGATCGCTCGTCATCCCATTCTTTGTTGGTTGATAAATTTTTGTGTGTTACGTGAAACTGACGATGGTTGCATGGATTACAGCTGTGGTGACGACTTTCACAGATGCTAGATAGTCCACAAAATGAAAGTTTTATTGTTGAAGCTAAACGACTGCCTAGGTAGCAAAGGCGTGGAAATTAAATGATCCGTAGCCTTGTAAAATTAATTCAAAGTATTTTTCGTGCTTGCTAACGGATTTGTTGGCAATCGAAAGTGCTCCATAGACAAAAATCAAAATATTGCGTGTTCGCGACAGCACGATAACAGATGAGTGGGTGTAAAGATTGACCATCGTCGCATCAAGCACCGTGGTTTTCGCGATTTTAAAGGTCCATCATGCTCACAAAGTCCCTGACGGTTGCCGTAAAACTCGCAGCGATATGATCGGTTTTCTGGAATGAAAGAAAGTCATCTTTGATGGCCGACGCACGGGTGTAATTCTCCACGGGAAACATAGTCGAGCGAAATTGAGTGGAGTGAATCGTACGGTTTCATGACACAACAAACGAAGAACGCTTCTCGACCGATTTCTAGACGGGTGTGTGGAAAGGTTGACTGTCGTGCCTTCAGTATTTATTGGAATTGTTGAATTTGTTCTGTGAATACGGGCAGTGGATTAACAAACAAATTGGAGTTGATTTCTTGGTAAACTGGAAGTCTTCTTGTTATCGCGAGCCGGGTCCGACGTCGTGAACTGTGCGTGCCGGCACGATATTTTGTTTTTTCATATGAGAAGAAATGAGGTGTTTTGAAGGGCGACGTGTCGACTGCCTTCTTGACTTTCCCTGTAGCTCGGTCTGGGATTTCCTTCGCATAAATGATTCTGGTGAAGTGAACTGATTGTTACTGAAAAGTGAAAACATTTCGTTCAAATGCCGTGCATAAAAGTGTCGAAACAGACGACGGCTGATGAGTGACAACTCTTAAGAAGTTCGAGAACCCGCATGAAAAAAACTCGGATTTGACAGAGTTTTGGAGAATCGAGTAGTCAATATTCATGAAGTTTTTCCGAATGCCTCGCGGTTCATAGTAGTTGGGGAATTTAAAAAAATCGCAAAAATCCTGGGGATAAATTATCTCATTCTATGCGTGCTAAATACGTCTTAGTGCGTATGGCAAGGTAAATTTCGTGCTCGATTTCCGTTGTGCCGCCCGAGGGAAGCAGTGAATATGCCGAGACGTTTGATTGATTTGAATTAACGTTAATCAGTACGCCCCGAAGCACGGAGACAGTCGATCAGCACGGAAAGCAACATTGAGAAAAAATGTGCAGGTAGGACATTGAAATACGGTTGGCATTTCAAAAACGGCAATAGTTGTAAATTGTATCTCTTCTTAAGGCTGGAACTTGTTTGAGTTGTGGTGCATGTGTCACTTTCGTGTAGAGGCGTGTAGCGGTGTTACTTTCTCATTTTAACGAACGGAGTGTTTGAGAATGTAGCTAAAGATAAACAGCGAGTGAAAACGGGACAAAGTTAGCATCGATTTGGGTCGTCTTGTAGAACACGCGTTGGTAGTATATGTGTATGTGTATTTACTTATGTAGATGCCATGTAAGAACACTTGATTTTTATTTAAGTTAACTGTAAAGACAAAGATTCTTTGTGTTGCCACAATCGTGAAATTTACGACGCAAATGTGACATTGAATTTATATAAAATTGGCGGAAATGATATACGATCAACAATCTCTTTGACGCGTAAGTGGAAATCACGTGAAATCGTTTAGCTATGATGATTATGTTTGCGACACATGCTTATATCGAAACTTTTCCCTTCAATCAACCTCCACTGAGTAGCGTTGCAACTTCGGGCCTCCCAACTGTGTGGCTTGACATGACTACTCAGTGCATCAACCATGCGAATACAAATTAAAAAAGAAATTGATGCGGCATTTACGTACTTGTCCATGGGAGCTTATTTCTCACCTGATACCATTAACCGTCCAGGTTTTGGGGAAACTTTCTTCAAGGCTACCAGTAAAGAGCAAGCATGCTCGACATTTAATTGAATATTTGTCGATGCGCGGTCAACTAACTGATTCGGTTACAAATTTAATCGCAGTGTCCACAAGTGAAAAGCATGAATGGAGTATGAAATTTTATTTTTCTCGATATTTGTATTGTTTTACTATTATAGAGTTTAGCTATCTGCATAATAATAGAAGTTTCATTTGAAATAGTGAGAGGAATGCATTGCAAACTTTTCTCTTCCTTATATTTCAAAGCCAATGATTATTTAAACATTAGAGATAGCTTCTTCAAAACACATTGAATTTCTGCTTTAGGTGATAATCTGTTCTACTTAATATTTTAAGTAAGAAAAACGTTTTTCTTATGATAAAAATCGCGATTGTATTTCACATTTACATACATGATAATTCATACCTTAGAAATCATTATGTTGTTTTCATTAGCATACGAATATTTAAATAAATGAATTGTTAAAATTTAAAACTCGGTCTTTCCCTTTCTTTTGACCTGACCGGGTATAGGACCCACATCGATGACAGGCTCCTCCGCTAAAATGGGCTAGCCATCGGACAAGCTCTTCCCTTTTTCTTTTGCTTAACAGGAGCTCTTGCCGGGTAAGGTGGCCTTCCGCTTGCGTGCCTATTTTTGACATAGTATTATCTGATTCCTTCACATAATACTTTGATACAAATTTGCCATGTTTATATTTTTCATTTAAAGGAAAAATTCATTCAAATTATGTTTGTATGAGTTTTTCTCTTAAATGAAAAATATGGCCACGTCTACATTTGGATCTTGACCCGATCGGGAGAGTGCGAGGGGGCACACCTTCATCTGGATGCCCCACTCTTATTTGCATGGTCGGTAACGACGATGTCTCTGTAAGTCCGTCCGTTATAGCCCGGCCAATTTGTTCTTGGTACAAGCGTTTCAACCCTTAGTAGGTTACCTCGGCCTCGACACCAGTCGATCGGCATTCGACCATGTTTAATTCACGAATGCGAAATTTTTTTGCAGTGGATCCTTGTGCTAGGGGCAAAGAAGTCGCCCCACGGCACAGCAACGCTAGCCTGGCAGCGCATTCACGCGTCCCCAGACAAGGCCAATCTCGGTGGATCTCAACATCCTCTTTCGCCGAGGCAGCATACCATCGCTGCAGTCCTTCACGGACAATTTTCAATGCCTACTTTCACTACAGTGTCCTATTCGAATTTTTTAGCATTGAAGTTTCCACCACCAAGTACCATCCTTCCGTCCATATTTCTTCACTAGAAAATCACGGTTATGAGCCCAGATAGCGGCAGTACTAAATTCGTTAAGATACCATACTGGGGAGCTTCAGTTGTGGTTTTGCTCGCTGAGCAATAGCAAGTCAGTAGCTTCACTGTCTCTCGCAAACTGCTCGAGTAAGTTTTGAGCGAGTGTGCTTTGCTTTGGTTAGGGCTTCCTGGAAAACCCAGCATTTGCCTGTAGTTGGCTCGTATTTGAAATCATCTGACCTTTGGCCAGCGTCTTGGAAGAGGAAGCAGTGTGTCTCTTCTGTCCACTTTTTCTTGTTATAATCTGCCTTGCTCAATTATGGTACAGGTACCTCCTATCGATCCCTTTGCACCCCATTGCGATATACCCATATCTAAGGCACCTAAAATACCGGACAGGGATTGCTCTTTGCCTTACCCTACAAATAACCCAACTAATTCTGATTCTCTCCTTTTATATAATCTGTTCGGTTAATACTGATAAACTCAACAAGCTTAGAAAATAAACCAAAGACCTATATTTGCAGCTTTATGAGTAGTACTATATGCCCAGTAGTATACATAAATTATTAGTTCATGGCATTGATGTAATTGACTATTTTGACTTGCCAATAGGGCAGTTATCAGAAGAGGCATTGAAATAAATGCATACAATTTTTCGAAAAAATAAGCTACAACACGCTTGAAAATCTTCAATGGAAAACACATGTAAAGATCTAATGAAAAACATGCAAATGATATCCGATCCCTTCATGGTTACAAAGAGAAATATAGCAAGAAAGAATAAAAAAATTACTGGAGACATTCGTACATTTTTGATTATTCCAAACACTTCAAATAAAAGCTGCAATGATAGTGTAAGCAATTTTGTTTCAAATTTGGATATTGGTTCTTCAGACTCCGAAGATTTATCAGAATAGAATTAAAATTATTTATTTATTTTAAACTTTATATTTGCATTTCCGTTCTCAGTTTTAAATACCATGTAATATACTAGCTAATATATTAATTTGAATTAAAACCATAATTTGATTTATGTTTTTCGAAGAGAATTATATCAATCAGTATTTCACTGTTTTCACTTTAACATGAAGAAAATGTTCAAGTTTCTTTATAATTACTGTATGATATTCATTATAAATTTTATTTAATTTTATTTATTAAACTAGCAAATCCAAATGCTTTATAATGTTATTCAATGAAAAAATAAAAATATTTAATTGGTACATGCTATTTGGGCTTTGTCCATTCTTCCCCCCCCCCCGCGCTGTGCGGTGGTTGGATTCCGTTGATCTCCCCTCTCGGTTAAGTCGTTTGTGGGGTAACGTTTTTATCGTGCTAGGCTGTGTATTATTACGAACCTGCACTTCGGCAATAGCATCGCTTACAGAACAACTAGCGATTCTATTTGCAGCCACAGCGAGTTTGCTTACTTCCTTTGTATCTGCTACAGCGATGATTGATCGTATGGGCGTGGGAAGGCGTAAAAGCCACAATGCTTTCAACACGTCGTTGGATATGTAATTTCCGGCCACCTATAGTGAAAGTAGGTAGATAAAATGTGCGTGAAGGACTGCAGCGATGGTTTGCTGCCTCAGCGGAAGACGATTTTAAGATCCGCTGAGATTAGCCTTGTCTGTGGACGCGTGAATGCGTTGGCAGGCTAGCGTTGCGGTGTCGTGGGGCGGGTTCTTTCCCCCTAGCACCATGAACCACTTCCAAAAAAATTTCGGATCCACGAATTCCTGGGTCAAATAAAAGTCGAAAAAAGGAGGTAACCAGCTAAGGGTTGGTAATTGCAGACGAAAAAGGACAAGCTGGACCTGTGGAAGAAAGACAGACTTAAGGGGATTTTGTCGTTACCCGACGATGGAGGTGGTGCCCCCTCGCACCCTCACCCTCACGCAAAAGCACTTGGTATGACTCTTTCTCTCAAATGAGAAGCACAAACGTAACCAATTTATGCTATAGCGTTATGCAATGAAATCACATAACCCTATATTATAAAAGGGCACGCGAGCGGAAGGCCACTCTACCCAGCAAGAGCCCCCGTTAAACAAAAAAAAAACGGAGGTGCTCGCCCGATGGCCAGACCATATTAGCGGAAGAGCCTGCCATCGATGCGGGTCCTATACGCGGTCAGGTTGAAGGAAATGGAAAGACCGAATTTTAAAAGTTTCAATTAAACATTTTTTTTTATTCGGTTCCGTCCGTGCAAGTATTTTAGCAATTCATATTTTAAATTTATTTTTAATCTGAGTGGCACTAAACACCTATATATCCAACAATAAATAAAAAGTGATTTTAAATATTTTCCAATTGGAAGTCAGATTGACATGCAAAAGCCTTACAAAATTTGATTTAAAAAAATATTTTCAGTGGATTCCTTTTCTAACTAAACTTTAGAGCTCTCTACGTTAAGTATGTATATAGGTATATATTTAATTGAATGTTTCTGTAGAATTTAATTGTAATAGGATTTTGTAAATTAAACAACTAATATGGATTTAAAAAAATATTATATATAAAGAATGAAGCAATATGTGCATAAATATAAATATGTTGTAAATAGAAGGAAAGCAATATGTGCATAAATATAAATATGTTGTAAATAGAAAGAAAGCAAACGGGTACTCACCAGCATCCTCGACGAGCGCCCGTTGACGATGTTGTGATGCAATACTGCTGAAATCCCATTGAACATATAAATTTAATTCAGACTTAATATAAGACATAGTAACATGCATCTATTCAATCTGGAAATATCTACGTCCACAGGCCTCGAGGGGTAGGCAAGGCTGAAACCAAATCTTGTTATTTTAGTTGAAATACATGTGTGATTATACATCGTTCGTTACAACGGCACATAGTGCCATCTCCTTTAAGTTATAGAACAATGCCTTCCTACGACATCGAACATAATAGCCAGAAACTCGAAACTGATACTTGGGCCAATAGTTTGACGATGTTCTGCTAAAACTGATTGCTGCGGGCCCTTAAAACGTACATTTCACATACACGGTCTTAACTTAGACCTAATTTCATGCCATAGACTCACGTCAGTGCATATAAATATTACATCACTTCGATTAAACCGTCTTAAATGTGCCATTTCCTGCTTCTACAAGTCTTGGCATAATCAAGCTCACGATTAACAGCGCCCCAACTGTTATCCTTTTCCTCGTCACATATTCAGTCCAACAAGAAGTTACCATAGAAGATACGATACACAATTATCAATCCAGTCGCTTACAGTTAACGAAACACACAATATTTCGAGTTTAAGTATCCTACATATGCAAAAAACCGATCACGTATTGCCACTTCGAGCCATGCTCACACTCCTGATTAAACCTGTTTCATAGTATGATTGCCTTTTTTTTGTATTTTTCTTCGTGAGTGCACTGAAAAATACTCTTCACTGCACTTTCGTAGCTCTTTTTCAATTTAAGCCATTTTAATTCTATCGCTAGCAACTCCTACTGGAATTGAGCTCATCAGATAACCAAGAAGCTTGAACTTTGGAATGTCGTTCCTACTATCAATTTTGCATTTTCATCGAGTTCCGAGATTTTCTTAGCGCGGACAAGTGGCCAAACTGGATTTTTAGCATCTAGTTGATTTCTATTTTATTTTACGTCAACTTGTACATTCGGCCAGAAATTTCTAATTGATCTTCACTTTTTCCTATGCTCGTATCATCACTGTTCTTTCCAACGTCATCTATTTCTATGATTTTATCCCGCAAATTGTCAATACTCTCCTATAATTTAAATTGTATTATGGTTTTATTATGCACTTCAGTCTCCCGGAATATCAACCAGACCATTAGGAGCCTTTTCGCCTAACTGTTGACGCAAAGCATTGTCAAATCTATTACTCGCGGCCCGCCATTATTTCGACGACGAGACTACTAACATACAATCTTTTGCAATTGCATTTATGCCAATTAATGCTCATTTCTCATCCAAATAAACTCCATCACATCACCTTCAGGGCATTTTTTTATTACTTTAACTGTTTATGGTGAACACTGCTCATAGTTTCTCATTGGCTTTTCGCACTAGCCCCGTCAACAGCTTTTCCCACTTTCAGCCTTTTTTCCTCGCGGGGTCCGCGCTGTGTCGCGCTCCGTCACCAACTCCCCTGCTATTTTCAATCCAGCCGAATCTGCATCCCGCATTGATGGTTCTCTCGCGCCCAAGCAGATTCTCCTCTTTTCTTATCCGTCGTCTACCGTATCGTCACGCTGTTACGGTGGATGAAGACGAGCCCGTTGCTCAGCCACTGTAGATTGCATTTGGTAATGCAATCCGTAGAATGCTGTATTACAGCAGCGTTCCCATACTTGAAATTCGATGTGCAGATTAAAAAATTTTTTAAAACAAAATTTAACTGAAAGAATGAATTTAACAGAAGTAAATAAAATTTTCAGTTAAATTAACTGAAGATTTTAATTAGTAATAAAAGTTAAATCTCATGACGAATATACGAGTAATTAAAGGGATACATTTAAATTTTAATATAAAGGAAAATTGATATAAAATTTCATTTAATGTAAAGGAAAATTGATATTAAATAACATTTAACAAAAATAATAAGAAGAAAAAATATTCTACAAATCACGATTACGAATAAAAAAATAAGTACATATTTTTTCCAAATCCGCCACATAAAATTTTAAGTAGGGGATAGGAAGGTTTTCGAGCAGTTTGCTTATGAGACTACTCGATTAATACCCACCAACTGTAATTGGGCCAAAAATTGAAATGGTTGCTGCTCCTCAAACTCCAGACCATGCAAAAGCTGTCGAATACGTTTGTGGTCCCTGAGTGCGAAAACAGCCAAGAGTCTTGCTTTAAGGGCCTCATATTTTTCAGTAGCGGGTGGCGACTCTATAATGTCAGCTACCTGCGTGACGATTGATATATCCAGTTCGGAGACCACAATGTCGAAACGGGCCGAATCGCTTGTAATCTTATTCACCCGGAATTGCTCCTCTACACGAGCAAACCACAATTCCGGTTTGCTCTGCCAAAATTGTGGGAGCTTACAGGTGACAGTTTGGATTTCTCCCCTTCTCGCATAATTCTTGTGCCGGCGGTTGCTTGGCTGGCATCGTGAAACTCGTCGTTAGCCATAATTATCCGTTTCGGCCGATCACCACAATGTACAGATGATGGTTACACAGGAAGGGTAAACAAATCGTTAATGCTAAATAGATAAACTTTATTGGCTAGAATTTTGAACACGTTATTTATTCCTTCGTCGGAGAAATCATCTGTCGCTATCGAGTGAGTGGACGTCGTCTTCAAGCCTGTTCCGAATCTCTTCTTTCGTTTTTCTTTTGAGCACGTTCAATGCTGAAAGTGCGTGTTCAGGCAATGTGCAAGTGTGGCCCTACAAATCTATTTATTCAGCAAAACTCCATGATGATAATAATTTTCAGATATTTCATTTAAATCTACTTCTTTTTTTCAGTCACTGGAATTAACATATACATTATTGCCGGAATTGTGTGTCTTGTATGCGTATTTTATACTCTCATCGTGAGTATATTTTTTGGTACCTTTAAATTATACCGTGCACTAGCTTTATTTTAAAAATAGGGTGGCATAAAAGCGGTCGTTTTCACGGATGCTTGGCAAGTTATGGTAATGTTCATCTCAGTGGTTGTAGTAGTCATTTTGGGAACAATTCACATGGGAGGATTCAATGATGTCATTCAGAGAGCCGATGAAGGTGGCCGTTTGATTTTTGCTAAGTAAGTAGAACGGCGAAATACGTTTCCATTTTTTGAAAGAGATTCATATTTACAATATTTATTTTTCCTGATATTTTCCAGCTTGAACACGTCAATGTATGAAAGGCACACATTCTGGAGTGTTATATTCGGTGGCTTTCTATACTGGACATCTTTTAACTCTGTGAATCAAACCATGGTCCAGCGCTACATGTCCCTGCCCGACAAGAAAAATGCTCAATGGTCAATAGGAGTCTTCACTGTAGGAATAATCCTATTTATATCTGTATGCTGCTTTGCAGGTTTGCTCATTTACGCCTACTACTATCAGTGTGATCCAAAATCATCAGGACAGATTCTGGTAAGTAAATTTACTCTACACTCCAAATGCAATTTAATGAATGACCTAATCCTTGTAGGCTGATGACCAACTGTTCCCCATTTATGTGATGCAAACGATCGGTCATCTGCAAGGTATCCCTGGCTTGTTCATGGCTGGATTAGTAGGAGCGGCATTGAGCTCTCTCTCAGTCATTTTAAACTCAACGGCTGCTGTTATACTTGAGGACATTTTCAAAGGATGCTTCAAAATGCACTTCACAGAGCGCGGTGCTTCAATGCTGGTGAAAGGGAGCATATTGGTTCTAGGAGCAACATCAATGGCTTTGATATTCGTAGTGGAAAAACTCGGTGGCATTTTAGGTGTCGCCACATCATTGTCAGCCATTGCAGCTGGCACAACGTTCGGTATTTTCACTTTGGGTATGCTGATCCCTTGGAGTAATACCAAAGGAGCGATAGCAGGCGCTATTAGTGGCGCCATAATGTCCGGTTGGGTATCGTTTGGATCGCAAGCTGTTTTAGCCGCTGGTAAAGTAGTACCTCATCGTCTACCCGTATCTATGGAGCAATGCTTAACAAATTCTACTAGCGGAGGAGGGTGGGTGTACCCTGAATATCCGGATGAATCGGGAGTCTTCCCACTGTATCGTCTTTCGTTCCATTGGATTAATCCAATTGGTGTGTTCACTGTGCTAATTGTGGGAACAATTGTATCATTTCTTACGGGACCAACTAAACTTAAGAAAATTGATCCAGATCTGATTTCACCTGTTATTCATAGGTAACTACCCACATTTTATTTTGAACTATAATCTTAATCCATATTTTAAACTGTTTTCAGATTTTTACCTAAAGAATGTTTCCCACCGCCAGTTGAAATCGAAAATTCCACGCCACTCGGTATGAGCCGGGACACAACATCGGAGACACTCACGTACCTGCTAGTCGACCGACCTGCTAGGCGGGAAACAACGGTATTTATTTGCAGCTTTCATTTGGTGTGTGTCATGACTAAAAGCTTTCCATACTATTTCAGGCACATGTGACATCAGCAAGCTGAATGTCAGATATTTTAGCGCTAAGGTCGATACGTAGACAATAGAATTATGAACTTAACAACGGCTACCTTATATTATGTAGATTTCTTTTTGTTAGTATTTGATTATGTTTTCCTGATTAAATTAAAAATTTAGATAGTTCAATTTTCATAGTGTGTAATTGATAATAATTTTGTTTGAGCGACGTGTCCGTTCAAAGTTTCTCCTATTTTTAAACATTATTGTAATTATTGTTAAACTGACAACAATGCTGTGATAATTCTTGCATATATTCTCTGGGGTTTGGTAAAATGTATAAGAATGTAATGTGGATTTGTTTTCAATCGTTTTTTTGAAATAAATATTTTTCAAATGGTGCTAATAGATTAGAGAGTATGACAATTGTTGTTTTTATAAAATTTTTGAAGAATTTTCAACTTTGTAGATGCAAAAATTGTGAACTTTAAGTTGATAACAGTAATTAGAAAACCACTATTGTGCTGGTCATAGCTGGAGCATGATAACACCATAGAAAAGATGGACATAAAAGGAAAACTTTGACTAGATCCATTCAGCTAGCCGGATACCTTAAAATACACGAGAGAGCGTGGTTCCATACAAAAAATTGTTTTCAACGAAAACATAAGTAATTGACAGTACCCGAAGCATCATAATGAATTTTGGTGGGATGTGAAGCTTACTTTCTATGTGTATAGATTCTACGGTTTACACTTAATCTTCCAGGCATCAACAATTATGCCACGGAGAATTAGGCGCGCTTAGGCATACTACAAGCCAAAGACATATAAGGTAATGGACGCGAAATGAGCTTATTTTCATCCATACGTGAGTGAAGGACTTTTACTACACGCATGCCTTCCTCTCCCATACGAATTGAAATCCCCATGCCTTCTACGCCGCTAGTTGCTTTTATGAAAATCCCACTCCACTGATTTTATAAAAATCCCACTCCTCTTGTACTTTAACCCCCGAATTGTCAACGAAATATCAACCATATGATTGAAAACATATGACTCGTGAAAAAATTCAACAATGATGGGAAACATCTAATCAAGTTGAATTTGAAATTGTACACAAAACAATTTTTTTAAGACAATCCGTGTTGAATCTAGTGAAAAAAGCGTTGCAAAAGTGATAATTAATCAAACTGAAAAGTTTGTTACGGATCGCGAGTGTGTTGTGTCGGAAAACGAAAAATGTAGTGATGTGTGTGGGATTGTAAAAACAGCTATAGAAAGCATTTCAGGGACGTATCCTTTATAGGGTAAGTCATGTTGAATCTTTTATATCGTTCAAGTTAGAATACCCACACGGAAAATTGATTTAGTTCAAGATGCGAAAATTAGTGGGAGACGTCACGTCAAATTTATTTGAAATTCGAATCAACTGCAACTACATCATAAAGTGCTTCAATTCATGTTTGTATCGATTCCCTCTGACATCTATGCTACAAGCTAATTCATCGCGCCCTTGTGCAGGTGAAGAAGATTGTATAATGTTAAGTATAGGTGAGATAAATATCTGCAGCAAGAATTATTCCATATCTCTAGTCGTAAAAGATGTTGAAGTTTGTCTAAAGATCTTGCTACAACTAATCGTCTGGCAGCTGAAGTCGTATATATGTTGGAATGATAAAATATTATTCTTTTATTCAAAAGACGAACTTTACTCGGTGCGTTTTGCTGCCGAACACAATAAATTTAATAAATTTTTCCAGTCTTTTTATTTTTGTTTATTTAGATGAATTGAAGATGTAAAAAGACTGTTCCATAAATAACAATAGTGGTAACAGTAATTAAGTAATCAGTAAATAAATATTGAACTCCGCAGTAGATGGTCCCAAGCCTGTTTTAAAAAGCAGAAGGGAAACCCCTTGTTTCCCCAACTCACAGCTTGCATGGTTAAATGGTAGTAAATGTTATCGGGGTAGCCCATTGGGTTTATTGGTTCCCCAATAATGGGATAACAAATGCCGAGAAATACTAATGATTGTAAATACATCTGCAGCTCTGCTACTAAATCCTACTTACACCTCATTTGTGGGGATGTAAGAGGGCGAAGGCGAGTCTTCGGCACCCGATAACGGAATCGAAGTAATAACCATGCCGCGGGAATAGAGGTTGGGCGACGGGCTAACTTCCCGTCCCTGGAAAACCCTTCAATGTTTCGAAACCTGCAGAAAGGCCTCGGAATGGGTTGGACTCACGGCAACGACCTCCAAAGCGGAATGTTAAATCACTCAATTACCCTGGCGGTGTTGAGGATCTTCTACAACAGGCCAGTCAATATAAATTAAATATACTGACAATTCAGGAAACGAACTGGACTGGCAATGATACTCAAGACATGAGATCGCACACAATATTCAAAAGTGGGAAGCCCAATGGAAAACGAGAATTCGGAGTGGCTTTCATTGTAGATAGGGAGTTCAAATCTCTTTCTTTTGTTTGACAGGGGCTCTTGCCGGGTAGAGTGGCTTTCCGCTCGCGTGCCCTTTTATGATATTTATTTCATTTCATAACGACGAAGTCCCTCAAAGTCCACCCGTTCTCCCAAGGCCCTACTTGTCGTCTGAGTTAGCAATATCCTTTGACCCTTAGCAGGTTGCCTACTTTTGGACTTCTTTGACTCCGCCGTAGACGGTCCCAAGCCCGTTTGAGAAAGAGAAATGCCTAGTTTCCCCAACCCATAGCTTCCATGATTCCTCATCCCAAACCCCCCAATTAAATGGTAGTATGGGGTCCCACATTGGGTTTACTGGTTCCCCAATAATGTGACATTAACTGCCGAGAAACGCGAATAACTGTAAATACATCTACAGCTCTGCTACTAAATCGTACTTACACCTCCTTTGTGAGGGCATAAGAGGGTGAAGGCGAATCTTCCGCGCCTGATAACGGTTGGGCGACGGGCTAACGTCCCGTCCCTGGAAAACATTTAAATGTTTCGAAACATGCAGAAGGGCCCCGAAATGGATTGGACTCACGGTAATGAACTCGCAAAAGAAAAAAGGACTATGGCATTGGATTCTGTAATGTCAGATCACTCACTGGCGCTGTTAAGGATCTTCTACGACAGGCCAGTCAATATCGATTAAAAATACTGGCAGTCCAGGAAACGAATTGGACTGGAAACAACAGTCAAGACATGAGATCACCCACAATATTCAAAAGTGGGAAGCCTACTGGAAAACGAGAATTGCGGCCTTCATTGTGGATAGGGAGTTCAAATCGCACGTTATTGATTTCAAGGCAATAAACGAACGGTTGTGGGCGATCCGTATAAATGCGAAATTTTTTAAAATCTGGCTGATTATTATTCCCGCCCCGACCGAAGAAAAGGACGGAGAAACAAAGGAAACGTTCTACAATCACCTGGAAAGACTGGTCGACTCATTGCCTACAAACGACACAAAAATAATTCTGGGTGATTTCAACGCTAAGGTTGGCAATGAGCTTTCTCATCGGGGAATGACTGGAGGATATATCCTCCACGATCAAACAAATGACAACGGCCAGCGCCTGATTGACTTTGCATGTAGCAGAAATCTAGTCATACGTTCGACTTGCTTCCCACATTGACGCATTCATAAAATGACCTGGGTATCACCGGATGGCAACATACAAAACCAGATCGACCATGTTCTGATCCAACAACGTTGGGCCTCGAGCATACTTGACGTGCGTACATACCGAGGAGCCAATTGTAACCCAGATCATTACTTGATCATATTAACCTTTCGATGTCGTATGTCAAAGGAATATTCGGCGAAGACTAGCCCGCTGCAAAAATTTGACATCGAAAGGCTCCAAACGGCGTCTGTGGCCGAAAATTTCACGAAGACCCTTGACAACCAGCTGGCTCCCATCTTATTAGACACATCGTTAAAGACGAGCAACAAGCCCTGGATGGAAGTGAAAGTGGCTATTAGGGCTGTGGCAGTATAGCCTATTGGACATCAAGCCCGGCGCAAGAGGAATGATTGGTTCGATGATGAGTGGCAGAATGCGTTAGATAAAAAGAATCAGGCGTACAAAAAATACGTAGGTAGGAAAACCAGGACGAAGAAAGAACACTATGAAAATCTCAGAAGAGTAGCAAATAAGGTAATTAAGATTAAGAAAAGAAAATGCTATGACGACCGATTGAGAAGTATAGATGTAAGTTTAGCGAGCAACAACACAAGACAAGCAAATAAAGTAGTGAAAACGTGGCTACCAACCCAAAACCACGCTCTGTCGTGATGACATCAGCAATATTATCGCTGATGAAACGAAGATTAAGGAAAGATGGGCATCATATTTTAAGAACTTCCTTAATCCTTCGCACAGCTCCAGAGCATCAGGGCCCATAGATGTCTGCGGAGAGCATCCATTGGCCCCATCAACTCTGGACGAAGTTTGTTCCGCCAACAAAGTGCAAAAGAATAATAAAGTGCCGGGCATTGATGAGATTCCAGTGGAGCTCAGCAAATATGGTGGCAGTAGTGTTCATCAAGCTATTCACAAAGTCATCCAGCACATTTGGCAATAAGAACATATACCGAAAGAGTGGAGCCAATCAATTGTATTCCCTTTCCACAAAAAAAGGTGACAAGCTACAGTGCGAAAATTATGGAGGCATATCACTACTTTGTGCGGCGTACAAAATATTTTCAAAAATCAAAAATTGGATCATACGCCAACAGTATTATTGGGGAAATCGAGGTGATTTAGAGCAGATAGATCGATGACAGACCAGCTGTTTGCTGTCAAGCAGGTACTTGAAAAATGCTGGGAGTTCAATATAGACGTGCACCAAATTTTTGTTCACTTTAAGCAAGCATACGACAGTATTCATTGTAACGTATGCACCAAATAATGCTTTGCTCTGGCATCGCAGCCAAATTAGTCCATCTTACCAAAATGACAATGACGTTGACGACCTCCCGAGTCCGCATCAATAACCAACTCACCGATGCCTTTGACACAAATATTGGAATAAAGCAGGGAGATGGGCTGGCCCCATCGCTATTCAATTTGGCTCTGGAGCACGTCATAAGGAAGCTACCTGTCGATACACGATGAACATTACTATACAAGTCAAGCCAAGTAGTAGCCTATGCGGATGACATCAACATTTTGTCACGGTCATTAACAACTGCCAAAGAACTCTTCTGAAACTCGACAGCGAAGCAAAATTAGCAGGGCGACTAATTAATGAAAATAAAACAAAGCTCTTGACGCAGTCGAGGAAAAATACCTCAAGCACACAAAATATCACACTTGGCGAAAATGTGGGCGAATTTGTGTATCTAGGCGCCAAAATAACGAGGACGGGTAATGAAAGCGACGAAATACGCCGAAGAATACAGCTCGCAAATAAAATATTTTATTCAGTATCGACGATCTTGAAGACCAACTGCATACACAGGAAAACAAATCTCCAAGTATGCAAATCTGTGATAAGACCTATTTTATCCTATGGATGTGAAACATGGACCCTAACCCAAGCATCCGCAAATGTATTGAACTCCTTTGAGCGACGCATCCTGAGGCGAATAATCGGAACGAAGCTAGACGGGGCCAATGGCAAATTCGAGACAACCATGAGCTGTATGAAATTTTTGACGAGCCTGTGGTCTCAACGATTGTCGCATGGACGAGCAACGCGTTCAATGGACCGAGACAGTTGGAGGCCCTGTTTGCAGGAAGCGAAGGTCCGAGATGAGCTGGAGTGCTAAGAAGAAGAAGAAGAACTTTGCATTATGCGGGTAAGAGGAAAATAGGAACCCTTGAATACCAAACGACCACATTGGTCCAGGGAAGCAATTCTATACTCGAATTCTATCAAGGCATTAACCACCACCTATCCCTTATATTAAATAGATTGTGCCCTTTGGAAATGGGGCCGGAAGGGGCTATACCTTTGTGCATGGTTTGAAAGGAGATCTTCCAAGGTTGCTTAGTATGAGAGAACCAGCAGATGTACCCCAAGCACTCTATCTCTGTCTGAAGCTACAAAATGTGGACCATCGGATGCAACATGCAAATAGTAGCCAAAGCAATACCTTCATCCTTGCTCTTGTGTGCAATCCCCAAAGACCACAGCGACCTCAGTTCACATATCTCCAACAACGGTTTCATAATGCCTGACAAGGTTATTACCACCAACAATTACCACCCACGCCTCAACCGAGACCAGAATCCATGGAAATAGAACTGTTGATGCGATCTAGGGCCGTCAATTATCAGAATAGACCCAAAGACTTTAGAGCTGCCAACAAACGTGAGCATTCACAACAATTTCATCACCCAAATAAATTTCAGCGCACTTACCACACACAAATAACAGATGTAACTCCACAGGACTTCGAAAGCTACGAAACGATGATGCAGGAGTAGGACAAACATTATGACTTAATTTTAATAGATTAAACGAATTTTAATAACAGTATTCAATACGACATGACTGAAAACCTTGCCCCAGACATCACTGATAACCTAAAACCCACCGTAACTTCTGAAAATATTAATTTTTTAAATTAAAGAGCTCTTCACTCTCGTAATTTGAGTACGAATTGGGGGATGGAGAGCTGCTGAAATTTCTTATCGATACCGGATCAAATAAGAACTATGTACGACCAAAGTACATAAAAAATCCCATTCTAAATGAGAAACCATTCTATGCTTATTCCGTTGGCGCCAATGTAAAAATTACGCATCATTCTTTAATACAACCTTTCGGACCCACTGTCGGCAGACTGAAATTTTTTCTCTTTCCTGACCTTAAGACCTTTGACGGCATCATTGGTAACAAAACCTTAAAACAAATTAAAGCAATAATTCACACACACAATAACAATATGAAAATTTACCCCAATCTTATAATACCCCTTAAACAACAGAAATCATAAGCAGTCAACAAAATTGATCTTAGACTAGAACCACCTCACAGAATCACAACATCGGAGACTCAAAAAGATAATTTAAAACTGCACGAATCTATTCGCTGACCCAGACGAACGCCTTACTTTCATAACGACTGTTACAGGAGAAATTAGAGTATCAACGAATGATCCTCTGTACTCTAAACCGCATCTCTATCCTAGAGCCTCAAAGGATGAGGTAAAACGGCAAATTAAGCAACTTTGGGGGATGGCATCATCCGACCATCTCTTTCTCCATACAGTTCTCCTGTATGGGTCGTGCAAAAAAGGCAGATGCTTCTGGAGAGAAGAAATACACAATGGTCGTGGACTAGAGGAAACTCAACTCTGTTACTATACCAGATATATACCCTATCCCTGAAATCAAGGAAGTTCAGGCAAATTTAGGGAAAAACTCCTTTTTCATAATTGTTGAAGTGAAGACCGGATTTCATCAAATCCCTTTGAAGGAATCGGATATCGAGGAGACCGCATTCTCAATAAATAAAGGAAAATTTGAATTTGTAAGAATACCATTCGGATTAAAGAATGCGCCTTCTATTTTCCAAAGAGCTCTTGACGATATTCTGAGGGTACATTTTGGTAAACATTGCTATGTTTACATTGACGACAGTGATTTTTGAGAAAGATGAGCAGGAGCGTTTCCAGAATTTAACTGAAGTTTTCCAGACCTTAGAAAAGGTGAACTTGAAGATTCATCTCGACAAGAGTGAGTTTCTCCAAGAAGAGGTTGAATTCTTTGGCTATATCATCGGAAAAGATGGGATTAAAACCAATCCAAAGAAGGTCCAAGCGATAATGGAAATGAATCCTCCGAAAACCTTGAATGGCTTAAGATCACTCCTTGGTATGTCAAGGTATTATTGCCGCTTTATTCGAGATTACTCTTGCTTGGTTAAGCACCTGACATCCCTTCTGAGAGGGGAAGACGGACGAGTGTCAAAAATTCTTTCAAAGAATAAATTAATACATCTCAATGATGGAGCTTTGGATACATTCTTTGTTGCTTTGTTCAGGCATCCAAATTTTGAAAAAGAGTTTGAGTTAACTACTGATGCCTCAAACTACGCAATCGGCGCTGTACTGTCACAGGACGGGAGACCAATAACGCTTTTGTCAAGAACACTTAACAGTACAGAAGAGAATTGCCTACATATGAGAAGGAGATGCTTGCTATCATCTGGGCACTCGATTCTGTAAGAAATTTCCTCTACGGGTCCCGCAAAGTCAAGATATTTACCGACCATCAGCCCTTGACTTATGCTCTTTCCAGTAAAAACACCAACTCAAAGATGAAGAGATGGTAAGCGATTCTAGAGGAATATAACTGAATTGCACTACAAACTAGGCAAAAGTAACGTAGTAGCGGATTCGTTATCAAGACCAACCCAAATAGCTGCCATTCACTCTATGACTCCAACAGAGCACAGCGACGAAAGTTCGTCTCACAATTTAATTTCGACTGGTGAAGTACCACCGAATGCATTTAGAAATCAGTTGGTCCTCAAGATAAGTGACAAAGGTAGCTACCAAATTCTCAACCCTTTCAACAACTACACCAGACATGTTTTCATCAAACGTAGCTACAACGAACAAGATATCATTGAAATCTTCAAGAGATATCTTAACCCAAATACAATCAATAGGCTTTCTGCCGAAGAGGCAATAATGGGTAAAGTTCAGGAAGTATATCCTATTCACTTCCAGAACTTCAAGATACGATTCACTTGAAGGATTGTTGAAGACATAACAAGCAAAATTGAGTAAGAGAGCAGAATTTTGAAAATACACCGCAGAGCTCATCGCGATGCCGAAGAGACTAGGCTTCAAATGCTTGATAATTTCTATTTTCCCAAGATGCCCTCAAAAATTAAAAGCCTGGTTAATTGGTGCGTTGTCTGTAAAGAAAACAACTATGACCGGCACCCCACTAATCCACACCTCAACCCTACTCCTGTGCCGAACTACCCAGGTCATACAATCCATATTGATCTCTTTTCTACGGAAAAGCATCGGGTTCTTACGGCCGTGGACAAATTCACATTGTTTGCGCAGACAACAATAATCCCGTCCAAATTGTTGAGGATATCAAAGAACTGTTGAGGGACATTTTGTTCATTTTCTGTATCCCTGAAAATGTCGTCATTACCACTTATACGACACCTCCATATAAGAACGAAGTGAATAGACAAGTTGAACGATTTCACTCAACTCTTATTGATTTCATAAGATGTTTGAAAAAGAATGGTGTTACTCGAACTTTTCAAGATCTTCTTGCCAGAGCCGTCAATGAATATAATTTTACTATTTATTCGACCACAAAAAAAAAAACCGGTAGAACTTTTCATTGGGAGAAACCCAAGATTAAACCCAGAGGAATTCGCAAGAGCGCGGCTCTCTAATATAGAACAACTAAAAAGACCTAGAATTTCATAACAAAACGAAACGACCACTTACGGACTATGACATAGGACAAGTTATTTATGTTAAAAAGAACAAAAGGTTAGGCTCAAAATTAACACCACGATATCAACAGGAAATTGTTCAAGAAAATAGAAACACTACAGTACCTACACAATCAGGAAAAAGCAATATAAGAAGTTGATCTTCTTTTCAGATGCACTCCCGGACAGTAGGATGGCCACACTGAAAAATTTTACATAACTTTTCATGTATTGGTTGTATTTTGATGAAATTTTTTTTCTTACATTCTTTTGTGTTGATGCATGTTGCCTGGAACCAAAAAATTCAAAAATAAACAAACTACAACGGTAATTTCAACTGTTTCATTTTTCGACTTTTTCCGAGGGCGACACCAGGATGGACACATCAGATTGTTTTTAACTTTCAAACAATAAAGAGATTGACATTCGTTTACATTCAATTTTTTATGAATTGATGTTGTTTATTTCTCGGTTCGGTTCAACGTTGACAAAGGAAGAAATAGGTTCAAATTATCGCATCTAAGAAAGAAAATTATTCCAATCGGCAAATAGCGTTTGAAATCGGTAGAGGTAATAAGATAATCCGTAGTTGTTTAAATGATCCAGAAAACTATGAAAAAAAAAAAACAAAACGGGTGCACAGGAATAGCAACTACAGAACGAAAGCGTAAGTTAATTTTACGCGAATCGTCGAATTGTGCTGCCATCGCTGTCAAAATAAAGGTTAAAGTTGGAACTTCTGCCAGTATTCGGACAGTACAAAGAGTAATCAAAGCGTGTCCGCATCTTCAACCGAGGAAACTAATGAAAAAGTTACATTTACTTCAGCGTCATAAAGATGCTAGATTAGAGCACTGTCGGACACATTTTAGTTGAAAGGAAGAATGGCATCACGTGATATTTTCTGATGAAAAGAAATTTAATTTGAATGGGCCTGGTGGATTTCAGTATTACTTCCATAATTTGAGAAAATCTGAAAGGTTTCTATCTCGTCGTCATACCGCTGCTTTTGCAGTCACGGTATGGGCTGCAATTTCGTTTCATGGAGTCATCGATTTGGTTATTTTAGAAGGTTGGCAGTTCTCAGCGGACTACATTGAACTTTTAGAAATCCAAAGAATTCATTTCCAAGAAATGTTCGATGGCCAACGTTGGATTTTTCAACAAGATAACGCACCTATCCATACAGAAGAACGAGCTAAACAATGGTTTGCACACAACAATTTGGAATTTCTGGAGTGGCTAGCTTTATCTCCTGACCTGAACATAATCGAGAATTTGTGGAGGTGGTTATCGCGATCAATTTATACAGAAGGAATGCAATTTCAAGACAAAGAAGCGCTGGTCATAGCAATTGAACACGCTTTAGATCAAGTCCCATTAAACTACGTGCAAAAACTGTATAATTCTCTCCCAAATAGAATTTTTGAAAATGTACTCAAAAATTGAGGATGTACAAATTATTTATCATAAAATAAAATTAAAAAAAGAAACGTAATAAAATTAAAAAAAAAAAATTAAAATAATTCGTTTTATTAAGTATTTTTACAGGTGTGTCCATCCTGGTGTCGCCCTTGCAAAAAGTCGAAAGATGAAACAGCTGAAATTACCGTTGTCGTATATTCATTTTTAAATTTTCCTTTGCCAGGCAACATGCATCGACACAAAAGAGTGTAAAAAAAGTCCATCAAAATACAACCAATACATAAAAAGTTTTGTAAAATTGTTTAGTGTGGCCATCCTCCTGTTGGGGAGTGTATTTCATTTGAATAGTTAACTGTAAAGGTACAAGTTCTGGCTCTGAAATAATCACCTTTAATTCCAGTTACGCTAAAATCAAGACTGGGAATTTCAAAATTATACACGATTTCGACATAGTGTAGCGCCTCTACCGCGTCATCCGAAAATGACGAGAAAACAGCGCAAACAAACACTTGTCCACAGCGCAAACAAACACTTGTCCTTTCCTTGTCCGATCCTTTCGATCGGGACATCGCAAAACATAGAAAAAGGAATAAAGGAAGTTTCATTCTATACAGTCCTGTCCGAGACGCCAACTCTGTCGCGTGCTTTTCAACAACACTTCGACTGACGACGCCATTAAGCAGCAGAGCATTATTTTACATACGCGATCATTCCGATGCGAATATCGAAATCAATGTGAATTCTATTTTATGTTTTGTTAGTTGTTTTCCGTGAATAAAGACATTACGTTATATTTAGCCGTGATTTAATATTTTAAAGTAACGCCGGGCGCACAATAAGCATTCTGAATCCACGCGCCTCAAGTTCGTACACTGGTGACCCCGTTTTTCTTGGAAAGTGCGGCAATCTAAAACTATACAACAATCGTAATATAGTGTTGTGATAAACAATTATTACTTCATCCAAAACCGAATTCACAATCGTAAGTACTGATTTGAGTTCTCCACGATGGCAAAGCAAGAAGTTAACACGTCACGCTTAGAAGCCGAAACAAAGGCCGCCGCATCGAGCATCATAGCTGCCGCTGCACCGAGTTCAAACAATAGTCAGCTCGCGAGTCAGGTGAATATTGTGGGGCAATGTAAGCTTCCACCATTTTGGCATGCTAGCCCAGATCTGTGGTTTTTGCAAATCGAATCGCAATTTTAAGTGCACTGAATCACACAAAACTCTACGAAGCATCATTTGGTCGTAGCAACGTTGGATCACGACACAATATCAGAGGTGTCTGACATTTTCCGCTCGCCTCCGACGGCAGAGAAATACGCTGCTTTGAAAAAAGCCATCCTTCCCCGTCTCACAGACTCATCGGACGTACAGCTCCACAAGCTTCTAAAGGGAGTGGAACTCGGAGACAAAAGACCCTCACAGCTATTGAGTCACATGCACTCATTAGCCGGCACACGTGTTAGCGACGACGTTCTACAAATCAAATGGCTGGATTTACTTCCGCTACACACTAAACGCATGTTGTTGCTTATAAAAGGGCAAACGCTTGAAGAGCTCGCAGCAGTCGCCGATGAGGCACCCGATTTCGGACCGTCAGTCTTAGTCACGTCACATCAGACAGAGCGAAACTACACAGCGTTCAAACTGTCTACGGAAGCGACCGACCACATAACGCAAGAGCTTGCCGCTTTACGCCTGGCGATCTTTCAGCTGTCAAACCTGACACGCGATGCGTTGCAACGTTCGCAACACAACCCTGATCAGCACCGACGCTCTCCATCACGCAACAACCAGCATCCACGCAGCCGTTCAATTACACCCGGAGCAACTTCTCGTTCCAAATATTGTTGGTGCCATCAAAAATACGGAGCCCTCGCTGTGAGCTGCAGGCAACCGTGCACGTTCGTCTCAGCAACATCGACAACCCCGACGGGAAATTAAACCTGCCGGTGGCCTATGCGGCAGCTGCCACCGGCGCATCGTATGAATGCTGCCTATACATAAAAGATGGAAATACAGCGACCCGATTCCTCATCGACTCAGGATCAGTTGTTTCCATCATACCAAAACGTATCATTTCGATGCCACTATTTAAACAACCGCTTACATTACGAGCAGCGAATGGCACACCAATCATAACATACGGAACACAAGAACTTACTTTAAATCTCGGCCTACGTCGGCCCTTCAGATTGAAGTTTGTGATAGCTGACGTGCAAATGGCTATACTTGGCGCAGATGCCCTCAAACACCATGAACTGCTCATCGACTTGCATGGACAGCGATTACTCGACGGAGTTACAAGTCTATCTACACCTTGCATTATTGGACCAGAACCAAACGTACACGCTGTCAACATAATATTACAATGTTCCTTGCCGGAAGGCACTATCGGTGAGAGTTACAAGCGAATTTGCGTGTACATCTGCAGCTTCCGGTCAAATGGCTACAATCTCAGATTTACCGTAGCAACGTTGGATCACGACACAATATCAGAGGTGTCTGACATTTTCCGCTCGCCTCCGACGGCAGAGAAATACGCTGCTTTGAAAAAAGCCATCCTTCCCCGTCTCACAGACTCATCGGACGTACAGCTCCACAAGCTTCTAAAGGGAGTGGAACTCGGAGACAAAAGACCCTCACAGCTATTGAGTCACATGCACTCATTAGCCGGCACACGTGTTAGCGACGACGTTCTACAAATCAAATGGCTGGATTTACTTCCGCTACACACTAAACGCATGTTGTTGCTTATAAAAGGGCAAACGCTTGAAGAGCTCGCAGCAGTCGCCGATGAGGCACCCGATTTCGGACCGTCAGTCTTAGTCACGTCACATCAGACAGAGCGAAACTACACAGCGTTCAAACTGTCTACGGAAGCGACCGACCACATAACGCAAGAGCTTGCCGCTTTACGCCTGGCGATCTTTCAGCTGTCAAACCTGACACGCGATGCGTTGCAACGTTCGCAACACAACCCTGATCAGCACCGACGCTCTCCATCACGCAACAACCAGCATCCACGCAGCCGTTCAATTACACCCGGAGCAACTTCTCGTTCCAAATATTGTTGGTGCCATCAAAAATACGGAGCCCTCGCCGTGAGCTGCAGGCAACCGTGCACGTTCGTCTCAGCAACATCGACAACCCCGACGGGAAATTAAACCTGCCGGTGGCCTATGCGGCAGCTGCCACCGGCGCATCGTATGAATGCTGCCTATACATAAAAGATGGAAATACAGCGACCCGATTCCTCGTCGACTCAGGATCGGTTGTTTCCATCATACCAAAACGTATCATTTCGATGCCACTATTTAAACAACCGCTTACATTACGAGCAGCGAACGGCACACCAATCATAACATACGGAACACAAGAACTTACTTTAAATCTCGGCCTACGTCGGCCCTTCAGATTGAAGTTTGTGATAGCTGACGTGCAAATGGCTATACTTGGCGCAGATGCCCTCAAACACCATGAACTGCTCATCGACTTGCATGGACAGCGATTACTCGACGGAGTTACAAGTCTATCTACACCTTGCATTATTGGACCAGAACCAAACGTACACGCTGTCAACATAATATTACAATGTTCCTTGCCGGAAGGCACTATCGGTGAGAGTTACAAGCGAATTTGCGTGTACATCTGCAGCTTCCGGTCAAATGGCTACAATCTCAGATTTACCGATTTACCACCATATTACAACAAAAGGCCCACCTGTGTTCTCTCGACCACGCCGTCTCGTAGGCGATCGACTTGCAGCCGCAAAACAAGAATTCGACATATTAGCCGAACGAGGTGTTTTTCGCCCATCCTCCAGCCAATGGCCGAAAGCGAACGGTGGATGGCGTGCGACAGGAGACTATCGCCAAATAAATCTCATCACACGTGCAGAACGATACCCACTTCCAACAATAGAGGATCTTCTTCAAGAGGTCGAAGGCAAAGTGTTTTCCGTGATAGACCTGCAAAAGGCGTTTTACCAGATCCCAGTCGCTCCAGCTGACGTACCCAAAACTGCAGTGACAACACCCTTTGGGTTGTATGAATTTGTTGGCGTGCCAATGGGACTCCGAAACGCAGCACAAACAATGCAACGAGTCATGAACCATATCCTCAGGAAACTAGCTTTCGCTCAAAGCTATCAGGACGATATCCTCGTATTTTCCACGGACCACGAGCAGCACCAGAATCATCTTCAACAGCTATTCAAGGTCTTGCAAGAAGCCAATTTACAGATAAACTGGAGCAAATGCCAGATCGGACAAACCGAAATCAAAATCCCAGGCTATCAAGTTTCTGAAACAGGTTTTCGTCCACCAAAACCAAAAACAGAAGCAATTATCGAGTTTCCACGACCAGAACAGTCCACTCAACTCAGGCGCTTCATAGGAATGTTGAACGATTATAGACGCTGTATTCCACACGCAGCCGATATTCAAGCACCTTTGAACGACATGTTAAAGGGTCTAACGAAAAAGAAAGCCAAGCTGTCATGGTCGACTGAATCAGAAACCGCATTCGAATTGTGCAAACAAAGCATAGCTACAGCTACAACAACGGCTTTCCTATCGCAAAAGCAACCATTGCTTTTAAACACGGATGCTTCAAATGTAGCAATCGGAGCATCGGAAGATCAGCAGCACCTTAATGGAGCCTGGATTCCATTAGGATTTTTCTCGAGAAAATAGTCGGAAACCGAGAAGCGTTATTCTACTTACGATCGAAAGCTTCTTGCAGTCTTTGCAGCTGTAAAACACTTTCAGCGCATCCTGGAAGGCAGAAAATTTACTATATGCTCCGACCACCGACCTCTCTCATTCGCTATCTCCCAACGTTCTGACAAAGCATCATCTCGGCAATGCAGACAACTTGATTTCATAGCCCAATTTGATGCCCAAATTACATACAAACCCGGAGATGACAATGTCGTCGCAGACGCTCTATCACGCGTTGAAACAATTGATGTACCATCAACATCGAGGTCATCAGCCAAGTACAACTTTCTGACGAACAATTGCCGTTCCTAATGAACAACCCCCGCTTCAAACTACGCCGTTTAGATGTCGAGGGACAATCGATAGTTTTCCACGAGAAGGACGACAGCATTAAACCGTATCTGCCCGTCATTCTTCGCTGCCAAGCTTTCAACGCCGTCCACGAACTATCACACTCAGGAGGAAGAGCCACAGCCAAACGCTTGGAAACGAAGTATTTTTGGCCGGGTCTCCGGAAAGATATCCTCCGATGGGCAAAACAACGCATACCTTGCCAGCGCTCAAAAGTACATCGCCACAACCGCGCAGAGCTCGGAGATATTAAACTGCCAGACAGCCGTTTCGATCATATCCACATCGATCTGATAAAGCTGCCACTATGTCAAGGTTATGAGAACTGTTTGACAATCATCGACCGATACACCCGCTGGCCGCAAGCCATCCCGGTTATTGACACCAAAGCCTCTACAGTTGCGCGTGCTCTCTTTGATCAGTTGATAGCTATTTTCGGAACACCTCGAACACTTTCTTCGGATCAAGGACCGCAATTTGAAGCCGACTTAATGCAATTTGAAGCCGACTTTATGCAACAGTACACAACATATCCACACGACGCCCTACCACCCGCAGGCAAATGGCATCGAAGAGCGTATGCACAGAACGATCAAAGCAGCCCTGAAATGCACACCCGAAACGCCATGGATTCGTGCTCTCCCAGCAGTCCTATTAGGCATGCAAACAACGTTCAAGGAGGATCTACAAGCTTCACCAGCCGAAATGCTTTTTGGAACTTCTCTTCAAATTCCTGGTGAATTTCTCGACACAAACAAAACGATTTCAACCAGCCCGCAAGGTTTTGTCGCAGAACTCCAACGACTCCTCAGAGCCATTCGTCCTGTACCTGGAGCCAGACATGTGAATCACCGCCCGGTCGTTTTCAAGGACCTACGCACTTGCGAACACGTTTTTTGCCGTGTCGATGTAATCCGCAAACCATTGGAGCCACCTTACACCGGATCCCATCGCGTCATAAAAAGGTTAGATGACAGGAATTTCATAATAGACGTCAACGGAGCCATCAAGACAATCTCCACAAATCAGCTGAAACCAGCATATCTCTCTCCAGAAGACGAACGCTCACAACAACACGAACGAAATCAATCGCATTTGCCACGAGCACCGGCAACCCAAACGCAAATTATACGACCAACTCCGCCACAAGAGGAAATGCCTTTCGCATCCAATGAAAATCAAGCAGCTGTAAAATCGAAGCATGTTACATTTTCATTCCCTTCGCAGAGCACGAAGGTTATTGGAGAGGAGGTAGCTGTGGCGCCTCTACCGCGTCATCCAAAAATGACGAGAAAACCGCGCAAACAAACACTTGTCCCAAGAGAGATCTTTTTGATCGGGACATCGCAAAACATCGAAAAAGGAACAAAGGAAGTTTCATTCTATACAGTCCTGTCCGACACGCCAACTCTGTCGCGTGCTTTTCAACAACGCTTCGACTGACGACGCCATTAAGCAGCAGAGCATTATTTTACATACGCGATTATTCCGATGCGAATATCGAAATCAATGTGAATTATATTTTATGTTTTGTTAGTTGTTTTCCGTGAATAAAGACATTACGTTGTATTTAGCCGTGATTTTATATTTTAATGTAACGCCGGGCGCACAATAAGGATTCTGAATCCACGCGCCTCAAGTTCGTACAATAGGACGACAAGCTATAGGCTTTTCCAATAAGAGGTGTTATTTTGAATAGCCCGCTATTTCGGTAGATGTTACCTTTGAAGCTGTCATTTTTTCACATTTGACAAGTAAAAACTACGCCATTGATAACAAGTTGGGTAGACAGACCTATGCTCATGTCAGAAGGGTTTTGTACTCAACTTACAAAATGTCGTAACCAGCAACGAATAAAATTAAGAAACACGTCATGTTCGAGGATCATACTATTATTAACTAAGTTGAAAGAATTTTTTAATTCTGAGGTATTTGTTAAAATTATACCCATAAATATCTCGCTTGATAATTTTTTCAGATTTTTTTAGATCACGGGTGTCCATTCGCGAGGGAGAAAACACATTTTTCATGTATCTCCCCCCCCCCCCTCTGTGCCCCCACTGAAGCAAAAACTGTCAGTTTAAGAACTGTTTTGAAAAGCTCTCATAGAGAACTTTCATTTGATTCTCATATCGGCTACCTTTCATGAAATTTTTTTCAGGGGCCACTCCTCTGTACTGTAAGCATCGATTCATGGCCTATTTTTTCGCATCCTAGAATGGTTACAAAGCCCTTTTGCTAGGAGCTCTCTCCTGCCTCTTTGACTTGTTTCAATTGTATGTAATCATCCTCATGATATCTATCATTCCTGAAATTTTCATGCAAATCCTAGCAAAGCTGTAGTATCTAAGTCGGTAAAAAGCGCATATGGCTCCATAGCCATATGTTTCCATAGTAATACAGGGCACATTGTTCCATAGTAATACACGAAAATTCAAATCGCTATAACTTCGTTAAATACTGATCGATCTTTATGAAACTTTCAGAAAAAATCAATCTTATTAATAGTCATCTGTTTGCTAAATTTTATTGAGTTTAAGGGTACCATTTAGATTTTATTAAAGAAAACATAAAATCGATAAATCATACTATTACTAACAAAGTTGAGTGAATTTCGACTTCTCATGTATTTGTTGTTGTTGTACTCATTAAGGCCTACATTCATGATTTTTTTCAGGTTTTTCGGATGGAAGGTGTCCAATCGCGAGGGGGGGTACGCGAAAAGTTCGTACATTTCCTCTTCCCCTGCCCCCCTCGGTACTCATAAGGCAATTTTAAGACCTGTTTTCAAAAGATCTCATTGAGACCTTTCCAATGACACCCTACTCGACTACCATTGGTGAAATTTTTTTTTTGAGGGGTCAACTCCCTATATGGGGAGACCCCCCTTAAACCCCTTCGTTTTGTATTTTAGTACAAAACCCTAAAAATGGAACAATTCATGCTTCAACAATGCATTGAAATTATTAAAATTCACTATAAAAATGGTGAAAATTTGGCAGAGACGGTTCTTGACTCGAAAATTTTTGGGTCGTGAAAGATAAGGTCTACACCAACAGCCCAGCATCGATTCAAGACCTCAAAGATGGGATTCGTGAGGCTATCGAGGACATAGGGCAACCACTTTGCGATTTGGTTATGGATAATTTCATGAAAAGGGTATGGTCCTGTAAGCGTGGTCGTTGTGATCATTTTTCTGATGTTATTTTTCACTATTAACGGCATACTTTTTCCTTTATAATGAAATAAACATGCGATCACTTATATTAAAAAATGGTATTTTTCATATAATATCAAAATAACACCTCTTATTGGAAAGCCCTGTACCATCGAACATTCAACACGACAATCCCTTGAAGCCATATCTCGCACACGAGCTACAACAAACGCAGGATCTGTTCGGGAACATAAGTCCCAGAATAGTTAAACGCTCTCTAAATTTTATCAGTTCCGCCTGGAAATGAGTCGCGGGAAGTCCTGACCACGAAGGTTTTGTAACTCTAAAGGAAAAATGAACAACGTTTTGACTAACAATAAGAGACAAGTGGTAATAAATAAATCGCTTAACGATCGTTTGAACAACCTAACCTTAATAACCAACAAACTTATTAATTTTGCTAAAAATGATACAAAATATAGACTTGGCTTCATATTTAGGATTCAATATAAACTCAAACTTATTAAGGAAGAACTAATAAATATCGAATACGCTATCAATCTAGTCGAAAGAGATATTATAAACGCTGTTGTGCTATCTAAAAAGGCAATCACATTAGTGACGAATATGTTTGATAAAGAAAATTTGCCTTATACTACCGCAGAAGAAGCCTTAGAACTATCAAACGTAAAAATAATTACAAAGAATAATTATAAAACCAGTAAAAAGTAGGATATTGTAAGAGAAATTGCACATAGCAATCTTTTACGAAATCACGACCAATTTCTTAGCGTCATTAAAGATTCTAACAGCTACAGACATTTTTCAATATGTGATCAACGAAATTGTTAGATATAAGTAACTCAACCTGCATTCCTAATATTCTCAAAAGCTTTAGATCAATTTGTAACAGAGTCAATGGCGAATATATACCAGCGATCGAAGAAGTCACTACCGACGTCCTCATCATCAACGAACACCAAGGAATCGTAGAAATAGACGACGTCCCTAATATCCTCAATGGAATATTGAAATCCTATGGAATCACGGCTTGCCTCTTCATCATACTGGCAGCAGTCATAGTATTCAGAGGTTGCAGCAAAACAGTTATAAGCAACAAACCCCGAAAAACAGCGCAAGGTCCCGCAAACGTGAACCCAAGTCATACCTTACCACAAACTCCAGCTCTGGACCAAGCAACACCATCAGCTGCAGCGATGTCCCGAAGATTTTATGATATTCCATTTTTCTAAACAGAAGAGGACATCTGTCTTTAAAAAGCAAGGAGTAAACACCTGAGCGCGCATATTTACCTGCATGCGCCACTTTAATGTTGCTGGCATCATGGCTGGCATGTTTCCGTAATTCTATAGATACCTGCAGAAAATGCAATTTTACTTAATAAGCGAAATTTGTTGTGAGCACATTTTATTGTCAGATTAGTACAGTTGAAATTATAACGTTTAACTGAAAAGAGGCGGTTTAGCCCAAAAATATATTTTCTTACTAAATAATCAATTAGTTTTATGAACTTATATCGTTGTGGGTATTTTATTCCCCACCTACCCAGCGGTACTCCGGTTATGCAAATAGATCTCTAATAGTGTATTTGTATGGTAGGGGCCTAAAAGCGCATAATTGCTTTATCATAATACGTTCAGAAAAAAATAAAAACGCCTAAAGTGATTGAAAATATCCATGTTTATGAAATCTTGTTCATCGTTTTACTTTCTTTCTGAACATTTTTGAAGTTATTCTTCATAGCGTTACAATTTAGCTGCTTTACAAAAATGTTATTTTTCAATAAAATTTAGAACATGTTGTTATAGATACAAATTACAAAAGGATATTCGGAATAGAATTTCCAATTCACTGACTAATCAACTCGTCCATTTGTTCTTGATCCCAAAAGTGCCATATCGTCCGCACACACAAATTACCATACTCTACAAACTTCTCACCAAAAAACATTTGTTAACAACATTCCCTTGTAATCCGAATAGAAATACATGTTCGTATATTGTTCTATTCTAAATGTTGAAAATTTAATTGAATCCAAACAAATGTTCTCTCGAACACACTTGAAAATGAAATCGTGCATGGCAATTTAAAAACACAAAAGCATCAGCAAAACTAAATCGCATTTGCATGGGATTAATTTCTTTAACTATTGTATAGGCACCATTTCATCCTGGTAACATTGTGTTGACGGTGCCAGATAGTAAGGTTGATGTGGGGGCGGTACTTTGGATTGGATCGATGTTAAGGGTTAGATTCTAGAAGTTTTGCATGGGATCGTCGTTGCAAGAGTTTAGCCCAGCCGGTTGGCCATGAGAAAGGATTCATCTATATTACAAACGTTTGAGAGATGGGAGGAGCGGGAAGAGAGTGGAGAGCACATGTGCTAGAAGTGGAGAATTTTGAAATCAGAAATCCTCAACTAACAATCAACAATTCACGGTAACATACACTCGCAGTTGGGATTGCATCAAGTTTTAGCAATGAAAAACCTAAAATGCAAAACTCTTGCTCGATTTAGCTTTAGCTGTTTGAGCGGGAGAACAGGGTTCCTGTAACTCATTCGCCAAGGACATATTCACTTTGATTTTTTAAGGATTCTGGTGCACTCGTTATGTTGATATAAGTAACAGCAAGTAGTGAAAACCGCCAAAATACGTAGGTGACAATAACATGTATTCCAACCCCTAATGGTCCTCGAGAAGGTAGTATGATTTAAAACCCAACGTCAATTCTCTACTTATCAACTTCAACCTGTCAAAATTTGATGCACTCTCAGTATTAATTTATGAGGCTGCCGTCGTTCCTAAGCGAGCTATTCCTCAGGATCCCGTCTTTCTCCTACAGTGCCTCCCAATCAAAACATTGGCGAAATTGTATGACCATTGTATTCCAAAGTGGACTTACAACAATCAAAACGAGACGGTTGAACCTCTCATTTAGCTAAATCCTTCCGTAATCGTCAAATTGTTGAAAATTTTGCTGCTAACAATCAAAAAGCTCTTCAATGCGATTTATGTTCAACGATTATGATGTGTTACCACCCAATTGCTCCGTATCTGAATGCACTACATACATTGGCTGGGTATTTATGAGTCCTAGGAGAAAGTTGGTCCTTCTATTTGGGCTATTTTTTTTATGTAAGAATAAGCCAACTGCATGAGGCCAACTAACAAATGTTTCGCAATCTGGAGTTGCGTACAATTTTGGGAGACGAGTAGTTAGCCAAGTCAATAATGCTTATTTCGAGCATATATTTGAAGAGGATGTGAAGGAATATGGATTCTTTTCAGTGAGCCCGAGTTCTGTTGTAAGGACCTCTCTCTACATATTGTAATGAATACGCAGGATCGTCATGCAAATAAATAAGTGTTGAAACGCTTTTGACCTGAGGAAACAAGCACAAGCGTTGGACGCCTTCTTGCTTGTTTCCTACCATGAGGATTTTTATAAATTGTACGTTTAATAATTTGTGGAATGCAAACAAAAGCCTAACCTACAAGATAATCCCGTGCGAGCGCTTGCAAGCCCTTAGCAAAGGGACATTCCTACACAGTTAGTCAAAGTAAAACGACCAGCGTATCGAGAATGTATCTTTCATTGAAATCGCTTTCACTTAAATACTATTTTAACCTAACTGTACCTATAGAAATTAATGTAACCTAATTGCTTACAAACTATACTTAAAGGTTGTATTACATGTGCAAAATCGCTGCATGCAGCATAGAGGCTGAATTACATGTGCAGAATCTCTGCGTGCAGCATTTAGTCTGATATTTGTCATGTTTGACATTTCGCATTAAAAATGAAAGTGGAAAGATTCAATTACGTGAACAAGCTAATACTGATAATATAAGTATTAGTAGCTTACACAAGTTACATTGAACTTTATATTGCAGGTGCAAAATTAAGAAGAAAAAGGATCAACGGACAACGGAAAAATCGTTTACGGTAATTAAACTGCATGATTCTAGCAAATTTCGAAAAGCCACAAGAATGGAAGTTGATGAGTTTGATTTGCTTTGCAGAATTCTAAAAAATAAAATAAACAAGTTGGGTAAACAGACCTACGCTCATGTCAGAAGGGTTTTGTATTCAATTTTCAAAATGCAGACACCAGATTGAATAAAATCAAGAAGCATGTCAATGACGATTTTATTGGAGAAACTATGAAATTCGAAGATCATACTATTATTAACAAAGTTGAAAGAATTTAGACTTCTGAGGTTTTTGTTATTGTTATACCCATAAATATCTCCCTTGATAATTATTTCAGATGTCCATTCGCGAGGGAAGAAACACATTTTTCATGTATTTCCCCCCTGTGCCCCCACTGAAGCAAAAACTGACTGTTTAAGAACTGCTTTGAAAAGCTCCCATGAAAACTTTCAATTCATACTCATATCGGCTACGTTTGATGAATTTTTTTTCAGGGGCCACTCTCCTGTACTGTTATCATCGATTAATAGCCAATTTTTTCGAATCCTAGAGTTGTTACAAAGCCATTTTGTTAGAAGCTCCCTCCCGCCTCCTTGACTTGTTTCATTTATGAGTATTAATTGTAGGTACTTAGCTTCAGTCATTCATTAAATTGAATCAAGTGTTCAAAGCATGCACTTTAAACGTTGAAGTTGGGAAAAAATAACTCAAAATTATTCAGTCTTCGCATTTAAAACAGCCACTATTTTGTTTCGATTACTGATACCACTAGCTGAACTGATTTTCAAAGTTATTCATGACACCTATCATTCCTGAAATTTTCATGCAAATCCTAGCAAAACTATAGTGTCTGAATCGGTAAAAAGCGCATGTTGTTCCATAGCCATATGTATGTTGCCATAGTAATACATGCAGCGCATATTGTTCCATAGTAATACAGGAAAATTCAAACCGCTATAACTTCGCTAAATATGACGCAATCTTTATGAAACTTGCAGGGTTAACCAATCTTATAAATAGACATCTGTGTACTGAATTTCATTGAATTTAAGGGTACCGTTAAGATTTTATTCAAGAAAACATAAAATCGATAAATCATACTATTACTAACAAAGTTGAGTGAATTGCGACTTCTCACGTATTTGTTGTTGTTGTACTCATCAAGGCCAACATTCTTGATTTGTTTCAGATTTTTCGGATGGAAGGTGTCCAATCGCGAGGGGGGGGGGACACAAATTTTTCGTGTATTTCCCCTCCCTGTGCGCCCCTCGAAGCAAACTTTGCCAAATTAAGACCTGTTTTGAAAAGTTCTCATCAAGACCTTTCATTTGATACCCATATCGGCTACCTTCAATGAAATTTTTTTTTCGGGGGGTCAGTCCCCTACATGGGGAGACCCCCCTTAAATACCTTATAAAAATTTTTAATTGTTGAACTTTGAAGAGATTACCACTTTACACCTACATACAAAATTTGATGCTTCTAGCTTAAGTAGTTTCCGAGAAAAACTGCTGTGACACACGGACGGACGGACGGACAGACAGACAGACGGACAGACGGACAGACAGGACGCGATTTTAGAAGGGTTTTGTAAAATTATTTTACAAAACCCTAAAAAGCAAAACTGCGTGCGAAATTCGATTTCACCAGAGTGTTGCCTAGTGATTAAGTTGGTGTAAGTTTGAAATAGGATTAAATGAAGCATTCATTAATTTTCGCACTTGCAGATATTTATAACAAGATGCTGGTTAGGATGAGTTGGTTAGGATGAGTTGAGCGGGATTTACTTGGTGCTGCCAAAACAAGCTGAAGGGGCAAAAAAGCCGACAAGTTCGATGACAGGATGGGAATGCCGTACGCAGTTGGTGCGATCGATGGAAAACACATTGAATTGAAATGTCCATCTGCAACTACAAGCAATATTACAGCATTGCATTGCTAGCTGCTTGCGATGGTGACTACCTTTTCACTGCTGTGATTGTAGGTGCTTATGGTGGCCAGGGCGATGGTGGTATATTTCAATTAAGTGGTTTTGGCTAGCATATTCTCCAGGAAAATATGAATTCACCCAGAGATATTTATCTGCTGAACTCGTTAACAATATTCCCGTACTATTTCATTGGAGATGCTTCTTTTCTGCTAAAAAATAATTTGATGAGACCGTATTCAGGACGGCTGCTTTCAAATGGGGAAAGAATTTTCAATAAAAGGCTATCCAGAGCATGGGTGGAAATTGAGAAAACATTTGGCATTCTATCAGCAAAATGGTGAGTGCTTATGAATTTCATAAATTGTTTTCCTGAAAATGCAGAAAATATTGTAAAAGCAACGCTGGTTTAGCATAACTTTGTGAAGAGCAATGACATGAATTACTGCCCGCCAAATTATGTGGACCACCACAATACAAGTGGAAGGAATTTGGCGACGAGAAACAGATACCCTCCCCCAAGTTCGTCTGTTTACCGCCTTCAATTGCACAAAGCAACCTGAGAGATGAACTGAAAGAATATTTGATAGAAAATTAAACAAGTTGGGTAAACAGACCTACGCTCATGTCAGAAGGGTTTTGTATTCAATTTTCAAAATGCAGTCACCAGATTGAATAAAATCAAGAAGCATGTCAATGACGATTTTATTGGAGAAACTATGAAATTCGAAGATCATACTATTATTAACAAAGTTGAAAGAATTTAGACTTCTGAGGTTTTTGTTATTGTTATACCCATAAATATCTCCCTTGATAATTATTTCAGATGTCCATTCGCGAGGGAGGAAACACATTTTTCATGTATTTCCCCCCTGTGCCCCACTGAAGCAAAATCTGACAGTTTAAGAACTGTTTTGAAAAGCTCCCATAAAAACTTTCATTTCATACTCATATCGGCTACGTTTGATGAATTTTTTTTCAGGGGACACTCTCCTATACTGTTATCATCGATTAATGGCCAAGTTTTTCTAATCCTAGAGTTGTTACAAAGCCCTTTTGCTAGGAGCTCTCTCCCGCCTCCTTAACTTGTTTCACTTATGAGTATTAAATGTAGGTACTCATCTTCAGTCATTCATTAAATTGAATTAAGTGTTCAAAGCATGCACCTTAAACGTTGAAGTTGGGAAAAAATAACTCAAAATTATTCAATCTTCGCATTTAAAACAGCTACTATTTTATTTTACGATTACTGATACCACTAGCTGAACTGATTCTCAAAGATATTCATGACACCTATCATTCCTGAAATTTTCATGCAAATCCTAGCAAAACTGTAGTGTCTGAGTCGGTAAAAAGCGCATGTTGTTCCATAGCCATATGTTGCCATAGTAATAAATGCAGCGCATATTGTTCCATAGTAATACAGGAAAATTCAAACCGCTATAACTTCGCTAAATATGACTTAATCTTTATGAAACTTGCAGGGTTAACCAATCTTATAAATAGTCATCTGTGTACTGAATTTCATTGAATTTAAGGGTACCGTTAAGATTTTATTCAAGAAAACATAAAATCGATAAATCATACTATTACTAACAAAGTTGAGTGAATTGCGACTTTTCACGTATTTGTTGTTGTTGTACTCATCAAGGCCTACGTTCTTGATTTTTTTCAGATTTTTCGGATCACAGGTGTCCAATCGCGAGGGGGGGACACAAATTTTTCGTGTATTTCCCCTCCCTGTGCGCCCCTCGAAGCAAATTTTGCCAAATTAAGACCTGTTTTGAAAAGCTCTCATCAAGACCTTTCATTTGATACCCATATCGGCTACCTTCAATCCGCTACATGGGGAGACCCCCCTTAAATACCTTATAAAAATTTTTTGTAGTTGAACTTTGAAGAGAGCACCACTTTACACCTACATACAAAATTTGATGCTTCTAGCCTATGTAGTTTCCGAGAAAAACTGCTGTGACACACGGACGGACGGACGGACGGACAGTACTACAGTAGTAGTACGTAAATGTCTATTTATAAGATTCATCTATCCTGAAAGTTTCATAAAGATTGAATCATATTTAGCGATGTTATAGCGGTTTGAATTTTCCTGTATTACTATGGAACAATATGCGCTGCATTTATTACTATGGCAACATATGGCTATGGAACAACATGCGCTTTTTACCGACTCAGACACTACAGTTTTGCTAGGATTTGCATGAAATTTTCAGGAATGATAGGTGTCATAAATATCTTTGAGAATCGGTTCAGCTAGTGGTATCAGTAATCGTAAAACAAAATAGTGGCTGTTTTAAATGCGAAGATTGAATAATTTTGAGTTATTTTTTCCCAACTTCAACGTTTAAGGTGCATGGTTTGAACACTTGATTCAATTTAATGAATGACTGAAGATGAGTACCAAAAATTAATGCTCATAAGTTAAACAAGTCAAGGAGGTGGGAGAGAGCTCCTAGCAAAAGGGTTTTTGTTGAATTTTTCCGTTGCTCCTTTTTTGGCGTTAAATTCAAATGAATAAATAAAAACCCTAATTTTTTCCTTAAAACGCCAATATTTATTAAAACCCGGGCAGACACGTGTTTCGGAAACAAGTTATTTCCTTCTTCAGTGCCGTGTTACTGAAACATAATCCAAAAATTCTTTTATTTATACATCGTTTCTTAATTACAAACTAATTTACAAAAGGTATTTTAAAGAACTAACAATAAAACCATCAAAATTACTACTTGGAAAGGTAATTAAAACATTATCCCACTCTAATTATCCTTCATGGTGTCATAAACTAGATGAGTCATTCAAGCCTTTAACATATTGATCCGATCAAGCTACTGTATGCGTTCCCTAGATCCGTATTAAGCCTTAAATCTTCCGGTATCCTTGAAATCCACAAACTTTCCGCTGCATCCAACCTTCTCCAATCGTTGATTTCTTCGAGGATCTCCACGTTGTCCCATTCTATTTGATGCGTGCTCTCCATAATGTGTCTTGCAACCGTTGATCTTGCCTCATTCCGTCCTTTTTTTGCTGCTACTTCCGCTTCCCTTATATGCTCGTGGAATCGAATTTTCACCAGTCGTTTTGTTTGGCCCACGTACATTTTTCCACACTCTGGGCATGTTATCCTGTATATGCCGCTACGTTCATCCTTTTGTTTACTGTCCTTCGTAGTCCCTAGTTTTTGTTCCAATTTGTAGATTCGTGACGAGTGTGCTGTTTCGATACCCGCTGTCTTCAGTATTTTTTGTAGCTTCCGTGAATGTGTAGAATAAGTCAGCTTCATTCTCCGCGTATTTTGGACCGGTGTTTTGAAGAATGTCGTAAAAGAGTTTCTTCTTCGATGCGCATCTAACTTGCTTATTCTGGTTTTGATTAACCGCGCTGTATACCCATTCTTCTGTGCTGTTTCAATTATGAATTGCTCTTCTCGGGCGTGTCGTTCAGTTGCCAACGGAATCGATAACATTCTATTAATCATCGTGTTGTATGCCGCCATGTTTTGGTTGTAGGAATAATTGGAGTTGCTGGGTATTGTCCTCTGTGTGTGCGTCGTCTTTCAATATACATCAAACTCTAGGTAACCGCTATTTCTTATAATTTTCATATCAAGAAACGGTAGCTCCCCATTGTTTTCCCTTTCCATTGTAAACTTGATATTTTTGTGGATGTTGTTTAATTGTTCCAGAAAAATGTCTGCTTGGTGAGCATCAATGATTGCAAAAATATCATCCACGTAACGATACCATACTCTAGGCGCTAAACCTTTTTCTTCGATGATGTTTTCGATGTGTCCCATGAAAGGATCGCTCAAAAGTGGTGACAATGGGTTCCCCAAGGGAACCCCTTTAGTTGTCTTGAAAAAAATAGAATGTTATCAATTCCGTTGACAACTGAACGACGCGCAATTCATAATTGAAACAGCACAGAAGAATGGGTATACAGCGCGGTTAATCAAAACCAGAATAAGCAAGTTAGATGCGCATCGAAGAAGAAACTCTTTTACGACATTCTTCAAAACACCGGTCCAAAATACGCGGAGAATGAAGCTGACTTATTCTACACATTCACGGAAGCTACAAAAAATACTGAAGACAGCGGGTATCGAAACAGCACACTCGTCACGAATCTACAAATTGGAACAAAAACTAGGGACTACGAAGGACAGTAAACAAAAGGATGAACGTAGCGGCATATACAGGATAACATGCCCAGAGTGTGGAAAAATGTACGTGGGCCAAACAAAACGACTGGTGAAAATTCGATTCCACGAGCATATAAGGGAAGCGGAAGTAGCAGCAAAAAAAGGACGGAATGAGGCAAGATCAACGGTTGCAAGACACATTATGGAGAGCACGCATCAAATAGAATGGGACAACGTGGAGATCCTCGAAGAAATCAACGATTGGAGAAGGTTGGATGCAGCGGAAAGTTTGTGGATTTCAAGGATACCGGAAGATTTAAGGCTTAATACGGATCTAGGGAACGCATACAGTAGTTTGATCGGATCAATATGTTAAAGGCTTGAATGACTCATCTAGTTTATGACACCATGAAGGATAATTAGAGTGGGATAATGTTTTAATTACCTTTCCAAGTAGTAATTTTGATGGTTTTATTATTAGTTCTTTAAAATACCTTTTGTAAATTAGTTTGTAATTAAGAAACGATGCATAAATAAAAGAATTTTTGGATTATGTTTCAGTAACACGGCACTGAAGAAGGAAATAACTTGTTTCCGAAACACGTGTCTGCCCGGGTTTTAATAAATATTGGCGTTTTAAGGAAAAAATTAGGGTTTTTATTTATTCATTTGAAAAGGGTTTTGTAACCATTCTAGGATTCGAAAAATTGGCCATTAATCGATGATAACAGTACATAAGACTGGCCCCTGAAAAAAAATTCATCAAACGTAGCCGATTTGAGTATGAAATGAAAGTTTTTATGGGAGCTTTTCAAAACAGTTGTTAAACTGTCAGTTTTTGCTTCAGTGAGGGCACAGTGGGGGAAATACATGAAAAATGTGTTTCCTCCGTCGCGGATGGACATCTGAAATGATTACCAAGGGAGATATTTATGAGTATAACAATACCAAAAACCTCAGAAGTCGAAATTCGTTCAACTTTGTTAATAATAGTATGATCTTCGTATGTCATATATTCTTCAATAAAATCGTCATTGACATGTTTCTTGATTTGATTCGATCTGGTGACTGTATTTTGTAAATTGAATACAAAACCCTTCTGACATGAGCGTAGGTCTGTTTACCCAACTTGTTTTCTTTTGTTGCCAGTGCTGCTAATGCTGTTGTCACCTTGGGCTTCATTAACAAATGTTTCCATCGGCGAACTATCAATTGAAATTGAAACACTTGTTGCAAATTCATCACGCATGAAATTATCCGGGAAATTATCCGGCTCAGTTTCTTTGTTCTTGTAATTGCCAGCTGTCCTGAAATATACATTTAAAAATAGTTTTAACATAAAAATTCTTGACGTTCAGTCAAAATATACTCAAATCCTGTTTTCAGTATCCACATCCTGCAGAAAAAGGAGGTAATCCCGCCACTTCCAATGTTTTAAGGGTTTTGTAAAATAATTTTACAAAACCCTACTAGTTTCGCGACCAGTCTGTCCGCCTGTCCGTCTGTCCGTCCGTCCGTCCGTGTGTCACAGCAGTTTTTCTCGGAAACTACTTAAGCTAGAAACATCAAATTTTGTGTGTAGGTGTAAAATGGTGATCTCTTCAAAGCTCAACTACAAAAAAATTTTATAAGGTATTTAAGGGGGGTCTTCCCATATAGGAGAGTGACCCCCCGAAAAAAATTTCATTGAAGGTAGCCGATATGGGTATCAAATGAAAGGTCTTGATGAGAGCTTTTCAAAACAGGTCTTAGTTTGGCAAAATTTGCTTCGAGGGGCACACAGGGAGGGGAAAAACCCGAAAAATTTGTGTCCCCCCCTCGCGATTGGACACCTGTGATCCGAAAAATCTGAAAAAAATCAGGAATGTAGGCCTTGGTGAGTACAAAAACAACAAATACGTGAGAAGTCGCAATTCACTCAACTTTGTTAGTAAGAGTATGATTTATCGATTTTATGTTTTCTTGAATAAAATCTTAACAGTACCCTTAAATTCAATGAAATTCAGTACGTGGATGTCGATTTATAAGATTGATCTATCCTCAAAGTTTCATAAAGATTGAATATGGAACAACATGCGCTTTTTACCGACTCAGACACTACAGTTTTGCTAGGATTTGCATGAAAATTTCAGGAATGATAGGTGTCATAAATATCTTTGAGAACCAGTTCAGCTAGTGGTATCAGTAATCGTAAAACAAAATAGTGGCTGTTTCAAATGCGAAGATTGAATAATTTTGAGTTATTTTTTCCCAACTCCAACGTTTAAGGTGCATGCTTTGAACACTTGATTCAATTTAATGTAGTATGATCTTCGTATTTCATATTTTCTCCAATAAAATCGTCTTTGACATGTTTCTTGATTTGATTCGATCTGGTGACTGCATTTTGTAAATTGAATACAAAACCCTTCTGACATGAGCGTAGGTCTGTTGACCCAAATTGTTTTGGAGTGTTTACTGCACTTTCTGAAGCCGTGTACGTCTTTTATTGCGGATAAAATTTTTCGCGCATAGTTTGCCACCTATTTCTTAACTTTTCGGTTGAAATATTTAAATAAATATTTTCATCATATTTAGAAGAATGAAATTTTTCTCAACTCGCATATCCAAATCCTTCGAAAGTTCTAGAAATTTTTCATCCCTAAGGAGAACATTTTGATAATTACTGTCCGATTTATTATAGAGGAACTCATTATTTTTAACAAACTCAATCAGCTTCTCTTTCATTTAATTTGCACTCACTTCTGAAGAGTAAGATCGTCATTTATCTGCAACTTGCCATTATTTGAATCCATTATTAAATTGGAGAATATTTTATCACTTACCACTGTTTTTCAACGTTTAATTTTCAAACTATTTCTCACTCGGAAATTGATTTTACTTTTGTTCATTCATACAATGGATGTCAAAATGAAAAACTCACCAGCCGATGTGGGAAAATGGACTGCCATACTGCAACGAAATTATATTTTGCAGCGAACTGCAGCGCTGCAGTTAAATCCAGCATTTTCCATAGAAAATATTTTGCTGTTTGCAGCGTTCTGCACATGTAATTCAGGCCTAATATAACATTGCTTACAATAAGGCATTGCCAGATTATAAGTCTACTAGCATGAAAATTGTACTAGAGTCGGCCACATTCAAATATTTGCTTACTTTACATAATTGTTTGAATTCATAATGTATCTACTATGGAGATCACTACACCCTAGCCTCTGAGTAAAAATTTTCAAATTAATTAAATTTTAAAATTTTTGTATACTGCTTGTTTTCTGCTCATTATTTTATCTAATTTTCTTGTTGATAATAAATTAACATTGCATCTGGCTTAGTGATGAAAAAATAATTTAAGTCCATTATTTCTGGCCTATTAAATTTTTATGTAAATTTTGGTTTATTTATAAATAAAAATTCTATTTTTCATTTGTATAGTTTCTCTGCTGTACCAGTGAAACATTTTTTTGTTCAATTGATCTTTTTGTTGTTATTGATAGAATTGTTTTTGTTTTAAATGTTGCGTGCTCTTTGTACATTTAATTTAATTTTTAATTTTTGTGAATAATCGATATTTAGCGTTTTACTAACTGGTTTTATTATTATTATTGTTTATTGCAAGACAGTTTTTGTAATTTTTGTTTCTGTTCTAATCCATAAATAATATTAAATTACTTATGTGAAAAATGGAAGGGTATTAAGTCAAATCCTAAATTTATCCTAGGCACAGTTCAAAATTAATTTAAATTCAAAGTTTATATTAAGTTTAATTTAAAACTAAATTAAATTCAAAATTACGAGATCTCAACTCTTTTTTTGTGACAATATAAATGAAGCTATCGAATATTCATAAGGAGTATATAATAGATGATGTTACATTGGTTATAGTGACTTGTCTTTAAAATCTGGGCTATTCATTTACAAGAGATAAGACACCCTTGTTGCACACCAGCATACCCTATGTTTACTGGCATGAACTGGGAGCTTGACATGATGTGTATCCTACATACACATCAAGGCTTCCAGGGAGAGAGAGATTCCTGTATAACACTTACCTGCTACTTTATACTTGCCAATTAGATTAGTAAAAGGGTGTTCGTTTATTTAATGAGTTAAGTTTTATTTTCTTCTTTATTTGGTTATACAATTACAATGAATTCTTCGAAGTTAATTAATTTATAACAGGACAAGATATTGCGGACTTATGCCCACATAAGTATATATTCAGAATATTAATGGAACAGTTAATTTACTCTACAATTTACTCGATTTACGTTTACTTTAATTATATTTATTAGTTATTCAGAGAAAAAAGGAAATTCGAAGAAACCAATCTATTTATTAAAGCTTTAACTATTACTCGGGCTGACGCCTTGAGCACGGAATTATATTTACGAATCAGTTGATTAATAATCCAACTGCTAGACCCAGGTGCAAAGCCTTGGGACGCTAATATTTGGGCTAACGCCTTGAGTATGCAGTAATTGTAGATTTTACCATTTCTTTCTTCTTTTCAATCGTAACTTTGCTTAAGATTGAGAAATACTCTTTGCTGATTTACATGTTCTGAAGAATGCTTATCATATTAATTTGTTCAGTACTATCTCTTTAAATGTCTTTTCAGGGAATTTTTCTATCATTTTTACCTTATCTTCCGACTTATACCTTTATTTTTGAATTTTTCTATCGTGCTATTCTTGAATATTTTATTAACTTTTTCTCTGATAGCTCTGTTGAGTGATTTTGATGACATTTTCTCCTTATTTGAAACTAATTTTATAGAATTTTTGCTGCATCTTGTCGCTTGTATATTTCTTCTATCTTCATCTGTATTAAATTGCTTGTTTTCCCTGTTAAATATTTGACTTTTTTCGTGTTTGTACTATTCGGTAAGGATTTATTGTCGCAAATATAAATGTCTGGTTCTGTTTCAGGAAATAAGGATTTTTATTTATACTTTCAGAATTACACTTGCTTATCATACTTCGTGTTATGGTTAAGGTTGCTTGATTTTTTTATCCGTTTTTATATTCATTTAATGATTTTCATTATTATCAATTAAATTTTGATTTTGGAATAATTCTTAGAGTCCTTTGTAACGCTGAATGTATTTTGGTTGCCGTTGAGGGGGCCTCCTACTCCGACCCAAGAGTATTCGGCTAGTCACTAGTTGCTGTAAACACTGGAGGAGCGCAAATACCAAACCAGAGAAACGCAAAAAGACTTGGGTAGTACTTTTCAAAAAACGTTATAATTCGTACCAACAGATCTTAAAGCTAACAGAGTTTGATAAATAGCATTATTAACATAACATGAGTTAGTGACGGCGGGGTGGTCTCTGGAGTCGATCCACTGCACCTGACAACCACCCCTGATTTGATAATTTGTCTCCAGCTCAGGTTCTGGTTTTGGTCGTCCAGCCGAGGGGTGACCCTACAGGGCCACTCCTCGCCCGGTAGTCTTTGATAGTAATTGGCCGGGTTGCTACTCGCGGCTTGGCTGCAAACATCTCCTCCAGAGGAGGATATTCTTGATGTATTTATTGAACCAGACGGCGGTCATCGGGTCGTGGTGCAGTAGCGTAAGGGGCCTCTGAGTTCTCCTGGTGGTGTCGAGGTTGGCGGGGTTGGTCGGAGAATGCAACTATTTGAGCCTGTGGAAGAAACGGTTAGTAGATACGGGACGAGGGCTCCCAGAGCTTTGATACAAATGCGGATGTAACAATGCTTACCATTGACCAATCTGGGGTGCCAAAGAATCAAATGGTAGAGGTGGTTCGCTCAATGAACGCCCAGGCTAATGCCGAAGAAGCGTTTGGTTGGGGATTGGTAGAACACCCAGGCTAAGCCGAAGAAGCGTTTGGTCGATTATTTGCAGAGCGCCAAGACTGAAGGCCAAAGAAGCATTCTGCCAGGATACTTGTAAAATGCCCAGGCTAAGGCCAAAGAAGCGTTTTGGTTGGATACTGGTGGAACGCCCAGGCTAAGGCTGAAGAAGTTTTTTGGCTGGATACTTGTCGAGGGCGCAGACTAAGGCCAAAGAAGCGTTTTGTCTGGATATTGATGGAACGCCCAGGCTAAGGCCGAAGAAGCGTTTTGGTTGGATACTGGTGGAATGCCCACGCTAAGGCCGAAGAAGCGTTTGGTTGATCACTTGCAGAACGCCCATGCTAAGACCGAAGAAGCGTTTTTGTGAAGCATACGAGTTGAACAGTAGCACGAAAAAGGTGCCCATCCCAAAATCCGCTTTGGCTTTTATTGTTAATTTTCCATCCAGGAAGTTGCTGATGTACAATTTCTTAATCAGCAGAAATCCATGGTGAGCAATGTCTCCTTAGCTAATTCCATTCAGATATTTTTGCGAGGCATGCTTTATTTGGGTTCAATTGTTTCCACCTAAAGCTTAATATTTTGTTGTTGCAATTTTGTATTTTCCCCAAGTAAATTCTACTCAGCAGAAAATTGTCAATATCGTAAAATTTGTTTGCATTGGGCAATTTTTGCAAAACATGCTTGAAAGTTCAATGATTTCCACCTGTAACGCTAACGTCTTGTTGTTGTTTTCGTTTTTTAACGCAGACATTCATTTATTTCCGTATTCTTGGGTTCATAATGTAGATTGAGGCTACTTTTTACTGTTGTTTATTTTTTTCCACGCACGGAGTTATCCGGCAGGTGTGTTAGTCATTGTTTGTTTTCAAGTTCAGGCAGTAGTAAACAAATGATGGAGCGATTTGACGCTTGTAGTTTGCGGAAATGTCTTTCAAGGTTGCTTCGTTTCATCATGATGATGTTTATCTTTTTTGCTGGTTTTCTGTTTTATTAGCTTAATGACCTGATAGGCTATGAATTTCGATACCAGACCTACCGAGAAGATTTATCTCATCACTAGCGACTCCAAGATTTGATACCTTCACTCGAGACTTCTTACGGAATAAGCTATTCATTTTGTGAAAAAGCTATCTAGGTCCTGTGGGCTAAAACCCGTCAGTTTTTCCACTCATTGATTGCTGGCCTCACTCCTGGGGTATGAACGGATTAAGTTCCGGACATTGTTCGTGTGTAATTTAAACAACGACAATAAATATTGTTAAAGCGTGTGTAAAGAAGGCTTTTCAATCTTTTAAACCTTGCAATGGTTGGCGTTTCATACCATTCCATACTATTTCGATGTTCAATTTTGGGAACTACTTTCTCAATCGTTTCCAACGTCAGCTTCTCTGACTTCAACAAATAGAGACCTATTTCATCGTTTGTTAGATTTCTGTCATTAAAACCATCGAGCAAGCGTTGCCATCATCAGAAGGACGACATTGCTTATGGTAATCTCAATCAAACTTCTTTTGAAACTTTTCCCAATTCGTTTTTTCGAAATTCAACTGATGATTTTTATGTTGAACTGGAATGGGGAAGACATCATCCCTCTGATGATTGATTTCCATCACGATTGTTTTATGGTCACTATCGTAAGGAAATACCTGCGATTTCCATTGAGGACTATAAAAGCTGAATTTAAGTCTTGCATCTGCAATGCAGAGGTCCAAATATGAATTTTTCCTAGGGTATGTTGGGAACTCCGACCCATATAGATTGCAACTGTATTCAATTTGGTTCTCTGTTATCCACGATTTCAGGAATACACCTCTTCGATTTTTAGTGGTGTTCAGCCATGATGTATCCTTGGCATTTAGGTCACCAGCAAGAATATAATAGTTATGCAGCCTGTTCAACTCGAGTATTTGAAACAAGAAATTGAGTTCTTCCTTGAGCTTGAGAACAGTTCCGCCAGTTGCATACGCAGAGATAACGAAGAGGTTATTCCCACCTGGCAGTGAGGTTTTGATAACGGACACCCCAAGAGATTGAAAGCTTTTGAATTCGACTTTTTCAATATTTTGTAAACAATAGGGTCGAGCCAATATCCTGGTGCCACCTCCATCATCACCTATTACCCTATCGTTTCTTACGAATTCAAAATCGTTGAATGTCATGGAGTGCCATGAATTGAGGTGGGTATCGGTGAGAAGCATGATGTCAGGCTTTTGCTTAACAATGAATTCAAGGAGATAATCACGCCAATGTATAACAATGGAGTTGACGTTGATTGAGATGAGACGAATCCTATCCATGGGGAGGTGACTGGATGACAAATTATTTTGAGGCATTTGAAACCCCTAAACGATGAAAAACAAGATTAATTTTCGTATCTTGTTTACCAATTCTTTCCGACAAAGAATTTAGTTGCTGGTAAATCTTGAGAAGCAGCTCATTATTGCCACTTACATTATTTACCGCATTTTCTGCTGGTCCTCTAGCACCTTGTGCTAATGATACTCCGGGCTTGACGACGTTCGGAGCTAAGACACTGCGGTGTACTTGAGTTTGCTTTGGTACAAATTTTACTCTAGCATCTTGATATCGGGAGCATCCTCGATATGATGCCGGGTAACCAAAAACACCCCAGTTAACACACTATAATTTCTCTTTTGGCTCCATCTGAGCCAATTTGCACTCACCGGGAGCATGCACCTCCTTGTATTTGACGCATCGGTAATGCATGGCGCAGTTGGCAGCCGAGTACCCAAATCGTTGACAGCAAAAACACTGATTGAATTCTCTTTTTTGGAGGCGTTCCCACCACACCACTCGGAAGTTTAAGTATCTGATTTGTTGATGAGCACTTGGACTGCACTTTTTTAATATTTACACTAAATAAAGTGGTAAATTTTTTTTTCTACCGTCGACCTTCTTGTCGCGAACGTTTTAATGGAGATGAATTCAAATTGTGGTGCTGCTTCCTTGAGCACCTGAAGAAGATCGACGGTATCTTCTCCGCAGTCCAAGCCCTTCAACAAGAAGGTCTGGTTCTTCTCACTTTTAGGGGTATACGTGAAGTGTGGAACCTCCCCAGAATTTAAAGCATTTTTTGCTGATTTGAAATCAACCAGTGATTTCGTTCTGATAGTCAACTTTTCGGCATTGAAACTTTTAATTTCGAAATTTGTTAATTTATTTTCGGCTGCCAACAGCCGAACCATGTCCTTTCCGCTTTGACCGAACACATTAATTGGTGGAACTTTCTCTGTATTTTCGGCAACTTTTTGAGGAGGATCAGCAGAACTACGGGCTGGTTTCTTCTACTTATTTTTATTTTTCAAGTAAAGGATAAAATTATCATTATCTTGACTAACATTACCTTTAGTATTTTTCAACCTCCATTTCTTGTTGGAGTCCATCCAGCGCTGCATAGTAATTCTGGCTGTCATTAGCGCCACCAGCACTTACAATAGTACTTTTTCTGGGATGACTTGTTTGACAGCTCTCTTCTGCTTAGTTTCCTATTTTTTTTGTCGTACCGGTTTTGCATCTTGAACTTTCTTCGCTCTCTCGAACATATTTTCGTACGTTTTCAGACTTATTTTCAATTGTTGAATCTCGGCTTGATGTCGACTCACTTTTTGCTTATCTTCGACTACTTGAGTCTTAAGCCCACTATCTGTGGAGTCCTGGATACTCGTGTGTCTTCGCTTATTGACACTTGCCACCAATTTCGCATTGTGATTCTCCCCGGGCCCCCCAACGGAGGGAAGCCGTCGGGCTCCTTCACACAGCAGTCCCGAGTTAGTCTTCGGTTTATTGCTTTTGTCGATTTATTGATTCCGTGAGCCGATGCCTTCAACGATAAATGCTTTCCCAATAAAATCAAAATTTGCTTTTGACTGGCTCGTAAAAAATTAATTCAATTTTTTGAAACTGACTTTTGTGAAGAATTAATTAATTTCTAAAATTAATGACAGGAGCGATTAAAAACACGTCTACACGCAACGAGTGCTAGACGAAGAATATTTTCCCCAGTTAACTTCCGTTAGTTTCTTGGGGACCATACCCAAGCCGAGTGGAAGGCCAGGCCTAGAGGGAAATAAAGGGGAATCAAAGCCCCAGCAGCTAAGCGTGGCGGCTACCAAAAAAGAGAGGGCACTTGCTATAGTGTGCTATAGGATTGACCTGAAAAATTTCAGGGATAGCGTCAAAAGGGCTTAGGCTCGAAACTCTGAAAAGAAGCCAGAGTTCAACGTGACAGTGAACAGCTCTTTACGAACTTCACTCCACCCTAAAACGGCTGAGGATCGAACCAGCCTTTGAATTTTCTAAAGTCTGCGAAGGTGGCTTGCTGCACCTACACGCTTCCAGGAGAGAGAGCTATCCTTCTTAAAGGCATGTGCAGCTCATACGACGAGAATGATGTCATGGCCGAGCTGAAGGAACATCTCTCAGAATATATCCTTTCAGCAAAAGGTTCTCCACTTTAACCTCTAGGAGGGAAAAAAGGAGGCTTTCACCCTTCTTAGTCCAGTTCAAACCGGACTTTGAAGTGAGAAAAGAAATGAACATAAAGTTCCTACTCTATCAGAAGATACAATGGGAGCGTCTGCAGAAAAATTGCACTTCCCCAGTGTTTTAACTGCCAAAGATTTGGCCACGTCGCTTCTAACTGCGGACTAGAAGTTAGATGCGTAAAATGGGACAAACAGCAAAAGTCCATTGAATGTCCAATCTCGAAGGACGAGATAAAAGACGAGATCTTCTGCGTCAACTGCAATGCTAAAGAGCGCCCTGCGAGTTTCAGAGGTTGTCCTAAAGCAAAAGAGGTTGAAGAGAGGAGGAAGAATCTCCAAAAGAAAAAAGAGGACGGGAGAGATTTCATCAACGCCTCTATTAAAAAATACTGTACGTGAAGGGGTCTCGTACTCTAGCCTTTTTGCAAGGCACAAAGATGCAGCCTGCATCACAGCCTATACGGTTGCAGTCACAGTATAACCGTAATACGGTTTTGAACACTGACTGCCAACAATTTTTCGGGTGTGACTTGTTCACACAAATTCGAAAAGTGGACTCTTTTATCTCCCACTATGAAAAACTTACTAGCCCTCGTGAGAAAAAAGCTGCGTAGTTAGAATTCGCCTTCAAAGTATGTTGTCGTGATGAGTTCCATTAAGCTCTCCATCCTCAACATATGTTCACTAGCTCCACGTTATAAAAGGAATTCCGTTAAAGAATACTTAAACGCCCATAGGCCAGACTTTTTGTTTATAAAAAAAAGCCACAGAGTGTATCTGGGGAAATGCAAGATCATCAGGCTTGATAATCCAGAAGCAAGCCTTGGGGTTGCTATGGCTCACAAAGATAACCTGAAAGTCAAAAGGCACTGCCTTCCAATTCTGAAATGCATTGAAGCAGAAATAATAGAATCCAAGCTGGGAGGATGCACCTTTGCGTTTGTGGGGATCTGTATTTGACATGGATACTCGGTGAGAGAACTCAATGACAACTTGGAAACAGTGCTTACTCTGTGCGAGAAATTCAATTTCTATGCGATTTTAATGCGTGGGGAAATATTGCATTCAATAGCTATGGAACAGCTATCTCTAACTGGGTTGAATCAAAAATGGATCTCATGTTGATTGCCTCAATAGAGCCTACCTTCCGCTGAAGTTCGTTTATTATTGACTCCTTCATTGTGTCTGCCAATTTGGTAAATCTCTCCCACAATTGGAGGGATTTGGAGTGTGGAGTTCGTGACGCCAAGTCTGAGCATCTTTTGGTTGAGCTGACCTTGAAAGTGAAAAAGGGTGTGAAACTTGAGGTTGCAGATCCTCAACTTTTCATTCCGTACAAGCGAATCGATTGGGCAGCAGTAAGTGCTGACTTTGACGGAAAATTGAAGGGAGTTTCAATCAATAGATCGAAAAATCTTTCTATTCCTGAAATTGATGAGGGAGTCACTTGTATAAATTCAACCCTGGATACGGTCATCTCAAAAATCCTCGACGAATTACTTTTATTGAGATTTACCAGAAGACATCTTGGAGCTTCATCGTAGACGTAGTTGGCTCAGAAAGCTACTTGCAAGAATCTATCACCGCAATTCAAATATGATCAACTGGAAGTATGAACGTATTCACCAAGTGATTACATCTCTAAACCAAATGATCTCGAGAAAAACCACGGCTTTTGCTGACGAGCGATTTGAACAGGCCCTGGAAAATATCAATCCAGGTCCCTGTATGTTTCCTCATATCAATAGGATAACGGACAGAAAAAGGCTGCCTGGGGTCCTCACTTATGATGCATCTATGCTCATGGAAACGTTTTGTGAAAGTTCTTCAAGGAGAGAAAGCAAGTGAGGACTCTTCCATTCTTCGTTAGTGAGCAGCACCACAACAAATTTCGACAGGGATAATGATCAATTGTACTTTATTCAGTTCTCTGTTTCAAATCCCTCAGACGCACTTACTGGCCATGGTCTATTTGTCAGTCCTGAGAGACTTACTTTGCTGGCACTGGAGCGAAATTCCAAAAAATCAGCAGGGGCTGATGGAATCCCCAACTATATGCTTAAAAGTCTTTATCACCTTTTTTTGTTCTCCGCGCGATCATGCTGAATAACTGCATTAACATTTGCTACTTCCCTCAGCAAGGGAAATGTGCAAAAATATTAGCAATACTCAGAAGTCGGGCAGTACTGACGTAGTCGATACTAGTCCGATTTCGTGCCTGTCAAATATTGGTAAGCCTCTTGAAAGGGTAATACTTGAAGGTATCCTACAATTCTCTGCCGGGGCAAGAATTGTGCCGGAAAGACAATTTGGCTTCAAAAAAGCTCACTCTACGGTGGATACGATGGCCGTGTTCCAGGCTGATATAAAGAGAAGCTGGCACGACAATAAGCATGTTGTAGCTTGCCTGATCGATGTGGAGGAAACCTTCGACTCTGCATGGATCAATGGGCTTCTCCACAAAATGATAAATCTTGGCTTTTCGCTCCATATTGTAAAAACTATAGGCAGCTTCATAAGGGGACGAACTGCCTTTGCGGTGGCTGGTAGAGTTAGGTCAGACCCATTTAGTATTGACTCGGGGGTCCCATAGGGGTCTATTTTAGGCCCATTTCTTTTCAACATATTCACCTTTGACGTCTCGGGCGTAAGAGATCAATATAAGCCTGAAATCCAGGTGGACTTCTTCGCTGACGATTTGTTGGTGTGGTCATCTGAGCACAATTTGCGTTTTGCTAGGATGCGGCTCCAAAAATATTTGGAATATCTTACTGCATTGTTCAACAATTGAACAGAGTTCGCAACAGTAGTCAATGTCCATTCACCCGGTCATTCCTCCTATCAATATAATTGACCCACTTTCAGCCGCGAATTTCCTTCCTGAGCTTGTGAGCAAAAATGTTTGAACTCTGAATGAACATTTACTACAGCATGAAAAAGTTTTTTTGTATAGTATGCATTTTCATTAATGTTTTATTGACTTCAATAATTGAAATGTATTATTGTATAGGGTGCAATTTTTCTTTAATGGACATTGACTTCAATTATTGCAAGCATTTGTAGTCATCAAATATTTTGTATTTAAGTTCATGTGTAAATGATAATAAATTTATTCTTTCATACGCCAACAAAGTTAACGCGTTGTTTTTATTTGTGTTCCTATCTGTTTTGTGCTACGTAAAAGTAATTATCAACAACGGCTGGTGTGGCCGTTCTTGACTACAATTACTATTTACATTTGGTCCATCGAGCAATTTACTCTGAATTTTATCAACAGCAGCTGGTGTGGCTGATCTTGATAATTCGGTATTTCGTGGATCCAGCTTGTGCGAGAACTGCCAACAAATGCTGAAGTGGCTTATTCTTGGTATCAGTCCTGAGGATAAATTTACGTCATCAAGTACATGATGGACACTGCGGCTATCATTTTGGAACAAAAAAACAGCGTTGCAAAACTCAGCCAGGAACTTCAAGAAGGACTCAAGCTCGAGAAAAACGGAAGAGTATTTTTTCAAAGCGGCTGGGTGACGTTGAAAAACTCTGGCACGAGTTTTGAGATAACAATGAAAAGCTGAAGAGTGCCTTACAAGATGACCATCCATACTTCGAGCAAAAAATATTTGCTACAACGGAAAAGTTGTATAGAGAACTGAAAGATCTACTCATTGAAGGTCAACAAGCGGTAATGCAGCATCAAAATGTGGCTTCATCACCAATGATCCGATTGGGGGATGTTTCTGCATCTACAATTACCACAACAGCAGCAAGTTATGTTGCACCTACTGTCACAGCGCCATCAAACTGGCCACATTACATGGACATCTCTACAAGCTATGGCCGTCATCATCCAAATTTACCACCTATAATGATACCCGAATTCAACGGTGACTACCAGCCGTGGAAAACATTTATTGAGCTTTACAAAAGCATCATCCACAATAATAACACTATCGGGGCTACGCGAAAAATGCAGTACCTTCTCTCGTATCTGGAGGGAGACGCAAGAAGTGCGGTCTCGCATTTACAGCTGAGTGCAGACAACTAGGAAACTACTCTAGCTATACTGCAAGAGCGCTTCTCCGACAGATGGTAACAACCTACATAGATACCATTCTGGACACCGTAAAAGTTGTGCACAGGCGTCCCACATCGCTTCTGGCTTTGCACGACACGCTTCGTAATTGTTTAGCGGCATTAAAAAGTCTAGATTATAACACAGAACATTGGGAGCTGATAATGGTTAGAATCGCTATGAGAAAGCTAGACGCAGAAAGTCTCCGCATATCCGAAGAAAATGTTAACAATACTCGAGAGATGCCGAGCTTGAAGCAAGTTTACGACTTTCTGATGAGGAGGCCCATGGTTCTAACGAGTTTGAAAAGCCCACAAGTACAGTGGAAAACGACACAAAAGAAAGCATTCGTGTATTGCAACAGAAACCTTATAAATCGCACAAAAGAATCGACCAACTACACCCACTGCAATAGTAAAAGCGGAATCAAAATCCGGTCAACAAATTCCACTGCGAGCTTTAGTTGACCCTGGGTCTCAAACATCATTTATATCATCGAAAGCTGCAAAGCAGCTCGGCCTGCCCTCAGATAGCATTTTGGCAGGGGTTACAGGTATTGGAGGAGTTCAAGCCAAAGCTGTCCGGAAGAGGATATTTGTTACAAAGCTGTCCGGAAGAGGATATTTGTCGAGGCTTTAATCATGCCCAGGCTAACAACGATGCTTCCTGATCAAAGGGTAACTTTGAGTTTACCACGCAGTCTGAAGGCCTTAAATCTGGCAGATCCCCAATTTAATTTGCCAGGAGCCATCGACATGATAATTGGTGCAGATGTTTTTGAGGAAATAGTAGAGGATTCCTTGATAAAAGGCAAACCATTACTGGCCCAAAAAATAAAATTTGGCTGGACACTTTCAGGGAAGACTGGTAGAAATCCTTCTGAAACAAAAAAGATAACCTTCTTAGTGTCTATGGCTGAATTTCACAGAAAAATAGAAAAGTTTTTTGAGATTGATGGTGAACAAAACTAGAATGAGCGAAGGGATACTAACACGGAGTGTGAAAAACATTTTCAGAGCACTTACAGTAAAGACGATAATGGCAGATACATAGTTCGCCTTCCTTTTAAAGAAGATCAATCACAAAACTCCCTGGCTGAATCAAGGACCAGAGCTCTCCTAAGATACCGGTAAATTGAGAAAAAACTCTCTACAGACGAGAAGCTAGCTGTGGAGTACAACACCTTCCTCGAAGAGTACCTAAAACTCGGACATATGACATGCGTGACTCAATACATCGGCGACAGTAAGGATGTTTACTATTTACCACATCATCCGGTAATCAAGGAGAGCAGTACCACGACGAAAATCAAAGTAGTATTCGACGCGTCTGCCCTAGTCTAAACGATAAGTTGCACATTGGAGCAAGGCTTCAGCAAAACTTGGCCCAGATATGGCTAAGATGGCGAAAATAACTGTACGTTTATACCGCAGACATCAAAAAAATGTTTCGGCAAATTCAAATGCATCGAAATGACCGAGACTACCAAAGGATTCTCTGGAAGAGGCATCCCCAAGGTGCGATAGCAGAATATCAACTCAATACAGTTACGTATGGCACGGCATGTGCCACGTTTCTGGCAGTCAGAACATTAATGCAGCTAGCTCAGGATGAAGAAAGGAATTATTCGATTGCTTCGTTGATATTAAAGAACGATTTTTATATTGACGACATGTCGACAGGCGCCCACACCAAACAAGAAGCGATTTCCCTTCAGCAGGAGATGACAGCTCTACTAAATAGAGGTAACTTTAACCTCAGAAAATGGGCTAGCAACAACCCAGAGCTATTAAGCCACATACCGAAAGAAAGAAGATAAGTTGGTCTATTAGAGTTCAAAGAAGATCCATCCTTGAAAACACTTGGTATACACTGGAATCCAGCCCAAGATGCGTTCCATTTTAGAATCATCGCGTTTAAAGAATCTTACAATGGCTTGCACCCGTCACAGTCAGGGCTCAGCTGATAATGCAGGCAATCTGGGATGAACGGCCAACAGAAGAAATTCTTAAAAGCTGGAATGAGCTTGAATCTGAGCTGAAACTGCTAGAACACATTAGCATTCCTCGATGGAATCACTACAGCATAGACAGTCGAATGGAGCTGCACAGGATTCTGCGACTCATCAGAGTCCACCTACGTAGCGGTTATTTATAGTACAAGCATTGACATGTGCGGATCCATTAGCACAACTCTTCTCTGTGCGAAAACAAAGGTCGCCCCAACCAAGACCAAAGTTACCCTCCCGAAGCTTGAGCTATATGGAGCCGTACTATTGGCTACTTTATTGCACGATACGATAGAGTCGCTCTGCATACCTAATTTGGACGTGTATGCTTGGTGCGACTCGACTATCACCTCGGGATGCCTAAAAAGAAACCAACTTCACTGGAGACCTACATTGCCTGTAGGGTATCGAAGATTCAGAAATTGGATCGCGGCGCCTGGAAATGGCAGCATATCAGCTCCAAGGATAATCCAGCCGATTGCGCTTTTAGAGGCATCAGTCCAAAGCAACTTCTCAAGCATCATTTGTGGTGGAATGGTCCAAGTTGGTTAACACATCCTTGCACCGATATCAAAGTTGTTTCGACAGTAACAACAGCGGCAGACAAAAGCAACTTTTTTTAACGTTACTCCAATTTTAATAGACTAGTAAGAATTACTGCAACATGCCTCAGGTTTCATCGCAACTGTACACAAAAATCAAACCACAAGACCGGACGGCTAGAAGCAGAGGAACTCAAAATAGCACATAAAAAAATCAGTATAATAATTCAGAAAACACAGTTTTCAGAAGAAATTGCTGAACTAAGGAGTAACAAGGAGTTGAAGAAAAGACTCAGGAATCTAAATCCCTTCCTAGATGCCCATGGTATTCTGCGAGTTGACGGTAGGCTCCAAAATGCAAGCATTCCTGAAGAATCAAAGCATCCGATTTTGCTACCCCAGTGCCATCATGTGACATATTTAATTGTGAGGCAAGCCCACTTGAAAACAATGCACGGAGCTGCGCAACTACTTGAGAATGCGATACTGGATCATAAATGATCAGAAAGTAATTCGGTACAAAATTCATCGATGCATGATCTGCTGTAAATACTCGACCACTTAAAATCATCAATTAATGGGCGATTTACCTGCCATACGCGTAACACCAGAAAAAGCTTTCACTCATTGTGGAGTAGATTACGCAGGCCCTTTCACCATACGAATGTCCAAGGGAAGAGGAACAGCGGTCGTAAAGGCCTACATTGCTTTATTTGTTTGCATGGTAACAAAAGCCATACATCTCGAGCTTGTGAGCGACATGTCAACAGAAGCATTCTTAGCAGCATTCAAACGGTTCACAAGCCAAAGAGGACTGTGCCGGAAGATCTTTAGCGACCACGGCACCAACTTTGTCGGGGCAAGTAATCGACTAGACAAGGATCTAGAAGAAGCAATAAAGAGATCAAGCAGCGAGTTAGCACGAATAACTGCAAAAGACGGAATCACCTGGAAGTTCATACCAGTGACCACACCTCATTTCGGTGGGCTTTCGGAAGCTGGTGTGAAATCGGTCAAGAATCGCATCAAGTGCATTTTCGACGAGCAAAATATTGTCCCAATATTTGAAGAATTCCCAACGATACTGTGCCAAATTGAAGCATGCTTAAATTCCAGACCAATAACTCCTATATCAAGCGATCCAAATGACCTTGAAGGCCTAACTCCAGGGCACTTCCTCATTGGACGACCTCTCCTGGCTATACTAGAACCTGATACCTCGTGTAGAACACTACACCAGCGCTGGAAAATATTAACTAACATGCATCAAGTATTTTGGAAACGATGGGCCTGCAACATCTGCAAAAACGTACGAAGTGGACGAGCGTAAGCGAAAATTCCAGAATTGGTCAGCTTGTTCTCATTAAAGAAAGGGACACGCCACCAACGAAATGGCCACTGGCAAGAATACATAGCATGCAACCAGGCAGAGATGGAATCATACGAACAGTTACAGTTAGGCATCATGGAAATATGCTGAAGCAAGTAGCGATCACCAATTTGTGTAAACTACCGGTAGAAATACCCGAGGACTCTACCAGCAATCCAACAGCAATAACACCAGTAGAGGAAACTGCTGCAAATATCGAATTGGCAAAACCAAAATCATCTCCTGACAAATGCGAAGAACGCTCAACACCTGAAACCTCTATGAAGCAGGAAAACACGGCAGGACGAAGACGGATTGCACCTATAGACAAACCTCACAAAGTAAAAAGACCAAGAATTGCACCATGTTTGTGGGCGAGGGCTCTGCTGAATACAATAATACTCTTGTCTGTTATGATACCATCAGAAGCTTTGAACGCTAAAAACAGCTCCAACCAGCATAATTATAACATCTTCAGGCCAAAATCAGGTTTTTACATTGAAAAACTGGGCAAAGTGCAAAGCATTCGTGGTGAACTAAGACTTGAGGCAAATTTTTCGATTGCAGAAGTGATTCAGGATGAGAAAAATATTCTATCCATTGGTAAACAGATAGAAGATATGTGTCAACGCACAAAAGAATTGACCGACTACACCCACTGCAATGGCCTTCTGAACCATCTACCGATTAAACAAATGGAGCTCCTTCAACAAACAGAAAAGTTACGAACGATAACAGGCTCCAGAAAAAAGAGGAGTTTGGTTGGAGACCTCCTTACCACAATTTTTGGTGTTAATGATAAGGTCTACACTGATATTGACGCCCTCGATAAAAACCAACAAACAATATTCTAAGTCTTAATTCAACAATGCGTAGAATTGAACGCACGTATAAGAAGCGTCAACTATTGATCTGACGCCCAGCTTGCCCAAGTTACGATGAAATTAAATAAAGTGGTAGATTCGATCAACGAAATGCAAAAATGGTTCGCAAAGATTGATAACAACAAAATTGGCTTACAAGTCATATCCACTTATCTCATGGCGATTAACTTTTTTGAGGAGCTCAAATCTATGGACCCAATAGCAAGAGTGAAGGAGCAAATTTTCGATGGTGATTCTTTCAAGCCAGAGCCGATTGCGATTACAAATACCTTACAACAGTTAGGCAAGCACGCGGTACCGCTGACATCAACAATGCTGATCATCATCGCCATCTGTATAGCCAGCGTCTACATCAGAAGCATACTGAAGAAGACAAGGATGCCGAAGAAATTGCTGGAGTCCATATCAGCTGCATCAGAAGAAAACGTGTCGCTTAATGAAAGATTCAACATTGTTCTTTCCGGTGGTGCCCCAACATGTTCAACAATCGAACAGAGTTCGCAACAGTAGTCAATGTCCATTCACCCGGTCATTCTTCCTATCAATATCATTGACCCACTTTCAGCCGCAAATTTGCCTACCTGAAGTTGTAGGCAAAAATGTTTGAACTCTGAATGAACATTAACTACAGCATGAAAAAGTTTTTTTGTATAGTATGCATTTTCATTAATGTTTTATTGACTTCAATAATTGAAATGTATTATTGTATAGAGGGCAATTTTTCTTTAATGGACATTGACTTCGATTATTGCAAGCATTTGTAGTCATCAAATATTTTGTATTTAAGTTCATGTGTAAATGATAATAAATGTATTCTTTCGTACGCCAACAAAGTTAACGCGTTGTTTTTATTTGTGTTCCTATCTATTTTGTGCTACGTAAAAGTAATTATTAACAACGGCTGGTGTGGCCGTTTTTGACTACAATTATTATTAACATGCATGTAACCGGAAATGGGGAATCAATGTAAATGCAAAGAAATGTAAACTTATTGTGTTCAAGGACCCCCATAACAACTGTAGTGAATTTAAAAGTTTCAAAAGTCCGTGAAGGACTGCAGCGATGTTCTGCTGCCTCAGCAGAAGAAGATGAAGGCGCGTGAATGCGCTGGCAGGCTAGCATTGCGGTGTCGTGGGGCGGGTTCATTTCCCCAGCACGAGGACCCACTACAAAAAAATTTTGCACTCACGAATTTGATGGTCAATTAATCAACAGGCGACCGAAGTCGCAAAAAGTGTAGATAACTACACCGAGGGAGATAGTACTTGTTCCGAGAAAAAGTGGAACCTGAAAACAAAGGCGGACTTGGGGTAACCTCGTCATTACCCGACGAAGCTCATGGCCCACAAATGAAAGAGGGGCAACCGGGTGGTGATGGAGCCCCTTCGCACCCACCCAACCGGAATAAATCCATATTTTGTTGCAGTGGCCAGGTATTCCTCTTCTGAGTGGAAAACTCATACAACTTGACTTGTATGAACTTTCCCATCAGAAGGGGAGTACCCCGGTGACCAATTTATGCCATAGAATTATACAATTCGATTGCATAACGCTATGTCATAAAGAGGCACTCTGCTTGGGCCACTCAACCCGCGATGTCATCTGAAACAAAGAAGGATTAGTTAAGTACCCGGCGGCTGGCTCATGTTTTTAGGGGGCAGCCTGCCACCGTACCGGGTCCTATACCCGGGCAAAGGTTATCGGAAGAGAAAGACCGATTTTCTAAAAAAATTTAGCACTTCACTTTTTCTTATGTTTCTTGACAAGTATTTCTTCTTTTATATATAATCTGAGGTCAATATACCGATAAGAAAAATCAATAATATTCTTCCGACACAAATTAACTGGTTACAATTCAAAGAATGTTTGTGGAATATAACGCAAAGCTTTATGTATAAACTGATCGCAGCAAAAAAAATATGCAAAAATATATGTATCTAAATGTGCAAAAAAAATATATATATAGATATAACAACGTGTGCAAAAAGAATATATGTATATGTATCAAAATGTGCAAAAAAAAAAAAATATATTGGGAGCGCAAATATAAAATGCGGGAGTTTTTAAAATTTTGAGAATTTATTTAAAAAAAAATTGTAACAGACTGATCAATCGAAGTATTGTCCATCGCTAGCCACTACTTTTTCCCATCTTTCTGGCAACATACGCATACCGCGACGAAAAAACGACTCGTCTTTTGACTCAATCCACGAACCGACTCAATTTTTGGCTTCCTCATAAGAACGAAAATGCTGATCAGCCAGGTCATGCGTCATCGATCGGAACAAGTGGTAATCAGAAGGAGCAATGTCTGGGCTATACGGCGGGTGGGGTAGGACTTCCCATTTGAGTGTTTCCAAATAAGTTTTTACGGGTCTTGCAACATGTGGCCGAGCGTTATCGTGCTGCAAAATCACTTTGTCGTGCCTTTCCAAATATTGTGGCCGTTTATCACGCAATGCTCGGCTCGAACGCATCAATTGAGTTTGATACAAAGCTCCTGTGATCGTTTCACTCAGTTGCAGCAGCTCATAGTATACGACACCCAGCTGGTCCCACCAAATACACAGCATAAGCTTCTTTCCATGGATATTCGGCTTTGCCGTCGATGTTGAGGCATGACCGGGGTAACCATATGATTTTTTTCGCTTGGGATTGTCGTAGTGGATCCACTTCTCATCACCAGTAACGATGCGATGCAAAAAACCTTTCCTTTGTTGCCTTTGAAGCAGCTGTTCGCAAGTGAAAAACCGCCTTTCGACGTCTCTCGGCTTTGAATCATTCCCAATAGTTTCAATCGATGGGAAATGGCTTGGCGTGTAACTCCGAACGATTTGGCAAGTTCTTCTTGCGTTTGACATGAGTCCTCATCGAGTAATGCCTCCAATTCAGTATCTTCAAACTTCTTCGGCTGTCCTGGACGTTCTTTGTCTTCCACATCAAAATCACCACTTCTGAAACGCACTAACCACCTCTCGCACGTTGAAATCGAAAGAGCACACTCCGGATAAGCTTCGGAGAGTAATCGATGCGATTCAGCTGCACTTTTCTCCAAATTAAAGAAGTAGATCAAAACTTCCCGCAAATGCTGCTTTGTGGGCACAAAACTTGACATATTGAGAGCCAAAAAAACTATGTTGTTTACACTCCGGGCAAATGACACATACTGAAAATGAAAGCTATGGAATGAGGTTATGACATGAATTTAGTTTCAGTATTGTCTGATGGGTATATCCCGAATCACGCCATCTGTTGTCAATCCCGCATTACTAATTTGCGCTCCCAATATATATATAACAACGTGTGCAAAAAGAATATATGTATATGTATCAAAATGTGCAAAAGAGAAAAAAAATATATGGATATGACAAAGTGTGCAAGAAAGTATATAGATAAATTTAAAAACAATATTTAACATTATTTAAAAAAAAGATTATTTATAATTATGTAAAATTACTACTTCTATAAAAATATAATTTAATTTAAATTATAAATGATATAAATAGAAAAGTAATTTATCATATAAAAAATTTTTTAAATATTAACGAAATATTTAATATAATATAATATATAATGGCATATAAGGGTACTCACTCAAACATCCTCGTCGGGCGCCCGCTGATGATGTGGGTGGTCCTGAAATTTAAATTTTTCTCCCGTTATAGCAACTTTTTGACTACACAGATAGCAAGCCCGTCGGCTGCGTCCTAAAGCAGGCATTTACAACATTGAATGACTATTTTCCAGGTTTTACGAGTTGATCCGTCTTAATAACTTCCTAGCGCTCTTGCTGTACGGTAAATGTTATTCTATCAATTATTTAAACAAGTCATTTGTAGAAATTAGTCGTCTCGATTATTTTGACAAGTTGTTTAAAGTAAGTATTAGCGTAGGAAATCCATTGCATATCCAGGCTTCCAAAATGTTAACAATAGTATTTACATAAGGGCCCAACACTATTGTTGAAGACAATCAGTCGACTGTTTTTGCGCCAAAGGCAAATAGGACTTATCACCTGAAGGCGAACACTGTGCTATCGCTGAACTTCACGAACCATAAACCGATCACTTAATGGACACGGAATGAAAATCAGATTCGGTTAAACGATTCCTTTGTTCTTTCGTTGACTGTGATATTCAAAACGTCAATCGTCAATCTGCACCAAAGGCAAATAAGACTTATCACCTGAAGGCGAACACTGTGCTTTTGCTGAACTACACGAACCATAAACCATAAACTTCATGGACACGGAATAAAAATCAGGTTCGGCTAAACAATTCCTGCAATCAGTTTCGGTCTGTTAATAATATGGTGATAGCCCCAGCTAATACAGGAAGAGATAAAATAATGAAACGGCAGTAATAACAACTGATCAAACAAATAGCGGTATACGGTCGAACGTAATAATGCAATCAATAGTTGCTTCAGGGAATTTATCTTTGGGATGGATGAAGATAATGATGAATAAATTCTCTTTACAGTATGTCCAAAAATTTTGTTCGATCATACGTGCCTTCGTCTCGCTTAAAAAAACCGTGCACCTTGAGTTGATCTGGCTTCGCAAGTCCAGATTTCGTTAGCCACTGGCAAATGTTCTCTCGCTGATCACCTTGAAGCTGTAATACTTCACCGTATTCGGGACGCTCTATTACTGTGCCATTGCACGCAAATTCCTTTTTACATGCTCGCACAATTTTCTTCAGGTCATATTCCGAGGAAAGGCCCTGCACCGTAGTTAGTGTTTTTCGACCATTTCTCTGCTGAATTCTTATGTGCACAAGTCCGTTCTGTACAGTATCATCAGCACAATTGATTGCATCAGCAAAGGGGTCAAAGTTTTGCAAATTCTGGATGGACATACGATAAACAAATTAAACACAGGCAAGAACTTGTTAAATCCAGATTCTGAAATCAAACTGCTCGCGTGTACGACGACTAGGCTTGAAAGATCTCGTCCTCCTCATTCACTTGATTCACATCAGACGGATCCATATCCCATATCGCTGGAATTTTAGTTTTTTTTCGCAGAAGGCAATCACTCTGAAGAGGACAATCACACCAATTCGTTATTTCTTCCTCTTGTTCAACGCACTCTTGTACTTGAACGAGTTATGAACGTCACAAAAACTCTTCACTCGCCAAGACTTAACCTCCTCCTCCTTCACTTGATTACCACCTGCAAGCATGCAAATTAAAAAAAAAGAACCCACATTATAAGCGCCAATCTTCCAGACTAAAATGACAACAGTCAAATATCGAACAGATGGAAAAACTAACTACCGAATATTTCCTTACATACATCAGACGAATCCATATCCCATATCGCTGGAATTTTAGTTTTTGCCTTTAAATGTTGAACATGATCGGGATAATTTCGCAGAAGGCAATCACTCTGAAGAGGACAATCACACCAATTCGTTATTTCTTCCTCTTGTTCAACGCACTCTTGTTCTTACTTGAACGAGTTATGAACGTCACAAAAACTCTTCATTCGCCAAGACTTAACCTCCTCCTCCTTCACTTGATTACCACACCTGCGCCCTGTCAAAAATCTTAAATCGTCCCAGATCAATCTTAAAGGGCTGCGTTCGTTGTGATCAAATTGGAGGGAAATTGATGTCCCATACAATTTGCACAAAGCAGCTGGTTTTTCGTTTGTTTAGTTGATCTGGGACATATTATGCCTGAATTTCCTTTAACCCTTTGCCGGCGCCGAATAATCGAGCAGTTTTAGTTGTGCGGAAGAAAGAAAAAAAAAAATAAATAAAATAAAATAAGAGAAAAAAACTATAAATTGACATAAATAGAATTTGAATTCTATGTGGATTGATCCGATACTTTAAAGAGAAAAAAGGAAGAGAAAAAAAATAGTAAACTTAACTAACTGCTCGATTACTACACAACTTCGGCCGTCGTGCAAGAGGTATCTGTGACTCTAGGATTAAGTTGAATGGGCAGATGGTGACTGCTCTTGGCAAACGAAGTACTTGGGTGTAGTTTTAGACAGGAAAGCTACTTTTAGTGCTCACGTTGATAATGTTTTGAAAAAAAGTGACTTATGCGTACCATCTTCCTTTATTTTTTTTCAGGACACATTCAACAGCGAGCCAGTGAGTCAAGGTTTTGGCCTATGAAACCTTGATTCGTCTGATCATCACATATGCGATGATGATATGGATTGGAGCCCCGAAAACGAAATGGGGCAAGATAGGATTAGTGGAGTGGGAAATTCTTCGGGCTTGCACAGGCCTATATAGATGGGAGGACGGGCGGTCTTACCCCAACAAGTTGCTGTAGCAGGAGACAGGAGTGGAGCCGATAAAATCGTATGTAGTAAAGCTGGCGGGTATCAGGAGAGCTGAGGAGCACAAGTCTGGAGTTGTCAGGAGAGCGACGGACAATCGCTCTACGGACGCAGCGAATGAGTAGTTTTTAAAGTAGTCGTAATTAAAAAATGTATTTAATTTTAAGGAAATCAATTTTTAAAGCTAGTTATTAGAGTAAATGATTTTTACAAACTTCTTTTATAATCTATTAATGTATGATAATGTTTTGGGTGTCAACGTTTTAAAGTTTTCCTTTGACAAAAAATAATATTGCAATGGAATTCAAGTAAATTATTATTGAACTCCAGGAAAAGCCCTAAGGCACAATCCGCATGTATATTGTTAGGTTAAGCTATTGATGAATTGTATATATGTAAAACATAAAAATCACCAAATAAAGATTTTGAGCCTGCCAATTATTACAGTATACACTGTTTTTCTTCATACATACTCTTAACATCAATATTGCATAAGGTAAAATAAAAACCTATAAGTAAGATTCCATCTTCGAGTTCAAAGAGGTGGCAGAAACTATCTCAAGAAACATAATACCCAACTTAATTCCCCATTTATTTGTTTGTTTGTTTACTCACATTCATATGTGGTCACTAGAAATTTTTGATGTTTTATAGCCGAAATGAATTTGCAATCTAAATGATTTGTCGGTAGAATCCAATTCGACACAAAGAACATTATGTTAAAATAAACGTTCCGACGGCATTTAAATAAATTCTTTGAAAGAAAATCAACAACAAAACCGCAGACACACAGAAGGTAAATTTCTTCATCTACATATTTGAATAGTTGAAAAAGGCGCTTAGACGAACTAAACTCTTAATGATGTTTCCCACATTTATTTGCATTGGTGAAGGAAAAGGGTAACGAAATGCGATCCTTTCCGCCATTTCGGTTCTTGGTCCTGTGCGAAAGACTTTCCATCAAGGTACAAATGAATTCGAGTGCATGTTCGAAACCAAATTCTGTGCGTTTTCATTTGGTACAGGTAATTTGCAAATAGTACGTAGTCGTAGTGTGTATTATTCGAATTTTATACGCTCATCTAAGGACTGTGAGTAATGTATCGTAGTTCTAGACAAAAATATATCCAAGAGAGTGTGTGCTCCTTTCAATAGAAGTCCTTACAAAAGTATACCCAAATGCATGCAACATTTGAAGAGAATATACTTTTGAGAGTAGAAGGTATGATAAAATAACCTGAGCAAACATTTCTACCAGTTCTAGAATTCCACAGAATATTTAGATATCTGCGGAAAACGTTTTCCTCTCTCAATGCTAAGTGGAAAATTCAAGCGTAGCTTTTCTTCTTTTCGTTAAGGATTAATTATGTAAAGACAACGTAATTAAATGGGATTTGTTGCCGTTCAATCGTAAAACGGTTTCGTATTTTTGCTGAGAGAATTTGTTAGATGTTGATGATGAATAGAGAGAACTTATTCAGCCGGATTTAATTTCTGAAGAAGGATTCTGCATGTGAGAGCTCTCAACATCTACTATGAATGAATTGAATGTAAAGGACGTAAAATTCAGAGCATAGTTTGCCAAAACACTATTTTAATTTGAAACGGGAGCTCCGCAAGGCTAAATTTCGAGTGGAAGGTGCAGCAGCTACTTATCCGAAAAGACCGGTTGAAAACCATCCCTTTCAATCAGCTTTCATTTTAGACGTTACTGCACTCTAATTCCGGTGTAAATGTTGCTAGAATACTTGAAACACAATAAGTTAGGATTGAACTTTTTTTTTGGAAAAAGCATTTTATTACACTTGACTGCAACTTCTGTTCAGATGCAAACATGAGAAATTTTTGCGGATAGCATTTCTAAGGGCACTTTACATTTTGAATGAAGTAAACGAGCTACTCAAGTGGGCGGGCATTCCTATTTGATGAACTAATTTTCATGGTTTATCTAGAAGAAAATCTTTTCCAATTTATCATGAATGATGTGCTTTGTTGATAAATGGATTAACTATTTTTTAAAAACATAAGTTCTCTTCGCTTGAATATTTTGGTAATTTTTTTATACTTCACTGCATTCCGATGCATTCACGATATTGTTACATATTTACATAATCTTGAAGTCCCTTTTGAACAAAATAGTTCCTCATGTATGTAGGAAAATAAGTTTACCGAAAAACGGAATGGGCACCGGTAAATAAAAACACTTAGTTATGTCTTAGTTGTATACTTTATTTCTGTTTATTGTAACCACGCGTGCTGACGGCCAGATCGAGACTGTCGTGATTCCCGTGTTGTGGTCGACCGCGTCATCTTTATATCTCTTTCTTTCCTACACTCGGCCTTTCTGATGGCTGCATCGTCCCCGCTAATTACTTCTTTCTCGGACGACGAATCCTCGAATGAAGTCTCAACAGTCATGCCTGCATCTTGACATTCTGGATATGGCTTCATATGATCACCTGACATCGTAGTCTCCTTGGGTCCTATGTGGTCACCGATTTTTTCAACTCCGTACCGTTCATTAGGCTTAACTGTCACAACCCGATAAGGGCCCGAAAAGTTCCGCTGGACTTTTAGATCTCTCTCCCTTTAATATCTACGATATCACCGACATCATACGGGCTTGCGGCTTTACGCCGTCGATTGAACGTTTTACAATTTTCTTCTTGAGCTTTCTTCATGTTGTCCATAGCTCTGCTTCTCAGTTCCGATCGTTCCTTCTGAAAGATTTCTACGATTTCAGTTTAATTATTGGGTGTACAACTTTATAACCGAAATTTTTTAGCGAAATTTGATGCTTTACTGTAAATCTTACAATATATTTTATTCAAAGTATTTTCCATCGGAAGCTATAAGATTTCCCCATCTTTCAGGCAATTTATGAACTCCATCCCAAAAAATTGCGCCGGCTTGGTAGCCATAAGCGAATCTATCCAATTTCGGATGCCTTGCTCTGAAGTGAAGCGTATTCCGGTGAGGGCGTTTTGGATCGAGCGAAATAAATGAAAGTCAGACGGAGCAAGGTCCAGACTATAAGGCGGGTGGGCTAAAACTTCCCATCCACTATTTTCCAAATCGTTTTTCACGGATCTTGCAACATGCGGCCGAGCATTGTCATAATGGAAAATTATATCCTCGTGTCTGGTCGCATGTTCCGGGCGTTTTTCGATGATGGCACACTTCAAACGTTTTAATTGTGTTTGGTACAGGTCACTTGTGATTGCCTGGCTCAATTTCAACAACTCATAATAAAACGGCAACTTCTGATCCCACCAAATACACAGCATAACATTGGCGCCATGGATATTTGGCTTTGCCGTTGATTTGGCTGATTTGCCGGGCTTCACGTATGACTTTTTGCGCTTGGGATTGTCATAATGGATCCATTTTTCATCCTCAGTCACGATTCGATAGAAAAATGATTTCTTTTCATGGCACTCAAGCAGCATTTCAGACATACAGAAGCGCCGTTCAACGTCTCTCAGCTTCAACCTATAGGGGACCCAATGACCTTGCCTCTGAATGTATCCGATAGCTTGCAAACATTTCAAAATGGCTTGCTGAGTCACTCTTAACGATTTGGCAAGTTCGTCTTGCGTTTGATACGAATCCTCATCGAGTAGCGTTTCCAATTCTTCGTCTTTAAACTTTTTTGGTTGTCCTGGGCGTTCTCTGTCTTTGATGTCAAAATTACCACGTTTGAAGCGTTGAAACCATTCAAAACACTGTGTTTGCGCTAAAGCATCGTCGCCATAAACTTTTACAAGCGAATGATGATTTTCCGTAGCAGTTTTCTTTGCAAAAAATTACCCAACAGAACGAAGCTATTCATCGTAAAAAAAAATAATGATGCACACAAGATAAAATTTTTTTGTTGACTGATTTTGATAGCTGTCAAATGTACCTTCAAAATGACATATATATATATATATATATATATATATATATATATATATATATATATATATAAAGTTCGAGTTTTCACGATATTTGTTAGCACGGACATCTAGCGTCAAATTTCGGTTATTAGGTTGTACACCCAATATTTCACGCAGCTTCAAGTCGTCTTTCGTACGTTTAGCTGTGCCAATCAGTATCTCAAATGGTGAAATTTCAATACTACGATTAAACGAAGAATTAATGCTCTGTTGGATTTTGTCAACGAACTTAAACCACTCTGCTGGATTTTGTATAGACAGCTTCGTCAACACTGGGATAATCAGTCGGTTTAGCCTCTCTACTTGACCATTACCACATGGCACACCCGTCGTGATGGGAAGTGAATGTGGTCCCTCGAAGTGGATGTGGTCCCTCGGTCTGAAATAATTCTACGTGGGTTTCCGAAAACAGTGGCTTGTTTCTGCAACAGCGATATAACTTCCCCCGTTGTTGTTGACTTCGTTGGACACAGCCACACAAATTCGGTGAATGCATCCGTAACAGCGAATATGTCTTTGCAACACTTCCTGATTGACGGCATCGTTTGAAGATGATCAACATGATAGGTATCTAGTGGCCCACCACCTTTGTCAATGGGATGTAACAAGCCCTCCAGCTTTCCGTGTTTCTTCTCGGCTAATATGCAGACTATGCATGTATCGATGAATTTCCTTATGTGGGAACCAAAATTCCTGTCAAAGAACATATTCGGCTTTCCTCACGCCGAAATGACCACGTTCGTGCGCACTTCTTATAACGTCGTACTGCATTGCCTTGGGTACAACCACTAGAAGACCTCCTCGTTTTTCGCGATAAAGAATGCCTTGTCGCAGTTTGAAGTCCTTTTGTTTCTCGTCGTTTATATCTTGAATGATTTTTTGTAGTTATCCATCGTTCTGCTGGGCTCAGTGCATTCGTTCCATTAATGCATCTACTCTCTTCCCGATAAGGATGCCGGATATCGGCTTAAAGCATCCACTTGCTTTGTAGCCCTGCCAGGTCGATGTTCAAAGTTGTAATTAAATTCGTTGATTGACAACGCCCAACGTGCCACTGTTAAGGACGTCTCCTTTTTTGCCATGGCTAGGGCAAAAGCTTGACAGTCTGCAACAATCTTCACCGGGTTATCCAACAAATAAACGTGAAACTTATTCAATGCTTTCACAGCGGCTAAAATCTCCAATTCATAGCTCGTATACTTCTCCTCTGCAGGCGTCGCTTTCAACTCGCGTAGTAAACTGGATGTAACTTTTCATCTTATAGTCTCTCTGCAAAAGTATGGCACCGAGCCCTTGCTTAGACGCGTCCGTATGTAATTCTGTCTTGGATCCGACTCGATACAACTTGAGAACGGGATCATGTGCGAGTATGTCCTTTAGCTGTTGACACGCTTTAGCTTGGTCTTCTCCGAATTCAAGCTTTATTCCGTATTTCAACAGATTAGAGAGAGGATGAGCTATAATCGAAAACCCTTTGATAAACTTACGGAAACAGCTGGTCAGCCCTAAAAAACTTTGTACATCCTTCGCTGTTTTTGATCGTTTGAACTCTGTTACAGCCATATTTTTTTCCTTTCCTGGCATAATAGTGCCGTTTTCGACAATGTATCCTAAGTATTCCACTCACTTTTCTAGGAATATAATACACTTTCCCAGTTAAACGTTACGTTGTGTTCACGACCTTGAACACTCTTTGAAATTTCTTTAAACCACGTCGTTCATCTTTGGACGGAATTATCAAATCATCTAAATAAGACAATACGGTTCCATCCGCCAACAGGTCTCTAAATACTGCTTTGATGTGTCGTTGAAAAACTTCTGGTGAGTTGCAGATACCAAAAGGAATGCGCAAGAACTCAAACTGCCTATCCGGTGTAACGAACGCCGTATACTTTACGCTGTTCTTTTCAACTGGCACATGATAGAATCCATTTTCTAAATCCAGAGTAGTGAGTACGGTGGCATCCTGCAATCTATCCAGGTGGTCCTTGATCAAAGGTAACGGGAAACGGTCCTTTATCATCTTCTTGTTTAGTAGACGATAGTCTTCACACATTCTAATCTTTCCATTTTTTTCGTTGTTAAGTCTATTGGGCTAGAATATTCCGACGAACTAGGTCTCACCACGCCCTTTTCGATCAAATCATTGACTAGATCGCTCACGATATCGCACTGCTCTGCCGACAAGCGTCTTGGATTTTGTTGTATCACAATATCGTCCTTTAGGATAATTTTCATTTCCACACCGGTATTCTTTTTCGGTCGCGGTTTGTAGGTTTCAATCAAATCTCTTAATGTACGGCCATTGGATCGGTCTTCACTGGGCGGCAACTGCATACTGGGCCCTTCAACGACGTTTATGCGCATAATCTTCTTCACTGCGTCTTGAAAGTTGTTCTTTGCTTCGAGCTTATACGTATGAGATTCAACGTTGAGCTCTATCAATATAGCATTGCCATTTCTTAGACGTACTTTAGCGACGTTTGTCAGCTATGCTCCGAGCAAAATATCGCTTCAAACATTATCGTCCGGAACAACGTGTATCTGCAAAACAAAAAATAAATCTATCCACACATACTGACGCAGTGAAGCTACCAAGTGTTCTCAAACCAACTGAACCTATGCCGTCGAAGAGTACTGTCGATGTCTTCAAAGCAGCTGCATCCAGACTTTCGTAGGTGCTGCTCGTCATTAAGTGAAGATCACTGCCAGAATCGAACATAGCTTTAATATCCTTTCCGCCCACCTTCACTATTTTGTACGCTTTCCTGTCCATTGTATTTAATGCATTACAGTGTTTTCTATCTGCCTCCCGTTCAATTCCTTGTTGTGCTCCTTGGCATTGTGGATTAGTGTATCCAAACATGTTACACCTAAAATACTTCAACCCCTTTAACTTATCCGAACACTCAAAGCTCAAGTGTGTTTTATCCCCGCAGTTGTACCATCGCTTCAACACTATAACGCTTGGACATTTTTCACCACCAGCAATTTTGTTCAATTTTGTAGAGCCTTTCGGATCTTGCAAGGATACTTCCTCAAACAATAGTAGTAAGGTGGGCATTGACCCAAAACTCTGTAAACGGGCCACGTCACGCGATTGTAAATCAGGAATAGCGTCAATAGCGTAGCTTACAGTTTCCTCTTCGTCCAGGCCAAGGTGATTCGCGAGAATCGTCTTTTCCTATACTATACGTAGTCACAGAACATCTGATTTCTCTTCGAAACCCGATCTTCGAATTGTCGTCGATTTATAATTTTATTTGTTCGGCGATAAAACATCTTCTTCAATTCCCGTAAAAGTTCGTCAGGGGACAACGCAATATACCCCGGCATAGAGTGGAACCACTCCATTATTTTCTTTTTTAAGTCGTGTCCCTATCAATATTTTCATCATATCATCGTCGAGTTTAAAAGCCCGTCGTAAAAAAAAAACCGGCTTCTAACATGTTTCGTAGATATTCGTCTTTCCATCGTAAACGTTGAGAAGGTCTGCTAACGCTGCAACATTTATCTTGGGTGTAGTGTGCACCACCGAACTCGAGCGCACTACCCGCGAATGTTCTATGTCGGAATGCACGTCTGCATTGTTCTCGGTATGACTATCACTGTCACCACTAATAGCATCACCAACTGATTGGCTTCACCGCAACATCTCTATTTCATGACGCGCTAAGGCGAGTTCCCGTTCGGATAACTCTTTCTCGTGCTTATATAAAACGATTTCGCGCTCACGGACAGTCTCCGCCACAAACACACTTGCATTAATGCCATCCTCTTCGCCTAACGCACCGTTCACTGAATTGTTTTCCCCCATTTCTCGAAATTCCGCCATCCATTGCCCCGACGGATTTGCTGTGGCAATGCGTTACACTAATTCGGCTTTCTTTCCCGATAGACTAAGGTCTTTTGCTTTTAATATTTCTTTCAACTGTGGCACCGTGAGTCTACACGCATCTTCTTCCCCTTCTCTCATATTCCGTGATTTTTCAACACAGTTAACGTCACTGTTTTTTTCTTGCCGTGTCGAACACCTGTTAATTTTTCCATAAAACTTCTCAATATCCCGGTTGAACTCCCATGTAGGAAAATAGGTTTATCGAAAAATGAAATGGGCACCACTAAATCAAAACACTTAGTTATGTCTTAGTTGTATAATTTATTTCTGTTTATTGAAACCACGCACGCTGACGGCCAGATCAAGACTGTCCCAATTCCCGTGTTCCGGTCAATCGCATCATCTCTATATCTCTTTCTTTCCTACATGCATGTAAGAAGGGAGAATGAATAAAACGAGAGAGTTATAGTGTAATTCAATGTTTAATTAATTTCGAATTTTCAAACAATTGGTTTTGGTGGCCCCAAGGGGTGAAAATATAAAGAGTTAAGAATGTGACTGAAAGTAAATAGCTACCGACGCTCGACTTTTATTTCCACGTGCGCTTTAACCGACGGGAGATTACCGACTAACTCTCTGTAGGTGGTAGGCTTGCCATAGCATCGTTATTAATGCCTACACTCGGTCATCCGACTCCGCATCTGACCCAGATGATAGGCCGTCATCAATTACTGCGTAGCGCTAAATTTTCATATGGTCGTAGCTTGTTGAAGTTATGTTTGGTCCTTTTAAATTGTCTGCCTTTCAGATTTCGTACCAGCCATTTCGCTTCACTTGCGTAACTTTGTAAGGACTAAGGTGCTCGTTGGCCAGCTTTTAACCCGAAAGGAACTGGGTGCGCTTTATAGCTATCAAGTTGCCTAGCTTATCGACGAAGTCCAGCTTTCGTCTTTCATCAAATGTTTTTTTTTTGCATCCAGCTTTTGTGTTTTGTATCTGTTACTTGCCTCTTGCCGGAGAATGTTGCGCTTATCGTCAAAAATTTCGACCAGCTCTTCTTGAATGGTTTGTACTCTCGTATCTCAAATTTTAAACCCCAATAGAACTTCGAACGGTGAGTATTTAGTACTTTATTAACTGCACGCTGAACGTCGTCTACGAGCAGATACCACTTTTCCGGGCATTCCCAAGAAAGTTATGAAATCACGCTGAGAATAGTCCTGTTTATCCACCCTATTTGTCCATTTCCTCTAAGTAAGTCCGTCGTTGTTTGTGCTTGTTCGTTATTTGCTGTTTACAAAATTCTGCAAAAGTATTCGACGTAAAAGCCAGCCCTTTGTCGTTAACTATGCGTGTAGCATTTCCAAATATCTTGCGCCACTGTTCGATTTTCGCCAAAACTTCATCTGTTCCAGTAGATTTTGTTGGGCTTAGCCAAATAAATTTGCTGAATCCATCCACCGTTGCAAAAATGTGTTTATACTTTTTCACTGTAGCGTCTATTGTACCTACATTATCTACGTGTAGCGTGCAGAGGGGTATATTCCCTTTATCGATTGTGAGCAAAAAGCCTTCCCGTTTACCTTGTTTTTTGTTGCATTCAATGCAGTTTCTTATTACTTTGTCCACTTGGTCGAGGTATGAGATGCAGTACAGCTGCTTCATTTGATGTGTGGTTTTCATAACGCAAAAATGCCCTAGATCGCGGACCGCCCTTATAACTTCTTCTTCCATCATACGCGGGACCACTAGGAAATTCTGTCCGTCTGTTTCTTTAAATAACACATTTCCGATTTTTTTATAATTCATAAATTGTTTCAACTCAAGTATATCCATAATCGCTCTCAGGTAGTCATCGCATTTTTGTCCTTCTCCAGTCGTAAACGTAAATCATTCTTAGAGTCGACTGTTAGTACCGCATACCTGCTTAGTGCATCTGCGTGTTTCATTTCCGTAACCGTACGATGCTTAACCGTGTAATTAAAATCTTGTATGTACATTATGTCACGTGATACTGAAGCCGATATATCTACCTTTGTGGTTGTGTATTTGTACGCGTTGCGATCCGTAATCAAGTCGAACTCAATACTCAGTAAATAATACCGCAGTTTTTTTTTCGCCAAGAATGGACTCGTGTGTGAACGGCTCCAATTCAACTATCATACCGTCTCCGTCCCGGTAAAACTTTGGCAGGCCTCGGAATACGTTCGAAGTTCGCACCATGGGGTTGGTAGTGTAGGTTCGGTTGAGACGGACTCCCAATTAGTGCTGGTCTGGCTCCGAGCACTTGTCCCAATAAGGACTTGTGCCAACCCTTGCATGGCCTGTCTGCTCTGCAAAGATAACCATGGGACCAAAAAGGTTACCACACACACGAACGGAGTTAGCGGTTCTTTGGGAGGACCCAATAAAACTGGAGCAACCAAAAATATGTAAAAAAGATAAAAAAGCCCAGAAAAGAAATAAAAAATAATAACAACGACAGAACCAGCGGTTGCAGCCACGATGTCAACAGTACAGATCGATACTAACGATGACAAAAACGATGAATGATACAATGACAGTGAAGACAGACGAAAAACGGAGATTAGCAGACATTCTGGTCCAGACTGAGATTCGACGCAGCAAAAAAGCGTTTGGGCGCAGCAAAAAAATTATGCGAACGCCAGAGCATCCTATAAAGGAAAAGTGGGGAAATCTGCAGGACGCTTCAGGTGTTCGAGCGTTGGAAGAAAATATAAAGAACATCGAGAATTTGATGGTCACTGCTACGATCGTTACTAAGGTGACCGATGCAAGGGTCGCAAATCCCGACATAATAAAGAATCATCCTGAAATCCAACGGAGAAATTACGGCAGGCAAAGAAACGAGTGACCAGACAAATAAAGCGACGTTGTGTGATTGCATCGCCAACGTCGAAACTGTGGTAGAAGTACTGTATTCAGAGACGGAAAGTGATAACCACTCCCAAGGATGGTCGCAAAGTACAATTACCGCCCAGTGACATGAAGAAGAAAGGCTATTCCAAAAAGCGGGAGATGTTCTGAAAAGAATACAATCTGCATGCGACTCTCCAAAAACCAGCAAAGCAGTAAAGATTGGGCTCCTTGAACTAGAAGAGCTCCTAGACCGCATAGGGCATTATCGGAGGAGCTAGTTAAAGGCCGAAGGCGAGCAGAGGGCTAAAGAAACGCTGGGGCAAAATCTAAAGGCCACATGCAGATAGCTCCACCATCGAAAATCAATAAAAGAATGGCGACTAGGCCAATCGAAGGAGATCGGGATAAAAGAAGGAAGAGGAACTTGATGGGCATGAAGCACCAGATCACGGGTTCTAGACAGTGCTTCCAAAAGGAGCGAAGAAAACCGCTAAGAGACTCCTTTAAAAAGTGTCAGAAAATAAAGTTCGCATGGACGCCCAGCAAGAAAAAAGACCTGTTGCAACACAGGAGAGACAGAAGCCCCGACGAAAACCCTCGCTGCAGGCACTGCTCGTAAAACCCCAAGATGGCCAATCCTACGCGGAGGTGCTGCGGGACATCAGGGGAAACGTAAGGCCTGATGAAACCAACGCTACCATAAAAGCAGTACGACCAACGCGGTCAAGTCGCATTCTGGTCGATTCGGAGCATAGACCGACAATAAGGAAGCATTCTGCGACGCAGTAAAGAAAGTCCTCGGCAAAAGCCCAATTATAGCCTCTCTCGAGCCGATGGGAACGATCGAAATAAGAGACATTCTCTGGCCGAGGTAGAAGAGGCCATCAATAGGGACCAAAGCGAGACTGACATCAGAAAACAATAGGGGAAACGCATGGCCATAGGTGAGTTCACCAAAAAGGATGCCTAACAATTTCTGAACAAGGGCAAAGTACCAATAGGGTGGGTTGTCCCTAGGATACGGCGAAGAGCGATGCCTCTTCAATGTTTCGAGTGCCTTGGCTATCGTCACATCTCACAAGTATGCAAAGGACCCAATTGGAGTCCCCTATCCTACATTTGTGGTGAAATGGGACATAAAAGAAAAGAGTGTACGAAGGAGGCTCACTTCTTTGCAAGGATGCTGATCCAAGACCTGGTTTCGGACACGTCTTGAGATCAGGAAAGTCCTAGGCAAAATCAGAACTTCGATGAAACGCATCCAGCAGCTAAACTTAAACACAGTTCAACCACCCAAAATCTGTTTGAGCAGTTTGAGAAGAAAATGAAAGCCAACGTTATGCTGATGAGTGAGCAACACCATGATAAAAGTCCTGCATTATGGTATCCAGACAAAACTGGTACTATCGCCATCTGGGTTCCGAACACTGATTTCCAAGCGGAGATTTGTGGACGGGGCGATGGTTTCATATGGGTTCGATGCTCAGGGACCACCTTCTTTAATGTGTACCAAACGCCGAACGAATCGATATCATCTTTCCAAGCCAAACTAATGCTCTGGAGGGTGCTGTCTCGAACACAGAGGGCAACGTGCTCGTTGAGGGAGACTTCAACGTGAAAGCAATCGAATGGGGCATGCCTCAAATGGATCCGCGGGGAAAATGAATCTTGGAAATGGCAGCCAGGACGGCGCTCGTCGTACTAAACACCGGAAATACACCGACTTTCCGCGGTATTGGCTGAGAGGGAACCATACCTGACGTGACATTAACCTCGGAGTCCTTAGTATGGAGGATACCCAATTGGAGAGTGTTAGAGGACTACTTAGCCAGTGATCATCAGTGCATTCTACTTGAGATCAGTAATATTGTCTCCTGACGTCCGTGTTCTCGGCTTTCTACAATTGGATGGAACGTCAGACGGATGGACGTCGCAAGGTTCATCGAAGTGCTCACAAGAGGTGCCCCGCTGCAAGGAGATTCGCAGGCGACGGAAGAACTGGCTGCTCAAGACATGTTGAACTTAACTATGACCATCATTATAACTGCTTGCAACGCTTCCATGCCCCATCGAAAACCCCGGCACGGCAACCCCCAGTGTACTGGTGGTCAACTGAAATCGCTGTGGAGTATCATAAGCTTTGGCGTGAGGCTCAATGTGCACGGAACCGTGACGTGTAATCCAATCGGGTGGCAACATATAAGTCGGCCAGAAACTGCCTTCGCAATCTGATTAACAATGGCAAGATCTAGTGGACAATGTGAACAAGGATCCGTGGGAGCTTGGCTGCATTATAATTATACGAAAGCATGGTGCCCTACAGAAACCTAGCATACCTGATGCGGAAAAGATGGATAATATAGTGCGGGCACTTTTGACCGCCCATCCCGTCCGTGTTGCTGCTGTCCATAGTGAAGCAGCAGCCGAGTGTCCAGTATTTACACAGCTGGAGCTGGGACAGGCAGTCCTTTCACTGAAAGCGAGGAAGGCTCCAGGTCCAGATGGCGTTCCAGCTGAAGTGTTGTAGCTTGTACATCACCATTGTCCTGACTTGCTGCTCAGTACATTCAACGCTTTTGAGGGACTACATGAAGGACCGAAGACTAATCTACGACTCGGCGTAGGGCTCGATGGAAGTTAAATCGGCTGTTGCCCAGGGGTCTATTCTTGGCCCGGGCCTGTGGAGTGTGTCTTACGATGGACTTTTGAGACTCGCGAGACCAGATGAGTTGCGCTTGACCGGCTATATGGATGATGTTGTGGCTCTGGTCGCTGGACGCACCGTTCAACAAGCGCAACTCAGGCTAGGTATGCTAGTGCGCCGCGTGGTCAGTTTAGCACTGGAGGAAACTGAAGTGGTCATCTTGACAAAAAAAGTGAATCCTTAGAGTGAGGATGATTAGTATTGGAGACATACAAATCGATTCGAAGCCAGCGGTGAAGTACCTGGGGCTACTGACCGACTCAAAGATGAGTATCTCTAAGGATATCAGGGCAACGGCTGAGAAGGCTGCTTCGGGAATATCGGCACTGAGTCGAATTATGGCCAATGTAGGGGCACCCAGTCCATCAAGAAGACGCCTCTTGATGAGTGCTGTAGGCTCAGTGCTACTGTATGGAGCAGAAATATGGGCCGACGCTCTTAGTAAGGAGGTATGCTGAAAACACTTGGCACAGGTACAGAGAAGAAGAGCACTGAGAATCGCATCTTCGTAGCCGACTGTCTCTGATTTGGTGGTGAGAGTTATTGCAGGCATAATACCTGTTGTTCTCTCCTTGCTAGAGAGCGCCACGCTATTTATATGCGTCAAAATGAGGATGAGAGGGAGATGGTTGTCCGCGAAGGGAGACAGCGCTCTCTCAATGATTGGCAGCAGCCTTGGGTGAATTGCATGAAGAGAAGGTGGACTACGTGCCTCATCGTGGATGTGAGAACGTGGCTAAATTAAAGGCATGGCAAGACTGACTTCTATCCGACCCAGCTTTTGAGCGGGCATGGGTGTTTTTAGTCTTACCTGCACAAGATTGGTAAGTCATGGTCTCCCCGATTGTCAGTTTTGCCCAGGAGAGGAAAACAATGCCTGCCACATATTTTTTGTGTGCAAAAAATGGGACAGGTTGCGAAGGGACGTCCGGAGGAAAATGGGAGAGCTCACCTTGGATAATATAGTAGCGGTGATGCTCGAATCGGTTGAAAAATGAAACCAGGTGGCACATGATGCTCGGGCAGTCCTAAGAGATAAAAGGGACTCACAGCAGCCGGGGGCGTTGGGGCTGGGGAATCGCTTGTCTGGCACTTCCTCTTCCCCTCTCCTCTCCCGCTAGAAGAGGGATCCCCCAGCTTGAAGGCGCCTCACGGCGCAACAAAACGAGTCAAACGGTTCTAGGCTAGGTCCTCAGATTGACCGTCACCTTCTTGGGAGCATGGGACCCTACCACAAAAAAAGGACAAACTCTCCATAAATTTCCCAGTGAAAGGTCTCCGTGATATTTGTTACTACTTAGGATATCTCTCTGCCAAAAAGTGTAGATCCTTGAAGTCTTGCAAAGGTTCAGCATATTTGAGTGCAAAGCTGTTAATTCGCTGTTGGCCACCGGTACAAACATGCTTCTGATTGCAGATACCAAAAGTAAAGACACGCGTTCTCCTATCACCGGCTGTTCAGAACACTCATGTACGAGTACATTACGACTGGAATGCCTGTGCCATCAACTTGATGAGTAAATTCAACAACCAGCCCGATGAGATACATTTGCAGACCACCAAGTGAATTCGAGATACCTTAGAGGTGCCGTGTACAGGAAACTAATTTATACACATAATGAATGATGCATCCTTGGCTACGCTGATGCCGACTGTGGAAACTGTCTCATCGATCAGAAATCATACTCAAGATACTGCTTCTCGAAGTAAATAAGTTGAGCTGAGGTATTACTTGCTGAAGTTCAAATTTGTGCCTAACAGAAGCATGAATGCGGACATTCTAATGATTCGCTGCCTGGAATAAGTTTGAAAATTTTACTTGGAATATGGGCCTTCGTCATTCCTAAATTGTCGACACGTCTTAATTTTCCAATCAAAGTTTAGTCGAACATTATATTTATGTTAAGTAAACCAAAATGGGTAGGTCTTGAAATTGAGGGGAAATATTGGAGATTCAATTCTTGTGCCAAATGAATTCTGATTTATTTGGTTGGCATTACTGTCTCTTCCAACTCACTGCTTTTAAATATTTGGTTTTCCAGTTCAGTTACCTCAATACATTCATGTCAAATGCACCATTTAATAAACGTTTTTCTAGGAAGATCAACACCAACTAAGGGTATGTGGCTTGCAATGAAAAAAATTGACGTCATCAGCGAATATTTGGGATACAGTGATGACCCTATATAAAGAGCGGCTACACAAATGTTGAGAGTTTGATAGACTCGTGATGTTAGCAGTGTCGATGCATGTGAGATTAATGTGATAAAAGAATCAAATGCAATTGAGTGCAAGTTATTGTGAAAAGCGAAAAAGTACTAGTGAGGTGAACTGAATTGGAATTGTGATAAATAAAACGCTTCCTGAGTACCAAAACATTCGATCAATAAAATGATATAACCTAAATATCCCTAAGCGAAGGCCCGAAAGGGGCTCTATATATCTGTAGTTCTAAAGGAAAAACAAGAATTATAAATAAGGGGCTGCGCACCTCATACGTACAAATAAAATAAATAAATACTTTCTCCTGATTGGGTGGTCTTTCTGAGCTGTTATCTTAATATAATAATAATATCTAAACTGAAGAGTTTTGAAATGTGGCGCGTTTTTAGCTCTTTCTATATGAGGAGAATGAGAAAAATTTGTTCAAGAAGCTTTTGCCAGTTTTATAGAAAAAATGAGACTTAATCATTTCCATTGCGGGTACATTTTGCGGGAATATTTTCACTTTGTATTAAAGTTAAACTAAATCACATTGAATCTGCTCTTTTTTATGAAACACCATTTAAATGTGTTTAGTCGTTTCAGTAGAAAAAAGTGCAAAACGCATTGGGACTCATTGTCGGTATTTACAGCTTCGAATTTTCAAACATTTTTTGAGAGTCAAAGACTTAGCTTTACGACCAGGCAGACTGTTACAATATATCTGCACGAAAATCTTCCAACACAACATAAATAATCCGCTCAAGTAAACCACAAATTCCGGCTGATCCATTTATTTTTGTCCATCAACAAATGAAAACCAAAAAAATTCAACCGTCCACCACAGAGCTGCTCATTTCAACCGACCTTTATCCAACCTAGAAAATCAGCCCTAACGCCTTGCAGCATTTGATGATGTAGAAAAAAATATTTTCCGCCATTTATTTATACATACGTTTATTAAACAAAAACCATATATGTGCGTATGAGAAAATATTTCTTCTGCATGCATTTTATGCATTGTTATGCCCTGCGTGCTTTCTATAATGTATTCGTAGTGGAAGTTCAGCCAATGGAATGCAAACATTCCTGTGAGTATTTATGTAAAAAGTGAAAAAGGTTATCTGAATCCTTTTTCAAAAGCCACAAAATAGTCTTTATCTCGAGGATTTTGGACATGATAACAGTGGAAGTTTTACGAAAATGCTGACCACATTTTTTAGCAACTAACTCGGACATACGAGTACATGCGAGTATCCTTGTTGATTTCAGTCTTACTGGGATGGGAAAAATAAACACTGGATGACTGGATGAACTTTTTCATGTTTTACAGGAAGAATCTTATTAAGGAATCATAATATATAATTGTGTTTTAAATATTCAGTGCCTAATAATATCATGAAAGAAGTAGAGGGTAAGCTTATTTTAGGAATGACGGAATGCTCAAGGACCGGCTTGTATTCGTTAAAGATGTGTGTCTTAATTAGCGTTGTAGTACAAGTTAACACTTTTACTTAAAGTTTTAACAAAAAAATTTATTTGTAATGAAAAACGGGTAGATGTTCCCCGTACAAATGAAAATATTATTTTAATCGCTGTAGTTGCAGTTTCCCTGAATATGTGAATACCAGTGCTCGACCTTGGTTCCCACGAATTTGCTGACCGGGATTTGCTGCATTAGCGTCTGGCAGGTAGAATTGTGGGATCGCTCGTTAACTCCTCCATGCTTAAATTTGGATGTCCTTATCCGATCAGAAAAGTGGCTGATTTTATAGGCTGGGAATTGATTGGCGTAGAGAAGTCAGAGGCTGCATTGGTACCGATATTGATGCGCTTGACCATAGGTTTGTATTTACTGTTTGTTCATTACTGGTTTCTTCCCTTTCAATGGGCTGTCTGATGGTAACCTTTAAGTAGTTCCTTTTGCAAAGTCCGAAGAATATAAAGGTTTTATTAATATGAGGATGATGAGAAAACTGACGCGTCCAACGTTCGTAAAAAGATTTGGACTGAAGTAGATCGATTTGTTTAGTATTATTGATAGGCAGCTCGTGCATTGCTTCGAGAGAAAGGATTTTTCTGCATTGTTCCTTGTACGTAGTAAGTTGGTAGATGGCCGGAAATGCTTGCCAGAAGGAAATTTCTTTTGAAGTGTAGGTTTTTTAATTTATTTTTAGTGTAGCGTTCTCGAACTTAATTATGAAAGTGCCAACCAATTGTCATCAAAATCGTTCAGCAGGATCATGTCGGTAGTAACTTCTTCTATGGCTGGAACTTGTAGACTGCTCATAATACTACAGGTTGAGTTGACGTTTTTTAGAATGATGTGTAGTGAAAAAGTAAAGTTCAAAAGTCCGTAAAGGACTGCAGCGATGGTCTGCTGCCTCAGCAGAAGAAGGTGTCAATATCTGCTGAGAGTGCCCTTGTCTGGGGACGCGTGAATGCGCTGGCAGGCTAGCATTGCGGTGTCGTGGGGCGGGTTCATTCCCCCAGCACAAGGACCCACTACAAAGAATTTCGCATTCACGAATTTCTGGGGTCGGACAAAAGCAAGGCGACCGAAGTCGCAAAAATTGTAGGCAACTGCACCAGGGACAACTGACTTGTTCATGGAACAAGAGAAACAAGTAAAAAGAAGGGGAAGCAGGATAACCTCGTCCTTACCCGGAGAGGCTCATGGCCCACAAATGAGAGAGGGGCAACCGGGTGGTGATAGAGCCCCCGCGCACCCACCCAACCGGATTAAAATCCATAATTGTTGCTGTGGCCAGGTATTCCTCTTCTGAGTGGAAAACTCATACAAATTAATTTGCATAAGCCTTCCCATCAGAGGAGAAGTACCCCGGTGACCAATTTAGGCCATAGAATTATGCAATTCGATTACATAAATCTATGTCATAAAGAGGCACCTTGCTCAGGCCACTCAACCCGCGCTGTCACCTGAAACAAAGAAAAAGGTTAGTGAGTACCCGGCGGCTGGCTCATGTTTTATGAGAAAAAGCCTGCCACCGTACCGGGTCCTATACCCGGTCAGAACTAAAGGAAAGACCGATTTTATAATTTACAGATCCATTTTATTTTAAAAAAATTCTAATAAATTCGAGCGGATATTTGTTGTAATTCAAATTTCCATATGTAGCAAATCCACCGTTATCCTTTCAGATACTACAAATTGGCAATACAAGCAAGCAAAAATATGAGAAAATGAAATGTGGATTACTTTTACCAATTCACAGTTTCAAACGTTTTAAGAGGCCTTTTAAAACTTTCTCTATGTAAATATTAAATGTAAAATTATTACAATACCTGTCATCTGTACAATACAATAAAAATGTACAATACAGTAAAAATGTTTTAAGCAATTCGATTCTTGTTTCCTTTTATAGTTTTCAATAGACTTGTTAATGTTTTCCCTTTTTATATCACTTTACCCTAACGTTATATGGAGCACATTAACCGTACGCACAAAGCAAAAAATATATGCACACGTTTTATTTAATGGAGTTTTAAATTGATGTTGGACTAAATCAATTATGCAAAGCAACTGAGAAAAATACAAATAAATCAAAAGCATCCGTTTAATGCGGATATAACATTAAATGCATCTATCATAAATATGTATGGGAGATAAAGATATGATTATAACAATGCATCATACGATCTATAAATCAACGTAAGCTGATCGCTATTCATAACGAAAAAAAAATATTCTTATAATCACTTATTCACTATATTAAATAGGGAGAATGAATCGTGTCCGTTTTATCGCAAATATTTTCTATTAATTGCTAATCTGTTGCAAAAATGCTATATTAGTCTTAATGTGAATGCCTGCTAACTGTATTGCGACAGCTAGATAACATCCGAGTACGGCGCTTCCGGTAAACATGAATAGAACAAAATATAGGCAGCGCTAGACACAACGTCGGAAGAATCAATCGCTGATACACTTTGGTCGTCATATTTTAACCATTTCCCTTAAATACTGCTTTTACAAAATGCCGTGTAATGACCCCCCCAAACCATAGCTTGAGGTTTTCCAATTATTCTGCTGACTTTATAAATTTTTTTTGCCGTTGATCTTGTGAATTCGGTTCTGGCAAATTATCTCGTGGAACTAAATGCATGAGTGGTTTTGCCCAGTGGAAGTCCTAACGCACCTAATGCTACGTTGCAATGTAAAAATCTACCTTGATAAATAAGTCGTAAGATTTTCGCCTTGTGAACCTGTTCCGCTGCCAATCTCCGGGCCAGTTATCAAAGCCCACAATATCGCCAGCTGAGTCCAAGAGATCAAATATCCTACTTCGTCTTCCCACTTTAACCTGCAGCAGTTGTCCAGCATGAAGTTCAGACGTGCACACAAAATGAAAATGATTCGATGGCGACCTACCCGTATTAAAAAGCACACATTTAATACGAACTTTTCAACAGTTTATAGCAACTCTACCTATCTCTATGGTTTTAAAACACTCTCTCTCGACTGCTAAGACCGATCAAAACCGCGATGCACAATGAAGTAAGTAAACTTTATTGAGTCTTTTTCTAACTTGACATTACAGAGTATGCTTAATGACTATGTGACATTTGACAGTATATGGATGTCAAATAAACTTTGACGGTTAGAAAATATGTATAATTATTCTACATCAGTGTTTTTAAGATATATAGACTTTGCCATTTGCTCATATGGCTTACGACTTGAGTAGTTTGACAAATAAATACGTTAAAACTTAATCTAAATCTAACTCTAATATAAATTGAATCTATTCCTACATCTACCCTAAAACTATAAGCTGCTTAGTACAGCACTTGAATTTATTTACATTTACGTATATTTACCTTGTGGTTTTATTTTATTACACTTATGCTCTAACTAAATTTACAAATATTTTGTTTAACCACGGTATGTGTTCGGTTCAGATGAAACGTAAAACGCCGGTTTATTGGTAGTTCCGGAATCAATGGGATCGTGGTGGTATTGTTCAAGGATTTTAAAGGGACATAGGTAGTAGGGATTATTATTTGCGGTGGTAGGCTCGAAGAGTGCGCGAATACATTGAAGGGGGTGCTCCCGCCACTTCTCTAGGCGTTTTTTAGACATTGCCAACATGTAATGGAGAATCGGTTCTATCTCCGAATCTTCGTAAAGGATAGAATTCCTGTAGTACTTCTTATTAGGCCGTCTGTATTTGGATAGGCATTTCATAAGAATCTTCCTCTCGAAGATTTGGATTTCTTCGGCCGCAGTAGACGAGATTGTTAGCCATGCCGGAAACGCGTAGGTAATGATCGGCCTAATAAGAGTTTTGTACATTAACATCTTAACTTTTGGGCGGACTGATTTCGAAGAAAAGAGAGACGAAATAATTGCGGACGCTGCTTTCGCCTTATTGAGAATTTTCCTGGCGTGTCTATTCACCTTAAGTCGATTGTTAAAATGGACTCCAAGGTATTTGATATTTTCCTTAGAGAGCGATGATTTCACCAGCAATATGTGCTTGCACATTCCTACTTTGAGACACGGCAAGACGGTGCCCTCTCCCGCTGGCATTTCTGAAGCAGATCAGTTCCGATTTGCTGGCATTTATTTCGAGCTGCCAGTACTTCAGATATTGAAAGATGTTGAGGACAGAGCGCTGCAGCTTTATTTGGGCCATCTCTGGGAGGCTATGGGTGACCGTGAGGAGGATATCATCTGCATACATTGCTATATCGATAGTCGAGCAGTTTGGACGTGGGATATCATGAAGGAAAAAGTTGAACAGGGTGGGACCGAGGATAGAGCCTTGCGGGACTCCCGATTTGATAGGGATAGGATTTGAAATGAGGTTCCCCAGTTTGATTTGGGATGTTCTATCCGAAAGGAAGCTGTATAGGATTCTGAGGATTGCGACCGGACAGGATGCCATTTTCAATTTGTATTTGAGCCCGTTGATCCAAACTGAGTCGAACGCTTTTTTCAGATCTAGAGCACAGGCCACTGTGCACTCTTTCCGCCGAAGATTGCGGGTGACTCTATTGTGCAATAGCATTATTGCTTGCTCCGTGGATCGTTCACGTTCAAATTCAAATTGAAAATCGGGGATCAGGGGACTAGTAAATTCGTTCAAGTTTCGCAGAATAACTTTTTCAAGGGGTTTACCCATGTTAAGCAAAAGGGAAATTGGCCGAAAATTATTAATGCTACCTTCGCAGCCTGGTTTTGGTATTGGTATTAGTTTACTAACTTTCCAAGGTTTCGGAAAGTATCCATTATTAATACAATTATTGTATAATATCGTCAAGAAGGAGGAGATGGTCTTTCTGCACTTCTTGAGTATTCTGCGCGGGATACCATCAAGGCCGTGAGATAGCTTGCTATTTAAGGCATTTAGGAGGTCTTCTACTTCCGTTTTCGAGGTGAAAAATCCGGCGAAGATTGGATGTTGTGGAGAGGTTGCTTTATTATAACTAGAGAATATAGTTAAATAAGATCCCTCGTACCCTTCCGTCGTTAGTAGAACCTCTGCTTTAACGTTGTTGTTCAAAGCTATGTTGGATGACTCACGGCGACGATATAGTTGTTTGAAGTATTCCTCACATGCAACGATCTTTTCAGATTGTGCAGTGAAGACTTCGTTCCCTCGCTTTATAGGGTCTTTCTCAATGTTGAATTTGGAACTTTTGTGGCCCGTGAATTGATTTATCGTTTTAAAAATATCTGAAGATGGTCGCAGTGATATCAGTCTGCTTTTATAGAAGTTGTTGACTTCTGATCTGATGCGTTTTTGGATTACACGGGAAATGCTCGTTATTTGCGTTTTAAGTTCCAAATACTCCTAATTGTACCGGTTAAAGCTTCGATGGTAAATACGCTTAAGCCGCTGGAGCATATGCTTCCGAGTTTTTATTAATTGAAGAGTCTCCTGAATTAGACATCTATAAAGCGGGCTGCGTGGTTTCTGGAAAGGGGCATGCTGGTCTAGACACTCTATAATGGCAGATGTTAGTGCTGATATATGAGAGTCTATTTCTGCGTTCGAGAGAATGATATTTTCCGGTGGGAGATTCGGAAGGAGGTCTTTGAGGTCTTTTCTGAAGTTTGGCCAGTCTATGGAATTAAACGGTCTATAGTGAGGTGGGCAAGTAGGAACAGGTATGTGTGATCTAAGGGTTATATTGAGATGGAGGCCATGATGGTCCGATAATGAGGTAAATGTGGAGCAAGTGAAGGGAATTGTGGGATCGTTGAGGTCGGAGGATATTATGAAGTTGTCTAAAAATGAGTTCCCTCTGGGAAATGTTGGGACCCCAGCATTTGCTATGGATGCTGAGAGGAGGGCGTCCGCATGAAGCCATTCAAATAGATAGTTCCCGTTGGTATTTCTTGTGGAGTCCCCCCAGTGTTGGTGTCTGGCATTAAGGTCTCCTCCTAGTATAAATGAGTCGTGGTATGAGGCTGTTGCGAGGATTTGGTTAAGTGTAAATGGGACCTGGGGACCTAGATTGCACGGGAGGTATATGGAGCCAATAAGGATTTTGGCTGGGTTTCCATTGGGTCGCCTGGTGTTGAGCGTTGCTAACGTACATGAGGAATTATTTTGTTCAAAAGGGATTTGATGGATATCTAAATCATCCCGAAACAGTATCGCGGTACCTCTGCCACTGTCATTTCGAAGCACATGGTAGTTCTCCAAATGGACTTTGTGGTGATGGTTGAAAACTGTTTCGTTCAGAAGAAGGATGTCGGGTTGGGAGGATTTGACCAAATCAGCAATGTAGAGCCTCTTATCATGTGAGACTAGGGAGTTTATATTAAGGGATAGAATGGTTAGTCTATTTGCAACCATAAAGGTTGAAATAGAAATTGAGGAGCGCCATTGGCTTCTCTTGGTCAGGAGTGGTGTCAAAGTATGGGAGGAAAGCCCTGACCTTGGATAGGAGTTCACTGGGAGAGACTCCCAGCCACTCCACGGTTATTTGTTGTAAGCATTCGACGGGATTAGGAGTTGGTGAAATAAAATTATAGGTCGGAGTTCCACTCCTTAAAACCTCTGAATATGAGGTCCGATTGGAGGGAGGGGCAAAGTGGTGTGGGGTTGTAGGGGTTGGTGTAGTATTTGGGTAGCTGGGGAGCGGTGAGAATCTGTTCTGAGGTGCTATCCGTTTAGCTTTATTTTCGATTGCCCTGTCTAACAATCTTTTCCGTTCGGGACAGCTGGAAAAATTGGCTGGATGCCCATGGGTCTTGCACATGGTGCAGAATGGCGCAGTTTCCGGCTTGTCCATATTTTTTCTTGGGCAGCTTTCGGAATTATGCTCCTCCCCACATGCCATACATCTCATGTGGAATCCACAATTGGTGGATACGTGCCCAAATCTTTGACACCGATAGCATTGCACCAGATCACTCCTTTTGGGGCGTTCCCATACGGCTCTCTGGCTCAAAATATAGCGCAGCTTTATTATCTCGTTCTTATCAGCTTGCGATCCCACTGTAATTCTAAATAAATCTAGGTCGATTTTATTCGCTTTCGACCATGTAGTTGTAAGTGGACTGACAGTCTGGAGGCCTAAATTCGGGATTTGTCTGGCTATGTACTCTCGAACAGCCTCCGCTCCAAACTCTGCACTAATACCCCTTAGAATAACGACACATTTCTTCTTTTCTTTGGGAGTGAATGAGTATCCCACTGTTTCCGTGTTTTTAAGCAGGTTCATAATGTAGTCGTGCGCCTCGAGTCTGTCCACTATGACTTTAAGTCGGGAGTTTGACAATTTAGTGATTCGGTACTCTAGACGGGTACCATCTGTAGGGGTGTATCTGCCCATGATACCTTTAAGTACCGTTGCTTTTAAATTTTCAATGAATATTGGTAGGAACCATACCTTCTTTACTCGACTGTTAGCCGCGTTTGAGTTATTATTATCGTTTGCCAGTGCGCTGAACGGGTTAGTGCTAGGTGTGGGTGGGATTGGTATAGGAACCGGAGTTTTACGTTTGGTAACTAATTTACCCTTTGCTACTATAAATTCATTTACCTTACAGTTAATGAGGTTAATATCTTCGTTGAAGCTTGCATTCTTTGCTGCTGTATCGTCCGCATCCATCATGTCCGAAGGCATTTCCTTGCGGGCGGCTTTGGTCTTTGGTTGCTCTGCCATCGTGTTCGCTTGCTCCGCTGTCGTTTTCGCTTGATTCGCCATCGTGTTTGCTTGTTGACAATAACTACTCCATTTTGCCGCCTTGGTAATACTAGCCACGGTGTATTTTATGGGCGCTCGGCCAAGATGAAGTTTCTGCTTACTTTCGGTCTTCAACCTTCAAACTTTATGTATATGATCTTGTGTGATGAAATATACTTATAAATGTTCGTTTTCTAATAGGTTTTTTTTATAATTTCGATATTGACCAATTCACACGCGTGTTGACCGTTTCAACTTCCAAACGTCCGCCGGCTTAGTCTTAAAATCCGATGCACAATGAAATCACGGGCATCCTTCAGTCCGCGCCTGTCAAATTTTCGAATTGTACCAGAATAATGTTAATGGGCTGGGTTCATTGTGATGAAATTGGAGGGAAATTGATATTCCATACAATTTGTACAAAGCTGCTGGTTTTTAGTTTGATTAGTTGATCTGGGATATATTATGCATGAATTTCTTTTAACCCTTTGCCGGTGCCGAATTCTAATCGAGCAGTTTTAGTTGTGCTGAATACACAAATAAAATATAAAATCTATAAATTGACATAAATAAAATTTGAATTCTACATGAAATTACCGAATGATTTAAAGTAAAAAAAATATTAAATTTAACTAACTGCTCGATTACTACAGATGGGAAGGCATGACGAGAGTTTTATGTCTAACAAGTCGGTTTGTCTACAAATCGCTAGTTCGCCATATGCGTTACAATTATCGATGATACTGTGTATTTCATTACGATTTCTTATAATGCCATCGTGTGAAATTTCAATAACTCTATTATTTTTTTAACAGGTTTTATGAGGAATCTTTCAAAAGTATCTTCAGTAGTTGATGGTATCAATACAATATACAAAAGTGACATTTCATCTGTTACAATTTTTATTTTAGCTAGTCGAATTTGATTGATATGTATGGAAAGTTTTCTTTGTCAAGAATTGCTATTGCTGTTTTGATTTCTTCTTGTGATAACATCATGGAGTTTACGATTCCAACTAGTTCCTCCAATGACATTTTCACAACCTTCGGTTGAAAATGCCCTTATAGCTGTTGAGTTTGAGATAGCTCATGAATGAGTTAGGGATGCAGAGGATTGTTACTATTGGCTTCTCGCCCAATTGCGTTTGATATGTTTGATATTAATTGCGCGTACTATCCAATGTCTACGTCATGTATGATGTCGAAACTTCCCGTTTTTATTTTCGCCTGGCCAGATTTGACGGTTATGATTTGGGAATTCGTACAGTCGAGAACCTTGACCCTGCTAGTAGCTATGTGGATAGAGAGTTTGAAAGGAAGAAGTTAATTGCGTATATTACTTTTGTGTATGGGTTTTCCTGATTTGGAAATGATTGTGGTGGTTTTGTTTTCCCTAACAGTTTCTTGCCTTTATCTTAGAGTTGACACTAATCTTTTATTTCTTTTAACAAAAACTATTTCTCTGGGGCTGTAGGCCTTTAGGGGTTCCCTATTTTTATTATGGTATGCAAGGTCTTTGTTTTGGGGTTATTCTCGGTAGGCGACCGGGGTATAGTTCAACAGGCTTCTTGCCTGTAGTGGAATGAATAGTGAAGTTAGATTCATTTATCGCCCTTTAAAGTAGCTCTTCAAAGATTGGGTTGGATTGTCTCGCTTTAGGCATCGCATAATTTCTAATAGGGTAGAGTGAGGACGTTCTGTTTGTCCATTTACCTCACTTTTATAAGGGGGCGTTTTGAAGACTTTTATCTGCAAATCGTCCTCCATCATGAAGGACAAAGATACTGATCGAATCGTGCCTTCGTTATCCACTACAACGTTTACCGGTACGTAAAAGAAGAACAGGATGTTCCTAAGAGGCTGTTTTACGTCCTCAGCAGATCTTGATGAGAGAATCTTAGATTGGAGAAATAGTGAGAATTTATCTATGGCCGTGAGAACTAGTTTTTTTGGTCAGAAGTATACCTATGTATATTAACTGTGTGTCTGGGGCAATTTGGGATGGGGGTTGCATGTAGGAGCAGTTTGTTCGGGTGCATATCGTATTTATTTTCGTCACACGTTATGCATCGAGAAACAAGTCTTTTGATTCTAGCGGACATTTTCGGGAAATAAAGACTTTCTAATAACTGAAGCCTATTTTCTTGAACATTCCCATGAGCTCTGCGATGAGTTTTCAAGATTTTCTCTTCCTATTCCACTTCGTTTTGCAGATCTTCAACTATCTTGCATGCAAAGCGGACTCTGTAATTTCGAAAATGCTGGGGGTCGATTTTTCGTATGAGTCCAAACGTTCTGTAATAAGTCCATTTAACGTTTGTGGGCTCATGTACCGTCTAAGTTTGCTTGTAATGCCTTGTTCAGCGTATTCTTCTTGAATCAGTATATGTTTGGCATAATTATCGAAAGGATGGGTGCTCGTTTTGTTACCCTTGTTCAAAATTATTTGATTCCGGAAGACGTTGATGGGAGTTTCGCCCATAGGTGTCCGATTTTGGGAGGAACGCTCATTACTATGCTCTGTATGTAACGAGTTAACTTCTTCTGGATTTGGAGGTCTTAGGAGCGAGTCGGCAACAACATTTGCTTTACCTGGTTAGTATAGGAGCTCATAATTATACTCCTCGAAGTAAGACTTCCAGCGTTTCATTTTACAGTTGGCGTTTTTCTTGCTTAGGGTATGTGTAAGGGGCTGGTAGTCCATGAAAATTGTTATTTTCTGCGACCCGTAAAGAAAATTCCTAAATTTCAGCAAAGCTCATATGATGGCGAGCATTTTCCTCTCATTCGTAGCATAGTTTTCTCCGGTTTGGTTCAATGTTCGCGACAAGAAAGATATTGGTTTGCCTTCTTGAAAGAGAATTGCACCGATGGCGTAGTTGGAAGCATCCGTAGTCAATTCAAACTCCTTTTTGAAGTTGAAATGCGATAGTATGACGTCCTTGAACATGAGTGCTCTGCTGAGTTTCAAAAATGCTGGTTCATTTAAGGTGATTGACTTATTTTTTGGCATGTGCTTGGACACTCATCCATCCTTCCCTCTAAAAAGGGATGTCAGAGGTTTTGCAAGCTTTGCATATTCGCGAATGAAGCAGCGGTCATACACTGACATTCCAAGAAATGATCGGAGATCATCGGTTCTTGGCGGAGGAATGGATGCGATTCCCCAACTTTTTCAGGGTTTGTTTTAATGCCGTCAGCGCCGACCAAAACCCCAAAAACTCCACGGTGCTCCTCAAAAATTTACACTTTTTGGGCTGCACTTTCATGTTAGCCTTCTCGAGTTTTTTGAGGACCCTTTCCAAGTTTTCAAAGTGTTTCGCCTCGTATGCTCCGAAGATGATAATGTCATCTATGTAGACGTAGCAGCGCAAGCTGATGTGTTCCCGAGGAATATTATCTAGTGTGTGCTGAAAAGTAGAGGGTGCATTCTTGAGTCCGAATGGAAGCCGCAGGAACTAAAATTTGCCATTATTAATCGCGAATGATGTTTTGTCGATATTTTTTCTGTAAGGAGAATCTGGTGAAATCCGCTCTTCAAGTCAATCACATAAAAGAATTTGGTCCTCCCAAGGCTAGAGAGTACCTAATTTATCTCTGAGATAGGATATCTATCAGGAATGGTGACTGAGTCTAGTTTATAACCATTCGATATCCTTTTTCCCCAGAGGAAGCCGTCTTCTTGGGGACGATCCAAACAGGCGAATTATACGGTGATCGTTATGGTCAGATAATGCCATTTTCTAGCAAGTGTTTAACCTCCGTTTCAACTTGGGATTTAAGAGCCACTGGGTAAGAGAAGGCTTTGTTGTACATAAAATCGTTTGTAGGTGAACGGATTTCACCACGCAGCGTCGTTGTGACGTTAGTCGTTGGTTCGGTCCAGAATACGCGTCAGTACACTTGCCCACGACCACTTTTAGTTGGTTTCTCTGAGTTGTGGAAAGATTGTCGGTATTTATATTTAGCTTGTTAATTGATTGAGGCTTATTCCTGGGCTTACGGTCATGAAACTCCCTTTAGTGTGGATGACTGCATCCATGGCTTTTAGAGCGTCATTCCCGATTATTCCGGTGAAAGTTTTGAGGCTTGGTAAGAGGAAGAACACCGTTTTCTAGTAATCGACTGAAAGAGATTGATAAATGTATGTTGCGTAATTTTGACCGCACCATCCACTGAATTTACACTAAACGGTTCATTATTTTTTAAAGGATTCCGAATGTAACGAGGCTGGATATAATTTTTGTTGGAACCTATGTCTATTAAGAATTTGAGTGTTTCGCCGCTCCTCGCAGTCCTTTCGATGTATGAAGCCGAAGAGCTATTTAATTTAAAAAATGTATATTGGCTTGGTTTTCGTCAGTGTCAGGTATTTCTTCACTGTTATCCAATAGGTCTTTTGGGAATGGTTCGGTTTTCTCCACAGCCAAGAAGTCAATTAGTTCTTGTCTTTCTCGTTCGTCCTGAATGGAATCCGTTGTTGTGTTCGATGTCTCTGGCTGCATGTTATTGTTCTCTATAAAGCACATTCGTTGTTGTTAGTTCGTTTGACCGAACGGGAGGTTGAGGTCTTTTAGGGGCGTATGGGATCTTGGGTCTATTCTGGTAGTTAACTGCATGGGTCCTAATGGAGGGAACTGTATATCTCGCGTGGTTTGGGTGGTAACGGTAATTGGTTTGGGTACTGCTGCTGTGGTCTCAGCTGATAAAATCTAGGTGGCTGTGGCGTGGTTGGGTTGTGTACCGGTTTGGGATAGAAGTTTCGTATGTTTGGTACGGAAATTCTTGCATCATAATTTAGGAGTGGCCGTGTTTGATTTGGAAATTGAATGATTTTTTTTGAGGGGCAATGGCGGAGGTGCTGTCATAGAGGTTTTTCTCGAGATATTGTTAGTATTATTAGCGTGCTGTGCACGGTTATTCATGCTTACTAGTTGTAGGTATAAATAAAGGGCTTGTGGCAAATTAACTGGCCCTCGGATACTCAGGAGCCTAGGCAGCTCCCCTGATAAGCCCCTGATGAATGCGTCAAGAGCTGTGTGCCTGTAGCTGTGGGTGATATTATTTAATGATTCTTACCCCATATTACATGATGATAATTTGTTTAGGATGAGTGATAAGTGGTGGTATACGGCTTGATAGAATTCATGAATACTGTTAACACCTTGGACAAGAGTGATCATTTGTTACTGAGGTGTACCGAGATCCCTCTTATCCGCATAGTGCAGTGCTAGATACTTTAAATCTTCTCACAATTGAGGGGTGTGTTATATGATAGTAGTTCTTGGAGATTCCCCTAAGGTATTCATATATAGAGAGTATTCTTTCGACATTCTTTTTCCATGAGCTGAATTCCCCCAGGTTTTCTGAGAAGTCTCTCAGGCTCTTTACCACATCAGAAATTCTTTCCATATCCGATAGATCCCTGTCATTGTCAGCATTGATTCCTCTATCGATTTCATTGTTTATATCGGAACCGGGGTTCATCAGACTCTGAAAGATTTGTCTTCCTTGAGCCTGAAGTGATTCCGTTACTATTTGGCTTACAATAGTGGTGAGTTCATTTAAAGTCACACTAGAGCCTCCGGAATCAGTAGGCGAAGTATTCCAGAGCACTTCGCCATTGTTATTCGCAGGGGGAATAGGAAGACGACCGGGTCGAATGAGATTTCTGTGAGTCGAACCAATCACATTTCGATTTAACTTCATTGTCTGAGAGAAAATTCACTACGGATCTGGACGTACGTGATCCTATTTCCGCTTGCAGAATACGGATTTTCCAAATAGGACAAGGTAAAACAACAACCAAGAGCGGACAGGTCGAAGATGATGACAATAGTCAATACTGAAAAGGATAATGATTTACAAATAACATTCACAATTTACACTGCTGGAAAACATCCCTTTTTCAAATAATATAAAAATGCTTAATACTAGTCGACAGGAGTACTCTTGGAGGCTAGCATTCTTTGGGGAGTTCCGCCCCCATGTATGCGAGGAAATTCCCCCAGGTGGAATGCCGGTCGACAAGAGCACTCTTGGAGGCAAGCATTCTTCGGGTAGCCGTGAGGCTCCCTCCTGGGATGACAAGTAACGACCCTGATTGGATCTGGACTACGCTGTGGACAACGAACTGGAATTGATGCTTTGGGCTGGCGGATATGATGGTTTGGACGTAGTTGCTTTGCAAAGTAGCGCCGAGGTGACTCTCGTGTATGAACGGCTCCAATTCAACTATCATACCGTCTCCGCCACGGTAAAACTTTGCAGGCCTCGGAGTACCTTCGAAGTTCGCACCATTGGGTTGATGGTGTAGGTTCGGTTGAGACGGACTCCCGATTAGTGCTGGTCTGGCTCCGAGCACTTGTCCCCATAAGGGATTGTGCCAACCGTCGCATGGCCTCCCTGCTCTGCAAAGACAACCATGGGACCAAAATGGCGACTACACACATGAACCGAGATAGCGGCTCCGAGGGGGGACCCAATAAAATTGGAGCAACCAAAAATACTTAAAAAGGATCAAAAACCCAAAAAAGAAATAAAAAATAATTACAACAACGACGCAACCGGCGGTTGCAGCCACGATGTTAACAGTACATCGAGAGCGGTACTAACGATGACAATAACGACGAATGGTACGATGACAGTGAAGAAGGACAAAAAACGGAGCTTAGCAGACAGTCTGGTCCAGACTGAGATACCTGCGGTGTTCGGGTGTAGCAAAAAAATTATGCCAACGCCAGAGCGTCCTATAAATAAAAGCGGGAAACTCTGCAGGACGCTTCAGATGTTCGAGCGATGGCAGAAAATATAAAGAACATCGAGAATTCGATAGTAACTGCTGTGATCGTTACCAAAACGACCGATGCAAGGGTCGTATGCCCCGACATAATAAAAAACCATCCTGAAGCCAATGAGGAGATTGCGGCAGGAAAAAAACGATTGGCCAGACAAATAAAGCGACGTTGTGTGATTGCATTGCCAACGTCAAAAAAGTGGCGGAAGTACTGTATTCATAAAAGGAAAGCGATAACCTCTCCCAAGGATGGTCGCAAAGTACAATTGCCGCCCAGCGACATGAAGAAGAAAGCTATTCTGAAAAGCGGGAGATATTATGAAAAATATACAATCTGCATGCAACTCCCCAAAACTCAGCAAAGCAGTAAAGATTGGGTTCATTGAGCTAGAGGAGCTCCTAGACCGCATAGGGCATTATCGGAGGAGCTGGTTAAAGACCAAAGATGAGCAGAAGGCTAAAGAAGCGCTGGGGCGAAATCTAAAGGCCACATGCAGATAGCTCCATCATTAAAAATCAATAAAAGAATGGCGTCTAGCCCAATCGAAGGGGATCGGGATAAAAGAAGGAAGGCAGAGGCACTTGATGGGCGTGGAGCACCAAATTACAGATTACAAAAGGAGCGAAGAAAGCCGCAAAGAAACTCCTTCAGAAAGTGCCCAACAAGAAAAAAGACCTGTAGCAAAACAAGAGAGGCAGAAGCCCCGACGAAGACCCCGGCAGTAGGCACTGCTCGTAAAACCCCAAGATGGCCGATACTATGCGAAGGTGCTACCTGATATCAGGGAAAACGTAGGGCCCGAAGACACCAACACTGCCATTAAAGCAGTGCAACCAACGCAGTCGGGTCCACATTCTGGTCGAGTTCGGAGCAGATGCTGACAGTAAGGAAGCATTCTGCGACGCAGTAAAGAAAGCCCTTGGCAAAAGCGCAATTATAGCTTCGCTCTAGCCGATGCCAATGATCAAAATAAAAGACATTAACTGCGTCACGGATCTGGCCGAGATACAAGAGGCCATCAAAATGAAGTTCCCTAGTGTGGGAAAACAAATCGGGGATAACGCATGGCCATAATTGACTTGACCGAAAAGGACGCCGAACCATTCCTGAACAAGGGCAAAGTACGAATATGGTGGCTTGTCTGTAGGGTATGGCGAAAAGGAACGCCTCTTCAATGTTTCAAATGCCTTGGCTTTGGTCACAACTCACAAGTATGCAAAGGACCCGATAGGAGTTCCCTATGCTACAAATGTGGTAAATTGGGACATAAAAGAAAAGAGTGTACGAAGGAGGCACACTGTATTCTTTGCAAGAATGCTGCCCCAAGATCTAATTTTGGACACGTCTTGGGATCAGGAAAATGCCGGGTTTTCCAGGAAGCCCTAACCAAGGCAAAATTAGAACTTAAATGACGCATCCTGCAGCTTAACCTACACCCCAGTTCAACCGCCCAAAATCTGCTTGAGCAGCTTGCGAGGGACGTGAAAGCCGACGTTATGCTGATGAGTGAGCAACACCATGATAAAAGTCCTGTATTATGATATCCTGACGAAACTTGTACTGCTCCCATCTGGGTTCGGAACTGGGAAGCGGAGAGTTGCGGACGGGGGGATGGTTTGGTGTGGGTTCGATGCTCAGGGACCACCTTCTTTAGTCTGTAACTAACGCTGAACGAATCGATACCATCTTTCCAAGGGAAGCTTAATGTTCTGGAGGGCATTGTCTCGAACACAGAGGGCAACGTGCTGGTTGGAGGGACTTCAACGCTAAAGCAATCGAATGGGACATGCCTCAAACGGATCCGCGGGGAAAACGAATCCTGGAAATGGTGGCCAGGGCGGCGCTCGTCGTACTAAGCACCGGAAATACGCCGACTTTCCGCGGTATTGGCTGAGAGGGTACCACTCCGGACGTGATATTCGTCTCGGACTCCATAGTACGGAGGATAAACATTTGGAAAGTAATAGAGGACTATTCAGCCAGTGAACATCAGTGCATTCTGCTTGAGATCAGTGATGTTGCCTCTTGATGTCCGTGCTCTCAGTTTTCTTCAACTGGATGGAAAATCGTAAGGCTGGATGAGGTGCTCACAGCAGATGAGCCGCTGCAGGGAACTTCGGAGGGGACGGAAGAATTGGCAGCTCAAGACGTGGCGAACTCAACTGTGAGCATCATCACAACTGCTTGTTGCGCTTCTATGCCCTGTCAAAAACTCCGGCACGGCAAGCCCCCAGTGTACTGGTGGTCAGCTGAAATCGCTGAAAAGCGAAGGGAGTGTCACAAGCTTCGATGTGCGGCTCAACGGGCGCGGAACCGTGACAAGGCATGCAACCGGATTGCAGCATATAAGTCGGCCAGGAAATGCCTTCGCGAATTGATTAAGAATAGCAACGCTCGCTGCTGGCAAGATCTAGTGGACAATGTGAACAAGGACCCGTGGGGCCTTCACTACAAGCTTGTTATGTGGAAACTTGGCGCTCTACGAAAGCATACATGCTGCAGGAAAGGGGACGCTTGCCTACGGTATGGGGTTATCCCGGTACGATGGAAGGAGGTGAGGCTCGTGCTGATCAGCAAGGGAAAAGGACACCTCAAACCGCCGTCTGCATATCGACCGTTACACATGCTAGACATGATTGGGAAAGTGCTAGAGAAACTCATCAAGGGAAACCTCACTGACGCAATTCGTGCTGCTGGGGACCTATCTCCTGGTAGTATGGCTTTGGGACAGGACGTAATTATTGATGCGATTGCAGAGGTGGTGATTGCGGTCGAAAAGGCCTGTTGGTGACACTCGACGTCAGGAATGCCTTCAACTCCGCTAGATGGGTGGATATTCTGGATACCCTGGAAAATCCTTTTCAAGTTCCAGAATATCTAATGCGGCTTTTGAGGGAATACCTAAAAGGCCGAAGCCTGCTCTACGATGCAACACAGGGCCAACGAAAAATGGCGGTTACATCGGGTGTTGGCCAGGGATCTACCCTTGGTCCAGACATATGGAACGTGTCTTACGACGGGCTACTAAGACTGAAGATGCCAGATGAGTCGCACTTCATCGGCTATGCGGATGAAGTATGTGGCTATAGTTGCTGGACACATCGTTGAACAAGCGCAACTTAGGCTAGGTATGCTAATGGGCCAAGTGAGCGACTGGATGACTGCTCGCGGGTTCAGTTTACTGCACTGGAGGAAACCGAAGTGGTCATCTTAACAAAAAAAAAAGAATTCCTAGAGTAAGGACGATCAGTGTTGGAGATATCCGACTCGAATCGATGCCACCGGTGAAGTACCTGGGGCTGCTGATCGACTCAAAGATGAGTTTCTCTGAGCAAATCAGGTCAACGGCTGAGAAGGCTGCTTCCGGAGAATTGGCTCTGAGTCGACTTATGGCCAACGTAGGGGGATCCAGCCCATCGAGAAGAGTGCTGTAGGGTCAGTGCTACTGTACGGAGCAGAGGTATGGGGCGACGCTATCAGTAAGGAAGTTTACTGAAAACGCCTGGCACAGGTACAGAGAAAAGGAGCGCTGAGGATTGCATCTTCGTGTCCGACAGTCTCTGATTCGGCAGTGAAAGTCATTGCAGCCGTGATACCTGTCGCTAAGGAGCACCACTCTATTTATCTGCATCGAATCGAGGATGCGAGGGAGATGGTTGTCCGCGAAGAGAGACAGCGCTCACTCAACGGTTGGCAGCTGTCTTGGGTAAATTGCACGAAGGGAATGCAGACTGCGCGCCTCATTCCGGATGTGGGAACGTGTGCTAAGTCAAAGGCATGGTTAGACTGACTTCTATCTGGCCCAGTTTTTGAGTGGGCATGGGTGTTTTCAGTCTTACCTGCACAAGATTGGCAAGTCATGGTCCCCCGATTGTTGGTATCGCGTGCAAAAAATGGGACAGGCTGCGAAAGACCCTCTGCAGGGGAACGAAACAACTTACCCCGGATAATATTGTCGCGATGATGTTCGAATCGGTTGACGAATTGAACCAGGTGGCACATTATGTTCGGGCAGCCCTAAAAGATAAAAGACTCACACTCAGCTGGGGGTTTTGGGGCTGGGGAATCGCTTGTCTGGCACCTTCTCTTCCCCTCACCTCTCCAGCTAGAAGAGTCCCCCAGCTTGAAGGTGCCTTACGGCATAACAAAACGAGACCTGGCCCGAAGTAATGTGTCAAACGGTTCCAGGCTAGGTTATCAGGTTGACAGAGGAGGTGTTTAGTGGGTAGTCCAGTCGTCTTTTTGCGAACATGGGAGTCCCACACTCTGTGCGTAAATGGGCATTCACCTCCCTAACACAAAAAAGGGAAGATACTGAATGGAACTTCATTCCACCCGGATCACCACTATTCGGTGGTCTTTGGGAGACTGGTATGAAGTCCATCAAACACCAATTCAAGCGGATCGTCGGGACCCACATACCAGATGTACAGGAGATGCTGACTGATTTGCCAGATAGAAGCATGTCTCAACTCACGTCCGCTTTACTCCATTACGGACGACCCCGAAGATATGAATGCCTTAACCCCAGGACATTTCTTGATTGGGGAAAGCCTGTTGGCTGTTTCGTTACCATCCACTATGGAATGCCCGATTAATGGACTCGGACGGTGGCAGCTAGTTCAAAACATGCAAGAAAATACATGCATCATTTGCAACTGCGGCATAAGTGGCGGAATGTGAAGAAAAAAATCAAAATCAACGATCTAGTTTTATTATAGGACGAAAATTGACCGCCCACTCAATGGGCTCTGGGCTGAATCACAAACGTACATCTCGGAACTGATGGTCTAACACGTGCAGTTACGGCAAAATACGTGTGCAGTAGCACAAAACGCGCAGTTGCCAGTCGATACTTCAGCCGAACAGACGAAAGTTTCACTAAGTGAAGCCGTAGCTGCAATTAACTAGAAAAACCAGCATCCCTCACCGCGGGTGGAGTCTTCACATTACGCATTTTCTTATGCTTCACGTGAGGCGGGCGGAATGTTGGAGATTTATCTACTACTACTATTACCATTGCCTAGTCACAACAAGAAACCAGTTTTGAAACCAGTCAGTCCCACTACGACCCTACGACCTTCGTCTATCCCATAATCTAAATCGAAAACAAAGAAAATCTCGATTTGCTTCAGGTCAGTGGAAACCCTAATGAGAAATTAACATTCCCTACCTTCTGAATGAATAAACAAAAACTACAAAGGTCAGTTTATTTAAGGGTTGGTTTTTTCTTTTACCTAGAAAAATGGGTATTTAGTCAGAGGCAGCTAGCAGTGAAGTAGAAAATAAATTCATCCTTTTATATACCTACATATTACCTACGAAGCCCTTCTAATTAATATTTAAGGCTACTTCACTCAAAGCAGTGGATGCTGACGAATTTCTTTCCTCCGCCTCCATCTCATTTCATCTTATTAAAAATTACATACATATGAAGAAGAACGTTATGCAGTTTCTGAAAAAACCCTTTCAAATGGAAAGCCCCAGCAGCCACTCTTTATTAATAGTGATAAAGGTAAGGCTAGTTAGTGAAGTAAAAGGTCTATTTATTTTGCCAAATAGAATGTTTTACTGGCCGGATGTTTAAATACTTGGAAATATTTGCCCACTCGAGTGGGAATAGTAAGAAGGATTTTAGAAATCATGTAGTTAAAGAACATTTTTGAAATTCACTCGGACTACAGGCAAAACTGGTAATGAGTAGGAGTAAATATGAGTTTGCAAAGCTTAAATAGATTATTATTAGGAAATGAAAAGTGGTTTCCACCCTTCTAGAAAATTTTTTTTGAAACCATAGTGGATTATTAATTGCGTTATTGCACAGATACGTTTATTCAGTAATGTGATTTCAAGCGTAAATTCAACAAGAACATTTGTGTATACTAGCGGCTAATTTTATAGATTATACCTGCATGGACAATTCTAAAATTCATAAGGGAAGTATTCTTTTCTGGGTTATAAGTCTATTAAATGAACGAAGAAATTAAAAAAAAATTACATATGTCTAAGTCCTTTAGTCGCATTCACAAATCTCTCTCTCGCTTCACTAACTTCCTCATTTTCAGCAATATGTCTATATCTGGTTACATCCGTTCCATTTCAACCATTGATTTAACCATAATATACATACTTAAGGGGCATTAATTATTGACAATAGCATCAATCATGCAAATGTTGCAAACGAAAAACTCAACCGACCGACGGACTACCCACAGGCCACGTTATCCCAGGTTATAATTTGACGGTTTATTTTCAGTTCTTTAGGGAAAATATAACATGTGTCATAATGTTGTTGCAAGATATCGTCCTGTGTGGTGGGAAGTCCTGTAAGGGATGAACAGATAAAGATATGTACGCTTTTTCCAGTCTACCGCAAGTATGTACTGTGCATTGGATGTTGTAAGATATCATCTTTGAGTCATGGAATTCAAGAGAATCCTCGGGGCACGTCCTGTATTTTCCGGAGCATTACATTACCAACTACTGGTGCTTGTATAAAAGAATTTTGTTTTTATTTTTCAGTTGATACATGTCGGTGTTATGGTGAGAGTACATGCAGCATTTCCTCTTATACTGGTACGTAGTAAAAGGATGTTATGAAAGTATTTTTGAATCTAAATTAATGCAAGAATGACATTTTCATAAAACTGGACCATTAAACAGTTTTCAAAAAGAGAATACATCAATTTTAATTTTCTTGAACGGGCAACATGTTTCTTTTCATTTGTAACCACCTTTAACTTTACCCTTACTCATGTCTTTCACCAAAGAAACGATTATGCGAAATAGGTTTTCTTCTTCTTACGTTTGCCACTACTTCTTTATTCACATCTTCGTGTAAAATGACATGAACACGTCAACTACCTGTTTACTTGTCGCTTGAATAAAATAAAACCAAATGTCATAAGACTCTCTGAGTAGACATTTTCTCAAGACACAAAGTGTAAATATTTAATTGTAATTCTAAAATATTTATGCATTGCCTTAGTATGTGGTTTTATTTCCACATATCTCCTCTGAAGGTTTCTTTTATCTCAGAATAACTGATGTAACTGTTAAGGCTAGGATACTTGAAAATTTGATTTAAAGAAAGAGTAACACCAACAACAACTGGACTTTATTGTTCATCTTATTTTGAGAGAAGCGCACTTGTTCCTGAAACAAAATTTTGACGATAGTGGGGAGTTGTTTTTAAAATGAAGGATTAGACAAATTAAAAATGTACTTTTACTAAAAAAAATTCATTACCGTCGTGTTCAGGTTTACAAACTGCAGTGTCATATTTAAATTATTTTTATGCTGCATTTGCATTCGGTGGTGTTTCCAGATACTTGTTAAACTTCATTTCAGGTTCAGCGATTCTGCAATCTCACGTACTGGGTGATGGTATTCTGCTGACTTAGTGTTTAGTACGGATTATTGTGGGAATGCTCATTAATTGACATAGGCATGTAGTCGTAGTACTTTATTGAGACTATTCTTTTCACATATGCTACTTAACCTACTTTTAATGTTACAATTCATTTGACAATGACACTTTTGTCAAATGTCCTTAATTTCTTTATACATACGACCTGAGTCTATACTTTACAGTTTTTGAAATGCTAATGTTAATTTTTCTTTTCCGTTTGCTCTTACGGTTATTGTCTTTTAGTTGGTTATTTACAGATTAAAACCCAAACTAAACTAACCTAACTTATTCTATTCTTAGCCTTATTACATTGTAACTCTTCTTTGTAGTTTTGGTTGGTCGTGTGTTCTCTTCAAGCGTTACATTCAAAATCGCGTTTCAGAAGAGGCACAGTTTCTACCGACCGGATCTTCAGGATTTATGGAAGTTATTTTTCATTTATTTAATCGGTTTCTTAATTATTGTTTACTAGAAATTCAAGTTGCTTTAGCCCCTGTAGTATTGGGGGGCGGTATATAATAGAAAATGGGTTTAGGAGGTTTGGTTGGGGTTTCGTGTTAATCTGGAAGTCTTGGAGAATTCTTATGGGAGAGAGATAATATGGGTTTTCAGAGGTGGGGCTACTATTGAAGATGTCCCGGATTAGATTTGATTCATGTATCTGCCATTTAGTTATTCGCTTTTTGCTTGTTTCAAGCATCTATTGCAGGATGGGGGTAACTTTAGTTTCACGGTAAAGAACGCTGTTTTTATAGTATTTTTTCGGAGTATCCTCTTCTCAAATATTTGCAATTCTTTGGCTACTGTTGGTGAAATTGTCAGCCAGGCTGGGAAGGAAAATGTGATGATGGGGCGAATTATGGTTTTATACACATTTGGGTAGATGGATTTGGAGGATAGAAGGGGTAAAATTAATACAGCAGCTCTTTTGGCCTTGTTTATTGTTTTTCTTGCATGTTGGTTTATTTTGAACCTGTTGTTGAGGCTCACTCCCAAATACCTAATGTTATCTTTTGGATTCACCGTGTCCCTTTGGATAGCCGCCCTTATCAGTTTGCTTTACTGAGCAGCTAGTTTGCGCCCTTTAGCACTCGCGTTACGGACGCATATTATTTCCAATTTATCAGCGTTGATTTGGAGCCCCCAATTCTTTAAATAGCGCGCTATAATGTCAACTTCACTTGGCGGAAATAGGAAGAGTGTGACTGGCTAGAATTAGAATATCATCCGCGTTGGGTTACTGCAGATGTTTTAGATTCTGTTTGTAGCGGCGGTATGTGGGATGTCGTGTAAGAAGAAGTTGAAAAGGCTTGGGCCCAATATGGATCCTTGTGAGACTCCAGACAGGATAGGTGTAGGTGTAGTTCGGTGGGATATTTCAGTTGTTAAATATCTATTTTGTAGGAAGCTGTCAAGAATACGTGTGAGGGCCAGGGGACAGTTGGAATACATGAGTTTGAATTTTAGCCCATCAGTCCAAACGGAGTCAAATGCCTTTTGTAACTCTAGCGCGCATGCAACTGTGCATTGTTTTTTGCGCAAGTTTTTTACGACGGCGTCATGCACATACATAATGGCATGTTCTGTGGATTTTTCGGATTGAAATCCGAACTGAAACTCCGGAATTAGCTTCATTGAAAATGCTCTAAAGCTTCGTAGTATGATTCTTTCCAGAATCTTACCAATATTGGAAAGTAAAGAGATTGGCCTGAAGTTTTTTACGTCTCCGTTCCAGTTTGGTTTAGGGATAACGATAAGGTTACCTCGTTTCCATCTTCCGGGAAATTAACGATTGTTGATGCAATTGTTGAAGGTGATTGTTAAGCTTTAGGCGACAATTGCGCTGGATTTCCTTAGTACTTTATTGGAGGAGGTTTTATCATTGAGACCAGCTAGTATATCTTCTCCTTCTGAGTCGTAGGTGAAAAATTCCCCGAATGTTTCATGTTGGGGAGGCACTGCCTTGTTGGTGTCAGAAATTATTATAAGGTATGACCCTTGGTGACCGATGTTTCTAGTCAGGGGACATCTGCGTTGACGATGGCACATGCTAGAAATGCGCTCGACGGGAACCATTGATATATTCTTTGGCCGTGTGTCGTGTGAAATCACCCCAATGCTCATGTCTCGCGTTGAGGTCTCCACTGAGTAGGATAGAGTCGTGATTAGCATTTATTGTTAGTATTCTATTAAGGGTCGGTTCTATTGAAGGTCACAGGTTTCCTGGTATGTGAATAGATCCAATAAGGCATTTCCCATGATTACCATTGTGTCTTCGCACGTTTGAAGTTACTAGTGTGCAGGATATGTCAGGATGGTTAAAATTTATTTGGTCGACTGATAGGTGGTCTCAATGTAGAATGGCTGTCCCTCTGCCTGCGTCGCTTTTATGTACTTGGTAGTTTTCTACTTGGACCTTTTTTTTGTTTTTTGTGGTAGGAAGTTGAATGCCCATTTACGCACAGATCGTGAGAGTCTCATGTTCGCAAAAAGGCGACCGAACTTCCCACTAAACACCTCCCCTGTTAACCTGAGAACCTAGTCTCGAACCGTTTGACACATTAATTCGGGCCAGTTCTCGTTTTGTTACACCGTGAGGCGCCTTTATCCTGGGGGATTGCTCTTCGAGCAGGAAGGGAGAGGGGAAGAGGAAGTGCCAACTAAGCGATCCTCAGCCCCAACACCCCTGGCTGCTGTGAGTCCCTTTTATCTTTTAGGACTACACGAACATAATGTGCCACCTGGTTCCATTTGTCAACGGATTCGAGCATCACCGCGACAATATTATCCGGGGTGAGCTCTCTTGTCTTCATCACTGGCTGCCCCATTTTATGCTCGCAAAAAATGTGTGGCAGGCATTAATTTACCAATCTTGTGCAGGTAAGACTGAAAACACTCATACCCGCTCAAAAGCTGGATCAGGTAGAAGTCAGTCTCACCATGCCTTCGATTTAGCCACGATCTCACATCCGGAATGAGGCGCGCAGTCCACCTTCCCTCCGTGCAATTCACCCAAGACAGCTGCCAATCGTTGAGTGAGCGCTGTCTCTCTTCACGGACAACCGTCTTCCTCGCATCCTCGCACAGGGCTAAGCTGGACCATTGTGCAGAATTTTTTACGTGCAACGTTGTACTTGTCGGTTGGGAGACGCCCTGGTTTGGCCACCACGGGAGCTCCTGGCGTTGTTGAAATGTGGCGTTTGGTCGTGTACCATTGGTGCTCTTCTATTGAGTTACGTGATGTTTGGAAACTCCGGAAGAAGCTGGTGGTACACTGAGTCTCCGGAAATCACCATCAGGCTACGTGCGCTGCCTTAAACAAACCGTTCGCGGGACGTGAGTTTTGTCACCTTGTCAATGAGGTCCAAAATTTGTTGAAAAATTGGCTTTGATCATCGGTTAGGGCACATTAACAAGCACGAAATTCCATGCAAAATTGCGCCGTAGTCCAAGGTTGAGCTTGAGTACTGAGAATCCATATGTGGCAATGGGTGTTCCGTTTGCGGCCGCCAGTTGAGTGGACCGCGCATGAACAAACGTGGAATCATGCACAAATCAGCTTCAGCATTGACAAGGAACATTTTCTTTGAGCTTCAATCGAGGAAGAGTAAATGGCAAGAGTTTTGGCAGCTATCGCTGGCCCCCATCAGCAACTGCCGTTCACGTTTTCAAGAATGAGTACGGTTCTTTGCAGTTTTTGGCGTTAGCATCGAAACATTCGTTATAAATCTGTTTTCACCACTACTACCCGATTTTGCTCCTTAACTATGAAATACGTGTTACCTTGAATTCAGAGAAGGGAGGCCCCTTATGGTATGTTTTCTTTTAAAAACGTTATAATTATTAAAACATAGTAGAGTACTACAACTGAATCTACAAATATTACGGCAATTATTTAACTAATGCTAACAGGCCCCTCCAACGTAGGCGGGTGGATGTCGGGGTCGGCTGCTGGAATGGGCTAGCTTTGTCTGTGGTTGTAACCTGTGCTTATGGCTGGGGTGCGTGGCATAACAAGCGATGTTGTGCACGCTTCATTTGCTGAGGCCGGCGGTATTCGCGCTGTAGGGCGGTGACCTGGTCCTCGAAAAGAGCCTACTATTCGGGAGTGACGCCGATCAGGGCCAAGCGGAGAAATTCTGCTACTCGTTGGTCAAGCTTGGTTCGAAGGCCACCCCTGTGACGTTTGCGCAGTGCCGCGAGAGGAGGGACTGAGGGACGTGCTCATGCTGGGTTCCGCCTGGTGGCGTGCTAGAGCCGAGGTGCTGAAAGTGGGATGTTACGGAGCATTACTTTCAGCGTAGGCTTGGAGGGGGGTTCCTTCACCTCCACGCGTTTGCCAGGACCTGTGTTGGGTTGAATCGCCTACCGTGCCTCTGAGTGCTCTTAGGGGGTCTGGCTGGTCGTAGAAGCCTGCAAATAAATGAAGGGATTGGAGGAGATTAGAGTTCTGAAACCTAGAGTGGAACGTATGCTCAAGGCTTCTTACCATCGGCGGGTCTGTTAAGAGCTGAAGCGCCGTTTTGGTGAGAGTCATTGAGTCTTCTTGGAGGGCTGGGATAGCCTTGGTTCCTCTTAGGAAGGACCATTGTATACATGCGTTGGAGGGTTTTTGGAAGCCCGGGTTCCACTTTAACAGAACTTGGGTGATCTTGTAGCACTAAAAGGCGTGAATGCAGCCTGAATTCCACTTGCGTTGACGAGATTTTCATTACTCAACTTTGGAAGGCACGTAGGTAGCCTAAGTTCAACTTAAGCCGAGGAGTAGACAGTTCTAGAAGGCCTGTTACACCTGTTCCACCTTAGATGAGTCTAGTGTAGTGCGTGTCTTCTAGCGCTTCATTCATTTTTAAAGGCAATAATTGCCGACTAGGCATCTTCTGCCACATTCATTGCCTGGTACGGTAAGTGAGACAATTAATTAGTATAGTCGTAATTAGCATACGACAAAAAGTCAACAAAGATGATTGAATTACACTGGTCCAAGTAATTGTCCAAGCAAAAGAAAAAACGCTATTCATTGCTCATTTCCATCCTCGGTGGAAAAATGCTATCCACCCCTTTTTATATAGTCGCCTTGGCTATGTTGACGGTTGCGAGGAAGGTAAATATTTATGTTTTGTAAAGTATCACATGACTTTCATTGATGGGGACTCCCTGATGTCGTCACGATTTCTTTTGGTTGGAGATAATGTTTACTTAGCGTTGTAGTTGTTCTAGTTTGAACTTAAATAAATACATGCTACTTCTTTAATGTGCTAACAATTAAGCTGCTGGTTATGTTATCTATTATGCTAATTATTATGATGGTTACGCTATTTATTAGTAAGTATCTCCGATAGGTGGTGGTTATTATGATACGTTAATTATTATATTTCCTGATTGATTGCGCTACTTGTTTGTAGGTTTCTTAGATGTATAAATACAATTGTTTTAGTGGTTGTGCTAGCTATTACGTTACGTTAATTATTATGTTTATTTATTGGTTACGCTACTGGTTTGTAAGTTTCTTAAATGTGTAAATACTATGTTTTCGTTGGTTATGCTAACTATAAGGCTACGTTAATTATTACTTAATGCATTAATTATTACTTAATGCATTAACATTGCTCGCTTTTTCATGATTCGGAGTTCAAGCGGCTGTTAGGGTGCGAGCGGCTGTGAGGGTTCGAGCATGGGCGGCTTCGACTACCTGAACAATGTGAAACTTGTAAGGCGTTAATCTCCTGCTTAATGTTCTCCCTCATCTCCTTAAGAATTCGCGCCATTTTTAAACCGAGTGCGGTTTCAAACGAGGTTGCGTCTTCTGAGATTTCATGGATTTGCGCGTTGCTCCTCCTCCTATCATGATAAACCCGAAAGGCAATTTTGATAGCTTTAGAGACTACGTAACAATGGAACTGAAAAGACTAAAATCGGAGTATATCACAGGGCTATTGACAAGCGACATTCGAAAAGCAGTAGCTCATTCTACAGGTTTTGATGAAAGACAGTACTGGTCGAAATCTAAGCCATCCCTCTTACTGTCATCTTCAAGTTCAAATACTTCATCATCCCATATTCTTATTTTACCAAGTCATGAGCCTCACACTGAGGCAATTCAAGATTTTTAATATTCTTTCACTTCAATAAATTAATTAAAATCACAATTTTACTGATAATGATTAGATTGGTACTTTTTCTTATGCTTAACTACTTTCTAACTTTACTTTTCATAAGTTGCCATACACGAGGTACATTACTATACAAGTCGAGTGGAGCAGTTGCCAATGCGGATAACATCGACATTCTGTCACGGTCATTAACAACCGCCAAAGAACTCTTCCTAAAATTCGACAGGGAAGCAAAACTAGTAGGGCTACAAATCAATGAAAATAAAACAAAGATCATGACGCTGTCGAGGAAAAATACCTCAAATTCATAAAATATACTACTTGCCGAATACAGTATCGAGAATGTGAGCGAATTGTATATTAAGATGCCTAAATAACGAGAACCACTAATGAAAGAGATGAAATACGCCGAACAATACAGCTTGCAAATAAAATATTTTACTCAATTTGGACGATCTTGAAGACTAGCTGCATACACAAGCTCCAAGTACACAAATCTGTGGTAAGACCTGTCTTATGCTATGGGTGTGAAACATGGACCCTAACTCAAGCATCCGCAAATATACTGAACGCCTCTGAGCGACGGGTCCTGAGGCGAATAATCGGAGCGAAGCTACACGGGGACCAATGGCGAATATGATACAACCATGAGCTATACGAAGTTTTTGACAAGCCAGAGGTCTCAAAGGCCATATGAAACGTATGGGGGAACAACTGATACCCAAGAAGGTATTTGCTGGGAGAATTGAAGGGTGGAGACCAATGGGGAAACGTGGGGAACCCAGGACTGACTCGGTCGACGAAAATAGTCCATCGCTGCTTGGATTTCAAAATTGGAGGACGCGGTCAATGGAACGAGACAGTAGGAGACGCTATTTGCAGGAAGCGGCAACTCCAGAGGAGCTGTAGTGCTACGAAGAAGAATTTGCATTTTAATTAGATTGGTAAGAAAGTTCTTTTTGATTTTTTAATGATTATTTCACTCAAAACGTTGTTTATCACACATTTCTTTCAATAATCTTCCTTTATATGATCGATAACAGCTCGACATTTTTCGGGAACTATTCTTCCAATGACATATGTAAGGTGGAATGCAGAAAATGTATTGCCAACGACAGTACGAGTCTTTTGAAAATAAAGGCAAATGTGTTTTTTATATTTATTTATAAATATATATAATAGCCTAAATTGGTACTTAGGTATTTTATGCTTGCCTGAACCCAAAAAATTTGAGGTATTACTAATCGCTCTTGAACAGAAATTGCAACACGTAGTTTTGTATCTCAGACAACCTGGTGTTTTAATAAATTTAAAGGCTGTTGATATTGTCGTGCAGACATTCGACTGAAATTTCTAAATTACTGTGCATCCTTCAATAGTTACGCATTTACGAGTCTCGGGCCAGCTCCTAATTAATTTCGTCGATCCACTCATTTTCTTATCCAACCTTCTTCCTTTTCACTTTCCATTTTTGAGCAATTTTATGCACAGTTAAGAAAGCTACGATCTGACCAGGATCCATATTATTTTGCAAAAATTAAATTTTCAAACACAAAAACAGGTGACCGTGAGCAAGTTGCCCGCGGAAAAAGTGATCTTTGGTAGCCCAAAACTGCCCAAATCGAGTTTAAGTCAAAAAAATTTAAAGTGAGTATCTTCAGGTGTCTTTATTTCCCATCAAGTTACTGTCAGCGATTATTTCAGATTATAAAAGATTCCAAACCTCTTCAATATCGTCAAGGATTTCACTTAAGAAAATGTCTCGTCAATTAGTGCTTAAAAGAAGCCCATACTGTATTTCAATTTTACTTTACAACATCTAAAGGTACACCAGGAGATAGTATCGAATTTTTTTTGAATATATGCAAATGCTCTGGAAGTCGTCTAAAGCTTTTAGAAATTATATACACAAGTTTCTTAAATTTGATTCATCAATTTCGTTTATATTACTTAGTTCACTTTGACACTGCTCTTCCAGATTTAAAAAGTTTATATGAAGAAAACAATTTTCACCGTTTAAAATTACTTGGACCTTATAAATATCAGCTTTGATTTCTTCAATTACACTTTCTTTCAAAATTTTAATGGCGAGAAAAATTATGAAACTTACAACTTCATCAAATGCTTAGGCCATGCCATCTTTATCTTTTTGAAAAATGAATAAAAGCAAAGCCTTGTTGCTTTTGTTATTGTACTCTCCACGTAGCACTTATCATCTAAAGTACTAAAGAATAATTGCAGTTCTGAGTACTGCTCTAAAATAATTTGAACACACTTATATCTTGCATGCCACCGTGTACCAGATAATTGATGATTGGAATTTGCGTTTAGATTAATTATATTGAATATGCGTGAATACTTTGCTCTTCTTAGTGAACTATTATTAAACCCATTATATGTCTCACGCAATAAAAAATCAATTTCATCACTAAGGACCTCGGCCGACTTTGATGCAGCCAAATGTAAGCTGTGACAAATATATTTCGTCAAAACTAAGTTTGGACCTTTTTCTTTGAATTTGGAGTACAATGAATTCCGTATATCACATAGATTGCTTGCAACAATCAGTTCCTAAACCAAGCAAATTTTCAATTTTTAAGTTGCAAGAATTTAAAAAAGCGAATAGGTATTTCTAAAAAACTGATGCAGTAACCGAAACTATTTCCACAATGCCCAAAAAAGTAGTGATTATTTTATTGCGCTGTTTTGTGTAATACAATGTTTTTTTGGTGGCGCCATCTGTGAATGAGATAGTGTGTTGTAAAGTTACATCCTTTCCTGACTTCCAGTGAAAGTTTGGTGACATTCGGTTCAGTAGAAGCGTAGTTATTGCGTCTAAAGTGACAGTATGTTTGTGTCATCGGTACAAAAATGAGTTTCAAACAGAGAGCTAATATCAAATTTTGTTTTAAAATCGGTAAAACGTTTACCGAAGCATTTTAATTGATAAAAAAAAGTTGATGGCGACGATTGACTATCTCATGCTAGATTTCATGAGTGGTTTACACGTTTCAGAGATGGTCATGAGGACATAAATGACGATGAGCATACGGACCGCCAAAGATCAGTGATCACTGAAAATTTCATCGAAATTGCGCGTGAATTTATCAAAAATGAGCCAAAATCATCATTGAAATTCACGGAAATGGAGTATAATATCTCCAAAACATCGATTTATTGCTTTTTAACCGATCGTTTGGGCTTACGAAAGGTATGTGCACGTTTTGTTCCTCACAAGTTAACTGATGACCAAAAATTGCTCAGTATCCAACATTCGAAAGACATCATTAAAGAGGCGAGAAAAGACGAGAACTTCCTTTACAGCATTGTAAATGGTGATGAAACGTAGTGCTTCTAATATGAATCTGAAACCAAGCGTCAAAGTGCCGAATGTAAGGCCCCAGACGAGCCACCACCCAAAAAATCACGTTTGGAGAAGTCAAAAATCAAGTCGATGCTCATTTGTTTTTATAATTCCAAGGGAATAGTCCACAAGGAGTTCGTGCCAATGGCCCAAACCGTCAATGCAATTTTCTATCTTGGCGTTTTGAAGCGTTTGTTGCTTCGCATTCTTCGGATTCGGCTTGAATCCCGCGAAGGGCAAAGCTGGCGCTTTTTGCATGATAGTGCACCATCTCATCGATCCACTCTTGTGACTAATTTTTTGACTAGAAATCGCATTTTAGGTATCAATCGCTCACCGTATTCGCCTGATATGGCTCTCTGTAACTTCTACCTATTCAGGAAATTGCATTCGGCCATGAAAGGAAAACGCTTTGCGTCCATAGAGAAGGCTTGTACCGACATCTTGAAGGACATTCCGGTGAATGACCTGAGCTTTTGGATCACGCAAAACAGTGCGTCGAGGCCAGAGGAGATTTTTTTGAATATATAAACTCGAATTTCTCAGAACAAAGTTCCTGTCGTTTCTTTTTTAGCGAAATCTCGTTTATTTTGGAACGCACCTTTTACTTCACGCATAAACTCAAATATTTACAAGTAAATACATCTGTAGATTTATCTACTTATAAAGAGTACCAACTTGTGCTCAGACCTTATATTAAATTGTCAACGCATGAAGCTGCTATCACCTAACGTATAACTGCACTGCACTAAGTGCGATGTAGATGTATCTTACTTGAAGAAGACAGTGGAGCTTGCCCATCATGCATATATTCATTGATGATTTCGCTTATGTGATCCACTGGATTGATTGAAAAATGCTGACCACTATGTGATGCCAACTTTATCTTCAATTTGAATTAGATAGAATCACTATCTACGAGAACACCCCGAAACTATTGGACTCACCAAACTGAGTCAAACATACCGATTTTGCCATTAAAATGTTGCCAAATTTAAGCTGGTGCTTTTTTGTTTCGGCATTATTCTTTATATCTGCCTTATGAGCTCTAATGCAACACTTGCATACTAAGCAAAATGCTTTGAGTTAGCCAACCTATAATGCACAATTAATGGGCCGAATTATTGCTTGCAAGTAAATTAACAAAGAAAAGTCTTACCCTTAAACAAAGCATCCGCTTCTTTACGTTTTTACCCCATTGGTCCTTTGTCGCACTTTAAATCGTGTAGATACGTTTAAATTTGAGCATTTGACAACTGGAGCGTTTGAAACTTGAGCCGAAAATGTGCGATACAGCACAACAAACAATATTAATAAGTTTACTTTTATCTGGAAGAGCTTGGCGATGCGAGTTGCCAAATTGCAGCACATTACCTAAAATTCATTTTATTTGTGGCTAATAATTTTGTGATAATTGTGATTATTTGTGGCTAATAATTTTGTGATAATTGTGATGACGAATAGTGTGAGTAAATATTCTCATAGATAATTTTAGTAGCCAAAAGGGCCGTTAACCCGCCAAATGAAAAAAAACACCCGCTAAATACAAAACAACACAGCCCAAAAGGCGGAAAAAGCCTCAGTCTGACAACCGTGGAAGTCAAAGTCAAAGTCAAAAGCGCTTTATTTAATACCAATCGTTATAAATTTTTAAAAGAACATAAAGCAAATTCCAAACAATAAAACTATAAAAAACTTAATGGCCCGAATGGCTCTCTAAATTTATACGTTATCAGTTAAACACATTTATTGAAAAAAATACACTTGTAAATTTAAATTAAGATATTTTTTGATTCAATTGGAAAAAGGAGAAAAAACCAACCAGCATTATTCAAAAATTACTTATACTACTAACACAACAATGAACATATATCCTAAACCTAATATGTTACACCCTAATTCTAAATAAGTTCAATCAAAAAAAAAATCGTTACCTTATATTAAAACCTATACCTAATTAATAATACAAATAAACAACAATACTAGATGTAGCAATAATGAGATGAATATTAAAACTAAGTAACGAGAAAAAGTACAAAAACAGAAAATAAACACGAATAATTTAGACATTGTCATTTAGCCACCAATACCTAGATAGTTCCATCTCAGCTCGACCAGCCTCAACGAATCTAGCAAATGAGTATCTCCATTGGGATTGTTGGTCTCGTGAACTCAGGTTCGGAGCATATTTTATCTTCTTATCGGTGGCCCGTCGATATATGTGATATATGATTGGGACGTCGTCAGAATCAAAAACATATCGATTGATGTCCAAATACACGAATGCTTCTGGAGGAACGAAGCCAGTAGTGAGGCAAGTCACAATATACCCGTCTGTAGGGTGGAACGGCTGTGAAATCCATGGGATTTCACTCACAGTTACAAATCTTGCGATATGATTCCAAAGAAGTTTCAATATGAAGATATCGATTCTTGTCACTTGAGCGGTTTGATAAATTTTTCTATTCGATATATAGTGTTCCAATCCGTCTCAGGCTTTCTGTACAAACCAGTACATGCACGAAGACATTTCCTTTCGAAAACTCTTAATCTTTCCATAGTACTAGCACTCTAGTTGTACCAGATCTGGCATCCGTATGTCAAAACTGGTCTAACCAGGGTCTTGTAACAAATAACTTTGACTTTTTGATCTATGTATCTGGAATGAAAGAGTCGCCGAAGGGCCATGACTACTTTTAGTGCTTTACTGAGCATGATTTTGACATGTTCAGTATAGCACAGATACTGATCGAGATGAACACCAAGGTATCGAACACAGGATTTATGTGGAACCCGTTCTGAACTACCCTCACCAGCCATAATGTGGAAATCCTTCCAATTACGTTTCAGGTGTTGACTGGCCCCCTGCAGCGTTGTCCGAAACAAAATTGTTTCGCACTTCTGCGCATTGATTTTCATTCGCCAATTGTCGGTGTAGAGCTGCACATCATTAAAATTTTTTGAAAATTGCTCTGAACTATTGTAGCTTTTCGGTCTGCCGTATCGATGATCAGATCATCAGCAAACGCTACCAATGATCACGTTGGCGAGACATTAAAATCAAAGCTGTTCAATAGCTTGCGAATGAATATTGAGAAAAGCAGGGGCGCAGTAACTGTTCCCTGCTGTAGACCATTCAAGACCTTGTATTCGCGCATTGTTGTCAGATTTCCATCAGTTAAAATAAATGATTTCCCGTATAACATATTACACAGCATGGCGACAAGGTGTCTGGGGAACCTGTCCTGAAGAAGTCTGAAAACTAGTCCATCTAACCACACCGTATCGAAGGCTTTCTCCATATCAATGAGACATGCTCCAACACATTCTTTGTTGTTTAGTTTCCAACAGATGTCTGAGGTTACTTTCGTTATTGCATGTATGGTCGAATGCCTGGCACGAAAACCAAATTGGCAATTCGGCATCAACTCATATTTCTCAATGTGGGCGTTTAATACTCTGTTGAGTATCACTTCAAACACCTTGCTGATGTTAGGCAGCAAGCTGATTAGGCGATAGCTTTTCGGGCATGAAAATTCTTTTCCTTTCTTCAAGATCGGAAATACCTTAGCCTTTTTCCACTCATTTGGGAAATATGAATTGCTCAACATGTTGTTGAACAATATGCAATAATTCCTAATAGCAACCTCAGGCAAATGTCGGAGAATTATATTTGAAATACCGTCAGTACCACATGATTTTTTGTTGTTTATTCTGCGAAATATGAAACACAAGTCTTCATAGCTGACAAAATAATCAATAAGATTCAAGCTGGGTATGAGGTCAGATGTTAATGTTTCATCGAAATGAAGAATTGATTGGCCGTTCAGGCTTGATTTGAAGTCGGAAACTTTTGCTTCAACGACCTCCGAAAATATTTCATTCCTTCTCTCTGGGTTTGGCAGATAAACCAATTCAAAATGTGTTCCAATCAGTGCAAGTTTCTGCGATCTATCACATATAATCCTGTTTCCATTTCTATCCGGAGTCGTACTATCACTTTCGATACCAGCTCTATCGAGAAGATTTATCTCATCACTAGCGACTTCAAGATTCGATACCTTCACTCGAGACTTCCTGCGGAATAAGCTATTCGCTTTCACGAAAACGCCATCTGAGCCCTGTGGGCTAATACCCCTCAGTTTTTCCGCCCATTGATTGCTGACCTCACTCCTAAAGTATGAACGGACTAAGTTCCGGACATTCTTCAGGTGTAATTTCAACAAAGCCAACGAGGGATGGTTGTAGTCCAAAAATTGTCGATAAATATTGTTGACGTGAGTGAGAAGAAGGCTTTTTAATATTTTCAACCTTGCGATGGTTGGTGTTTCATATCCTTCCATATTGTTTTGATGTTTAATCTTGGGAACAACTTTCTCAATCGTTTCCAACGTCAGCTTCTCTAACTTCGACAAATAGAGATCTATTTCATCGTCAGTTAGATTTCTGTTATTAGGAACCATTGAGAAAGCATTGCCATCATCAGAAGAGGGACATTGCTTCTGGTACTCCCGATTAAACTTCTTTTGAAACTTTCCCCAGTCTGTTATTTTGAAATTCAACCGATGGTTTTCATGTTGAACTGGAATGAGGAAGAAATCATCTCTTTGATGATTGATTTCCATTACGATTGCGTTATGATCGCTATCGTAAGGAAGCACCTGCAGTTTCCGTTGAGGACTATTAAAGCTGAATTCAAGTCTTGCGTTAGCAATGCAGAGGTCCAAATATGAATTTGTCCTAGGGTATGTTGGGAACTCCGACCCAAATAGGTTGCACCTGTATTCAATTTGGTTCTCTGTTATCCATGATTTCAGGAATACACCTCTTGGATTATTGGTGGCGTTTAGCCATGATGTATGTTTGGCATTCAGGTCACCGGCAAAAATATAATAACTATGCAGCCTGTTCAATTCGAGTATTTCAAACAAGGAATTGAGTTCCTCCTTGAACTTGAGAACATTTTGACCAGTTGTATAGGCAGAGATAACGAAGAGGTTATCCCCACCTGGCAGTGAAATTTTGATGACGGACACTTCAAGAAATTCAAAGTTTTTGAATTCGAATTTTTCAGTATTTTGGAAACAATAGGGTCTTCTTACCAATATCCCGGTGCCACCTCCCCCATCACCTATTACCGTATCGTTTCTTACGAATGCAAAATCTTTGAATTCCATGGAATGCCATGAATTGAGGTGGGTTTCAGTGAGAAGTACGATGTCAGGCTTTTGCTTAACAACAAATTCAAGGGGATAATCACGTCGATGTATAGCAACGATAGAGTTGACGTTGATCGATATAAGGCGAAGCCTATCCATGGGAATATGACTGGATGACAAGTTATTATTAGGCATTTGAAAGACCTAAACGCTGAAAAGCAAAGTTAATTTTTGAATCTTGTTTGTCGATTCCCTCCGATAAAGAATTAAGTTGCTGGTAAATTTTAAAGCAGCTCATTACTGTCACTTACATTATTTACATTATTTCCAGCGTTTTCTGCTGGTCCTCTAGCGGAGAGTGCAAATGATACTCCGGGCTTGACGAAGTTGGAAGGTATGATATTACGGTGTACTTGTGTTTGCTTTGGAGCAAATTTAACTTTTGCATCTTGATATCGGGAGCATCCTCGATATGATGCTGGGTGACCAAAAACACCACAGTTAACGCAGTATAATTTTTCTTTAGGCTCCGTCTGAGCCAATTTGCACTCACCGGGAGCATGAACATCTTTGCATTTAACGCAACGATAGTGCATGGCACAATTGGCAGCCGAATGTCCAAATCTTTGACACCGGTAACACTGGTTGACTTCTCTTTTCTGGAGGCGTTCCCACCCCACCACTCTGAAATTCAAATATCTTATTTGTTGAAGGGCACTTGGACTGCTCTTATTTGCAATTTGTACCAGGTAAAGTGGTAAATTCTTCCTTTCTATGGTCGACCTTCTTGTCGCAAAAGCTTTGACTGAAACAAAATCAATATCTGGTGCAGCCTCCTTGAGCACCTGAAGAAGATCGACCGTATCTTCTCCGCTGTCCAAACCCTTCACCAAGAAGGTCTGATTTTTTTCACTTTTTGGGGTATAGGTGAAGTGTGGAACCTCCCCAGAAATCAGCGCATCTTTGGCTGACTTGAAATCAACCAGTGATTTCGTCCTTATAGTTAATTTTTCGGCATTAACTCTTTTGTTTTCGAAATTGGCCAATTTATTTTCGGCTGCCAATAGCCGAACCATATCTTTCCCGGTTTGTCCGAACACGTTGATTGGCGGAACTTTTTCTGTCTTGTTGGAAGCTTTTTCAGAGGAACCAGCAGAACTGCGGGCTGGTTTTTTCTCCTTATTTTTGTTCTTTAAATATTGAATAAAGTCAACGTCATTATCTTGATTAAAATTACTTCCGATGTTTTCTTCGATTTCCATATCTTCGGCTAATCCCTCCAGCGCTATAATTTTGGCTCTCGTTGGTGCCACCAGCACTTAGAACTTCCTCTGGATTTACTTGCTTTGCACTTTTCTTCGGCTTTGTTACCTGTTGCCATTGATTTTGTGGCTGCGTCTTTTGAGGCTTCATCCCTTTCTTGTAGAGATCCTTGAGAGACTGTATCTCTTGTCTCAGTTCATCATTTTCTTTCTGCAATTTGGCCATTTGTTGATTGTCCGCTATTATTTGCAGCTTGCACCCTCCATCTACGGAGTTTTCTTCGTTATGTTTTCTTTTGGTGATTGTCGCCAGTTTCGTATTCGTCGTTTCCCCAGGTTGCCCCAACGGTGGGAAGCCGTCGGGCTCCTCCATACCAGCGGCGAAGTTTTCTTTGGTAATTTGTTTTTCGTTACCAATCCAAGTAAAAATATTCGATAGAAATTTCCTGAGTCGATTACTTCGACAATATAAGATTTTTTCCGATAAAAATTAACTTCGGACTAACGTTGTTAAAAAATTAATTTTAATTTTTGGAAACTTTTGACAGGAGCGATTTAAAAGACCTCTGACAACCGTGGTCCTGAGACTAAAATCTCAGCCGAGTCTCCGGCAGTTGTATTGATATCGCAGCTGTGTTGAACACCGACATCACCCTGAGATCAGTCTCGGGACTTTATCTGATGTAGACACTAAGCATTAGATAAAACCATCTAGCCTAGGTCGGTTACAAAACTCTTTATAGTTTTTGTTGTTGGTTAGGAAGGTTTTTGTTTTCAGCAGCATAGTGATCGACGAGATTGTACAATTGAACACCATTATAAATTTTTTGTTGGTATAAATTCAAAAAGAAAAGCCGAAGTTTACATCAATTCTTCAGCGGCATTTTGAACCAATACATTTCAATAAAATTTTGATTTGCAATAATAATTTTGGTTTAAAATTATAATTTTGCTTTATAATGTTAATTTGTAAAAATAAGCCCAAAGAAGATTAAAAATACAACTATGTTTAGTATAAAACCAGTGAAGTGCTCTCATTGTAAAAAATCAGCATTTCTTATCGCTTATCCAATGAGAATAAAATCTCCGCCTCCTTATTTATCTTATCCTTCTTTTCAATTTGAATTTACGTCAATCAGTTGGACTACATCATGCGCATACAACAGCTCCACCTCTTACCACGTGGTCGTTCATGTGCATGGCATGTGGATATTCCAGACTGGAAAGTTGTTTATGTTCGTAAATTCATTTCCATTCAAAACTGTCATGCGTAGTATTTATTTCACATGTATCACATGTTTTGAAAATGTCGTTAGCACTGGCAATACTACGTTGATGGAAAGGAAATTTATAAAACAACTGACTATGGCTTGCTACCTTGATTTCAAAATGCCAGATGTTTAAATTGAATTGCACTTAATACAGCGGGAATATATTATACTTAAATATGTTGAACTTGCGGAGGAAAAAATTGTTTCATGAATAGTCACAGTCCACCGTGGATAGCGTGCATTAAGTTTTGGGTGTTGGGTAGATTTTCTTCGCGAAATCACTAATGTTTTTGATTTTCTTTTTGTAAATTTAGTGGCGCCAACGAGAGACAAAACTATTTTGCAGCGCTGGAGGGATTAACCGAAGAAATCAAAGTTGAAGAAAACATCGAAGGTAATTCTATCTAGGTAATGACTTGAATTATATTCAGTATTTAAAAAATAAAAATAAGGAGAAGAAACCAGCCCACAGTTCTGCTGGTACCTCTTAAAAAACTATTGGCAGCCGAAAATAAACCAACCAATTTCGATATCAAAAGAGTTAACGCTGAAGACTTAAGAATCACAACGAAATCACTGGTTGATTTCAAGTCTGCCAAAGATGCGCTGAACTTTAAGGAGGTTTCACATTTTATCTATACCCCAAACAATGAAAAAAATCAGACGTTTTTGTTGAAGGGTTTAGATTACGGTTGATCTTTTTCAGATGCTCGAAAAAGCGGCACAAGAAATTGAATTTATTTTAATTGAAGCCTTTGCGACAAAAAGGTCGACCACAGGAAGGAAGAATTTACCACTTTACCTGTTGCAAATTGCAAATAAGAACAGTCCAAATGAATTTCAGAGTGGTGAGGTGGGAACGCCTCCAGAAAAGAGAAGTCAACCAGTCTTACCGATGTAAAAGATTTAGTCATGTGGCTGCCAATTGCGCCATGTACTATCGGTGCGTCAAATGCAAAGATGATCATGCTCCCGGTGAGTGCAAATTGGCTCAGACGGAGCCTAAAGAGCACTGCAATACACTGCGTTAACTGGGGTGTTCTTGGTCATGAAGTTTCATATTGAGGATGCTCCCGACATCAAGATGCAAAAGTAAAATTTGCTCCAAAGCAAACAGAAGTACAACGTAGTGTCACATTCCCATTGATAGGCTTTGCCTCATCTCGATCAATGTCAACTCCATTGTTATTCTACAACAACGTGACTATCCCTTGAATTTATTGTTAAGCAATAGCCTGCCATCATGCTTCTCACTGAAATACACCTTAATTCATGGCAATAGAAGATTTCACAATCAGAAGAAACGAGAGGATAAATGGTGATGGGGGAGGTGACATCGGGATATTGGTGTGAAGACTCTATTGTTTCCAAGGTATTGAAAAAGTCGAATTTAGGAACTTGAATTTCTTGAAGTGTCCGTTATCAAAATTTCACTGCCAGCCGGGGATAACCTCTTCGTTTTCTCTGCCTATACCACTGGTGGAAACGTTCTCAAGTTCAAGGAGGAACTCAATTTCTTGTTTGGAATACTCTTATTGAACAGGCTGCATAATTATTATATGTTTGTCTGTAACCTGAATGCCCGGTATACATCAGGGCTGAACGCCACCAATAATCCAAAAAGTACTTTGCAGAAACTTTGGATAACAGGCAACCAAATTGAATACAGGTGCAATCTATCTGGGTTGGAGTTCCCAACATACCATAGGACAAAGTCATATTTGAACGTCTGCATTGCTGACACAAGACTTGAATTCAGCTTTAGCAGTCCTAAATAAAAATTGCAGGCGCTTCCTTACAATGGTGACCATAACACAATCGTGATGGAAATCAATCAGCAAAGGAATTAAGTCTTCCTGATTCCAGTTCAATATGAAAATCAACAGTTGAATTTAGGAATAAAAAAAAAATTGGGGAAAGTTTTAAACGAAGTATCATCAAGATATCGGCAATATCCTCTTTATAATGATGGCTACTCTTATTTAATGGTTTTTAATCTATGTTTGTCAAAGTTAGAGAAGCTGACTTTAGAAACGATTGAGAAAGTTGTTCCCAAGATTAAAAATCGAAACAATATGGATGGATATGAAATACCAACTATTGCAATGTTAAAAGATTGAAAAGCTTTTTTTCCACACACGTCAACAATATTTACCGGCAATTTTGGGACTACAACTATCCTTCGTTTACTTTGATGAAAATATACCTGAAGAATGTCTGAAATTTAACCCGTCCATACTTTTGGAGTGAGGTCAGCTCACAGGACCCAGCTGGCGTTTTCACGAAAGTGAATAGCTTATTCCGTAAGAAGTCTCGAGTGAAGGTATCGAACCTTTGTGTCGCTGGTGGTGAGATAAATCTTCTCGGTAGGGCTAGTATCGAAATTGATAGTGCAACTCCTGATAGAAATAAAAACAGGATTATATGTAATGGATTGCAGAAACTTTTCCTGATTGGAACTCATTTTGAATTGATTCATCTGTCAAAACTTGATAGGGGGAATCAAATATTTTCAGAGGTTGTTGAAGTAAAGTTTCTGACTTCAAATTAAGTCTGAAAGGCGAATCAATTCTGCATTTCAATGAAACATTAACATCTGACCTTATACTCAGCTTGAATTTTACTGATTTCTATGTCAGCTATGAAGACTTGTGTTTCATATTTCGCAGGATAAACAACAAGAAATCATGTGATATTGACGGTATTCCAAATATAGTTCTCCGACATTTGCCTAAGGTTGCTATTGGGAATTATTGCATATTTGTAAACAACATGTTGAGCAATTTATATTTCCCAAATGAGTGGAAAAATACTAAGGTATTTTCAGTCTTGAGGAAAGGAAAAGTTTAAAGTTTTCGTCCAATCAACTTGGTGCCTCACATCAACAAGGTGTTTGAGGTGATACTAAACAAAGCGCTGAACGCCCACATTGAGAAATATGAGTTGATGCCGAATTGCCAATTTAGTTTTCATGCCAGGCCTTCGACCATGCAAGTGATAACGAAAGTAACCTGAGCCATCTAGTGGAAAATAAATAACAGAGAATGTATTGGAACGTGTCTCATTGATATGGAGAAAGCTTTCGAGACGATGCGTTAGACGAACTTATTTCTAAACTACTTCAGGATAGGTTCCCCAGACACCTTCTTCGCCATGATGTGGAATATGTTGTATGGGGAATCATTTGTTGTAACTGATCGAAATCTAATGACAATGCGCGAATTCAAGGTCTTGAATAGTCAACAGCAGCGGCTCTTCTCTTCTCAATATTCATTCGCAAGCTTTTGAACGGCTTTGATTTTAACGTCTCGCCAACGCGATCATTGGTAACGTTTGTGGATGATGATCTAATCATATATACGGCAGACCAAAAAGCTTCGATAGTTCAGAGTAATCTTCAAAAAAAATATTTAACGATGTACAGCTTGACACTGTCAATTGGTGAATGGATATCAATGCGCAGAAGTGCGAAACAATTTTGTTTCGGACAACTCTGCAGGGGGTAATTGGAAGGATTTCCACATTATGGCTGTTCAGGGTTGCTCAGAACGGGTTCCACATAAATCCTGTGTTCGATACCTCGAATGTCATCTCGATCAGTATCTGTACTATACTGAACATGTCAAAATCATGCTCAGTAAAGCACAAAAACTAGTCATGGCCCTTTGACGACTCTTTTATTCCATGGACATTGATCAAAAGGTCAAAGTTATCTGTTACAACACCCTGGTTAGACCAATATTGACATATGGTTGTCAGATCTGGTACAATTAGAGTGCTAGTACTATGGAAATATTAAGAGCTTTAGAAAGGAAATGTCTTCGTGCATGTACTGGTTTGTACAGAAAGCCTGAGATGATGGAAATCACTATATTTCGAATAGAAAAATTTATCAATAAAATGACGAGAGTCGATATCTTCATATTGAAACTTCTTTGAAATCATAATGCAAGATCTGTAACTGTGAGTGAAAACCCCTGAATTTCAAAGCCGTACAACCCTACAGAAAGGTATATAAAGACTTGCCGTCCTACTGGCTTTGTTCCTGCAGAAGCATTCATGTATTTGGACATGAGTCGAAATGTTTTTGATTCTGATGGCGTCCCAATTATATCTCATATATATAAATGGGCCACCGACAAAAAGATCTAATATCCTCTGAATTTGAGTTCACGAGACCTACGGTTCCAATGGAGATACTCATTTGGTAGATTCGTTGAAGTGGATCGAGCTGAGACAGAGCAATCTAGATATTGGTTGCTGAATGACAATGTCTAAATCATTCGTGTTTATTTTCTGATTTTGGGTCTTTTCGTTATTTCATTTTGAGTTTCAGCTCATTATTGCTACATTTAGTGTTGTTGTTTATTTGCGTCAAAAATTAAGGATAGATTACAGTATTTCGGATAGGTATATGTTATGTTTACAAGTGTTTTGATTAAATTTGATTAGAATTAATCATGACATATAAGGTGTTGAATAAAAGTACACTGTTGTGTTGCAACTATAATTAATTTTAGAATATTATTTGTTAATTTTTCCCCTTTTCAAATTGAATCATAAAATATGTAATAATTTTAATTAATGAAATTTGATTTCAGTATTGTATTTTTGATGAAATGTTTTGATTGACAACGTATAAATTTAGAGAGCCATTTAGGCCAGTATGTTTTAGTATTTTTATTGTTTTGAATTTGCTTTATATTCATTTTATTATATTTACTATCGAATAAAGCGCTTTTGACTTTTGACCCACGTTTTCTTATGGATGTCTCGATGTGTGCATGTGGAGTTGACTATGAAGTTTCTACTAGTAGCGAAGTCTATCTGGGGTAGTCGGTTGTCACTGGTCTCTACATGGAGGCTGTATCCTCCGGTCACTCCTCTTTCTGTTGTTTCTCAGCCGATTTTTGCATTTAAGTCACCCAGTCACCTAGACTACTGCAAATTTTGTACTTGATTGCATCTTTTGTGGGCGCGTGACAGTTGGCCAACCAGAAATTGAAGAATTTGTCTTGATACGAATGGCACAAAGCACAGAGTCGGTAATAATTTGTATAAATATGCTGTCAACAATGAAAGCCACTCTAAGCTCATGGCTTTCTTGCAATTTTAAGCATGGTGTGCGTTCGCATGTCAAATATGTCTTCGCAGTGCCATATAGTTTCTTGTACTGTAGATGTTGACTTTATATTTCTTTATTTGATACAGTAGTTGTCACAGTGCAACTGTTCTGTTCAATAATCTAACATTCCAAGTTCCAAAGGAATAGTTCTTTATACGTTGCAATATTCATTGCCATTTATCCAATCCGATCCGGGGCTGTTATTCTGGTTCAATGAGATTCCAGTGGAGCTCATTGAATATCATGGCAGCGGTGTTCAAAAAGCCATCCATAAAGTTATTCAGTACATTTGGCAACAAGAACATATGCCAAACGAGTGGAGCCAATTAATTATATTCCCTATCCACAAAAAAGGTGACCAGTTACAGTGCGAAAATTATTGAGGCATATCACTACTTTGTAGAGCATACAAAATATATTCAAAAATCTTAGAAAATAAAATCGGATTATAGGCCAACAGTATTATTGGGGAGTATCAAGGTGGTTTTAGAGCAGGTAGATTGACAAAAGACCAATTGTTCAGTTTCTAGCAAGAACCTGAGAAACACTGGGAGTTCAATATAGATGTACACCAAATTTTCGATGATTTTAAGCAGCATACGACAGTATTGATTGTAATATACTGTACCAAATATTGCGTTGCTTTGGTATCTCCGCCAAATTTGTCCCTCTTACCAAAATGACAATGACGTCGTCAACCTTCTAAGTCCACATCAACAACCAACTTACCGACACCTTTGTCACAAATATCGGGCTAAAACAGGGAGATGAGTTTGCATCATTGCTACTCAATTTGGCTCTGGAATATGTCATAAGAACCCTACCGGTTGATACAAGTGGTACATTATTGTACAAGTCAAGCCAAGTAACAGACTATGCAGAAAACAGCAACACTTTGTCACGGTCGATAACAACCGCCTAAGAGCTCTTCCTGAAACTGGACAGTGAAGCAAAACTAGTAGGGCTACAAATCAATGAGAATAAAACAAGGCTCATGACGCATTCAAAGAAAAATACCTCAAATGCCCAAAATATCACACTTGGCGAATACAATATCGAAAATATGGGCAAATTTGTATATTCAGGCACTAAAACAACGAGAACCGGTAATGACGAAGACCAAATACGCCGAAGAATACAGCTCGCAAAAAAAATATTTTATTTAGCTTTGACGATCTTGAAGACTATCTGTATACACAGGAAAAAAGCTCCAAGTATACAAACCTGTGATAAGACCTGTGTTAGGAAGTTTCCGCAGTGACATGATTGCGACTGGTGGCGAGTGGCTGGGGAAGCTCTAAATACTTTAAGCACCAGGACCACACAACGTCAGCTCACGCGATAATTGCTGCAGGCCGCATGAGTGGAGATACTTCTTTGCATATAGCAGGACCAGACTGCTCAATTGTCCACATTACTGGCTCGGAAGGAAAATGCAAAGGGTAAAGAAACTCTAAATGATACTGGAGAAACTTCGAGTAAACAAGATCGAAGATGAAGAAAAACAACGAATATTTCGATTTCCTCAGCAGAGTTGTGGTAGTTCCATAGTAATGAAAACTACGAATGCTTTCCACCTTAGATCTCGTGATGATACTGTATTATGCGCAGGAAGCGTTGATTATTTGCATATATAAGCGTGCCATATATTTTGGACTCGTCCAGTATAACTTGGTATTGTCGAGCCCACGAAAGCCGGCTAAATCAAAGGGTCACATACAAAATACTATCGTTCGAAAAGATTAAGAATCGTTGTCATTCATCAAGAGATGGTAGCGTTAAAATCTCTCAGACAATTCACTTCCCCTCTTAATTGATAATATTGATCATTATTTCGGTTGACTAACCTAAGAGGCGATTCTATTGATTGGCAAAAAGGGTTAGATTGAGGTCAACAATATTTCAGAATTAATTAATATTCATGGCCACGGAGTAGAAAACATACTCTTGATTGTACGTTATCCTACTAAAAGTCTTTGTTTGAGCAGCATTGTCTAAAGCATTTAGCCTGAGATTGACAAGCTTTAAGAGCGATCTAAAGTTGTCCTCTCCAATCCTTTGTCCGAGCAGCACTATAACAAGGTATTAGCCCCGAGATTGATCAACATCCAGATTTATTTAAGCAGTTCCAGCCAAGTACTTGAGTTCCGGGAAAATCGTGGGTCTATAGCCAAGTCTGGACATTGCCGCCCTTATTAATCAACCTCTTGAACGGGCAATCAAAAAGTGCCACCATCAACCAAAAGATCATAGAATACCAAATGCACTCATCAACAATCAATACCGACGCGGATGGCCTGATAACCCCTGCGCACCAGCAACCTGTGAGGCAATCACTGTTACACTCGGAGTGGGCCCAAAGTGCGTGCTTAGCTAAACCGCATAATATGCTCTATAACCAAGCTGGGGCAAAAGCGCCAGCGAGGTGGGTGCTTTATTGTGCATTGCCATAAATACAGTAACCTGTGCTGACTGGCACATCTCACCATGACTCATGCGGAACGAGATTCTTCTTCTTCTTCTTAGCACTACAGCCTACAGTTCTCGGGCCTTCGTTTCCTGCAAATAGCGCCTCCAACTGTCTCGGTCCATTGACCGCATCCTCCAATTCCGAAATCCGAGCAGCGATGAACTTTCTTCGTCGACCGAGTTAGACTAGCGTTTCCTCGGTTTCCCCACTGGTCTCCGACCTTCAGTTCTCCCAACGAGTACCTTTTTGGGTGTCCGTTGTTCGTCCATACGATTCACGTGGCCAGCCCATTGTAGCTTCCGCAGTCTTACAATCGTTGAGATCTCCGGTTCGTCAAAAATTTCATACAGCTCATGGTTGTATCGGATTCGCCATTGGTCCCCGTCTAGCCTTGCTCCGATTATTCGCCTCAGGATCCGTTGCTCAAAGGAACGAGATTACTACAAGCATGAATTCAAGGTGGTAGAAGCTGAATTTAAGAACTAGTAATGGCGAAAATGGGAGACCACGTATGTATTTGGGTAAGCAGCAATGCCGAACAAACAACTGTATCATAATTGTGTGTTGTTGAATAAAAATATCTGTCAAAAGGAACCAGCCAGTTTTTTCCAGGTTAATTTTGTTAGATTCTATTATATGTAATTGGATTCATGTACGTACCGAACATATTTACCTACTAAAGTCCAATTACAAGATTGGTTCAAACAATACAAAAAGAAAAGTGCAACTACCAGGCTTGGTATTTAAAATTAAATTCTTAAGTCTATGCTTGTAAATTATTAAAGATGGAGGATACGGGCCAAACTCCATAGCATTGTGGTTTCTTGGCAGACACAGCAGTGTTAATGGTAAAATGTTGCCGTTCTTGCAAATGGAATTTGGTATGATCTTTCATTTCTAGAGCGACAATTAGATGTCCGCATTGTCAGTAACTCTCTTACATTTGTATGCAACTGATGGTACTGAAGCTTATATAGGAGACATCCATCAAGAAAGTGTCTACGGGATGATAACAATGGGAGGTGGGGAAAAGAAAGTCTTTCATCATAAGATTGTTATAGGACTTTAATTTAAAGAATAATACAAGTGTGTGTTCAAAAAGTATCGCGAATTTTGAATTTTCGCGGGTTACGTATATTCGAATTTCGATTTTTTTATGGCTTTATGTTGGTACTCATGTCTATCACTTATGCCGACAAGCTCGGCCATTTTGAATGATCACTTAATTGGTGATAGCTGCTTTACTTGCACGTGTTTTCAATCGTCTTCGATTTTTACTTATTCAAAAAAATGGATCAAAGAACGTGTATCAAATTTTGTGTGAAAAACGAAATTAAGTGCGCGGATGCATTCCGAATGCTGACTGTGGCATACGGAGTAGCTACCTTGGACCGAAGCAACTATCTCAATGGAAGCTGCCGCATGAACTAAGACCGAAAAAAGCGCGCCAAGTTTGGTCGAATGTGAAAGATTTGCTGACAGTTTTCTTCGATTGCAGGGGCGTGGTGCATCATGAGTTCTTGCCACAGGGAAGAACGGTCAATAAGGAATATTACCTGCAAGTTATGCGCGATTTGCGCGAAGCAATCCACCAGAAACGCCCGGATTTGTGGGAGAACAAAAATTGGCTTTTGCACCACGATAACGCCCCTGCTCACACATCGTTGCTTGTGCGCGACTTTTTGGCCAAAAACAACACACTAATGATGCCGCAGCCACCGTATTCCCCAGATCTGGCCCCCTGTGACTTTTTCTTGTTTCCTAAACTGAAGAGGCCCATGAAAGGACGACGTTACGCTACGCTTGACGAGATAAAGACGGCATCGAAGGAGGAGCTGAACAAGATTAAAAAAAATGATTTTTTGAAGTGCTTCGAAGATTGGATTGGCACAAGTGTATAATATCTCATGGGGATTACTTTGAAGGGGACAAAATAGATATTCATGAATAAATAAATAATTTTTGAAAAAGAACAAAATTCGCGATATTTTTTGAACACACCTCGTATAATACAGTAGTGAGTCTGAGTACTAACAATGCGGTGTCCAAAGAACTAATACTTGTGTCAAGAGTATTAATTATGGACTCGATATCTGCAGGGCTAATTGCAGGAGCATTATCAGCCAAAGAAAAATAAAGAGGGAAATCATAACAAGAGTCATATGCTGAAGAAGAAGTTAAAATCCGCGAACAATTTGGAAATGGATTCTAGTGTTGAATTTTCTTTATCATTCCAATACATGGTGCTAGGAAAGTGTGGGGAGTACTTTAGATAATTAATATATGACCAGAATGGTTTTGACTGGTGGGAATGAAGTGATGATTTTTCTTGAACTTTTAATTAATAATTTCGTGGAGGCACAGGATCTAGAGTATTCATTATAAGAGCCAGAATCACCAGTCGATCTAAACTTTTGGTGAAGTTTGTTCTTGATCTTCAGAGCTTCTAAGATGTGAGCTCTGTGCTGCCAAGGTGGCACAGAGCTCTTTTTGGAACTACATGATGTTGTGAAATTGACGGATAAGTGAGTCGAGGTGGGAATAAAATTTAGTAAGAGCTTCTTCGCAATCAAGGCAGTCAAAAAATGAGAACCAATCAAGTAAGTTCAAGAATTCCGATATTGCGCTGTAATTGGCGTTCTATAAGTTGAACTTAAGTGGCTGATGGCATTCCAGTATTTTTAGAAAGCACATGCTTATGTCCAACAACAGAGGGGGATGATGGGGGTCAGGAGATACGTAGGAGTGTGGTGCAGCAGCTACGTGAATGTGCACAGAATCAATGTTCGATGCTACAAGATCTAGCATCCGATTATGTATATTTAGAATGTAATTTAATTGGTTAAGGAAAGATTGGGAAAGAAAATTCGATAGTAATACAGACTGTCGATTGAAAGACAAGATAGCAATAGATGATGCTAAGTCCCATTCCATGGTAGGAAGATTGAAGTCACCACAAATAATAATACGTGAAGTGGGATGAAATGAAAGACAATACGATGATAGTGAGTCAAATAGTGAATCGTAAAAGTCAAAAGAAGAGTTACAGGGAAGATAGATGCAGAATATGAACAAGGGAGCAGAAAGGGTATTAATTTGATGAAATTGTCACAAAGCTCACTGGAAAGATTTTTAGCAACAGCAATCAGTACTCCACCATCATCAGATTTCTTTGTCAGATTAAAATCATGGTCCCTCTGATAGATAATATGATTTATACAAGTGGGTATAATAGTACTATGTCCAACGAACTCCGACCGGACCGTTAGGAATGGAAATGTCTAACAGAAGTATGAAATTACCGAAGAATCAACCACTGGGTATTGAGGAGTTGTCTTGGTGGTAGTACAGGCTCGAAAAGATACAGGATCTAGTCTGAGCCAGAAAAATAATTGTGAGAAGCAGTGCCCAGCTGGAAGGTTGAATAGGGTCTTGGGAGCAAAAATTCAAAAGTTGTAACAGAGTCGAGGAAACCATGGAAGCAATTTTTCTGCAAAAGTATGCACCGGTGACATCAGAAAAGACAACTGTGATAGCCAATCGAAAGAAGACAGTTTTGGATACCTTCAAAAGTATCTTCTAATGGCTTCTGTTAACTACAGTGCTTTAACTGCAGCGGAAAGCTGCGCACGCAAGGTTGATGGAATAAATGATCAAATATTCAATGTCTTTGCGATTTATTTGGATGTAGGGGGTAAGTGTGAAGATGACAAAATGCTCATCCATAAAGACCAATTTATATTGCACTCATATTGGAGCACTAGGCAGTGTTCTGGAGGATACCAAGAGGAAGATATTCAACTGAACAAATAGGCCAGCCATCTTAAAGGGGAACGTAACTCTGCTTCTGATGATATCAGCTGATAATGCTCTGAGGCTACTACAGTAATAGGCATAGATCTCAGAAAGAGTGGATACGAAATCCATCGTGAAAATTGAAGCACTTTATGATGTGGCGTGAAGTTGGCGCGTTATCAGCAGTTGATTCGAATTTCAAATAAATTTGACGTGACGTCTCCCATAAATTTTCGCATCTTGAACTAAATCAATTTTCCGTGCCGGTATTCTAACTTGAACGATATAAAAGATTCAACTTGACTTACCCTACGAAGGATACGTTCTTGACATGCTTCTTCTAGCTGTTTTCACAATCCCACCCGCATCACTACATTTTTCGTATCCCGAAACTAAAACACTCGTGATCCCTGGCAAACTTTTCAGTGCACTACATTCAACACGATTTATCTTAAAAAATTGTTTTGTGTACAATTTCAAATTCAACTTGATTAGACGTTTCCCATCATTGTTGAACTTTCACGAATCATATGTTTTCAATCATATGGTTGATATTTTGTTAACAATTCCGGGGTTAAGGTATAAAAGGAGTGGGATTTTCGTGAGAACAACTAGAGAGCCACTTGAATATGTGGGTTTTTTAGCGGCGTGAAAGGCAGGGGGATTTAAATTCGCATGCGAGAGAAAGGCATATACTCGTATGTAGTGAAAGTACTTCGTATGGACGAAAATAAGCTCATTTCGCGTCCATTACTTTATATGTTTTTGGTAATAGGACTCTTATATCTCAACTGATAACTGGAATTACTACAGGTCAAAAATAGGAAATGCTGGTGGTGGTTCTATGTTCATCCTCCAGAGAAATGAAATGGCAGAAAACATAGAAGATAGAGGATCTTCGTTTCGATAAAATATCCTAAGGTTGTTAATCTGTCCATTGCTGCCTCAAAGAGTGGACAAAAAAGAATTTGAATAAAATTCAAGTATTGAAGAACTCTTTTACGTGAAACTTTTCAGTGCGTGAGTATGACGATGGAAAAAGTTGGAGCAATGATCTAGTAACCTTACCTGTTACCGCTGCTCATGTATGGAGCAATATATATAACTTATCAGTAAATATTAAAAGGCTGAAGGGGGTTTAAATGAATTTACAACACAAGGGGGCTTTGATCGCTCTAGCATTCACCCTTGAAGAGTTGAAGAGGGTCACTACTACGTGACAGTGATACAAGAACCCCGGTTCCCTGGAAAAAAAATCAATGTCAACGTTTCGGAGCTATAGCGAAATTGTTTCCCAAGTAGAAGGTAAGAAAATGTCTCACATTTTGGTCGAAAAACCCTTAGCATATTTTTTGAATCTTATTAATAATTCCTGTTGCGAAGATAAAAGGTATAAAAGAACAGATATTGATCGCTTCCGCCTGCATAACCTATGATGGCATATCTGAAAATACACGTGAAAGGGATTGAGAGGAGAGGTGTGAATTTATAGTTGGTAGTGGTTCAATTTGTCAAGGTCCGGCTTGCGCTGTGGTGCCATAGATGCTGATTCAAATTGCCACTTCATAATCTGGAGAAGTAAGAACATCATTGACAGAGGTAAGTCCTTACTTTATATGAATTTATAAATAGGAAACAAAGGGGACACTGCCACTTTTTGCCATCCTAATGGTAGTAGTATTTTGTTCTTAATACTATTGGATACTCATATAACGTGGAAGTTAAGAATTAGAAAACCCTCGAAAAATTATCAATTTCAGACCACAGTTACATATGGTTGGATGCGTTGTACAGAAAGACTGAAGTCAACAAATATTTTAAGAATTCAGCAAAGACTAGCTAGGATGTTTATTGTAAGGTAAAAGCTAGTAGTAAGGCAGCCCAAAAATATCCAGGACGGAAGAGAATTGGAGCGGATGATAAAATCAGTAATAAGCTTGCAGTCCCGCTTCACTATTCCCGCTGAAGAATACTAGTGGTTGATGGGAAAATGTTCCAAGGTTGACTTATTTGCTCTTTGTGCTAGAATAAAATAAAAATAAAAAGGGGAAAAGTATACAGAGTTGGTATTCTACGCTCTCTGCCAGGATGCTTTTTCACGATCAGACGATTTAAAACACGTAATAGATACAGTGAATTACTGGTTTTTTCAGGAAGCGTTCACCAAACTCAAATCTCTTATTAAAATCGTAGTGCGACCGTCCAAGGCCTCTTCAAATAGTTTGTGAGAGATAGACTGGTCTATTTGCTGCTGCTTAGCGAACGGTATCACTGCAGAAGTTTGCCTACATGGTATCCAAAAAATTGGGTCGACCACAATCTGAATTACAGCACTTACTTCGAAATGCAATGCGAAGGGCGTGGAGATATGTTGTGTTTGGGTTTGAGGTTCACAAACTATACTTTTCAGTGTGTACCTAATGTCGAACGAAACATTGCCAGGTTTTAAATCTAAGCTCAATACTTTGGAGGTTGCCGTCATGTGCTCATTTGAGTTGGCTACTAGGCGCTAGAGTAACTAAATGGATAGATAGTGGCCATACTCGCAAAAAGGTGACTGGACTACCCACTAAACATCTCCCCTGTAAACCTGAGAACCCAGCCCGGGACCGTTTGACACATTACTTCGGGCAAGGTCTTGTTTTGTTACGCCGTGAAGTGCCTTCAAGCTGGGGGATCTCTCTTCTAGTGAGAGGGGAGAGGGGAAGAAGAAGTTCCAGGCAAGTGATTCTTAAGCCCCGATGCCCCTGGCTGCCGTGAGTCCCTTTTATCTTTTAGGGTTGCCCGAACATAATTTGCCACCTGGATCCATTTGTGAGCTCTCCTATCTCCCTGTAGAGGTTCCTTCACAACCTGCCCATATTTTGATAGCCAAAAATTGTTTGGCAGGCATTGTTTTCCTCTCCTGGGCAAAACCGACAATCGGGGGACCGTGATTTACTAATCTTGTGCAGGTAGGATTGAAAACACCCATATGCTTGCTCTAAAGCTGGCTCAGATAGAAGTCTGTCTCACCATGCCTTCGATTTAGCCATGGTCTCACATATGGGATGAGGCACGCAGTGCACCTTCGTTTCGTGCAATTCACCGAAGACTGCTGCCAATCTTTGAGTGAGCACTATCTTTCTTCGCGGACAACCATCTCCCTCTCATCCTCGTTTTGATGCAGGTAAATAGCGTGGCACTCTCTAGCAAGGAGGGCAACAGGTATCACACCTGCAATAGCTCTCACCGCCAAATCAGAGACTGTCGGTTCCATTTCTTTGTACTTGTGCCAAGCGTTTTCGGTGTACCTTCTTACTGAGAGCGTCGTCCCATATTTCTGCTCCGTACAGTAGTACTGAGCCTACAGCACTCATCAAGAGGTGTCTTCTTGATGGGCTGGGTCCCCCTACGTATGCTATAAGTCAACTCAGAGCCGATACTCTCGAAGCAGCCATCTCAGCCGTTGCCCAGATTGACTCCGAGAAAGTCAGAGTAGCCCCTGATGCTTCACCGCTGGCTTCGATTCGATTGGTATGTCTCCAATACTGATCATCCTTACTCTAGGGACTCTCTTTTTTGTCAAGATGATCATTTCGGTTTCCTCCTGTGCTAAACTGAACCCTCGAGCAGTCATCCAATTTCTCATGTGGCGCATTAGCATACCTAGCTTAAGTTGCGCTTGAACCCACACAAAACCATCCCTCCACAGCTCTCCGCTAGAAAATCACTATTTCGAACCAAGATATTGGGAGTAGCAGTTTCATCAGGATACTATGATGCCGAACTCACTAGTATAAAATCGGCGTTCATGTCCCTCGCAAACTGCTCAAGCAGATTTTGTGCGGTTGAGCTGTGGTGTAGGATTAGTTGCAGGATGCGGGTCATTGAAGTTCTGATTTTGATTTGGCTAGGGTTTCCAGGAAAACCCGGCATTTTCTTGATCCTCAGACGTGTCCATAATCTGGTCTTAGATCAGCATCTTTGCAAAGAATTCAGTGTGCCTCTTGCGCACGCTCTTTTCTTTTACGTCCCATTACACCTTAATTGTAACATAGGGAACTCCTATCAGGTCCTTTGCATACTTGTGCGGTGTGATCATAGCCAAGGGATTTGAAACATTGAAGAGGCATTGCTCTTCGCCGTATCATACAGGCGACCCACCGTATTCATATTTTGCCCTTATTCAGAAATTGTTCGGCGTCCTTTTCGGTCAAGTCAATGATGGCGATATGTTGCCCCCTGTCGTTTTCTGGTGCCAGCTTTTCTTTGATCCTTCCCACGCTATGTAACTCCCTTTTGATGGCCTCTTCCACCTTGGACAGATTCATGACGCAGTCAATGTCTCTTATATCATTGCCATCAGCTCGAGTGAGGCTGTAGTTGCACTTTTGCCTAGGACTTTCTTTACTGCGTCACAGAATGCTTCCCTATTCTCCGCCTCTGCTCCAAATTTGACTAATATGAGGCCCGACTGCGTTGATCGTACTGCTTTGATGGCAGTGCTGGTGTCTTCGAGTCTTACCCTTCCACTGATATCCCGTAGCACCTCCATGTAGGATCGGCTATCTTGGGGTTTTACGTGCCATGCCTGCTGCCAGGATCTTCGTCGGGGCTTCTTCCTCTCCTTTTGCATCAGGTCTTTTTTCTTGTTGGGTGTCCATGCGAACTTTATTTTCTGGCACTTTTTTATATGAGTTTCTTAACAGTTTTCTTTGCTTCTTTTGCCAGCACTATCTGGGAACCCTGATCTGGTATTCTGCGCCCTTCAAGTACTTCTTCCTTCCTTCTTTTATCCCGACCTCCTTCCATTGGACTAGTCGCCATTCTTTTATTGATTTTTGATGGCGGAGCTATCTGCACGTGCCCGTTAGACATAGCTTCCAGCGCTTCTTTAGCTTTCTGCTCTTCTTTGGCCTTCTGGTCCATTACAGCCTTTAACCAGCACTTCCAATAATGCCCTATGCGGTCTAGGAGCTTCTCTTTATTGTTTTGTTGATTTTCAGCGAGTTGCATGCAGCTTGTATTCTTTTCAGAACATCTCGCGCTCTTCGGAATAGCCTTTCTTCTTCATGTCGCTAGGCGGTAATTGTACTTTGCGACCATTGTTCTCGGGATAGATTGTTGGCTTCCATTTCCGAGTACAGTACTTCCGCCATATTTTCGACGTTGGAAATGAAATCAAAGAACGTCGCTTTATTTGTCTGGTCAACCGTGTCCTTTTCTGCCGTAATCTCTTCGTGAAGTTCAGGATGGGTCGTTCTTATATAGGGACTTACGACCCTTGCTTGGGTCATTTCGGTAGCGATCGCAGCATTGACCATCGGATTCTCGATGTTCTTTATACTTTCCGCGACCGCGCGAACAACTGACATGTCCTGCAGAGTTTTCCGGTTTTCCTTCAAGGGACGCTCAGGCGTTCCCATCATTTTTTTGCTGCACTTGAACGCCGCAGGAATTTCAGTCTGGACGAGACTTACTGTTAATCTCCGTTTTTCATTCATCTTTCCTGCCATTTATTAACCGTCGTTTTTGTCGTCTTCAGTACCGCTCCCGATGTGTTGTTAACATCGTGGTTGTATTGGAACCATACTGAATGTAACACTCGTTTCGAAGTTGCTAGTACTAAGGGTGAATATTGAAGACTTTTAGAGGACGGATTGGCTATTGTTCACAAGTATGTAACACAATAAGCTCAGTTTTCCGCGCTTTAGTGGAATACTGAAAGGGTGGAGTTTGAGTAGTTCGCAGAAGTACTAAAGGTGTGATCACCACCGATAGAAGCTTCGGCGAGGATGGGAGGGCTAATGGCCAATGGTGAATTAACCATGAGAATGATTTCATCTACGTGTAAGTCTTCCATGCCCGTCGGGAACCCTCCCACTGTACTTGTGTTCATCTGGAATTGCCAAAAAGTGAAGGGACCAAAGGGGAAAGATGCAGGTTCCAAGCTCCGATGAAAGTCTCAGTGGGCCTGAACCTGGACAATGGCTTATATCAGATAAACAGCTTATAAGGTGGCTGAAAAACGTCTTGGGACTCATCAACAGCAGTGTTTTGACGTAGAATAGATCCTGCAAAGCGAAATTAGTAATTTTAACTGCAGGAGCTATTTATTGAGGATTTGAGAGATAATTTTTATACATTCAATTGTAGTAGAATGTATTAAAATTAGGGCTAACTGGTAAAAAAGTAAAACTGGGAAATTGAAATTAAACAAACAAGTTAATGGAAACTAGTGACTTTATTTCTTAATACTTTGGTGAATTTATATTGATTTACATTAAATCAGCAAAAAATTAAGAACATGAACACATTGACTCAAAAATGCGCAAGATTCTGTTTCATAATACTAAGTACAAAAAAAAAAATGGAAGAATTCAGCGAAACATTTTACATTGCATTGAAATTTATAAGAAGTCGATTAAAAACGTCTAAGATAGCACTTGACACCAACATGCATTTCATTGATCAATAAAATGCGGTTGCTTGTCAATTTTAAAGGCCAGTGAAAAGCATTTATCATTCGAAAAATTTTCTTTGCTCAGGAACTGAAAGTAGTAAAGCCAGCTGTTGGTAAGATCCAGAAGACTATGTGAGCAGAATCCGACTGGGCTTGGACTCTGAGCCAGTCATGTGAAAACTTGGGGTCCAGAAGTGATCGTGCTCATACGAGGCAGAAAAGATAGATGAAGTTATGTAGGCTCTTTTCTCTAACCACCCCGTCTATGTTGAGATAGTCCACAAAGAAATATCAGTGAAAGGTCGATTTTTCACAAACATGAAAGCGGATGAAGTATTTTTGTCTATAAAGGCAAGAGAGGCTCCAGGACCAGACGCGATTCTAACTGAAGTGCTGCAGATAATCGACCACATTTGTTCCATTTTACTGCTCAGTACATTCAACCGCTTGCCTGTGGGTATTCTCAGAGTTCTGGACGATAGTGAAGCTCGTGCTGGTCAAAAAGAGGAAGCGGGGTCTCAAGTCATTATCTGCATACCACCTATTATGCATTCTAGACACGGCCAGGAAAGTGTTCAAGGAACTAATTAAGGGAAGGTTCACCAACGTGGTTCATACAATTTGCACCTATCCCCACGGCAAAATGGCTTCAGAGTAGGTAACTCTACCGTCAATACAATCGGAAAATATTTAAGAGAGTGTAGAAATATCCTCCGTACAGCTCCAGAACGTTGGAGGCTAGAGATATTCCCGGAGAACTTCAATTAGTCCCACCTCCTTAGAATGAAGTTTTTTCCACCATCAAATCCCAAAAGAATAATAAAGCGTCGGGCAGAGAATAATAAAGCGTCGGTGGAGAGATGCTGGGATTTCAAAATAGAGGTATACCAACCATTCGTTAACTTTAAGCAAGAATACGACAGTATTGATCGTAACGTATTATACAAAATAATGATTTGCTTTGGTATTCCATCCAGATTAGTTCGTCTAGCCAAAACAACAATGACGTCGATGACCTCCCAAGAACGCATCAATAACCAAATCACCGATACCTTTGACACATATATCGGACTAAAGCAGGGAGATGGGCTGACCCCATTGCTATTCAATTTGGCTGTGGAGTACGTCATAAGTCAATACACGAGGTATATTACTATGCAATTCGAGCTAAGTAGTAGCCTATGTGGATGACATCAATAATTTATCACGGTCGTTTATAACCACCAAAGAACTTTTTCTGAAACTCGACAGCGAAGCAAAACTAGTAGGGCTAGAAATCAATGGGAATAAGACAAAGCTCATGATGCAATCCAAGAAAAATACAGGTATCTCAAATGCCCAAAATATCACACTTAGCAAATCCAGTATCAAAAATGTGGGCCAATATGTATATTTAGGCGCCAAAATAATGAGAACCGGTACTAAAAGAGACGAAATGCGTCGAAGAATACAACATCAAAATAAAATATTTTACTCTGTTTTGACGATTTTGAAGACCAGCTGCATACGCAGGAAAACAAAGCTCCAAGTATACGAATCTGTGATAAGACCTGTGCTGTGCCCTAACCTAAGCATCCGCAAATATATTGAACGCCTTTGACCAATAGTGAGTTCGATACAACCATGAGCTGTAGCAATTTTTGAAGAGACAGTGGTCGAAATGATTGTAAGACTGCGGAAGCTGCAAAGGGCTGGCCATGTGAATCGTATGGATGAACAACGGATACCCAAAAAAGGTATTCGTTGGGAGAACTGAAGGCCGGAGACCAGTGGGGAAACCGAGAAAACGCTAGTCTGACTCGGGCGACGAAGACAGTTCATCCCGGCTCGGGTTTTGAAATTAGAGGACGTGATCAGTGAACCGACGACGCGCTTGTTCCAGGACGCGAAGTCCCCTGAGGGGCAGTAGTGCTACAGAAAAGCTCAGTCTTAAAAATTCTACGATATATCTTTGTAAAATATGATAGCTTTAGCTGTTTGGATAATCATCAAATTCTTTTCTATAATAAAAGTAAATTCAACAAGGGTTGAGTACAATGTTTCTAAAGAGGAAATTTTTATGCATTGTAAACAAATGATGATAGTTATCTCTTCAATCTTTGTAATTTGATACCATTGTAGTCATTCAAACAGTACGATTGAAAATATTTTGTATTATTACCCTATATTTTGCTTAACAGTGTTTTGGATAAATCTTTTGGTATACATGGATTATTTTCGGACTAAAAACTCAAAATTAAGCTGTGCGAGCAGTATAATCTAGCAAAAGCTGAATTATGATATGAATATGAAACACTTATGAGGAAAAAGGGCATCATAATTCCTAAAAAGCCAGTCGAAAATTGGTTTACATAAAACTAAATCTGCTCTTTCACTATCATTTATTTTGAACAAACCACCCTCCTCTCTTGTAACGGTTGCTATTGTCCTTCTAACTAATCGTCAAACTTTCCACTAGAAGGAATGCTTCCGCTACCTTTAGTGCGGTGATAATGAAGAAGATTATTTTAAGGATCACAAATCTGTTTACATATGTTTGTCATTTGCAGCTACCGATCCGAAGCAGAGAGCGTACTAAATTATACCGATTACCCTCGCATTTCCACCGAAATTGAAATGATGATTTCGTGTGCTCTTTTCTCTCTTTCCCTCGTCCCTCCGCTCTGCCTGGTCTTCTCTTTCGTTTGGAATCCCTTAATGAGTCGGCAAGTGGAGGCCACCTGTTGATACGGTACGAATATTTTCAAAACATTTTGTTTTGTTGTTCATTTCATTTTGTTTTAAGTAGAATGCAGATTTGTTATCCTGCTTCATCATCCGACCAGCCCACGGAGTAATTCACCCGTAGTTGTAGCTTTTTGAGAATCCTTTCTCTCCGATGGGAAATTGTGGGAAAATATAGGAAAATGTGGGAATCGTAGAGAAGATTTCAGCATGGAAGAGCACACCTGAGCGATTGGGGCGCATGTTCCCGACGAAAGGATGAAGGAATCGTATTCGTGAGGAAGGTTAGCAGTGGTAGCGGTGAAGCGGTCACATATGTTTTCGTGAGATGAAATCATGTCTAGTTGATAGGATATGCTGGAGCAAGAGCTTACGAGTTGGAGCTCGCGAGCTCTGGAGTGTTATGAGGGAATGTGAAGCGCCAGATATCTGACTCCTGTGCAGACTGAACGTTGTTGCGTTGTCGAAAATGCCAGCAACGACGAACTGACTAACGAAAGGACGAACGGACGAACTGCCTCATGCTTCATGATGCTGCTCATGTTCATGTAAGTATAGTGTTTTGTAGGTATTATGCTGATGTACACCATTTACCCCTATAAAAGGCATGTGCTTTTACTAAAATGTCTTCAGTTTCCGACGGAATTTGCATGCGAGTCATCTTTTCGATTGGATCCTTGAATGTTACTGTCTGCCTGTTCGGGTGATAGCTCGGTTAGCTGTGATTACGCGAATCAGGTGGATGTCGTCTTTTCGAGACGAGATTTTCTGTGCACGGTTAATGTTGTCGAAGAAACTGGTAGATCCTTACTAACAAATAGACGAAGAAGTGACGAAGTATAAGAAAAGAAAAAGGCGCGCGTGATTTGTAAGTTTGTTTGAGAGTTTGTTAGTTGGAATTGGATGAATGGTGTTAAATAGTGAGGGAGATTAATGGGCGCGAAATGGTTCAATTAGGGGGATTTAGCAATGTGGAATTAAGTTTAAGTGTTGGATTGAGAGTTGGTATAGTGTGGTAAGGACGCTGGTTTTCTTGGTTTTGTTGATACGTATCCGGCAGAAAAACCGCGAGTGGTTGTAACTTTTGGAGAAAAAACTTTGCAGCATGATATTGCGATTGTCAGTTTTCACTAAATAGGTGAGTTCACTTTTAATTAATGATATCTCTGAATAGGAAGTTTTTAGGCTAATATAACTGCTAGCGGTTTTTTCAAGGCAAATGTCCTTAAGAGATATATGGTGTTAATTTGCTTTATTAGGCGAAGCTTAACATCAAGTACCACCTGATGCCGATGACTCGTTCATCAAGTAGAGAACGTTAATTCAACTCTTGATATTATTAACCCATTTTTGATATTATCAGTAATATTTGGATACAATTAGTTATATTTAATATTCTTTCATTTTTGCCGGAGTTTCAAACTGAGCTATTTTTCTTGGCTTATTGAGTAATAGATAGTTGGTTTAGTTACAGAAAAATAACTGCCGCATATCACTGCTTTGCAAGCATAATGCAGACTTGCTTCCCACACTTTTCTGAAGCCGGTTAAAGATTTGTAAACTCAAAGATGAAATTGGACTATATAAAATTTGATTTTCTTTCAATTTTCTATCTCCTTTCTAATTTGTACTTACCTTTCTTAATGTAAAATAGCCTAATGGTGAACTACGATTGCACAATTAGTAAGACTATGGCAGTCCGTCCATAGTTCTTCTTATAAAAATGTAACATCTTAGCACAAACTTTATGAGTCTATTTTAAAAAGCGTATGTACTTCAATTTTTGTTCTTCTCAAGATAGGCGAGCATTACATAAAAAACAGACCTAGAGAGCTCATCCAAAACAGTGATTTTTAACTCCTCTGCTTTTTTTCTTTAGCATTACAGCCCCTTTTGGGTCTTTGCTTAGAGATAGTTAGAGTATCTCACTACCTTGATTGTGTGAATCAGCCTCAAGAATGCTTTGACGGTTGGTCTGTCCATCCAGCTACGATACGTTCTGATTTAAACCAGTACTTATCATAGCTCAACGGGCCTATAGACAGTCTAAAGAATCACTCGAAACAAATCTTATTGTCACCAAAAAGATTCGAACCAGAGACTTTCGGCTTACATAGCGAGCTCTCTGACATTACATCACGCGGACTACATATTAACTCTGCATATGAACGGGCCTAATCTGTGATATAATAAATTTCAATTACACTTGAAATTCACTGTAGCGATGCTCAAAACTGAATACTTGGTGTAACGTCAGACTTCGTTCATCAAACTCTAACCTAGAGCGTACAATTTACCTCATAAATTGATGCAGCTATTACAGCAGCTGGTGACAGATGTTCATGTATTTGGCATATGTTTCACCAACTACCATAAGAGAATAGGTTATCAGTTTAATCGGTATATTTTGTTGTTGCTTTATTTACAAATGTCTAACTATGACATTTGTGCGGCGATGGACAGAAAAGTTATGTTTTCGCCAAATTATTGGGTTTACTTTCCATTAGATCCGATTTGAAGGAAAAATTCAAAATTAATGAACTTGTCCGTAAAGCACTGCAGCCCTATCATGCCACCTCAGCAAGCCAAGGATTGGTGCTCAACTGGAAACGATCTAGTCTAGGTATGCACGTATGTGCTGGCAGGCTCACATCTGTTGGGTCACGGGGCGGGTTCTTTCTCCAAGCACTAAGTCCCACCACAAATTATTTCACACGCATGACTTAGGGGTCTGTGAAAAAGAAAAAAATGGTTAGACAGAACTACGTTCATAATATAGGGTTTTGTACTCAATCTACGATATACAGACACCAATATCGAATAAACTCCAGAAAAATTATAACGACATCTACAACAAATACATACTCGCTTTAAAACAAAAGCCATTCTTACTCCAATTTAATTTTGTTACAATATTACCAACAACATTTGACTGAATAAAATCACAAAGACTTTATTGTTATTTACATTTCTAAAAATTCAGTGAAGAAATAATTAAAACTGTGGTGTCTGATTGGATGGAAGCCTGCAATGGTAGAAAAACTAAACATTTTTTCGTTGTAATCGAGGAACTTTGAAAAGGCCATTATCTCCGCAAATGTGTCGTCCACTTTCAAAGCCTATTAAAAGTTTCATAAACGGAATGACGCAAATCATCAAAAACCTCTTACAAGTGACTTTCACAATGCAGATCAATGGGTTTAGTATAAAAAAAAAGGGAAAATCCTTATGTAACTTGGTAAATCCATATTGTCACGTTTTTGGTGGATTGGAAATATAATTGACTGGCTCCACTCTTTCGGCATATGTTCTTGTTGCCAAATATGCTGGATGACTTTGTGAATAGCTTTATTAGCACTACTTCTACCATATTTGATATTCTTTTGGGCTTTGATGATGGAACAAACTTCATCCAGAGTTGGTGGGACTAATAAAAACTCTCTACAAGCATATATAGGCTCGGATGTTCTGGAGCTATGCGGGACTCAAGGAGGTTCTTGAATGATGTTGCCCATTTTTCCTTAATCTTGGTTTCATCGGCGATGATATTGCCAATGTCATCAAGACAAAGCGTGGTTTTGGGCTGATAACCACGTTTCAGTCTTGTCACTACTGATTGCCTCGTGTTGCTGTTCTACATCGATGTTTCTCAATTGGTCGTCATCGTATGTTCTTTTCTTAGTTTTGATTATCTTATTCACTACTCTACTGAGATTTTTATATTGTTCGCTCTTCGTCCTGGTTTTCCTACCTACGTAATAATGGTACACCTGTTTCTTTTTGTCTAACGCATGCTGGCACTCATGATCGAACCAATCATTTGTGTTGGGCTGGGCTGGATGTCCGATTGTCTGTTCTGCTGCGGTCTTAAAAGCCGCTTTCACATCCAGCCGTAGCTCGTTGCTTGTCTTTAATGATACATCTTGTAAGATGGCAGCCAGTCAGTTGTCGAGGTTCTCCGTGAAATTTTTGGACACAGACTACGTTTGGAGCCTGACGATGTCAAATTTTTGTAGGGGGCTGATCTTCGCTGAATATGCCTTTGACATACGACATCAATAGGTTAATTTGATCAAGTAATGATCTGAGTTACAATTGGCTCCTTGGTATGTACGGACATCAAGTATGCTCCAGGCCCAACGTTGTTGGACCAGAAAATGGTTGACTTGGTTTTGTGTGTTGCCATCCGGAGATACCCAGATCATTTTATGAATACGTTGATGTGGGAAGCTTGTCGATCGTATGAAAAGATTTCTACTACATGCAAATTTGATAAGGCGCTGGCCGTTGTCATGTGTTTCATCGTGGAGGCTATATCCTCCGGTCGTTCTCCGATAAGATAGCTCATAGCCAACCTTAGCGTTGAAATCACCCATAATTATTTTTGTGTCGTTTGTAGGTAATGAGTTTACCGGTCTTTCTGGGTGATTTTAGAACGTTTACTTCGTGTCTTTGTACTTTTCTTCGGTCGGGGCGTGAACACTGATCAGCCAGATTTTGAAGAATTTCGCTTTTATACGGACCGCACGCAACCGTTCATTTATTGCCTTGAAACCGGTAACGTGCGAATCGAACTGCCTATCCACAATGAAGGCCACTCCAGATTTTCGTTTTCCAGTAGGTTTCTCTCTTTTGCATATCATTTGTGACCTCATGTCTTGGATACCATTTCCAGATCAGTTCGTTTCCTGGATTGCCAGTATTTTTAATTTATATTGACTAGACTGTGAGGTCATTGCCGTGAGTCCAATCCATTCCAAGGCCCGTCTGCAAGTTTCGAAGCATTGTAGGGTTTTCCAGGGACGAAAACCTAGCCTGCCGCCCAACTTAATTCCGGCGGTATGGTTATTAATTCGATTCGGTTATCAGGCGCGGAAGATTCGCCTTCACTCTCTTACGTCCCCATAAAGGAAGTCTAAATAGGATTTAGTAGCTGAGCTGTAGATATATTTACAGCTAGTAGCATTTCTCGGCATTTAATGTTCCATTATTGTGGAACCAGTAAATCCAATGTGCGACCCTGAGAACATTTGCTACCATTTAATTGGGGGGTTTGAGATGAGGAATCAGGGAAGCTTAGGGTCGAGAAAATAAGGAAGTTTCCTCGTCTTTCCTCAAACAAGCTAAGGACCATGTAAGTTGGAGTTAAAACACGTTCTTACATTAATACATTATGGCAGTTTAAAAAACTTTAATACTAAAATATTGGCTGAAAAAAAACATTATTACTGTTGGTTAAATATAAGCAAAATTAAAAATAAGATTTTACGGCCGACTTCTTAGGAAAATTAGCAATATTTTTCCAAATTCTTCAGTAAAGCTGGTATTATATCAAAATGAAAATTGAAAATTACTAATTTTCAGCATCATCTTTATCATTTAGGTCAAAACGATTTCCAGCATCATTTGCATCATTACCATCGTGAATTTCAAGTCATTCTTGTTCTCCAACGATGTTCGAGGAGAAGCTCAGTTGTTCGGATTAATCCCATTGATCTCCGAAGTGTTTTTAAAAAAGGTTTTTCACATCTTCAGCTTGCTTTGGTTTCAGCAGGACTCCTTTGGTAATGTGATTTGGAAGACTCTGCACTTTGAAACTCTTCTTCTTACAATTATAGGTTTAGGCTCCATGCCTTCAAAGTTATAGAACGGCTCACCTTGTACTCGACAAGCTGTATTGGTTTCGGTTTTTGTAATGAATACCTTCTTCACTTTTTGGAATTGGAAGTGCCAGTTTCCAGGCTTCTCAACCATTCTTTCTGCATATGTAAATGTGTCAGCAGTCAACGAGCTTCACAGTGTTTCTTTTTGCTGTGCCATAAAATCGCCCCTAATTTCTAAGTTTCTTTCATTAATTCACCGCTGAAGTTTTATCGGTTAATGACTTGGTGTGGTCTTGTTCTCGGTCGTGTTAAGATAGTGCATCTTGCCTCACTGATACAGTGTGGTTTCTGCAATTTAAATTACTCTTCTCAATCCTAAGCGAATTTTTCTTTGTTCTTATTCGAATCGAAAAGCTTCGGTGTCACATCAATTTGCGAACTATTATCAAATAGTGTTTTGCTAATCGTGAACTTGTGAACACTACTCGTTTCTAGTGTTTTTGTCAAACTTTTTGTTGTGGCTTAAATCAATCACAAATTCCACCCTGAACTCCCCCTGTGGAGTGTATGTGGATCAATATTCTAGGTTCGTGTTCAAGCTAAGCAAAAACTTGATTTACACTTTGACTTTGTACATCTTTAGGCGTTAGTTTATCATTTGAACTTATTTATCGAGGACTCAACTCTACATATTTATGTTAATTAATTGAACGATCGTTCTAATTCTCACTTCTACTTGCATAATGTCTATCTACATGGCTACTACTTGCTTAGATAGACCGAACAAAACAAAATCGTTACATGTTTTGGTCTTTGTGGATTAACTTTCCACGCTAAATGTGTTAATTTAACTGGTCCAGTGGCTAACAATATTATGAGAAGCAATTATGGGGTATACTGGTACTGCGCTACGTGGTGTGAATACACCATTTCTTCATTTGTGAATGCTCGAACTTGGCTGAGTTTGAAGATTATATTGCCAGAGCCCTAGATAAACAGCTTCAAATTGATGCAATATTCACGGTATTCTCCAAAGCTTTTGACTCCGTGAACCATGTTTTCTCTGTCAACAGTTCACTTTGCTTGGCTTATCCGGCCCCCTACATTCTTGGATTTCATCCTATCTATCCTCTTGTTCATGTCGTGCTAATCTTTATGGCGCAACCTCCTTTCCATTCAATCCTACATCTGGCGTCCCTCAAGGGTCGATCCTTGGACCTCTCCTTTTCTTACTGTTTGTCAATGATCTTCCCTCCGTAATTTCTTCTTCTTGTCTCCTATATGATGATGATTTCAAGGTATCCCGGATAACTAGATCCCTTGAAGATTGTCAGAAACTCCAAAATGATCTCTTTAACCTCTACAACTGGTGTAATGCAAACTCCCTTCGTATCAATATTTCCAAATGTTTTAAACTGACTTTCACACTGTAAATAGTTCTTTTAACTTACAATTACACTCTATGTGATGTTTTTCTCTCCTTTTCAGACTCATGCATAGATCTTGGTGCGATATTTGATCCCAAGCTTAAATTTGATGCCCGTATTTTTAGCATAATTATCAAGACATCAAAAGTTTCTGGTTTTATTATGCGGTATTTGCACAAGTTTCCAAATATTGCAAATGCTGTTTGCTCGTTCACATGTCTTGTCCACCCGCTTCTTGAGTACCGCTCGATAGTGTGGTCTCCTAGATACTTACATCTTGTGAGCTCGCTAGAAGCTGTCCAGTTTAAGTTTACTGGTATTTGGTTCTTCAAATCCAACATAAACGAGTAGCCGACAACTGAGAACCACATTTGGATTTCTTTTACTGCTGGTGGGGTCTCGTTTAGAAACCAGTGCATGAATATCGTTTTGTTCTTATTTTGTCCCCTACACCCATCTGCAAACAAACAGATCTTCTTGATGCCTTCCAAATTTGCTTTCTGGGATAGGTTTTGGTGAACGGATGAAGCAATTTGGTTTGATGCCCTGGCAGAATCAGATTTAAGCTATACGTATAAGAATATATTTTGTGGAGTTTGAGACGAGATCGAATAGTTAAGCGTATTGTCGTCGTTCTGTTTCAATTTTTTTGAAGGAGACGTCTGCTCTCTTTTTGTGTGCAACAGCTCAACCCTTAGATTTGCCTTCACTTCGATCGTCGCAGCTTCATCTTGGCTCCAGACTCGAACATATTGAGCAGGTGTCCATATATGGCGAGCCGAAACCAATGTTAATGTTATTACGTACAATTCTTCTGTAAAACTCGTAAGCTAATTGGGGGTCCCGGTTTTCTTTATTGAACACCTCATGCATCTTTGCAATTGAAAGATTCGAGCTGAGATACTGATACTTAACTCTTGTGTAGTGATCACAAAGTGGAATAAATTTGTTAATGTGACCTTTCACTTTTTTTTCTCAAAAAAAATGCAACGTTCCGCTTTGAACATCTTGAAAATTAAGCTGCGTGCAGCGAAAGCTCTTTCCATCTTGTGAATTTTCGTAATTGGAAATCCTTTCCGGGTATATCTGAGATAAACACACAATCGAATTTTGTAAAGGTTAGGTTATATCTTTTATTTTTTCAAACTTATATTAAAAATTGTGTATCTCTTTTAAAAGGCGCTCTTCTTACCTTTCTATTTTTTGGACATTTCTTTTCTAAGATTTTGGTCTACGTTGCTTTCTACGCGGCTTCCCAGTCTCTTTAAAACTTCTTTTCGAATTCAGATTTACTTAAGGGTTTATTTACCGGCGCAAGTTCATCCTCTTCTGAACGATGCTCAAAAGATAGAATTTCCACAGTGTTCGTAAAGCTTTCGATGTCACTCATTCTTTTTGATATTGAGTTTTTTTAAAAATCAACCTCACAGTTCACGCTTGGCTTTTTGCCTTCACAATCACTTTGCCAACTGTTGACATTACTTTCCTTCTTAAAACGAAACCAGAGAAAAAGAAGTTAGAGAAGAAACAGCCTTTAAAATCACACAACTTCAACTCTCTGAAATTTTGATAGGTTTTGCTAGAGTACCGCACGGATCGTCTATTATGCTTATGAGATTAAGCGGGTTTTGAAAGTGGGCTGATTGTAACAGGCTTTGAAAGAGCCGCCATTACTACTATAATAGGTTTTGTAAGTGGACGGTTTTGCAATTTGATAGCATCAAATCTGTGTTGACAGCTCTCAGACCTTTCAAACGGTGTATACAACTCAGTTTATTCGAAAATGTCCAGATGTCCAATCACGGGGGCTGGGTGCACAATTTTTCAAATTCTTCCACTTCTCCAGGATACCCCGTTATCGGTATTGCATGTTGAATAACTGATACTCAAAGACCTGGTATCCTACTCGACTATCTTTGGGGAAAAAAGTTTTTGAGGAGTCACACCCTCGTATGGAGAGACTCTTTTGAAAACCTCTGAAATTTTTTTGACTATGAAAGTTCCATCAACAAAAACTGTTCACAAAATTTGATGACTCTAGCTTCTCTAGTTCCGAAGAAAACTTGCTGCAATGAACTGTCGGACGGTGAGATGCACGGACGGACAAGTACCGATTTTAACTGGATATTGTAATGGAACTTTTTTTACAAACCCCTAAAAAAGTGTGGAGTACCTTTAATGCAAACAGAATCAAATTGACAGTTTCAACATAAAATTCAGTATTTGTAATCGAATTCATTTTCGCCTTCACAAAATACTCCAACTGAAAATAGAAAAAAACAGCTTCCTTTTAATTTTGTGTATTTTATTTATTTTCATTCTCGAAATCGATTTTCGACCGTAATCGTTCGGTCTTCTTCAGCGATTAATTTATTTTTACTCACATTCCTGCTTATATACTAGCTATGTTTAAGGAAATTTACTCTAGATCATTAAAAAGTAATGAGGGAAATTTGCTTAAGCTAATAAAAGGTAGGAAAGGTAATTTACAAAAGGGGTAGTTATAAAAATATTATTTTTACATGATTCAGAAAAGATATTATTTAATTAATTTAAATAGCCATGATCTGCAGTTTCCGTCATCCTGATTCATCAACTTTTTCCATTCCCGGGCAATTGCCAGGCTTTCCATCACATCCAATTCACGTGTATCTCTTCCTTGATGACTACAGCGTCCTCTATTGTTATCTCGTGTCCCTTCGTGGTAATATGTTCCGCTACCGCTGACTTGAAATTCGAAGTTCTTTCTTTCTTTCTTGCTGCTGCTGCTTCGCCTAGATGCTCCTTGATTCGCGTGCCGATGAGTCTCCTCGTTTGACCTATGTACACTTCTTCACAAGTGGGACATTCGATGCGATAGATACCAGATTTCTCGTGTAGTTCGCGCTTGTCTTTCGTTGATCCGAGAACGTTTTTGAGCGGGTTCTTGCTGCTTGATTCGATTAACCGTACGGAATTGAGCTAATTTATTCGCCGCTTGATCCGATTGCTGATGCCTTCGTGATAAGTTAGAGCCTTCCAGTACGTTCTTTCGGTATTCGCATTTGATAATGTTGATCGTCCCTGACACTGTCTATTAATCTGGATCTTCTGTGCCATTCTCCTAATCGTCGAGCCCTTGAAGCCATTTAGTTTCGCTGTCTCAACAATGTACCTCATCTCCTTTTCCTTAACTTCCTTGCTTAGCGGCAAATCGAGCATCCTGTGGATCATGGCTCTGTACGGAGAAACCTTGATTTGCTGCGAATGATTTGATGTATTTGGAATCGTTCTTTGTGTGTGAGTTTCTTTCCGGTATACATCGAAAGTTATATTTGTTTGAGTCCTCCTTACTACTATATCTAGGAACGATAGTTTACCGTCTTTCTCTTCCTCCATCGAACGATTACGGTCGAAAATCGATTTCGAGAATAAAAATAAATAAAATACACAAAATTAAAAGGAAGCTGTCTTTTTGTATTTTCAGATAAAATTCAGCTTTATTCAATAACAATTGTTAAGCATATATAGAGTGGGCCAAATACATGTATTTGTTTTTTAAAATGCAATAACATTAAAAAAATCAAATTTTTTTCTTATATTTTGGCTTTATATGCTAGAAAAAACCTTCCTGTTAGTTGTGAAAGACAATTTCATTCATATGGCTGCCACGGCTGGTGTGATAGTAGGCTATCCTCTCAGTCCCTCCAAGACATTGATGGTTTTGGGCCCGATCTGAGCAATGGTTTGTTGAATATTCATTTCAGTGCTTGAATCGCTAATGGATTTTCACATAACATTGACCTTTCACAGCACCCTATAAAAAGAAGTCCAACGGTGTCAAATCGCAGCTTCGAGGTTTCCAATTTGACATCGCCAAGGTGGCTGATTACACGATTTCCAAATTTTGTGCGCAAAAGATCGATTGTTTGATGAGCTGTATGGCACGGAGCATCATCCTGTTGAAGCAAAAGTTCTATCGAGTCCAAATCCTTAATCTTTGGCCAAAAAAAGTCGGTTATCATGCTTTTGTAGTGCTTTCCGTTGACCGAAACAACATTTCCAGCCTCAGTTTCAAAGAAAAACGATTCAATGATGCCACCACTCCAGAATCTACACCACACTGTCACTCACTGAGGATGCAATGGCTTCTCGACAATCACGTGTGAGTTTTCCGAGCCCTAGATTCGGCAGTTTTGTTTTTTCACATAGCCGTCGAAAATAAATTGCGAACGCCCAATTATCAAGAAGACCTAAGGCGAAACAGGAGGGAAAGAAGCCCCGAAGAAGACGCCAGCAGCAGACACCGCTCGTAAAACCACAAGATGGCCGATTCTACGCAGAAGTGCTGCGGGATATCAGGGAAACTGTAAGGCCCGAAGGCACCAACACTGACATTAAAGTAATAAGACCAGTGCGGTTGGGCCACATACTGGTTGAGTTTGGAGTAGAGGCAATGGTAGAAAAGCATTCTGCGAAGTATTAAAGAAGGTGCTCGACAATAGCGCGACTATAGTTTCACTCGAGCCCGATGGCAACGATCAAAATTAGAGGCATTGACTGCATCACGAATCTGGCTGAGATCCATTTTGATGCCATCAAAACGAAGTATCCTAGCATGGCCAGGGTCATAGCAAAGCTGTAAACCATAGAGAACAACGCATGGCCATCATTGACTTGAACGAAAAGTACTCCGAACAATTTCTGAATAAGGGCAAAATAAGAATAGGATCGGTTGGCTGTAGTATACGGCGAAGAGCAGAGTCTCTTCAATGTTTCAAATGCCTTGGCTATAGTCACGCCGCACAAGTGTGCAAAGGACCCAATAGGAGTCCCCTATGTTACTGATGTGGTGAAATGGAACATACAAGAAAAGAGTGTACAAAGGAGGCGTACTGTACCCTTTGCGGGTATGCTGATCCAAGATCGAACCTTGCAAAATTCTTGGAATTAGGGAAATGTTGGGTTTTCTAGAAAACCCTAGTGAAGGTAAAATCAGAACTTCGACGACCCGCATCCTGCAGCCAAACCTACACCGCAGTTCAACCGTCCAAAATCGGCTTGAGCCGTTGTCGAGGGACATGAAAAATGACTTAATGCTGCTGAATGAGCAACACAATGATAAAAGTTCTGAATCATGGTATCCTGATGAAACTTATATTGCCACCGTCTGGGTTTGGAACAGTGGTTCCCAGGTAGCGAGTTGTGGACGGGGCATGGTTTCGTGTGGTTTCGGTGCTCAGGGACAATCTTCTTTAGTGTGTGCCTAACGCTGAACTAATCGGTATAATCTATCCAAGTCAAGCTTAATCCCTTGGAGGGGGCTGTCTCAAATGCAAACAGCAACGTACTGTTGGTGGAGACTTCAACGCTAAAGCAATCGAATGGGGTATGCCTCAAACAGATCGGCGGGAAAACGAATCCTGGAAATGGTGGCCAGGATGGTGGTCGTCGTACACAACAATATCCGAAAAATGCTAACTTTTCACTGTATTGACTGTGAAGGAACCATACCGAAGAGGACATTAGCCTTGGAGTCCTTAGTACAGAGAATACACAATTGGAGAGTATTAGAGGACTACGAAGCCAGTGATCATCAGTGCATTCTGCCTGAGATCAGTGATGTTGTCTCGCGACGTCCATGTTTTCGACGTTCTACAAATGGATGGAACATCGGAAGGATGGACGTCAAGAGGCTTGTCGAGGTGCTCACAGCAGGTGCTTTGCCACAGAGTGATTCGCAGAGGGCGGAGGAAGTGGCAGCTCAAGACGCAGCGAACTCAACTATGAGTATCACCATGACTGCTTGCAACACTTCTTTGCCCCTGGCACGCCAAGCCTTCAGTGTACTGGTGGTCAACTGAGATCGCTGAAAAGCAAGGGGGTGTCACTGGCTTCAGCGTGAGGCTCAATGGACACGGAACCATCACGAGACATGCAATCGGGTGGCAGCATATAAGCCAGCCAGGAAATGCCTTCACAGATTGATTAACAACAACAAGGCTCACTGCTTGTAAGATCTAGTGGACAATGTGAACAAGGATCCGTGACATCTTGGCTACAAGCTAGTTATGTGGAAGCTTGGTGCCCTACGGTAACCTTGCACACATGATACACGAAAGATGGACGAGATAGTGCGGGCACTTTTCCCCGCCCATCCTGTCCGTGTTGGCGCTGTCCATGGTAAAACCGCAATTGAGTGTCCACCCTTCACACAGCCGGAACTGGAAGAGACACTTCTTTCACTAAAAGTGAGGAAGGCTCCAGGTCCAGACTCACTTCCAGCTGAGCTGTTGCAACTTGTCTATCACCATTGTCCTGACTTGCTGCTCAGCACATTCAACGCTTGCCTATGGGACGGTGCTTTCCGGTACGATGGAAGATGGCGAGGCGAGGTACTGACGCAAGTGGAAGGGAAATCCCGAATCGTCGTCTGCATGACGCTCGTTATGCATGATAGACGGCAGTATGGCCTTAGAGCAGGACGCTCTACCATTGATGCAAGAGCAGAGGTGGTGAACGCAGTCCAAAAGGCAGAAGCATGTAGCCCCACCAAGCGAAGGATCGTCTTTTTGGTTTCATTTGATGTTCGGAACACCTTCAACTTCGCTAGATGGGTGCATATTCTAAATACGCTAAAAAACCTTGTCAAAGTCCAGAATATCTAATTCAGCTTTTGAGGGACTACCTGAAGGACCAAAGCCTGCTCTATGGCATGACGCAGATCCCACGAAGCATGGAAGTTACATCGGGTGTTGCCCAGGGATCAGTCCTTGGTCCAGACCTAAGAAACGTGCCTTACGACGGGCTACTGAGACTGGAGATTCAAGATGAATTGCGCTTAATCGGCTAAGCGGATGATGTTGCAGCTCTGGTCACTGGACGCATCGTTAAACAAGCGCAGCTTAGGCTAGGTATGCTAATACGCTGAGTGAGTAACTGGATGATTGCTCGCGGGTTCAGTTTAGCATCTTGACGAAAAAACGAGTGTAGAGTAAGGAAGATCAGTACTGGGGACACACGAATCGAATCGATGAGAGATGAGCTTCTCTAGGCAAATAAGGGCACCGGCTAAGAAGTCTGCTTTGGGTGTATCGGCTCTGTGTCGAATTATGACCAACGTAGGAGGACCCACTCGAGGAAGAAGATGCCTTTTGATGAGTGGTGTGCGGTCAGCGCTACTGAACAGAACAGAAATATGGGGCAACGCTCTCAGTAAGGAGATATGCCGAAATCGCTTGGCACAGGAATAGAGAAGAGGAACACTGAGGATTGCATCTTCGTTTCTAACAGTCTCTGATTTGGCAGTGGGAGTTATTGCCGACATGATAGCTGTTGCCTTTCTTGCTAGAGAGCGCTGCGCTATTTACCTGTGTCAAAATGAGACAGCGCCTACTCAATGAGTTGGGTGGATTGCACGAAGGGAAGGTGGACTGCGCGCCTCATTCCGGATGTGAGACTGTGACTAAATTTACAGCATGGTGAGACTGACTTCTATCTGACCCAGTTTTTAAGTAGGCATGGGTGTTTTCAGTCTTACCTGCACAAGATTGGTTTTGCCCAGAAGACAAAGGCAATTTGTACCACATCGTTTTTGCATGCACAAAATGTGTTAGGCTGCGAACAGAGAGGCAGGAGAGCTCACCCCGCGGTGATACTCAAATTGTTTGACAAATGCAACCAGGTAGCTCATACTGTTCGGGCAGTCCTTAAAGAAAAATAGGACTCACAGCAGCCGGGGGCATTAGGGATGGGGGATCGCTTGTCTGGCGATTCCTCTACCGCTCTTTCTTCCCTCTAGAAGGGAGATCTCGCAGCTTAAAGGTGCCTCAGAGCATAACAAAACGAAACCTGGTTCGAAGTAATGTGTCAACCGGTTCCAGACTGGTTTCTCGGGTTGATAGGGAAGGAGTTTAGTGCATGGTCCAGTTGCTTGTGAGCATGGGAGTCTCAGACTCAGCATGTAGATATGACATTCAACTTCCTGTCACAAAAGAAAACAAGATGTGAAAATGTGATACTCTAACTATCTCTAAGCGAAGGCCCGAGAGGGGCTGTAGTGCTAAATATAATGGAGTCTCTCTTTTATGCCACAGGATTCATGTACCCAACCGCTACAAATTTTGCTCTGGTTCTATTCTTGATTGCTATCACAATAATTCTTACTGCACACTACACAATAATGTCCTGTTTTTGATTCACTGATAATTTTCCTTTAGCTTGTGATAATATTACATTATCCTCAGAATCAGATAAGCTTGAATCTGTACCATTGTTTATACTAGATTTTTTAGTGAGCACTTTTATAGATGTTTTTGTAGCCATTTCCTGTATAATCCTTCTCATTTGGTTGGTATTCACGTCCTTTTCTGCTATCTTGTTTTTCTCAGTCAGGAGAATCAGTAACGGTGGCAGAAGACATTTTCCGGTTCTTACGGGACATGGTTTTTCGGGGCCCTGCCCTTGAAATAGGCCTAATCATTTGTGGTGATATGACCAGTTTCCCTGCTGTAAATACTACTGAAACTGTAGAAGCAGGCAAAGATAAAGAAGATCTTAAACCATCTTGTAATGCAGTTTGTTCCTGTAAAGTTCTAGCAATTGGTAGTGATTGTGCACAAGCAGAGTTAAGTGGAATCGGCATATTTTCTTCAGTTTCAAACATACTGCTATTATTATTTTCTTTATCAAAATCGACTCCAGCAGATGGATAAGATCCGTCAGTCACAAGCAATGAAAAAAACTCTTCTTCAGATATGTTTGAGTGCAAGGGGCAAACACCCGTTTTGATAAAACCTTGTCTATTATTGTTAGCCCAGTCATATTAGGTAAAAAAAGGGGTCAACCTCGGAATGAAAGATAATAAGCTGCAAATTGGTATGAACCTTTGTTTTGTCATTCTAAATGTTGTCTCAAAAGTCACAATCGTTATCGTGTTCCCGTCTCAAGATATTCAAGGTCAAAGGTCACAAAAATCGGTTTTTCGCGAATATCTGGCTTCCTATCGGTTAAATGAGATTTGCATTTATTATAAAAGTTGTAGGCTATAAAATTCCCTACAACTTTTGTTTAAACTTTTTTTTCATACGACCAACCGTTTTGAAGGTAGAGCGCGAAGAGTGCACATCGTACAGTCATATACGGCCTAATGCAAGGTCAAGCGTGAGTTATGGTTATCAGTACGTTATAAAGTCAATTATTTACTTGGAAATTATAATTATTAAACAATGCCTATTATTTATGTACTAACTATTAATTATTTATATTTAATTAAAGTAAGTAACTTGATTATTTATATATAATTATTCATATTTAACTATTTAAGAATATCGGGATCATATGTATTTTCTTCATCGGGATTACTTGGATACAGTGAAGCGTTGAGGCAAGCTTGTCCGTTGCACTGGCCGCAAGCTAAAGAACATTGTAGCCCTGATTTTCTGCATCCACAGCGGGAACCACAACCATTTTTGCAATTGCAAAATATTACGTCAACACTTCCACCAACAAGTGTAGCAGCTCATCAACACATAAAACGTGTCTACTACCAGATTCAAACGTGGTTAGGGAAGGACTTAGAACCTAAAGAATGGGGCTGGATGCTTGAAAATGAAATCCTGGAGCCCATACGAACGTTATTACCTCCAGCACCAGCCGAACAAGTGTTGACGTAATATTTTGCAATTGCAAAAATGGTTGTGGTTCCCGCTGTGGATGCAGAAAATCAGGGCTACAATGTTCTTTAGCTTGCGGCCAGTGCAACGGACAAGCTTGCCTCAACGCTTCACTGTATCCAAGTAATCCCGATGAAGAAAATACATATGATCCCGATATTCTTAAATAGTTAAATATGAATAATTATATATAAATAATCAAGTTACTTACTTTAATTAAATATAAATAATTAATAGTTAGTACATAAATAATAGGCATTGTTTAATAATTATAATTTCCAAGTAAATAATTGACTTTATAACGTACTGATAACCATAACTCACGCTTGACCTTGCATTAGGCCGTATATGACTGTCCGATGTGCACTCTTCGCGCTCTACCTTCAAAACGGTTGGTCGTATGAAAAAAAAGTTTAAACAAAAGTTGTAGGGAATTTTATAGCCTACAACTTTTATAATAAATGCAAATCTCATTTAACCGATAGGAAGCCAGATATTCGCGAAAAACCGATTTTTGTGACCTTTGACCTTGAATATCTTGAGACGGGAACACGATAACGATTGTGACTTTTGAGACAACATTTAGAATGACAAAACAAAGGTTCATACCAATTTGCAGCTTATTATCTTTCATTCCGAGGTGAAAGCCCTAATATGACTGGGCTATGTGAGGACTAAAAGCTGACAGATATGCATCTCTCACAAATCATCCAATTTGGCAAATGGTCACGGCTTTAACGGGATTTGACAGCATCCACTCATTCATTGTAATTCTATATCTACTTTTGAAGGGACCATACACTGTGACAGCGAAGGGCTGTAGCTTATGGCTACAGTGTGGTGGGAAAGTCACTATTGCAATAGAGTTTGCATGAGCGAATTGAAAAGCTCTGATGTTAATATGTGAACGGTAGTTTTCCATCAGGATCAATGCCGGATTTTCTTCGGAAGGCTTCACATGCATTACAAAATATTCTATTCATTCATCCATCCAGAAATATTTGCAGCTCCTGGTGGACAAATGGCTAACATGATATCTTTGTAGTAAACTCGTGGAAAAACAAAAATTGGTGGCAGAAAGCCACCAGCAGCATTAATAAACAAGCTGGGTAGACCTCTGCTCATGTCAGAAGGGTTTTGTACTCAACTTACAAAATGTAGTAACCAGCAACGAATAAAATCACGAAACCTGTCAAAGACGATTTTATTGGAGATAATGTGAAAGTTGAAAGGATTTGACTCCTGAGGTTTTTGTTAAAGTTATACCCATAAATATCTCCCTTGATATTTTTTTCAGTTTTTTTAGATCACGGGTGTCCATTCGCGAGGGAGGAAACACATTTTTCATACATTTCCCCCCCTGTGCCCCGCTGAAGCGAAAACTGTCAGTTTACGAACTGTTTTGAAAAGCTCTCATTGAGAACTTTCAGTTGATACTTATATCGGCTACCTTTCATGAAATTTTTTTTCAGGGGCCACTCCTCTGTACTGTAATCACCGATTCATGGCCGATTATTTCGAATCCCAGAATGGTTACAAAGCCCTTTTGCTAGGAGCTCTCTGCTGCCTCTTTGACTTGTTTCATTTGTATGTTCTTATCTTCACGATAATGATAGGTATCTTGAAATTTTTATGCAAATCCTAGCAAAGCTGTAGTGTCTAAGTTGGTAAAAAGCGCATATGGCTCCAAAGCCATATGTTTCCATAATAATACAGGGCATATTGTTCCATAGTAACACAGGAAAATTCAAATTGCTATAACTTCGTTAAATACTATTCGATCTTTATGAAACTTTCAAAAAAGATCAATCTTATTTTATTCAAGAAAACATAAAATCAATAAATCATACTATTACTAACAAAGTTGAGTGAATTTCGACTTCATGATTTTTTTCAGATTTTTCAGATGGAAGGTGTCCAATTGCGAGGGAGGGTATGCAAAAAGTTCGTAAATTTCCCCTTCCCCTGCCCCCTCGATACTCATAAGGCAATTTTAAGACTTGTTTTGAAAAGATCTCATTGAGACCTTTCCAATAACACCCTACTCGGCTACTAATGGTGAAAAAATTTTTTTGAGGGGTCAACTGCCTATATGGGGAGACCCCCTTAAACCCCTTTGAAAAATTTTTCAACCCTTGAACTTTCAAGAAGTCACTACTTTTGACCTTTCCACAAAGTTTCTATAGTTCTTCTATAGTTTCGGAGAAAAAGTGCTGTGACATAAAGACGGACGGACGGACAGACGGACACAGGTCGTGATTGCATAGGGTTTTGTATTTTAGTACAAAACCCTTAAAACAAAGTTGTTACCAAAGTTCCTCATTCGCCTGATGTTATTTGTCCGATTTACTTCGATCCTCGTTGAGCAATTACTTTGGCAGGATTGGTTACAGTGTTACTACCTATTTAATTTGCGTTGAATATCATGTGCAGCGGAAAATTAAACCTACAATAACATCGGCTAGTTTTATTGAAACTAGTAGCTCTGAAAAGTGAAGTACTTTTTGGCTTTCTAACTGCTAGTTCTTTTGTGTCTGCACAGAAACCCTTTTAGCCAATCTTTGCTTGCACTTTGAGAGTCCTTCCTTTTTTTGGGCAAACAGAACTCGCTTCTGCATAATCAAATGCCAACTTTTTGGTTTGCTGTCTTGTAGGCCCATAATACATTTTCAATGCAGTTTTCAAATTATCTGCTAGCAACCCTTCTTGGTCCACAGTGAAAATGCGTTTATTACCTTTATTATGCTTATGCTTTTATTATGATTCGCCAGACGATTTTGCCTTCCTCACTATCTTATCTAAGTAAGCTTTTGAAACATAGAAGAAAACAGCAGTCCTTTTTCAATCACTCTTTCACGCTTTTGGTATTGCTGTTCCAGATGCCGTAGTCATCGATCGTAAAAAACGGTCTAATTTAGCCAAATATCAAAACAAAGTAATTTATTTGTTCTTGCAACAAATAAATTTCTATATGCCTTGAAAGAGCCAGCTTTCTCATCACACCGTCGCCCAGTTCAAAACATATTCCCTCAAGACATATAACCTCTAAAATCAATACAAAGTCAAAGCTTTGGTTCCAAAGTAAATATGCTGTTATAACAACTAATGTAACCATAAAACATTAGTCTAATAATATTGATGCTAGCTTTGTAGATGTAGCCGTCAAAGAAATTAAATACAAAATGAACTTAAAAACTTAGTTTTCAGCAACGAAATCTTTAAAACGTTGCACATGCGTTGTTTACTTCCGGTGAGCTGTCAGATGTTTGTAGGTGATACCTGATGTGTTGCTATGTAAAAAATATAACCTATGCGTCATTTGTTTGAACACGCCCGCGCAAATCATAGTGGCTCTTTCAAAACTCGGCTCTTTCATGCTGCTCTTCCCCTAGTGATAGTTGTGGTAAACCCGAACTGCTTCAATCAACATCTCTTAAAGCTTGTATTATGTGCAATCTTTCTTTACTCTGACTGCTCGACCTAACCACTCTTAAAGCTCGGAGGATTCCAATCTTTCTTCTACACGGACTGTTTGAGCTAAGCTTGGGCGCGCGGGATTGAACTGTCAAAACCGGATCGGAGTTCATCGGGTTGGTTGCAGTAATCATGAATATTAAATTTAGTTGCGTGATATCAACAATTAATATTAAAAGACTGTAGTGAAAGCTTTTTGAAATGAAACAGAATTGTAAACCTCTTCTTTGAATACATCAACCTACGGTCTACAACATTGGCGACGTGAAATTACGAAAACACGTGTGTCTAACCTCAAAATGGACTCAAACCAATTCAAAGTTTTCTGCGACTTATTTCAAGAGCTCTACAAAATCAGCAAAAGCAACAATTGCTTCGACAACAGAACACGGCGGCTGCACCAGGCCAAGCGCTAGCACAAGATTCAACAGCTTTCAAAGTGAAATGCCTTGTCGATTCCATGGTGCAGTTCGATTACGATCCAGACAACAATCAAACATTCAAAGCGTACTACAAACGCTACGAGTCGATGTTTACAACATAAGCAATTGAACTCGACGAACCAACAAAGATCCATCTTCTTCTTCGAAAATTTTCACAAGCGCAGTACCAACGCTACGCAGGCTCAATTCTACCACAGAACCCTCAAGACCGGACACTCCTGATACAGTGAGAACTCCAAGCGACTCTTCGGTTACAAAGAAACAAAGTTCGCAATGCGGCACAAGTGCTTCAAGCTTGAAAAATTCGACAGTGAAGATTTTAGTGAGTATGCAGCGCGCATGAACAAAAATGCTGAGAAATTCGAAACCGCTCGATGCTCGCCTGACGACTTCAAGGTTTTGTTATTTGTGAGTGATCTTACGTCATCACAAGACTCGCTGATCCTTGAAAAACTTCTCACATAAGTCGACAATCAACACATCGAACTCGAGAAAGCAGCCAACGATGCGGCAAGAGCTCTAATCCACAAGTTGAACCTTCAGGACTTAGTGAATGAGGCTGAACGTATCACCTGTTTGAAGATCGATAAGATAAGATCTGAAGTTCATGCTGTTCATTATTCCAAGGGTCAAAGTGGTAAGCCAGGTAAGAGCCATTGGGGTGAAAAAACCGGTCATCCGGCTGTGGCGAAAGGCATTGGTTGGCAGATTGCCCCTTCAAGGAAAACCTGCAGCAGATTCAACGGGAAGTCACATAAGGCAGGTTACTGTAACATTTACAAGGATTTCCGAGAGAAACGCAACACAAAACACAACAAGCGACAACAAGTCGCAAGCGAACCAAGTACAATCAGAAGTCAACTTGGCTGCAAGCAGGAAGTTTCTCAAGCCGATTGTCAATGGTGCTCAGCTAAAGATGCAGTTTGATACAGGTTCAGACATGACAATCATCTCTGAGGCAAATTGAAAGACGTTGGGACGTCCGAAACTGACTGCATCACATCAAACGAACGCAACAAGTGCTTCAGGAGACGTGATTCCATTACTGGGATACTTCTGGTGCAACATCACTCTGAATGGCATTCAAAAGCAAGGATGCTGTTTTATTACACCGCTAAATTTCAACCTTTTTGGCATTTCCTGGATCAATGTGTTCAATTCGTGGAGTGTTCCAATCTACAACGTCTGCAATCAAGTCAGGTCAACATCTTGCGCTGACCTGGCCACAGAAGTACAATCAGAGTTTCATGAACTCTTCTCAAATGGCCTTGGTTGTTATAACAAAGCTGAAGACTCACTCAAACTAAAACCGGGAGCTCAACCAGTCTTCCAAAAAGCTCGTCCGGTTCCACAAGCAGCTCATTCTACTATAGTCACTGAGCTAGAACGTTTGCAGCACTTGGGCATTATCAGCCCTATCAAATATTCTCAGTGGGCAGCACCCATTGTCGTAATCAAACGAAAGGATGGAAGAGTGCGAATTTGTGCTGATTATTCGAAGGGTCTTAACGAAGCACTTGAGCCAAACAAGTATCCTTTGCCGTCACCCGATCAAATTTTTGCAAGTTTCGCAGGAAAAAAAAAGTTTTCAGCATAATCGACTTATCAGACGCTTTCTTTCAAGTGGAAGTCGACGATATATCCAAAAAAGTGATGTCCATCAACACCCACATCGGATTGTTTCAGGTCAATCGCCTCCAGCAAGGCGTTAAAACAGCCCCAGGAGAATTTCAAGCAATTGTCAACATGATGATCAATGGAATCTCAACGTTCGGTTTCATCGACGGCTAGGTTACTAGCAGTGAAAATGCTGATGACCACAAGCAAGAGTTGAAGAAAACACTGCAACGCCTGCAGGATTTCGGGTTCAAACCCAACATCAACAAGTGTCAGTTCGGTAAGAAATCTGTGCAATTCTGTGGACATGTCATCGACGACAAAGGCATCCGACCACAGCCTGAAAAAATTTGGGAAGTCACATCAGCACCTCCGCCAGCTAATGTCAGTCAGCTCCATTCATTCTTAGGTTCAGTCAATTACTACGGCAAGTATATCAAGTCAATGAAGACGCTGAGGGGTCCCCTAGACGAACTTCTCAAGAAAGATGTGAAGTACGAATGGCAAGATGTTCACGAGGAAACTTTTGACAATCTCAAACAAATCCTGGGATCAGATCTGGTACTTACGCACTTTGATCCCAACAAGGCCGTCGTTCTAGCGACAGACGCGTCAAAAGACGGCATGGGAGCAGCCCTCATGCACCGTTTCAACGACAATTCACTGCATCCTATCATGCATTTCGCCGCAACATTCAATTCAGCGGAAAGAAATGACTCGTCTTTGGCATAAAGCGATAACATTTCTACTCTGTTGTCTATCTTTGGTTCGAAAAATGAAATCCCCTTATATACAGCGAACAGACTACAGAGATTGATACTAATCATCATGGCTTATGATGTTAAGTTCGAATTTATTGGATCCAACAGCTTCGGATATGCTGACGTCGTATCTCGCCTTATGTCAAAACAGATGAAAGCTGATGAAGAGAAAATTATTGCTGCGGTACAAGTCAAGGGAGTTGACGACAATGACGAAAAGTTGTTAAGTTTCGCAATACAGTCAGCAAAGGAGCTTCCTGTCACCTTCCAACAAGTACAAGAAGAAACGAAAGCCTGCCCAAATCTTCAGCAAGTGATCAAATTCATTGTGACTGACAGCTGGCCCAAGCGCAAAAGTCAGATCGAAGGAACCGCAAACGCTTCTTTTTTCGGACACCGAAATGAGCTAAAATTCGTACAAAATTGCATTTTTCGTGGCGAACAATTCATCATTCCATCAAAACTGCGAGCAAATATTCTTGAGATCCTACATGAAGGTCATCCAGGTGAGTGCCGAATGAAGCTATTGGCAGCCGACAAAGTCTTCTGGCCTGGCATAACGAAAGCTATAGAAGTAATCGTTAATTCTTGCGAACGTTGCGCAAGGAAATCAAAGGCACCATGCAAATGTACCTTGCAGCCCTGGCCCATGCCATTGGAACCATGGATGCGCCTTCACCTTGATTACGCCGGCCCCATCAGCGGCTCCTACTTTCCAGTGGTTGTTGACGCCTATAGCAAGTGGCCAGAAGTTATAAAAACGGCGACAATAAGCGGAACGAGGACGGTCGAACTTTTTGCTGATGTGCTGGCCCGACAGGGTCTATGCAAAGTTTGCGTCACGGACAATGGACCTCAATTCGTGTCGAGCTCGTTTGAAAACTTTTGCGAGACACACGGCATCAAGCATCTTACGACCGCCTACTACAGCCCTCGGTCAAACGGTCAGGCGGAACGATTCGTTGACGTTCTCAAAAAGGGCTTACAGAAGGCCGAAGGAACCATCGAACAAAAAATGCGAGAATTTCTGATGACGTATCGCTACACACGATCATACAATCTCGGAATGAAATCACCATCCGAATTGATGACCGGCCGTAAGATGCGCACAAAACTCGATTTGCTCAAGCCTCAAATCGATCAAACTCCTTCAGACAAAGCAAAAGTGGAAAATCAATTTAACTTGCATCACGGCGCAAAGTGGAGAGAGTTTTCACCCGGAGATGAAATCCTTTACAAACTCCACACATCCAGTGATAACTGGAATGGGACGCCTGGCTTCGTGAAAAGCCGAGATGGAGCTGTCAATTATTCGATTGACATTACAACGCCGTCAGGAAGTCGAACCGTACGAGCTCACACGAATCAGCTCAAACGCCGATATATGAAAAACGAATTGATTGAATTGTTTGACTTGCCCGAGTTTAGAGACGAAAATAATCTGCCAGTTAGTGAAGTTGAACCGATTATCACACCTGGCAACAATCCTCGACATGACGCTCACAATGATGAACAAGCCGGAAGTGAGGATGAAACTCAAGAAGAACCTGAAGCTGAAGTCGAGCCTCGTTACCCAATCCGAACAAGTCGGGGAGTCACATCAAAATTCAATGACTTCGTCAGATTTTGAGAGGAGAGGAATGTGGTAAACCCGAATTGCTTTAATCAACATCTCTTAAAGCTCGTATTATGTGCAATCTTTCTTTACTCTGACTGCTTGATCTAACCGCTTTTTAAGCTCGGAGGGTTCCTATCTTTCTTCTACACGGACTGTCGAGCTAAGCTTGGGCGCGCGGGATTGAACTGTCAAAACCGGATCGGAGACAACGGGTTGGTTGCAGCAATCACAAATATTATATTTAGTTAAGTGTTATCAACAATTAATATTAAAAGACTGTAGTGAAAGCTTTTTGGAATAATACAGAATTGTAAACCTCTTCTTTGAATACATCAACCTACGGTCTACAACAATAGTGCTACTATTTAACAAAGCGAAGACGGAAGAATGGTTCAGAGATTTATGAACTGCAGCTGCAGGTAGTAGCAGATATAAGAGTAGCCATTACTTTTAGGTTTTCTTGTGTGCGAGTTATATTCAATGTGCTTACTTTATTCTGGTCGGTCGCCTTCTCGTTTGGGTGAATTTTAGGAGGCTTGGTGAACCAAACGAGTGGTGCCCACGTCCGTCTTCAGGTGACTTGGTTGGAACCGGAGAGCCGTAGCCAGAGTACCCAATAAAACGGGGGATAACAGAGGCCGGGACATTCAGGCAGCAAGTCGATAACACGTTAAGGACGAGAAATGAGATTCTCTGACAAATCACAATGCCAATGTTCAAAGTGGACTAGTAAGCGATTCGTTTTTTTCTTTATTTTATTACAAACTCAATAATTTCTTCTGAATGCATAACAATAGGAAAATGATATTAAAAGTACAAATTCGAAGTATCTAAATCGTACATATTATTTTTACACTTACATCTGTCAACTAAAATAACGAAATGCTTGAAATAAAATGCCAAATTCACCTTGTTCTTCATTTGTTCCTTTACTTCACCTACAACAGCAATAACATCATTGCGCGCATACTTTACACAAATCATTCAGATCCCTTGGAATTCGTCCGTAAAGAAAACAAAGCTATAAACTCATTAAACACTAATGACTGCACCTTTTCACCATGGCAAATCATTAACAACAAAACCCGACAGAAAGGATTCCAAGTACTTGGAACATACGTTCCAACATACAATCATGTGGCAAAAACAGACAACAAGCCCCCTCCGTTTGTTCTCATTCCAACGAAACCTTCTCAGCTCCAAGCCTGCAGCCTTGCACGTCGATTTCGAGGAAATCTTTTACGTCCGTCGCCACTGCAAATGCTATCTAATTAGCAAAAGTTCTCCTTTAATTAGGTTGAAGTCAGGACCGGTATTGCTAATAAATAAATCACTTGAGTCTGATAGCTTGGACGCGCTAGACGAAGGGGGACATCAGCAGGTTCGGGGCTGAGATTGAAACCGAAACTGATGGCAGTGGTAGCGAATTCCAGTGGTTGTGCTTGTGGAGGTGCAGAAGATACGAACTCCCGACTGCAGATCAAGCCCAGAAGCTGCTCCGCACGGAGATCCTTTGATGTGTGATATTCGCGCTGAAGTTAATTAATTAAACGGAGAGTGAGTTGAACGCGAGGAATCATTTTGCTGATACTCTCCTGCCTGGTGTTGCTGTTGCTTCCATTATGTTGCTCGTGCCTTCCTTGCTATTACTCTATTTGAAGTTCTTGTTGTTGCTGCTACTGTTGTTTTTGCGTTAATTTGTGTTGTTCTGTTTTCCTCTTCACTTCGCTTCAGGGAAATTCCACGACGAATCACTCGTCAGCCAGAACACTCGCAAGTATCCTTCTACGATGAATTGCATCCTTTTCAAATTGAACGTTCTAGTTCTAGGCCTTGTCTGACCACTGGAACATGCGTTCAGACGCTTGTTAACGACTATTTCGGAGCTAACTAAGCGTAGCGAACTTGTCCCATTCCAAATAATCTCAATCCAGGCTTCTCATAACCATGTCCTGGCTGAACGAATGCATCGAGAGAGCAAGGGACGGACGAACGTCAAGGAAATCAAGTCGCAATCCATCCATACGATCAGCTGGTCAAGAGCTGGAAATTGCCTAGTTTTAATCTTCCTCGAACCGGAAATTTCCAAAGAATTAATTGTTGATCCGGACCATGTTCGATATGATTCGAAGGATTTGTGCGTACGGCAATGACTGTGTGACTCTTTAGTTAATTGACTGTGAATACAAATTGGATGGATTATCGTAAGAGTGAAGCTTGTATTGAAAGGAGTTAATTATATCTGCTGAACTGTAATGAAGGCAAGGACGAAGGATGGATGAGATGGTCCAATATGTGCGATATGATTTGCGAGTGTTGGATTCCGATTTCATTTGCGAACATTGGATTATTTACTATATCTCAGCGCTCATAACAATAAATACAGGATTACGAATCAAATACTCAATATGAATTATTATAACATTAAGGCAAATAAATTAAGAGCTCACTTTAAGAAACCTGCCTAACAACAGTAAACTAAATTTGGAGTGAAGTATCTTCTTGTAAAAATGTTGTTGCAATGGATACTTATCTCATTCTAATCTAATCATTCTAATCATATAATTGCAGAAAATTAATTACACGTTAAAACCTCTGCATGAATAGCTATATACATTTAAACAACGATTAATAGTCGATTGTTCTGCATTACAAGATTTATTTGAACTATAATAAAATGTTTGTGCTTGGATGCGCAAAAAGATCTTTCACTCCAGGCCTGGGATCTTCGCAATCTCAAGCAAGGTTTACACTTTACCCTTGTGTTGCCAGTCTGCCACCCGGGTCCGGCTTACGAAATTCTTGGTAAAAGTGTTCAAATTACATTAATTTAATTGACACGTAATATGTTAAAAATATTTTTTATTCTAAACAATACGTATGCATTTCGGTATGTATCGGTGACCATCTTCAGCGCTAGACGCAAGACTACTAATGAAACAACTTAAGCAGAAACATTAGCTAATCACAGTTAACATACATAATTCAGTCGGATTAAATGAAATATAAATTGCCGGACTATCGTATCGACTATATATGTATGAATAAAGATTCATATGCGTCGATTAATCGCAGATTAGTTACACTTTTTAATAATTGGAAATTATCTACTAAAGGTCCCGTTTGGTGTATTCCTGGATTGTTTAAAATCCAATGCGTGTCCAGCAATACCTTTATTTACGTCTTTATTCTTGATAAATCTTACGTATTCCTTGAGACGAAATTATACTGTGCGTTCAGTTTACTCAATATATATATATATATATATATATATATATATATATATATATATATATATATATATATATATATATATGTATATATATATATATATATATATATATATATATATATATATATATTTATATACTTAATATCATATTCTGTGCAATCGACTTGATGGATTCCACTATTTTGTTTTGGCGAAAATGGATCTGTAGTGAATTTTACTTTGCCTCGTTCGTTCGAGATTCCCGAAGAAAATCTAAGCCGCCCTCTGATCGGTTTAGACGTGAAGTCTTTTCATCTGTCAAGAGACTGTAATCATGAAGTCAACAAGTCCGGATACCCTTAATTTACTCTGAGGTCGCTTCCGGTAGGCTAGCTACTTCGGAGAGGAATTTCGATAGCAGGTGTTTCGTGAGCAGACTAAGTCCGAATACATGTTTATCAGCCACAGATTCAAATACCAGATTAAATACGCGTCAAACAACTTCCAGCAACTCGACTTCACTTCACTTTATTTCAATTTTATCTCTCCCGACCGTACGATCAGTTCAAGAGAGAGAAAAACCCGAAAAAGACTAACTCAATCGAATCCACGCGTCCCCGAATATTCACTGATGTGGTAACCGAAATAAACTACTCGAATCTAAAACCAAATTCACGTACTCTAATTTCAAATACAAAGCCAAACCTATGCACCGCGTACCGAACCGCAACACGAAATCGACCATTCACGAATTATCTAAGCCCTACCCCGCAGCAAAATACCCAACTTTAACGTCACTTCCCCTTGAAAAAGAATAGATTTAATGAAAAGGAAAGACTGGTTAAGTTTAACTATTCATTGTATTTGGTTTCACTCACGAGCGATAAATACTAAATATGACAAAATAGATCTACATTTCTCAAAAAATTATAAATAAATATGTTTATTTAGTTTTCCTGTTTTCGTCTTCTTCTTCTTTGTAGCACTACAGATCCTATCAGTCCTTCGCTTCCTGCAAATAGCGCCTCCAACTGTCTCAGTCCGTTGACCGCGTCCTCCAATTTCGAAATCCGAGCAGCGATGAACTGCCTTCATCGGCCGAACCAGACTAGCGTTTCCTTGGTTTCCCCACTGGTCTCCGGCCTTCAGTTTTTCCAACGAATACTGTTGTTCGTCCATACGATTCATGTGTCCAGCCCATTGCAGCTTCTGCAGTCTGACAATCGTTGAGACCTCCGGTTCGCCAAAATTTCATATAGCTCATGGTTGTATCGAATTCGCATTAGTTCCCGTCTAGCTTCGCTGCGATTATTAACCTCAAGAGCCGTCGCTCAAAAGCGTTCAATATATTTGCGGATGCTTGGGTCAGGGTCCATGTTCTTCTGTTTTATTATAAGTAAATGCCGAAGTATCAAATTTTCGTAAGAATTATCCGAGAAAAATAGTCGTGATACAATAATAGCAAAAATTAAAATCAAAACTTAAGCGGGACATGCGATTTTGAAGTTAAAAAAATTTTAACCTGATATCATTCATCTACAAAACCAATTAGAGGGAGCACAAAACTCAAAAATTATGTTTGGATGCATCGTTTATATCAATTACCATATCTATGAAGGCAAGTTATCACATTTGCTTTTTATACCTAATAGAATTTTTAAAGGCATTAATAATCGATACAATTTATCAAAATTAAAATAGTTAGTTGGCAAATAACCTATCAATCTATATATAAAACAAGAAGATTTTTAAATTCATAAGTGTGAAAACTTAGTAGGAATATCGTTTGGCTTTTTGTATGAAGCGAACATACTTAAATATTTGTATCATTAGCCAGCCTTCAAATGACCGAAAAACAATTATTCCGAGATAAAACTTTTTTTTTTTTATTGGGTGTACAACTTTATAACCGGAATTTGACGCTAGATGTCCGTACTAACAAATATCGTGAAAGCTCAAACTTTATATGTATGTCATTTTAAAGGTACATTTGACAGCTATCAAAATCAGTCAACAAAACAATTTTTTCTTCTGTGCATCATTATTATTTTTCACCATGAATAACTTCGAAAATTGGAGAAAAAGACAGCATTTGCGGGACGTTCTGTTGGGTCATTTTTTTGCAAAGAAAACTGCTGCGGAAAGTCATCGTTTGCTTGTAGAAGTTTATGGCGACGATGTTTTAGTGAAAACATAGCATTTTGAATGGTTTCAACGCTTACAGTGCCAATTTCGACATCAAAGACAAAGATCGCCCAGGACAGCCAAAAAAGTTTGAAGGCGAAGAATTGGAGACGCTACTCGATGAAGATTCATGTCAAACACAAGATGAACTTGCCAAATCGTTGGGAGTGATTCAGCAAGCCATTTTGAAACGTTTGAAAGCCACCGGATACATTCAGAAGCAAGGTAATTTGGTCTCCTATGAGTTGAAGCCGAGAGACGTTGAACGGTGCTTCTGTATGTCTGAAATGCTGCTTGAGCGCCATAAAAAGAAATCATTTTTGCATCGGGTCGTGACTAGGAATGAAAAATGGATCCATTATGATAATAATCCCAAGCGCAAAAAGTCATACGTGAAGCCCGGCCAACCAGCCAAATCAACGGCGAAGCAAAATATCCATGGCGCCAAGGTTATGCTGTGTATTTGGTGGGATCAGAAGTTGCCGTTTTATTATGAGTTGTTGAAATTGAGCCAGGCAATCACAAGTGACCTGTACCAAACACAATTAAAACGTTTGAAGCGTGCCATCATCGAAAAACGCCCGGAATATGCGACCAGACACGAGGCTATAATTTTTCATCATTGCAACGCTCGGCCACATGTTGGAAGACCCGTGAAAAACTATTTGGAAAATAGTGGACGGGAAGTCTTGGCCCACCCGCCTTGTAGTCCGAGCCTTGCTCCGTCTGACTATTATTGATTTCGCTCGACGCAAAACGCCCTCACCGGAATACGCTTCACTTCAGAGCAAGGCATCCGACATTGGATGGATTCGTTTTTGGCCACCAAGCCGGCGGAATTTTTTTTGGTATGGAATTCATAAATTGCCTGAAAGAAGGGGAAATGTTGTAGCTTCTGATGGACAATACTTTGAATAGAATATAGGGTAAAAAATTCCGGTTATTAAGTTGTACACCCAATAATGTTCTATTTAAAGTTATGCTTTTGAATTATGAGGAACTCGTTCTATTTCGTTGGATTTGAAATTATTCATGCGTTTTAAGGATCTTTTATACATTTTAACTGAAGTGTGTTGGTGCGTCTCTACGTATACAAAGTTCAAAGACGATTTTTGGCAGTTATAGATAGCATACAAACTTTTAAATGTTAATATTTTTAGACCAATTGATTTTACTTGTTTTACCATGCAAAACCATCCTGGTTTGCTCAGAGAAACTCATCTTTGAGTCGATCAGTAGCTCCAAGTACTTCACCACTGGCTTTGACTCGCCTAGTATGCCTCCAACGCTGATCATTCTTATTCTAGGGACCCTCTTTTTTGTCAAACTGACCACTTCGGTTTTCTCCAGTGCTAAACTGAACCCTTGAGCAATCATCCAGTCTCTTGCTTGGCGCATCAGCCTATCTACCTTAAGTTGCGCTTGTTCAACGGTGCATCCAGTAACCAGAGCCGTAACTTTATCCGCATAGCCGACCAACCGCGACTCATCTGGCATCTCCCGTCTCAGGAGCCCGCCGCAAGACACGTTCCACAGGTCTGAACCTAGGATAGATCCCTGGGCAACATATGATGTAACCTCCATACTTCGTTGGCCCCGCGTTGTTGTGCCGTGGAGCCGACTTCGGTCCTTCAGGTAGTCCCTCAAAAGTCGCATTAGATATTCTGGAACTTAAAAAGCGTTTTTGGAGACATTCCTAACGTCAAGTGTCACCACCAGGATGATCCGTCGCTTGGTGTGGCTAAAGGCCTATGCTTTTTGGACAGCGCTCATAACCTTTTCAATTGTGGAACTTTTTGCTCTAAAGCCGTACTGCCGAGGAGATAGGTCCCCAGCAGCAAGAATCACGTCAGTGAGTCTTTCCTTGATAATTTTCTCTAGCACTTTCCCAGCAGTGTCCAGCAGGCATAACGGGCGATATGCAGACGGCGATCTGGGATTTTCCTCCCCCTTACTGATCAGCATGAGCTTTGCCACCTTTCATCGTACCGGGAAAACCCCATCCCGTAGGCAAGCGTTGAATGTGCTTAGCAGTAAGTCAGTACGATGGTGATAGGCAAGTAGTGGCACCTCAGCCGGAACACCATCTGGATCTGCAGCCTTCCTCGCTTTCAGTGAAAGGACTGCCCCTTTCTGTTTTGGCCACACGAGGAATGGACATTTGACTGTTGTTTCACCATGGACAGTGTCAACACGGACAAGATGAGCAGGGAAGAGCGCCCACACTATCATGTATGCAAGGTTTCCGTAGGGCACCAAGCCTCCGCATAACTAGCTTGTAGCCAAGGCCCCACGGATCCTTGTGCACATTGTCCACTAGATCTTGCCAGCAGTGAGCTTTACTGTTGTTAATCAATTTGCGAAGGCATTTCCTGGCCGACTTATATGCTGCTACCCAGTTGCATGACTCGTTATGTTTCCATGCTTATTGTACTCCATGCTTGTGACACTCCCTTCACCTTTCAGCTTTTCAGTCGATGAGGCATAGAAGCGTCGCAAGCAGTTGTGATGATGCTCATAATTGAGTTCACCGTGTCTTGATCTGCCAGTTTTTCCGCCCCTGCGAATCTCCCTGCAGCAGGGCTCCTACCGTGATTACCTCGGTAAATCTCTCGACGTCCACCTTTCGGGTGTTCCACCCAATTGTAGAAAGTCGGGAGCACAGACGTCGATAGGCAACATAATTGATCCCAATCAGAATGCACTGGCTGAATAGTCCTTTAATGCTCTCTAATTGTGTATCCTCCGTGAAAGGACTCTGAGGCGAATGTCACGTCAGGTATGGTTCCTTCACTGCCATCCTGGTCACCATTTTTAAGGGTTCGTTTCCCCGCGGATCTGTTTGAGGCATGCTCTATTCAATTTTTTTAGCGTTGAAATCTCCCCCAACAAGCAAGTTACCGTTTGCGTTGGAGACAGCTTAATGCTTAGCTTGGAAAGATGATTTCGATTTGTTTGGTGTTATGTGCACACTAGAGAAGGTGGTCTTTGAATACCGAATCCACACGAAACCATCCCCTTGTCCAGGGTTCTCCGCCTAGATATTGCTATTCTGAACGCATATGGTGGCAGTACTGACATCCCACAGCAGTTCTGCGTAGAATTGGCCATCTTGGGGTCTTACGAGCAGTGTTTACTACCGGAATCTTTGCGGAGCTTCTTTCTCTCCTGTTTTATATAAGTATCTTTTGTTGTTGTTGTACTTTATTTTCCAAAACTGTTTGGAGGAGTTTCTTCGCGGCTTTTTTCGTTCCTTTTGTGACCACCATCTAAAACCCCTGATTTGGCGTTCCGCGCCCATTAAGTGCCTCTTACTTCCTTTTTTTATCTCAATCTCCTTCGATTTGGCTAGACGGCATTCTATTATTGATGTTTGATGGTGGTGCTATCTGCGCGCATCCTTTAGCCTTAGCCCTCAACACTTCTTTAGCCTTTTACTCTTCTTCAGCCTTCTGGTCCTCTTTGGCATTCAACCAGCTCCTCCTATAATACCCTATGCGGGAATTACTCCTTTTAAAAAATGAAAGAAAGTAAATTCCCTTTAATTCAACTATTTTTATTTTAATTCCGTATACAATTGTTTCGTTCTCTAGTTGAATACTTCCTCAGTACTACTATTCCCTAAACTAATAGGGGCACCGGTTTTTTTCTTGAAAATTGAAGCTTTTAGATGGTCGGAAATGGTTTGTTAAGCGACGCCAAATGATTTTGCAAGTTCTCCTTGCGTTTGGGATGGATTTTGGTCGAGCAATGTCCCCAATTCGTGATCTTCCAACTTTTTTGGCTGTCCGGGCCATTCATCGTCCTTCAAGTAAAAATTGCCACTTTTAAACCATGCAAACCACTCCTGACACGAACGCTCATCTAGAACATGCACACCATACACTTCCACTAAAATACGATGACTTTCGGCAGCCTTTTTCTTCAATGAAGAAGTATTCCCCGCAAAAAATACTTTATTGGGCACAAAATTCAACTTTTTCAGAGTAAAAAAAAGTATTGATGTTAACGCTTCAGCTAAAGACACATACTGATTTTGAAACTATACGAGAGTAGCTTTTCAACACATATTTCGAAAGGTGAATCACTGAAATAAAAATCAAGTTACGCCATCTGTTAGAAAACCGCACGCAGCACAAGATGGTAAACTGCCATATCGATGGATGCGTTATGTAGACGATATCTTCATGATCATCAAAGAGGATCAGGTCCAGCAAACTCTCACGGCGATCAACTCGATACACAACAACATCAGCTTCACCCACGAGCTGGAGTTGGAGGGGCGGCTACCATTCCCAGACGTGATGGTATGTAGAGGAGCTAATGGATTGGAATTCGAAATATACCGCAAACCAACGGACACCCTGCGGATAATTCTTTTCACTTCAAACCATTGTCAGCAGCAAAAATGGGCGAGATTTAGCTGGCTTGTGAATCGAATGCTCACGCTTCCATTGAATAAGGAGTGGAATTAATACCCGACGGATGAAGTCACCAAATTGATAGTCAAACGAATGAAGGAGATCTTCAACAACAAGTTCACAACACTAACTGCGGAAATCGAGCACCGGAAGGGGTTGGTTGTAACTTTTGACTCAAGGACAGAAACACTGAAGAGGGCTATGAAAAACGTAGACATCCACTTAGTTTATACGAGCCGGGCCACAAAACTCTAGAACTTGCTAGGATCAACCAAAGACCCCGTACCCAAAATGGAGCGGAGCGGAGTCTACAACGTATCGTGCATGAAATGTAATGGATGTTATATTGGACAAACGAGGAGATCAATAGGTATCAGATAGAACGAACATTTAAGGGAAGCAGTCAACAAAAAGCAGGATGCAAAAACTTCAAATCAAAAGTGTTGGCGCATAGAGTCCTTGAAAAACATGACATCACTGCGGTCAACGTGAGCATGCTGAAAACGATTACAAACGGGTGGAAGCTTGATTTAGCAGAAAGTTTGGAGATATTCAATCGAAAGACGCAGGACATTTGAAAGGGCGACCCAGGCAACAGATACACCTGGCTATTCAAGCTTACAAAATAATGAATGGAACTTAGTAGTAATAAGGAAAATCAAAATTTTTGAATGATAAAAGGATCAGGTAATTAGAGATTAAGTAAAAGAACTTTGAGGGATTAGAGACATGTTAGTTGTAATTAGAGATTCAATTTAATAGTTTAAAGAGTTTAGTATAAATATTAGGACACTTGTAGTTTAGGAAATACTAGTACTGAGGAAGTTCTCAACTAGAGAACGAAACGATTGTATACGGCATAAAAATAAAAATATTAGAATTAAAGGGAATTTATTTTCTTTCATTTTTTATATTTGAAAGTTCTACTAAAGGCGAAATATCTTTAACTGTTTACTCTTTTGTTAATTTTTGGCGATGCGCATGCACATTGTCTTCTTTCTAGAGCGATCCCAGCTTTTCGGATTAGTCTTTCTTCTTCATGTCACTGGGCGACAATTGTACTTTGCCACCACCATTCTTGGGTGAGGTTATTGGCTTCCATTTCCGAATATGGTGTTTCCGCCACATTTTCGACGGTGGGGATGAAATCGACAATGGTGCTTTATTTGTCCTGTCACTCCTCTCTTTTTCCGCCATAATCTTTTTGTGGGTTTCAGGATGGTTCGTTATTTTTTCGAGATTTACGACCCTTGCCTCGGTCGCTTCAGTAGCGATCGCAGCAGTGACCATCGAATTCTCGATGTTCTTGATATTTCCACCCCCCCCCCCCTGCTCGAATATCTGGTGCGTCCTACAGAGTTTCCCGCTTTTCCTGTTCAGGAGGCTATGGCATTTGAATCATTTTTTGGCTGCGCCCGAACACCGCAGGAACCTCAGACTGTCTTTTAATCTCCGTTTTTCGTCCATCATGACTGTCATTGTATTCATCGTCATTTTTGTTATCATTGCTCCCGATGTTATGCTAACATCGTAGCTGCAGCCGCTGGTTGCGTCGGCATTGTTGTGATTTTAGCTTTCTTTTTTGGGTTATTTTTAAATCTTTTTTTACGGTTTTGAATGCTCCAGTTTTATTGAACCCCCCTCTGAGCTGCTATCTTCTTTTGTCTGTAGTCGCCCTTCTAGTCCTATGGTTACCTTCGCAGATCAGAGAGGCTGTGTGAGGGTTAGCACAAGCCCTTATGGGGACAACGGCTCAGAGTCAGATCAGTGCTAGTCGGGAGTCCATCTCAACCGAACCTACACCACTAACTCAATGGTGCGAACTTCGAACGTACTTTGAGGCTTGTCGGAGACGGTATGATAGTTGAATTGGAGCCATTCACGCACGGGTGTTACCTCGGTGCTACCGTGCAAGACAACTAGGTCCAAAACCATCATATCTGCCAGCCCAAAGCATCAACTCCAGTTCGTTATCCAAAGCGTAGCCCAGATTCAGTCCCAGGAGGGAACATCACGGCGCTCTCATATTGTAGGGTCCATGGGGGTGGACTCCCCAAAGATTTTTAGCCTCCAAGAGTGCTCTTGTCGAATTTTCTCGGGTATGTGGGGGCGGGACTCCCGAAGGAATGCTAGCCTCCAAGAGTATTCCGGTCAACCAACATTTCTCCCGCGAGACAACATATCCTTTAGACATCGAAGGTGCCTCAAAAAGTCGAAACGCGTCAGCTCACACCACAAAGCAAGACCCGACGGCTTTTCAAGAAAGAAAAATAAACATATGAGACTAGTTAGCGTTTAGAGCAAGGGCGGATATCAAGCTATATGCAGTAAATTATAAAACTGTAAAAACTAACTCTACTAAAACCTATAAATGAACTCAATCATCCTAAATTTATATTTAATCGATAGGATCTATAATCAGAACATGCAACTGTTTACGAGCCACTCTTGGGTACTTTATCGTAGAGGAATGTATGGATTAGTGGAAGAATATCTTTGAATTGATGAGGCTAGCGTCGCAATCCCTACAGTAATTGATCATCTTTTCTTTTCACTGGAAATAAGCCTCAAGTGCAGCACTGACCTCAGCTAGGTTGCTTTCAGGTTTAGATAATGAAAATTTGTCTTTAAATACTTTAAGCTTCTCAAAAATCTATGTGGTTGTTTAATATCCAATGTCACATCAGCACTAGCAACGATCAGCGAAATCCTGTTCTCGAAAATGGCGAAAACTGTAAGAGGGGCACAGTGTATATGAAATGAGTAGAGAAAAGCATTTCTCGTTACGTACCTTTTCTTGTCGATTTAGCTGTCAGATTTATCCAGATCCCCGAGTGGCACAAATCATACTCCACGGCCTGTTTTGTCACGTAAAAAATGCGAAAATTGAAATTTCTTTTTGCCTGGGGCTTAGTAAATTCTTCGAGAATCGCCGTTTTAGAGGTAGATTCCTGCCTTAACAGATTCACTGTATTACTGTATTACATTAAATATCGCAATTGTTTCACACACACACTAAAAACCACACGAAATACTTTCTTGCACTATTTTTTAATGACTCTCGTTTAATGCCCGTACCTTATAAAACGCTATCCCCAATTCTCTTATTATTTTTCCCACAGTTTTTTTCACTAACGTGTGAAACGTGGAACAAATACAGTCACAGAAGCACTCGTCTAGCAGTACATGTACTTTTAGTTTGAATTGTCACTCGAAATACGTAAATTCATCAGAAGACCGTCGGTGACGGTTCAGTGGCAGAGATATGTCATCTAACACTTGTCAGATAATTAGCTGATGTGTAGGAATGACAGATCTCTGTCATGTATCCATCCGAGATATCAGAGGTTCTTACAGACCTTTCGTAAAGCCAAGGAGTGAGCCAAGATTGAGGGTGTTATTATGCACAATCCTAAGATTGGCTTTGCTGAACTCCTTCTTGAGAGAGTTGCCAAACTTTGGAATATATGGTACGGTTACATTCGATTGAATATTGTTTGCTATTGAGTTTTGATGGAAAAGGGTTGTAACTCTCTCTCTCTCCCTCTTTTCATTTGTTTTAAACGTTTTTATAAACATTTTTTAACAAACCTATTAGTTCCGCGTTTCACTAATTTGCTGGATTTTTTTTTTAAATGTTGCTGGCTTGAATATTTAAACCTCTCGTCGTTATTTAATGAAACACATAAATCATATGTTTCAAATTCACCAATCCTATAGGTCATACACGGGATTCATTGCGAACTACCCTCTCGCTGCAACAAATTCCCCGTACTACCAAAGTAAAGTTATATCACTGTAACATTTACCCTATCCTAACAATTGTAGTATATCAAAACCTAAGCCTCCGGTGTCCCAGGTGTGGTAACGGTTCCAACGTAGTTAAATTTTCGGGTAAATTTTCTAACGATTTTGTTGTGATTTGTGGTGAATTTATTAGAGCCTTTTCAACCCCATTCCTACAACGAGTCTACTAGTACCGGTCCGGTCGACTGTTTGTATATTTTGCCGGAGGAATACGCTCCAGAAGGAACAAAACGATGAAATGGAGAGGTATTACGGAGAGAGAGAGAACATTGGAGACTTTTATTTGGTGATTGTAATTTATTGCCAGAATACGCTTTTCCAATCTGCTCAATTGAATTTCATGTGCAGCACACATTTACTTCATTATTACTCACAACCAGTGCCTTTAGCTTACAGGTTTCCGTTGGGGCATATTTCTGGAATCGGTTTAATAATTTACGTGTACCTTGCTGGGAGGGGGTGGTGGTACAGGAGTTGGATGAAAGATGAAAATAGTAACTTTATTCTCTCGCTTTAAGTGAATATGAATTGAAACAAATCGCGTCGCTTTCTTCACTTATTTTTTTCCCTATGACTAAAAACCTTAAATTCAATTTGTGCTGCCACACTTATTTTCAAACGTATAAAGTAATTTATGGGGGAGAGGGATAAAGAGTGAACAAGCAACGAATGCAAAAAGTCCCTAATAAAATTTTCAATTTTGACGACGACGAAGAACAATACAACGCAAGTGGAATACTTAATGAAAAATCATTTATTGTGAATATCAAAATATTGGAAAATTTATGGTCGTTTATTAATTTGATTTCGTTGTGTGACATTTATTACGATTTGTGTTTGTTTTTCACTTTTGTTTTGGTTCGTTATAAATTAAAATTGCCAACTGGAGCTTAAGAAGTGCCATTTTACAGTTGGAAAGCGCATTAAGATGCGTTTATTGTCTTACTTTGGCGTTTTTATAATGGAGTACATCATAATCAAGTCTGTCAAGAATTGACAGATACTAATAAAAACTTCATGAAATTATTTACTGTACTAGATTAACCTTGCAAATTTTGTGATGATAAATTTTTAACAATTCTAAGAGGGTAAAATACATGGAGTGTTAAGACGAGAAGAATTATTTTGTAACAACAAATATTGTTTCTCGAGGAGTTTTTTTTAATGTTTTCTATTTTCCTGCACATAGCTTTAATTTAAAAAAGTGACCGGTAAGATTCGCCTCACAAAATCATGTTACTTGTATGTTTCAAATAAGGTGATGGTTAAAGAAAGCTTCTGAAGCTTTTAGCACTACATCACATATTTAAAATTCAAATAATTATGAAATTCAGCTCAGCAACACATAATAGATATACCATAGATGTCAGAGAGAATGGATGCGAAATACATAGAGAGAATGTAATGATTTTCTCCTTCGTCCTTTCGCGAGATTTCTCGAAGAAAATCTAAATCGACGTATCATCGACTGAAGGCGTGAATTCTTGAGACGCATCAACAAAGTGTGCCTCTTAAGGCCTATCTGTTCGGATACTCGCAGTCTACTCCAAGGTGGCTGCTTGTGGGCTAACTAGTTTGGAGAGGAATTACGTTGATGGGTCTTGACGCGAGTAGACTTCGCTCGACTAAAATCTTTTAGCCACCGATACAAATTGCCCGTTAAAAACGCGTCAAACACCTTTAAAATCTACACGCCTGGCTTAGTGTTTCAAAATCTAACATTTATTTAAACCAGTGTTTTTCAATCTTTTTGTATACGCGACCCCTTTACAGGATGAAAAATTCTCACGACCCCCTTAAGACATATACTGACAAAACTTTATTAATTTAAATGAGTATGTTTACGATTTTCTCTATTTTGATACCTATCTACAAGTTGAAAGTAGCAGTCTACCCCTACGGGAAAGAGGCGTGATTTATATGTATGTATATATATGACAGCCTCTGTGGCGCAGTGGGCGAAGGCCCGGCTGCGATGCAGAAGGCTGCGGGTTCGATTCCCGCCGGGTGCACGTATTTATGCTTAAGAAATAAATATTTGTGTCTGGTCTGGGTGTTTTCTATGCATCATATGTATGTATTTACAAAAAAAAAATGTATAATATCGACACCTGCAAGGAATAACATCGTAACTCAGTTTTAGGCAATTTTAAGTTCCAATCATATTCGTGCTCGAATATGATTGGAACTTAAAATTGCCTGCGACACCTGCAAGGAATAACTCCTTGCAGGTGTCAATATGTAGTATATCCGTTGGCTAGATTACGCTGTGTAGAACGTTGTGTAATATTTATTTATTTATATATGACTAGCTGCGCCCCACGGTTTCACCCGCGTAAGTCCCGATTCCGTGGGAATATCGGAATAAAAAGCCTCCGTGTTATTCCAGGCCTTCAGCTATCTACATACCAAATTTCATGGTAATCGGTCCAGCGGTTTTTACGTGATTGAGTAACAACACACATACGTGTACACAAACTTTCAGCTTTATCATATTAGTAGGATACCTATCTATTCATTATTTATTTGTATGCAAGGGAGCCGCGAAAGCTTTGAAAGTAAGTAGCTACGAGCAAACTTAGTAGGGTGAGTGCGGATCTGACTTGAGCGCGGGCGAAATTTTGCGACGTTGCCACACCGCATCGTTTCGCCAGCCCGAGCGAGAGGCACGTATCGCGCCACCCGCACACTAGCACAGAATGTTATTTTGTTTCAACTCTCTCTCACTTCGCGGCAGGTCAGCGTTGAATTTGGACGTTAAACATTACCGTGTTTAAATCTATTGAAAATCTTCATATTTTAGCGCTGTAATTTAAACAAAAAGAAAAATATAATTTAAAAAACAACGCTATTTATTTGTTTTCTGACGAATATATATATTTCGGGAGTAAATGTTCTCCCTTCTTCAGTGTCTAATTTTTCTGAAGAGAAACCCTCAAGATGTACAATATATATGCTAAAGCTAATTAGTTATTAATGACCGTACTTAACAAAAGGATGCATATCAATGAAATAACACGTCGTAAAAGTATACTTTAAATGTGGGTCAAATGAATTTTGGTGGAACTTTTAATTTATTTTAAATTATTTTAAAATTTTTTTGTAACCTGAACTTAATTATTTAGAAGTAATTTTAAAAGAGGTGAATCTTCATTGCCAACATCATCATTCAATCGCTTTTCCATAGGTTGCCGCATAATCCAAAGTATCTCGTACGCATCCAGTTTCCTCAAATCTCGTATTTCTTTGATGACTTCCAACTGCTCCCAGTTGACGTTGTGTCCTTCGCAAATGTGACGGGCTACCGATGATCGAACGTCTTTTACTTTGTTTTTCGTTAGTGCTGATTGTGCTTCTCCAACATGCTCGTTGAACCGGACTTTCACGCTGCGTTTTGTCTGCCCAATATATACTTTTTCGCATTGCTGGCAGATAATCTTGTAGATCCCTCGCTTTTCATGTTTGCTCCTTATGTCTTTGATTTGCGCTACGTTGGTTTTAAGCTGAAACGGTGAGCTTCTGGTCACCATTTGGATACCGTTTTTCCTCATCATTCTATTCGCTAACCTCCGACATGATCATTACTGCTCTTTGCGTTGGTTCGTCCTTGAGTGTACTCAGTTTTGTGAGCTTGCGTCTTTGCGCTCTTTTTTCCATTTTTTCCCCATTCGTTTCACTGAAATGGAGTCGGATGCGATCAAATGTGACAAACTGCCCACAGAGGATATTGTGATGGATGTAGAAGCGGCCATAAAATATATGCTCACCGAGAAAAAACACCGCATTAGAGAAGAAACAAGGAAAATCATCGAATCAAGGGAAAGTAAAATCACCCACCACGGCAGAAACGAAATCAAGCTCCTGAAAGAATTGAAAGAAAAACCTGTATATTTCTTAAAGGCGGACAAAGGAAATAAAGTAGTCATCATGGACAAGGACCGCTACGATGATTTAGTGTTCGAAAAACTCACGAGTGGGGACTTCTTCGAATTAAGGAATGATCCACTCCCAGATTCAGTAAAAAGGGTCGAGAAAACGTTAAAGGAGTGCAAAGGAATAATTGAGGACGTCAGTAAACTACGAGTTCCCAACCCTGTTTTGTCGAGAATCAAATGTCTTCTAAAAGTCCATAAAGAAGGCAATGAACTACGAGAAATAATAACATCTACAGATGCTCCGACAACGAAAATTGCCAGATGGGTACTGGAGGAGTGTGGAAAACTAGGTGTAGTTTCGAGCAAGTACTCCATTACGAATAGAGAAGATTTAGTGAGAAGACTAACAGACAGTCAGAAGATAAACGAAGGAGAACAATTGGTGTCATTTGACGTGAAGTCTCTTTTCCCTAGTGCTCCTGTGAAGCAATGGTTGGCCCTTTTAGAAGACTCGCTGGCAAGAAAAGACCCTTCAATCAACGGGAAAAAGAAAGCTAGAGCCATTACAAAATTAGCAACAGTCTGCATGGTAGAAAATTATTTTACCTTTAGGGGTCGGTTATTCAAGCAAAAAACCGGCGCACCTATCGTTGTCACCTTTACTTAGCGAAGTATTTTTAGAATGGGTGGAGAGCAAAATTGAAGAGTCTGGTTGGATGCCCAGGATTTGGTATCGTTATGTGGATGACGTGATTGCCGTTATAGAATGGAATGAAGCCCAAAACATATTAAAAAAACTCAACTCCGTACATAAAAACTTGACCTTCACAATGGAAGTCGAAACAAATGGCACTATCCCATTTCTAGATCTGAAAATAACAAGGACAACAGGCAGTTTTGAATTCGATATACACCGAAAAAACACTAGCACACAAAAAACGGTACCAGCTACGTCAAATCACAGCTTTTCGCAAAAAATGGCATCTTCCCGGACTTGGCTACATCGAATGATTACCGTCCCCTTAAGCAAAGAAAACCGGAAAAAAGAGGAAGATTACATCATGGACACCGCTGTCAAAAATGGATACGACCCCATGTCAGTGAAACGAATGGGGAAAAAATGGAAAAAAGAGCGCAAAGACGCAAGCTCACAAAACTGAGTACACTCAAGGACAAACCAACGCAAAGAGCAGTAATGATCATGTCGGAGGTTAGCGAATAGAATGATGAGGAAAAACGGTATCCAAATGGTGACCAGAAGCTCACCGTTTCAGCTTAAAACCAACGTAGCGCATATCAAAGACATAAGGAGCAAACATGAAAAGCGAGGGATCTACAAGATTAACTGCCAGCAATGCGAAAAAGTATATATTGGGCAGACAAAACGCAGCGTGAAAGTCCGGTTCAACGAGCATGTTGGAGAAGCACAATCAGCACTAACGAAAAACAAAGTAAAAGACGTTCGATCATCGGTAGCCCGTCACATTTGCGAAGGACACAACGTCAACTGGGAGCAGTTGGAAGTCATCAAAGAAATACGAGATTTGAGGAAACTGGATGCGTACGAGATACTTTGGATTATGCGGCAACCTATGGAAAAGCGATTGAATGATGATGTTGGCAATGGAGATTCACCTCTTTTAAAATTACTTCTAAATAATTAAGTTCAGGTTACAAAAAAATTTTAAAATAATTTAAAATAAATTAATAGTTCCACCAAAATTCATTTGACCCACATTTAAAGTATACTTTTACGACCTGTTATTTCATTGATATGCATCCTTTTGTTAAGTACGGTCATTAATAACTAATTAGCTTTAGCATATATATTGTACATCTTGAGGGTTTCTCTTCAGAAAAATTAGACACTGAAGAAGGGAGAACATTTACTCCCGAAATATATATATTTGTCAGAAAACAACACCAAAATTCATTTGACCCACATTTAAAGTATACTTTTACGACCTGTTATTTCATTGATATGCATCGTTTTGTTAAGTACGGTCATTAATAACTAATTAGCTTTAGCATATATATTGTACATCTTGAGGGTTTCTCTTCAGAAAAATTAGACACTGAAGAAGGGAGAACATTTACTCCCGAAATATATATATTTGTCAGAAAACAAATAAATAGCGTTGTTTTTTTAAATTATATTTTTCTTTTTGTATAGGTTACCGTGTTATTGTTTTGTTTTTTCACTTGCTTGGCCCAATTATAAAATGGATAAGTTTCTCAAAAGATTGCAGCCTTCAACATCTGGTATAAATGTTAGTGGTGGGGGTGAATCAAAACCGAAAAAAATAGACATTATGACGAGAATTACTTAAAATACGGGCTTACAGTCATAAATAATAAACCTCAATGTGTAATTTGATGATGTTTTATCTCGTGAGAATATGAAATGTTTTATCTCGTGAGAGTATGAAACCGTCAAAACTTCTGCGGCATCTTACGACCAAGCATCAAAAAGAAGCTGATAAGCCGTTGAAATTCTTTGAACGAAATTGAAAGCTGTTAGTCAGCAGCAAGATACTATGATAAAGGTAATAAAATAGTGTTGTCCTAGTCTAGTACAAAACAGTAGAGTTGTAAAAACGATAACAATTAAAAATATTAAAATTTTATTCCTCGAAGCGCATCTATGTTTAAATTTTGAATAAAGATGGATACGAATTGAAACTATCGATATCAAGTAATTCTCATTATTTTTTTACCCGGCTGCAGCAAAGCCCAAAAAGGGGTTATGAATTTAATTAAATGTATTATTTATTTATTTAAAAAATTAAAAAAGAATAGTTTGATTGCGTCTCAAAATGGATGCGCTTCGAGGAATACCTCATTTTCCCGATATCTTTATTTTTTTGGTGTTTGCATACTGCTGAAATTAATTGCAACTCAATGTTAGTGTGCAAGGCTTGTGCGCTTTTTATTTGTCAGTCATGTATTTTTTTTATATATTCTATTGTTTTATTTGTTTTTGGTATCCAGCGTAAACGACTCAGCATTATTAGCTAGCTACAAAGTCGCATATCGAGTTGCTAAAGCAGGGAAGTCGCACACAATTGCAGAAAATTTTATTTTGCCAGCTGCTCTGGATATGGTCGAAATTATGGTCAGCAAGCAGGAGGCAAACAAGTTAAAAAGCATACCGCTTTCTGATAATACTATTTCACGCAGAATAAACGATATAGCCAATAATATTCGAGATCAAATAATCGAAAATTTAAAGAAGTGTCCACATTTTGCTTTGCAGTTCGACAAATCTGCTGATGTATCCGATTGTGCTCAGTTTGTAGTATTTGTGCGCTTTGCAAAGCACTTCCTGCAAATACTTCCGGCCAATGTTTGTACGATATGTTTTTAGAAAGCACTTGTAACTACGACATTGATTGGAAGAAATGTATCTCTATTTGCAGCGATGGAGCGAAAGCCATGCCTGGTAAAAAAAGCGGACTCCTTGCGAGATTAAAATCAACAATGCCAAACGCATCATGGACACATTGTTTTCTTCATCGTCAAGCTTTAGCAGCTAAAGTTTTACCGTTTGATTTAAATGACGTGCTTACGGAGGTAATAAAAATTGTGAATTCTATCAAAGGTGAAGCCTTACAAACCCGGCTGTTCAGAATTATTTGTGAAGACATGGGTTCGCTTCATCACAATTTCCTTTATCACACAGAGGTCAGGTGGCTTTCCAAAGGAAAGGTATTGAGAAGAGTTCTAGAACTAAAAGCTGAACTGTTAATGTTCTTACAAGATTCTAAATCTGAATATGCTAATCATTTATCTGACCCTGTTTGGCACTTGAAGTTAGCATTTCTGGCAGACCTTTTTAGCCATCTTAACAACTTAAATAAAAGCCTTCAAGGGAGAGAAGAAAATATCTTAACAGCTAAAGATAAAGTGAAAGCATTACATGTAAAACTTCGTATGTGGTCATCTTCTCGGCAAAACAATATATTTGAGTCTTTTCCGTGTGTTCAGAAGACTGCAACAACCCAATCACTTGTAGTAAAAGCTCACATTCCTTCTATGATACAGAGCTTACATAACTTGCAAAAGAAATTATTAACATACTTTCTAGACTTGCACTCTGAAGCTGACAATGGGCGTACGTGGATTTTGGTCCCTTCTTGGCTAAGTCAATAGAATTGGCAGATCTCGCTATAAATCTGTAGGGAAAACTTGTAAATTTAGCTTCTGACGGCGTGCTGAAAATGGAATATCATTCGCAAAGTATTGACGTGTTTTGGATGAAAAGAAAACAAGAATATCCAGAGCTGGCAAGGGAAGCTCTGAAATCATTAGTGCCATTTGCCACCTCATACTTGTGCGAATTAACATTCTCCTCAATGGTGGACATCAAAACTAAAAAGAGAAACAGACTACTACTAGAAAATGATTTAATCATAAACGTTTCTAACATAGCACCACGCTTTGAGATTTTTTTGAAAAATAAACAAGCACATCCTTCTCCAGCCAGAAGAGCGTTCATTCGTGGAGGCTGGAATGGAAAGAAAAAACTTGTCTTCTTCATTGAGTTTTCTCGGTATGTTGATTCTGGAGAACGGAGAAGAAGCATTTTACACAATTTCTCATGTGAGAGCATATCTGGACGACAAGAAAAAACCTGTCACAGCCCTAGAACTGCATCACCGTTGTGTCATTTCAAGTCACTACAGTCACTCTCTCCCCAATGATCTTCGTATGCGTCGAAGGGACTTTCTTCTTGAATGGCTGGGGCTGATGTTTCGACCAGATTGACTAGTTTTCGAGGGCAGCAGAGTTGGTGGTGTAAGTGGTTGTGGGGGCGTTGAATGCGGCTGCTATTTCACTGGAGAGCATGAGATTATTCTAGGTATGCTGGCTTGAGTTGTTCGCTGGGGAGGGTTTTGGTGACACAATTTATGTCTATGACGTAGGTGTTGCCGTTGACCGTTCTGACGACTCGATAAGGTCAGGAGTATGGCTGATCGAGCAGCTTCTTACAGCATCGATGCAGCAAAACACGTCCATACAGCTTGCCAGGTCTTTGAATCCAAATGCTTAGTGTACGGAGTGTCTAGCTGACAGAGCTAGGCGAAACGATTTGCAGAGGTGGCGTAAGTTGGTGACAAGATCTTGCGGGCATGCGGCAGGCAAGTATTCCTTGAACGTGGCTCGTAAAACCAGGAAGATCAGAGGAAGTGCTTGTAGCCATAGTGTCTCCGGAACGCACTTTAACACTGTTTTGAGGGTGTGGTACATCCGGTTGACTATACCATTGGCTTGAGGGTGGTATGGAGTGGTAGGACGGGTTTGGTGCGCAAACTACTACTACAAGGGTAGTCCCAAAAGTACCCGACCTGACTAATGAATACAGGTAGTTTTAAAAAAACAATTACTGCGATTGACAATACCACCTTTCATAACGGTACGTTTATTATTATTTTCCTACAGATATCCAAAGTGAACGCTCTTAGTGATTTGTAAATATGGGAAAAAATCGGGCATTGTTATATGATACAGTACTTTCATTTGAAAGGTCTAAGTCCAACCGATATCAAAGCCGAGTTGGATTCTACTCTGGTCTGCTCCTTCGTTTACAACGGTCAAATATTGGGTAGCTGAGTTTAAGCGAGGCCATATGAGCTGCCAAGATGAACACCGCAGTGATTGACCAAGTGAGGTCACTACGTCAGAAAATGTTAAGAGAATTCACAAAATGGTATTGGATGACCATCAATTAAAAGTGTGCGAGATAGCAGACATGGCAGGCATTTCAAAAAGTGCTGTGCATCGCATTTTGACCGAAAATTTGGTCATAAGAAAGCTGTGGGCAAAATATGTGCCGCGTTTGCTCACAATGGAGCACAAACAGCAACGTGAGGATGTTTCCATCGAGTGTTTGACAATGTTTCACAGCAATAAATATGAGTTTTTGCATCGCTTCATAACCATGGACGAAATATGGGTCCATTATTTAACACCTGAGGCCAAGGGGCAGTCAAAGCAGTGGGGTGAAAAGAGAAAACCGGCTCCAAAGAAAGAAAGACATTTCAGTCAGCTGGATAGGTCGTGTCATCCGTTTTCTGGGATACGGGTGGAATAATATTTATTGATTATCTTGTAAAAAGGAAAAACAATCAACGGCGCATATTATGCAGCCTCATGGCAGCGTTTTAGTGATGAAATCAAGAAAACACGGCCCCATCGGACGAAAAATAAAGTGGTGTTTCATCACGGCAACGCACCAGTCCACACGTGCGTCATTGCGATGGCTAAAATCAATGGGTCAAAGTTCGAATTGCTTCCTCATGCACCCTATTCGCCAGATCTGGCTCCCTCTGGTTATTTTCTTCTTGCGAATTTGAAAAAATGGCTCGGTGGCAAACGATTTGCCAATAAGAAAGAGGTAGAGTCTGCAGTTAATCGCTATTTTGAGGAGCTTGATGGTTCCTACTATAAAGCGGGTATCGAAATTATTGAACATCATTGGGAAAAGTGTATCAAGCTGAAAGGAGAATATGTTGAAAAATAAAAACATTTTCGCAATTTTTTTACTATTTTCTGTGTCGGGTCGGGTACTTTGGGACCACCCTCGTAATTCAGGCGGTCAGCTTCAATTTGACGTACTTTATTCGACGTGATCTCCAGTGGCAAATAATGCCCTGGCAATGATGCTAGCTCTGATGTCATGCACTGGTACTGTTTGAGGGCACCATGTATAGTGGTCGAGAATGGTGAGGTAGCTTTCCTGGCCTTCACACTGTGGCAGCTTGATTAAGTCGACATGAATCTTAGCTTGGCACGGTTGTGGTAGTGGACCTTTGATAATTGACATGGTATGCATTATTGGCCCACCAATATACGTTTTTCCGCAAACTTAGCCAGAAGAATTTAATCGCTACGCACTTCAAGCTGACATAATTTAACAGCTGATGGATGCTGTCGAAAAATTGACGGTGAAGTGCAATAGGTAGGTAAGGGTTAGTGGTACCGTTGAACTCCAAGTAGTATGCTGAGTAGATATGTAACATCAATTGATGCAATTTGAGTCGGGGGCTCGCCAGGAGGTGGGGCAACTGGTTGTCTGTATTCTGTGCTTCGCTGATGGCCGTGGCTGTGATTGCGGTGGGTATCGTGATCATCTCTGCACGTGAAAGTGCATCGGCGATGATGTTGTCATCCCTTAGTGTGTCTCCTATCGCAAGTCGAATTGAGCAATGAAACCCAATTGTCTGCTTTGCCGGGGTGAGGCTTTGTCTGAGCGTTGCATGACAGCAAAAGTAAGGGACTGGTGGTCGGTGTAGATGATGAAGTGCCTTCCTTCTAACATGCGCCTGGAAGAACTTGATGGCAGCAAAGATCGCATGGAGCTCATGGTCGTAGGTTGAATAGGGCTGTTCTGTTTCAGAAAGCTTCCTTGAGAAGAAACCCAACAGTACCGAACTGTCATCGTCCCGATGTTGATCCAAGGCCATGCAAATAGCAGTGCTGGAGGCGACAGTGCGGAGTGTCAATGGATACAAAGGCAAAAGGAAGGCTGACGTGGCTGCTTAGGTGATGCTTTGCTTGCATCGGTGTTCAGGTGAGTAGTGCTTTCATGATCGTACGACCTTTTAGCAGCTCCGAGAGTAGCGCTTGGAACACAGCAGCGTGTGGCATTCAGCGGCGATAAAAATTTAGCATCCTGAGAAAATGCCTCAGCTGGGATGAACCGGCCAGTTTAGAAAATGTTGGGGGCCGGAGATTCACCGCTAGCAGCAGGGAGAGAAGTTGCTCGAGGTGGTGATGGCGATGATCAAGCCTGGCTAAGAGCACTGCGATATCGTCTTGGTAGACCCAGACGAAGTCAAACTTCCTCAGTAGATGATTTAGAGTCCGCTGCATAGTTTGGGCTGCATCATGCAGACCTAAAGGTATTCCGAGGAATTCATATAGTCTGAAGGGCGTTGTGACTGCCTTTTCACATACGTCCCCAGGAGCAACCGGGATTTGGTTAAAGGCACGCTGGAGGTCAATTACTGAAAAAAACTGTGCCACTGGCCTCTTGAATCAAATTCTCGATTATGGGGAATGGGAGACGGTCCGGGCGAGTTTGAATATTGAGTTGATGGTAATGCCCAGTAATTTGCCAATATCCATTGTCCTTGAGCACAATGTGCAGAAGACTAGCCCACTGACTCGATGAGGGTCAAAGCGAACCTGGCTTTTGCTCCGGTTCTCCCGAGAGGCAAAGAAGGCTTGTGAAAATCGGTGAGCCATTGGTGGGTGAGTGGCCAAGGTTAATTCCCCGGGTTGTGTGGGTGTGCCTGCATATTTGGCAATGATCCGTTTGTACTGGTCTCCAATGGTGCTCTTCAAGGTCGATGTCTTAGTGACGGCGCTAATGCTATGTATCGGTGGAGCTGGACTCAGAACGCACTCTGTAGAGGCGCTGGTGGTCTAAGAGACGCTGGTTGCGAAGATTGATGAGTAGACCATGATGTTTGACTGTGTCGGCTCCTTGAATAGCTGTCTGGACGTTTGCTATGACGAACGACCAGGAGAATGGGCGGCGTAGCCCAAAATCCAGGTTGAGCTGCTGAGTTCCAAAGGTGGTGATAGGCATGCCATTGACTGCCTGTAAAACGAGGCTCTGCTTACAAAAAGGCCTGACGATGTAGTGCCTCGGGATGATTGAGAAGGCACAACCGGAGTCTACCAGGAATCTAGTGTTGGTGGTGTGGTTGAAGACATAAAGGCGCTTCTCCGATGTGTTGCTGGCGGTGTTCGCTGAGTGCAGTGCCGGCAACCGAGTGCCTGGTGGTGTGATCTGTAACTGGGAAAGAGCAGGGCTATTTGCATCGCATCGCTAGGCCTCGTGCTTGGTGTGATACAAGCAGTGTCCCGTGCACCTGTCTGGTCTAGGAGTCACGGAGCATCTTTGTGGTTGGCTTACGTTTCTTGATGAGGGGCGCTCCTAGAGCGTGTTAGTGCAGATATATGGTTACTAGAGTGCTTAAGTCAAAATTATTAGCTATGTCATTGCCAGACGTAAGCCGGCTTACTCGACAGTGAATCGGTCCGATAAAGAGCGCAGTGAAGAGATACCAGGCGAGTGTGTTGTTGATGGTGTGGATGGTTACACTGACGTGGCCATCATTCCCGTATTCACGTCGTGTATCTCGTCTGCAATAGCGGCAAGCTCCTCTAGTGCCTGGTTTTTGATGTGCAGAAGCATGCAGCTCATTTATTGGGGCAGGAGGTTGAACCATATGACACGGAGAACATTGTTGCTGACCCGTGTGCCAGTAAGGGAACGGATGTGCCATAGTAGCAGTGAAGTTACCCTGTCTCCAAGTTCAACGCCTGTGAGCAACCTATGTAGCTGCGCGTCAGGTGAGTCTTTGAGGCGAGAGACGATGGTTGCTTTAAGCACACCCTATCTGTCGTACTTTGGTGGCGCACAGATGATGTCCGCTACCTCAGCGATGGTTTTGTGGTCCAAGATGACACCGTGAGATAGTACTTGGCTCCATCCCTTGTCATCTTGTGCACCTCGAGTTGTGATTTCACTTGAAAGAACCACAGCTCAGGACTATCCCACGAGAATTATGGCAGCCTACATTGGCTGATGACATTTACCTCCTGGGCAGGTGGCAGACTGTCGGCTGGTGGTGCTCTTTGAGTGAAACGGTGCTCACCCTCCTCGTTGTTCCATCTCACTACCATTTGTGTTGCGTCGTTGTGAGCTAGGGTCACCAATTTAAAAACCAAACGCCTGTTTTGGTGTATCAAAATCTAACATTTATTTAAACAGACTTTAAATGGCACATCCGTGAAAGCCGCTGGAACAGAAAGAAACAAGTTGGGTAAACAGACCTACGCTCATGTCAGAAGGGTTTTGTATTCAATTTACAAAATGCAGTCACCAAATCGAATCAAATCAAGATACATGTCAAAGACGATTTTATTGGAGAAAATATGAAATACGAAGATCATACTATTATTAACAAAGTTGAACGAATTTTGACTTCTGAGGTTTTTGTTATTGTTATATTCATAAATATCTCTCTTGATAATTATTTCAGATGTCCATTCGCGAGGGAGGAAACACACTTTTCAGGTATTTCCCCCCTGTGCCCAACTGAAGCAAAAACTGACAGTTTAAGAACTGTTTTGAAATGCTCCTATGAAAACGTTCATATCATACTCATATCGGTTACGTTTGATGAATTTCTTTTCAGGGGCTATTCTCCTGTACTGTTATCATCGATTCATGGCCAATTTTTTCGAATCCTAGAATGGTTACAAAGCCCTTTTGCTAGGAGCTCTCTCCCGCCTCCTTGACTTGTTTCACTTATGAGCATTAATTGTAGGTACTCATCTTCAGTCATTCATTAAGTTGAATCAAGTGTTCAAAACATGCACCTTAAACGTTGAAGTTGGGAAAAAATAACTCAAAGTGATCCAATCTTCGCATTTAAACAGCCACTTTTTTGTTTTACGATTACTGATATCACTAGCTGAACCGATTCTCAAAGATCTACATGACGCCTATCATTTCAGAAATTTTCATGCAAATCCTAGCAAAACTGTAGTGTCTGAGTCGGTAAAAAGCGCATGTTGTTCCATAGCCATATGTTGCCATAGTAATAAATGCAGCGCATATTGTTCCATAGTAATACAGGAAAATTCAAACGGCTATAAATTCGCTAAATATGATTCAATCCTTATGAAACTTTCAGGATAGATCAGCCTTATAAATACTACGCACGCACCGTGCCACACCACCCTCAGCGTGTCCCAGTATTTGGCCTCTAAAGGGATCACCCGATATGTCACCCTGTGACTTTTTTTGTTCTCTAGAACAAAATCGGTGGTCAAAGGAACCCATTTTGAGTCAATTACGGACATTTAGGCAACCGTGACGAGGGTACTCGCAGAAATCTCAGTCGTAGCGTTCCAGAAATGTTACAAAGCATGGAAAACGCGCTGGATTCGTTGTATAGCTGCCACGGGGACTGCTTTGATGGGAATAGTAGAGTTGTAGAATAATTTTTAAATATACGGTTTTCATGGAATTAGTCTTACGAGACTACAAATAGCTCACAGGAATTGATTACAATAATTGACATATGCAAAGTATATGAAACGTAGTCTTGCAATCGCAAAGACACACCGAAAATAGCAGACCTTTAGCACAAACCACTAAACACCAGCACACTCGTATACTAATGGTTGAGGGCGTAGATACACTAAGGTAAGAATACAAGGTTAGCACGAATACACAATAAAGCAGGAAAAGAAAATTATTCAGGTGGTACTAAATGAGTTAGAGTGTAACGCAATAAGCTTTTAGAAAATAATGCAATTATGGTTAGACTAGAGTTTACTATCGTTTATTTCCGATTAACTATACAAGAGTAACAAAAGATTCACTTCGAGTTGTCGTATTTGTTTCTATCGCTTCCCATTTGTTGTATTTGTTGAAGCAGTAATGATCGACTGACTTGTTTCTCTTACCAACTCGACTTCCCATAAAGTTTTCGTGTGTGTATTGCGTCGCATTGTATGTTAACGGCCTGGCTGCCACACAATGTGTTTCGATGTGTGTGGTTGGCGTCGTTCTCCCAACAACGCCTTAAACATTCGTCGCCACATTAGTCCCTCCCGAGTGACATTGGTGAGGTTATAAAATGTCATGATCTGTGCCTCGAACAAACGTACTTTTTGCTTGGTGGATACGTTCTTGTTCCTGCGGAAGACGTATTGATTGGTGTTGTGTGATGCTTTATATACACATGAGGTGATCGCTGCGAAGTCGGTTGCAAGTGTTTCTGAGCAGGAATAATCTGTTTGGTTGTCACCTGGCTTCAGGCTGCCCGCGTAGCTACTGACGTATAGGGAGGATATTCGTCTGCTGATCGCGAGGATATTCGTCTGCTGAAGCTTCAATGAACGCGGGTTTGAGGCGCTTCGTCAATACGTTGACTTGTCAGCCGTTTACTTCGATTGTGTAAACGACGTTCGACAGGCAATGCACTATAAGATGTGGTCCCGTGTACGGTGGTGAAAGTGACTTGCGAACGGCATTGACGCCCATAAAAACATGTGTGCATGTACTCAGTTTTTTGTTGATGAAAACTGATCAGTCACCATGACGATGTGTGTGAATTACGAAATCATGCTGGCTGAAGGAGGAATTGTTAGGGCCGAGGAATTCTCCCGGAATGGACAGTGTAGTTCCATATAGCAACTCCACAGATGAGGCCTGTAACTCTTCCTTAAAGCTGGTGCGCAATCTCAGTAACACGATGGGAAGTATATCGGGTCAGGAAGAATTGTTAGAGTGACACATAATCGCAGCTTTCAGTGTCCGATGCCATCGCTCGACTAATCCATTAGGCGCTGGGTGTAATGTTTTTCGTACTTTCGATAAATGCAGCCAGGGCTTTGAACAGTGCCGATTCAAACTGAGTACCTTGATCGGTGGTAATTGTTTGAGGCATGCCGAAACGAGTGACCCAATTGGTAAAAAATGTTTGTGCGATGGTAGCTGCAGTCTGATACGCAATAGAGAATGCCTCTGGACACCTAGAGAATCGGTTGATGATTGTCAAGGAATATTTACCCTGTGACGGAACAAGCGGTCCCAGACATCGACGTGGATATGTTGAAAGCAAGCATCAGGCATCGGAAAAGGCTGTACTGGGTTTCCTTGATGGTGCTCCGTGAGGATATAGAGCCTAGAACCTTCCCAATAGTGCTGAAAATGTCTGACGCTGGAATATATAGCTCGAAGTTCGTGATCATATACACTATATTTACTTCTTCTGGAAAAATACCAATACTAGCCAATTATCATTCTGCTTCTGCTCTAAAACGGCGCCTACTGCAACGTCAAATGCATCGGTTGTGAGTCTGAGAGGTGCATTGGCTCGAAGGTGGACTACTAGACCAGCATTCTTCTTCTTATCACTACAGCCCCTTTCGGGCCTTCGCTTCCTGCAAACAGTGCCTCCAACTGTCTCGGTTCGTTGACCACGTCATCCGATTCCGAAATCCAAGCAGCGATGAGCTGTCTTCGTCGACCGCGTCAGACCAGCGTTTGCTCGGTTTCCCCACAGGCCACCGGCCTTCAGTTCTCCCAACGAATAGCTTCTTGGGTATCCGTTGTTCGTCCAAACGATTCATGTGTCCAGCCCATTGCAGCTTCCGCAATCTTACAATCCTTCAGACCTCCGGTTCGTCAAAAATTTCATACAGCTCGTGGTTGTATTAAATTCACCATTGGTCCCCGTCTAGCTTCACTCCGATTATTCGCCTCAGGGCCCGTTGCTCAAAGGCATTCAATATATTTGCGGATGCTTGGGTTAGGGTCCATGTTTCGCACCCATAGCATAACACAGGTCTTATCACAGATTTGTATACTTAGAGCTTTGTTTTGCCGTGCATGCAGCTGGTCTTCAAGATTGTCAATACTGAATAAAATATTTTATTTGCGAGCTGTATTCTTCGGCGTATTTCGTCTCTTTCATTGCCCGTTTTCATTATTTCGGCATCTAAATACACAAATTCGCTAATGTTTTCTATATGGTATTCGCCAAGTGTCATATTTTATGTATTTGGGGTAATTTTTCTCGACTGCGTCATGAGCTTTGTTTTATTTTCGTTGATTTGAAGCCCTACTAGTTTTGCTGCGCTGTCGAGTTTCAGGAAGAGTTCATTGGCAATTGTTAATTACCGTGACAGAATGTTGATGTCGTCCGTATGACGTACTCCAGAGATAAATTGAATAACAATGGGGCCAGCTCACCTCCCTGCTTCAGTCCGATGTTTGTGTCAAAGGCATCGATGAGTATGTTATTGATGCGGACTTGAAAGGTTGTCGACGTCATTGTCATTTTGGTAAGGTGGACTAATTTGGCTGGGGTGCCAAAACCAAGCATTATTTGATACAGTTCGTTACGATCAATACTGTCGTATGCTTGCTTGAAGTCAACGAAAATTTGGTGTACGCCTATGTTGAATTCCCTGCATTTTTCAAGTACCTGCTTGACTGTGAACAGTTGGTCTGTTGTTGATCTACCTGCCCTAAAACCACCTTGATACTCCCCAATAATACTGTTGGCGTATGATCCGATTTTATTTTCCAAGATTTTAGAAAATATTTTGTACACCGTACAAAGTGGTGATATGTCTCTAATTTTCGCACTGTAGCTTGTCACCTTTTTTGTGGATGGGGAATATAATTGATTGGCTCCACTCTTTCGGCATATGTTCTTGTTGCCAAATGTACTGGATGACTTTGTAAATAGCTTGATGAACACTACTGCCACCATATTTGATAGAATAGAATTAGCGAGACAGTTTATAAATGCATCACTAGTTTCAGGGGTCCATTTGATGACGGTTTTGTCATTCTTTTTACGTCCAGCACACAAGTCGTTGAACGGAGCCTGTAGTACCGCAGTATTGCGAATGAACCGCCTGTAGAAATTTATTGTTCCTAAAAACCGCCGAAGTTCCTTAACCGTAGTTGGTTTTTTAAAATTTCGAATGGCGTCCATACATGACCTTGGGGGAATTATACCTTTTTCGTCAATAATACTGTAATACTCTAACCACATGACTCCCAGCTCAGATTTGGCTAAAATGATAATAATTCTGTATTTCAATAGACGCTGAAATACAAGTCGTACATGCTGCACATGCTCTTCCTTTGGTTTTGAGGCGATTAATAAATCATCAATATAGCACACGCAAAAATCTAGCCCACGAAGCACATCGTCCATGAATCACTGGAACGTCTGTGCAGCGTTTTGAAGATCAAATGTCATTACTATGAATTCAAAAAGGCCGAATGGCATAGTGAATGCAGTTTTTGAAATATGCTCTTCAGCTATTCGAATTTGGTGAAACGCTCGGAACAAATCGATCTTTGAAGAATACCGTGCGTCAATATGTTGCATCGGGGATTTGTCTGGCAAGGTCACGGCGTTCAGTAGGCGGTACTCGTCGCTTGAGTGTTAGCCACCATTTTCTTGGGAACGAGGTGCAAAGGCTTGCCCAGGGACTTTTGGAAGGTGGAAAAAATCCATTTTCAAGCAGGAATTGAAACTCTTGCTGTACCACTTATAGCTTTTCGTAATTTAATCGGTCGTTGTAATATAATGCTTCATGCTGTGAGTCAGAGCGTGTGCAGCTACTGCAGGGTTAGTGAGTCTCAAAAACTCTTTGAAGAGTGAGGTATACGTTAAAGTTGCATTCTCGGTAGAAATATCTTTTTGACTGAGTTCCTTGACTTTTCCTTTAGCAAAGGCGTACTTACTGGAGTCTGATAATTTACCATTTTTGAGATCTACCACCAGCCCAAAACGCCGGATTAAGTCTGCGCCTAGAATAAGTCGTGATACTTTGGCCACGGTGAATCGCCAGTGGAAAATTCGCGGTAGACCCAAAGAGAGGGTTAGAGCTTTGCTCCTATATCCGCAATATTTTTCCCTAATTGCTCATACTCTGGGGTTGAGTGTGACGTTGCATTATTTTGAATGCATGCTACGTCTGAGGCGGTGACACTAGTTATTTGATCCGCAGCTGCTGCCAGTTTTTCTAAATTATCGCTATCATTAGCCGCCAGAACAGCTCACACATTGAGTGGCAGTCGCTGTAGCCACAGTATTTTTAACAATTGGTCTGGAAAAGACTTGCCTGCTGCGCAGTGTAGTCAGCACAGGAACTGGGAGGGTCAAAGGTCTTCCATCTCCATGTCAAACAACACCTGGCGCATTCTCTCTTCGTCCGAATGTAGCCAAAAACCTTTTCTTTAACGCGCGATTTTTGGCGGATTCAGGTGGTAATTCAATAATATCGGCAACATGCAGTAACGTGTGTATTTCTGATTCCGCAATCACCCTGTCGAACGGAGCCGCGTCGGTAGTTACTTTGTGTAGGTAAAATGGGGCTTAGATGCGCGCGAACCAAACGTCTGGTTTGCTATACCAAAAGGGTGGCAATTTGAATGTAACAGCACTAACTTGCGCATTATTTTCCACTGCCATGGATATGCTGGGGTCTTGCACTTCACTTCCATTTACGTTGAGTAATGTGTTGGGTCACCAATTTAGAAAATAGTGCAAGTACGATTAGATTAGAGTTTATTATCGTTTATTTCCTACTAACTATACAAGTGTAACAAAAGATTCGCTTCGCGTTTGCCATATTCGTTTCTCGTTGTCTTGCTCATTGAAGCTCTAATGACAGACTGTCATGCTTCTCTTATCAACTTGACTTCCACATCAACTTTTCGTGTGTGTGCTGTGTCGTATTGTACGTTGATGGCCTGGCTGCCAGACAATGTGTTTCGATGTGTGGTTGATATCGTTCTCCCAACAACACCTGAAATGTTCGTCGCCACAAGTTAGCACAAAAACGCGACAAATCAGGAAAATAAAATTATTCAGGGGTTAGTTAAGTTAGAGAACAACGCAGTAAGCTCGATGCACATCCGGTTTGAGTCTTAGGTGAAAAGTTCAATAGTCAAAAAAAAAACACTGGAATCACTAAGATCTTAGAAGAGCAATAGCGAAAAGAACAGATTACGGCTTTATACAAGCGCGCGGAAAAGGTGAATTATTTGAAAAACAGAATGAAATACACTCGCGAACTATATGCAAAATGACCCATAAGACAACCGAGTTGTAAAACCACCGTCACCTTCAGAATAAACTTATACCAAACACGTAAAAACAGCATTAGAAGTCGGCGGAGTAAAGAAAACGTCAACACCAATCGAAATAATGTATAATTTAAGTTTATTTAATTGGCCAAGCATTCAAAACAATTACTTAAACTGGAATGAAATGGCGGCTGTTATGTGCTTATGAAAGAAACTCTGCATCGTTTGGATAAATTTGAACGATTACTCACGTTAGTATTGAATGAATGATTCATGTCATTGAGTCGTGCTATCAGAAAACTTGTTTCGAACCCTAGGATATTACAAAGCTCTTCTGGTAAGAGCACTCTCCTACCTACTTAACTTTTTACATAGTAGCCCTGGGAAAAATATACTGAAATAATTGGGGGTTTTGTAATCACCACATGTACCACTTGTTTAAAACCCTAGGATATTACAAAGCTCTTCTGGTAAGAGTATTCTCCTGCCTACTTAACTTTTTACATAGAAGCCCTAGGAAAAATATGCTGAAATAATTGGGGGTCTTGTAATCAACCACAGGTAAAATTTCCTATGTTAACAATCGTTAGGGGAAGGTCCAGCAGCCCCGGCCACTTAATAAAACAACCTCATATTTTGAAAATTAACAGAATGAAATGTTTATTCTTAAGTTAAACACTAAAAGCAACACGTTCACATCAGTTTTAATTCAGTAGCTTCCAGATTAAGTATTATGTAGGACAGTAACAAAGTATTACAATAAGTATTAAAATTTCGACAAAAATTTTCTTGGTGGTTAGCCGCGGACGTAAACAACTAACGATATCCAAGCCGTTCTTTGGATTTACACGCATCACAAAAGCAGTAAACTTGCGAAAGATCTATGTCCACCCAGCCTTCATGCGCTCAATCCTTACATTTGTGACACTGAATCCAGTCTTTCTCAAAGGTTTCACCGCAAATGATGCACTCCGTTTCCTGGTCACTTGATCGATTTTCCATTTGTTGATTGATTTTGATTTTTTTTGCTAGCAGAGTTTGCAGTCACATTTTCATTCGCTGTCACTTTAGTTTTGTTTGTTTTCTCTAGCAGTTGATTTTTGAATGGTGACGACGTTAGAACTTCGCTTCTTTACGTGTTTCGCGAGAGCGTCACAAGACGGTTTTTGGAAGCGTCTGGAAAAGGGGACAACTTTTCAAGTAATTGCTCTGCAGATTTGCTACTTGTGGATGCCTGTTGATTGCGGATGCCTGCGGTGTTGCTCCAGAGGCAGTGGTGGTGGACAGTGGAATTCTCTTCAATATTTAGAAGGCAAAAAATCTAATCCAGTGAAAATATCCCGATTAAAAGGGAAATTCCGGAGTTACATCCAACCTTGAGCTATGTTCAACCTGGCAGCCTTGGCATAGGCCAAATTTACTAGAACAGGGACATCATAACCAGTGATCCTGCTGCCTGAGTGTTTCCTCATCCATGACGAACTTACTGAAGCAAATGCAGCCTTAAATGGCTTAAAAAATACTCTGTCAAGAGGTTGCAACTTGTGTGTAGTGTGTGGTGGAGTAGTGAGCATGTGGATGATATTAGCACGGGCATACTCTATCACTGCCAACTCTTTGTGACTTCCATGTCCATTAAAAATCAAAAGAACTGGGTTCTCTTTTGAAGGCTGAGCATGTTGTTGAAAAGTTTGAGCCATATTAAAAATATCCCACCATTCATCCAGCCACTTTCATGTGGAACAGCAACGCATTGTGGCGGTTCATCTATCATTAACCGACAATTTTTGTCCATCCGTTTTCTCGGAAAAATGAAAAGTGATGGTATCAAATGGCCTGTCACACTTATAGCAAACATCAGTGTTATGTTGCGCCCCCTCTCACAAGAAGTCAATTTTCTAACTTGCTTTTTTCCTTTAGTAGAAATCACTTTTTTCTTTTTATGAACTGTGGTTACTTAGGTCTCATCAGCGCTGTATATTTTAGATGTAGGGAAATTATACTTCTCTAATAAATCCCCGAGGTGATCATAAAAATGGTCAATTTGAGGCTTGTTGAACCCAACAGCCCTCGCAATACTGGTCGATTCTGGAGATCTAAGATCGATGTCGGATGATTTTTTCCTTAAGCTGCAATAAAAATCTTTTCCAGCCATTTGCTTCTCCTTATTAAACCTATGAGGAATTTCCAAATGCTCGGCAAATTGGAACGCCAGTTTCAAAAACTCGATCTTTGTCAGTGGCATCAAGCTCCTTAGCATGGTTATAGAACTGCCTTAAATGTCCTCGTGCTAAGCCTCGAGCATGTTATCACCTCCCGTCTGTCAATCAATGGGCCAGGTCAGACGTAGTCTTCAACAGGCCTGCGACCTATGTCAACATTCAGGTTAGCTAAAGCGTGTCTGAGGTGTACATGGTCCACTCACTTTGTATACATACACATTTTTTAATGTACGTGTATCACTGAGTCTATTTCATTGTTAGCCGTCGACAAGTGATCGCGAGTACATACATTTTTATTCTGAAGCAAAGAACGCATTTCCAGTCACTCATACAAAAGCTTCCCCCTTGAGCTACCGATAGATGAATGATTGTCTTGAGAATTAGGAAATTTTCTGAGGCGGAACAGATAGGTACGCATTAGTTGCAGTGGGTGCGGCTAGGTCGTTAGAAAATTTCCAGAACTCATGCGTCTTATTTTCTTCCTATCAACGTCACGTCCTTCTCGTCTGAGAAAACTGGGTTTAACTGTTTTAAGCCGGCAACAAGCTGAAGCATCTGACTTTACCCAATGAATTGATATAGGCATCATTGAATTTGAAATATTTAATGAAATCTGGAATAATAAATAATTATATAGTTGTTTGACTGGAAAATCGGCCATATTTCTTGTAGGGCTTTTAGGGTTTTGTACTTAAATACAAAACCCCATTGAAATCACGACCTGTGTCCGTCTATCCGTCCGGCCGTCTGTATGTCACAGCACCTTTTCTCCGAAACTATAGAAGCTACAACTATGAAACTTTGTGGAATGGTCAGAAATGGTGATTTCTTGAAAGATTTGGGGTGCACAATTTTTCAGTGAGTTTTAATGGGTGTCTCCCTATATAGTGAGGTGACCCTTCAAAAAATATTTTGCCATTGAGTAGGGTATCATTAGAAATGTCTCAATGAGATCTTTTCAAAACAAGCCTTCAAATTTGCATCACAGTACTGGGGGGGGAAGAGGAAATGTACGAAATGTTCGTGTACCCCCTCGCGATTGGACACCTTCCATCCGGCAAATCTAAAAAAAATCATGAATATAGGTCTTTATGAGTACAACAACAACAAATGCGTTAGAAATCGAAATTTGATTAACTTTGCTAGTAAGAGTATGATTTATCAATCTTATATTTTCTTGGATAAAGCCGTAAATGTTCCTTTATATTCAATGAAATTTGATACAAAAATGGCTATATTTAAGGCTAACTTTCCGTATTCAACGAAGTTATAGCAGTTTGAATTTTCTCGTATTACCATGGAGCCTTATATGCCATATTACTATAGAACCTTATGGCTACAGAACAATTTGCGATACCGACTCAGACATTACTGATGTATAAATACATCATCTTTTCGTACAATTCAATTATGCATATCATTCATAAAATTCCATGCAATACAATAGAATTTGCATTAAAGTTAAAATCATCCATAAAGTTCCATGCAATACAATGTACGAGCTGTGACTATTATTCTAAGAAAAACGTATAGGTATTTAAAAATTATTCTACAACCGTGCCACCCTATTAGAAGTAGTCCTCTTGGGCAGCTATACAACGATTCCAGCACATTTTCCATGCTTCGTAACATCTCTGGAACGCTTCGACTGGGATGCCCGCGAATACCCTCATCACGACCACCTGGAGGTCCGTAATCGACTCAAAATGGGTTCCTTTGACCACTGATTTTGTTCTTGGGAACAAACAAAAGTCACAGGACGACATATCGGGCGAAAAAGGTGGCTATTGCAACACGGTGATCCCTTTACAGGCCAAATATTGCAACATGCTGAGGGCGGTGTGGCACGGCTCAGAAAGGTTCTTTGGAACCATCTTCTCGCACTACTTTTTCATCCCAAAATCCTCAGTTAAAATTTTCTGACTGGTTCAAGATTCATACCCAGTTTCGAGGCCAACATTCGAACTGTTAAAAGTGGATCTTCACGGATTAGGGCGCACACACGCTCCGCATTTGCGTCAGGCCGCACCTCAACTGGTCTCCGCCCCGCGCCTTGCCTTGCACGCTTTCACGCCCCCTTCTTAAACTCTTTATGCCTTCGAAAAACCCGGGCACAGCTAAGAGCACTAACATCATGCACTTTAAAAATTTTAGCGTAAGTTTCCGGAGCTGTTTCGCCCAATCTGACGCAAAAACTTATCGCGACTCGATTTCGTTTCTCCATTTTCGTGACGAGCACCACCAACACACGTCTACTCAACATGACATAGCAGGCGAAATAAACAAGCTAGAGTGATGGTAAATAACATATATCAATGGAAAGGAAAAAGATGTGGGAGAAGGAGAAGGGAATTTAAAGGTCGCAGATTTACCACAAGCACGGCTATAAAATTAGTCTCGTAACTTAATTGTCACACCTCGTATTTCACCTTAATCATGTTTAATTTTTATTTTTGCTTGCTCGAACAAAATACAATGTAGCTTGTTTAGTTTGAAATTGAAAACCAATTCTTGCAGACGAATCGTCAGCATTTTTCTATTAAACATCAAATCTATTAAGTGTGCAACGACGATCATCATGTGGAATTTGTATGGTAGGAAAATTTTCATTTTGTATTCTAATGACAATAAATAAAATTGTTAGTTGGTCTCCAGAAGGGAAGGTGTTTACCTCATTCAAGTATTGGCGAGGATAAATGAGTTGAAGCAATCATTGATCCAACTCTGATATTGGTATCGTACTAATCTTCAGTGTGTTTGGAGTTTTGTTCGGGAGTACTATTAGATCGATGAGTTTCGGCGGGATTAGGATTCAAATTGTGGACATATTGTGTAACATTGAAACTAGTTATTGTGTTCTGTGCAGTGCTGTGCGAAAACTTTAGACTTATTGTGTGAATTGTCGCAAAACTGTACTAAACAATTGTCAACGTTGCGAGCTCAATTGATTCAAGTGTTGATTGAGCTAAACCACTACGAGCTCAATTAATCAAAGTGCTGATTGAGCCACATGTGATTTGCGCGAACCCACCTGATTTAATATCAGCTAAGGTCCAACATCAATCTATTGTTGTTATTGGCAACGTTTTAAGATTCTACCCACATTTGGCACCAAAGGCTTAAATATCGAGGATCTTAATTGCAGTTATTTGCAGTTAATCCAATTGAATCCAATTAATTTAATATTAATTTGGTCCAACAGTAAGGCACCGCATGGCCATCATTCAGTGGTGCACATCGCTGATCCAGGTTGCTCATTACGCAACATTTTGGTGACCCCGACGTGATCCTTACTCACGTCACCTGGATTTTCTGTGCCTGTGGATTTTGTAAGCTTCCTCTTGCACGACCAAGTACTTCGACTTGGGAAGCCAGCACAGATATCAGAGACGACTTCTCACCAGTAGTTGGCAGCCGCCAAGTTAATAATTTTAAATGGAGCAGCTCACCACAGAGCAAACAAGGACAGGCGAGGAGATTCAATTGGTTATCCGAAATTATAAAAGGGATAGCGATACTCGCAAAACAAGAGCATATTTGGAAAAAAAGGCTTCATGAATTATCCAGTGCTTGGGATCAGTTTGAGGCCACTGAGAACAAGATCCGCACACTTAAGAATGTTCCTATCGACCATCCATACTTCCAATCAGAATATTATTAGGAAATCTCAGATCTGGTTTACAACTATCAAAATATATTTGAAGAAAGGTTGTCTCAGATAATTGAAAAGGACGCCATAGTCCAGGCCACCACAGGGCCAAAGGAATTGCATGAGCCGGTCAAAATTCCATCTTTTAAGGACCAGTCTTTCCAGAAGCCAGAACCAGCACAAAAAGCAACCATGACTCGACGACAAAGGGCCATGATTGCCATCATCCAGCGCCATTTAGCCAGTATATCAGATGAGGTGAGTCCCCAATCTGTACGCGTGACCAACGGCAGCATCACCAAATTATGGGATCAAATTGAAGATTTGGACTATTCCATCCTGGAACTCAACGATAACCCACATGAGTATCATCAGGACTTATTCATTGAAATGGAGAAGCTGGTGCAAAAAAAAACACTTGAGGATAGCTACGCCGCAATCTACACATCAAAATCAGGCTTCTTGTGCAACATTCAGTCCTTCTGTAAGACTTCCCAAGGCTACGATCTCAACTTTGAATGGTGACTATCTGAAGTGGGGCCAGTTTTGTGACATGTTCATCCAGATGGTCCACAACCAATCAATACTCTCGATTTAAAAAATGTGGTACCTGAAGATGAGTCTATCTGGTAAAGCTGAAAAACTAATGCGACACCTGGCTCTAACAGAGCAAAACTATGCCTCAGCCTGGAATTTCCAAGGTCATGAGTACCCCAGCCTAAGTTAGTGAAATCCCATCATCCTCAGCTGTGAAGACTTTTCACGACACCTTTCACGAGGGTCTTGTAGCGTTGAGCAACCTGGGAGTAGATGTCTCATCCTGAGATCCACTGTTTTTTCACTTTCTCGTCAAACAGTTGGACGGACAAAGCCAACCGTTATATAATCAATCCATCAAGGAGTCTAAGGGAAACCAATCTATACGATCTTTTCTGGACTTCTTAGAGTTCCGATTTCAATTGCTTGAGGCAATCGGCCAGAAGGAAAAATCAAGCACTGCAAGGGCTCTAACCACAACAACACCTAACAAGGGAAGGACATCGTACCTAATTTGCCAGCAAGCAGTACATCCACTATACGCTTGCAAACGGTTCTTGCAGATGATGGCTGCAACTAGATTGCAGTGTGTACAAATAAACTGGTTGTGTGTAAATTGCTTGCAAGTTGGGCACAAGGCAGGTGCCTGCACATTACGAGCTTGAAGTAAGTGCAACCAGAAACCCAACACATTGCCGCACCTATACCCAGCTCATGGTAATGGAGCCAAAAAGTATACCCCCAAGCCAATTCAGTAAGAAAAGCAGATCGTCAAGCTTCTTCCCTTTCAGCTTATTCTGACCATGAGTGCCATAGCTACATACTCCTTGGTACAGCAAAACTACTAGTCAAGGCTTGCAACGAGAGAGCCATTGCGTGCAGAACATTGCTAGATTCCGGCTCTCAGGTGAACTTGGTGACGGAGAGACTTGTAAGGCGACTCGGTTTTTCTCCGAAAAAAGGCAAGCTTGCAGATTGAGGGAATTAGAGGAGCATCGAGAAGCGCCAGGCAACGAATCAATCTAGCGGTCCAACCTCCCCAATTTTGGTTTGAGTGTAGCTTCTTGCCCACTCTTAAAAATTTTAGTCCGATCCTGAAGGGTACTTCTTTGCACATTAAAATGGCAAGATGCTTCTCTAGGTGATAACTATTTCTCTTGATCACCTACTATTGCCTGCTCCATAAAATTGTTGTACCAGTTGCCTCTTTGTGTGATCCTTCCTTTGAACTTAGGCATTTTAAATTAATCTGCAATAGAATAAATTATGTTACCTTTTTTTATCATACAGTACAGAAATTTAAAAAATAGGCATTAGAATATTAAAAAAAAATATTCTATTCACTCGAAAAGTGTCCGAGGATACCCGACGAAATTGAGTCCGGTACTACACGATAGTCCTCATGCAGTATTTCAACATGTCACAATCATAAAGTAAAATTGAAGGCAAAAAACACACTTAATTTACAAACTGAATTGATAATACAAAGAGTTGTTTAATAAATATAGTAAATTTCTGAACCTTTAACGAAAAATAACTGCGTCCTACAAGTAAGTCGCGCACACACAATCTGAATAAACTGCCGTCACAAGATCTTTGCTTGGCAGATATCACAGCTGATTTGAATTATGCAATCTCGCGACGCTGCGGTCATTTTGAGCCAATGTATCATATACCTGCATTCGTGCAATATCATGGAACTGACAGTGGCCGAGGCTACCTGCCGGCTCGGGCTACGCAAACTTCCCCTACGTCTTATTGGTCGACTTTTGATTTACTATATAAAAATTGTTTGAAGTTTTTGATGTCCTACTTTTAAAGTTTTATTTTCGTTTTTTTTGATGAACATTCTTGAAAAATCACTGAAAAGAGCTGTTCCTTCTTATTGATATTGTAGATGAGCAATAGTGGTCAATCACTGTGATTCAAGAATAGGATTTCTTGCCACTTCTAGAAATATGACAGAGAAGATGAATCTTTTGCTTGAATGAATCTCATCTTTCTCTATTTCTTACATAAGTAACCATACAAACGTTTAGAATTTGAGGAGTTACTTGAGAAGGACATTTAACACTTTCATTGATTTGAAATCATACAAACTATTCCATCGAAAACCATATTTTATCTTCAAACTCGTATTCTCCAATTCTCTCACCAATTAACGTATACCAAACACCAGATTTTCGGATTCGTAAACCTCAATTAAGCCATTAGCTACGCCCGACAGTTGCGGGGTGGAAATGACGAAAGATATCAAATCACCAAATCTCGAGCAATCTTCAAGGATTCTTTCTGCAAGCATTAATTCCCTCTAACTTAATTGTCGCATGATGTTCGAACGAACTAAGCTCCGGCTACACGTTATCCGTCTGCTTTTTGGCTAGTTCCGTACTTCAACACCATTTGGTCTAGGTTAGATACTCCCTAGTTGAGAAGCAACGAGAAAAATGAACAACACAAAAAACACAACTCATTCATTCACTTACTCAACATGAAATTTTTTCACTTATCGCGTACCAAGGCTACCTCCACCACCTTCACCTCTACTTCGTGGCTACGTGAAAAGAGCCAGCAGCATCCTAGGCCGCTAGATCATATATGTGAGAGGGTTCAGCTGAAGGATATTCGTATCCTTGCACACTCATCGCCCGCCGTGGAGAGCGTGAATGTAGATAGTGGTTAATTGAGTCAAGAGTTGAACAACTCTAATTTTCAGCACTGTTCCAAGTTCTGTATAGTTTCAGGCAGCGAAAATTTTTAATTGGCTTATGTGAGGCTCCCGGCTTTCGATGTTTCACCATTTCGTCGCTCGTTCATTTGAGAAACCGTTTATGCTGCGTTTCGCTGCTTGCTTGCATCCCTTCCTCTTTTTCACTGAATGCCCATTCCACCATTTCTATCAACAATATGAAGCTGTGACTATCTGCAATATGCCATAAAATATAGGTAAGAGCGTCCAATTCAGCATACAAATATCTACTCTTCGCGTGGAGGAGTCTCCTTTGCAGCCAACAGTTAGTCATACATTCAAATTTGAATGCATCCCATTAGGACAATTTTAGAATGTACTTTGCCGAGTTAAAAATAATTTAACTGTAATTAGTTTAATTGTTTCAATTGAAAAGAGTGAGAGAGATTTTTTGAAAAACATGTTAACCAAGTTTCAGAGCGATTGGGTTAAGCTTTCCTGCTGAATCCTTTTCATTTATTTTTAATCACTGTAGGTGAAACATAATTTTTGGGGTTTACGTGCTTGCTAAATAATCGAGTGCACCCCAAACTAAATTCAAGGAGAGAGCTATTTCAGGCGTGGCACTGGTTGCCCTCCTTGCTAGAGAGCGCAATACTGTTTACCTGCGTCGAAACGAGGACACGAAGGGGACGGTTGTCCGTGAGGAGAGACAGCACTCACTCAACGATTGGCAGCAATCTTGGGTGAATTGCACGAAGAGAAGGGGGACTGCGTGGCTCATCTTGAATCTGAGACCGTGGCTAAATTGCAAGCATCATCATGTTATAGCCTCCTGTAAACTAACTATACCATCAAACTACATCATAGTTCTTCACCCAGAATACAGGCCTCTTGAAACTTTAATGAAATCTTTTGAGGCGTCTTGTACAGCTCGCAGACCATCACTATTCACACCGAACTGTACTTCTCCTTCGTTAAAAGCATTCAAGTTTCTTAGGAGGGCGTACTCAGAGACGTCCTGTATAGGGTGGTACCCGAACATGAGAAAATAGGGCGAATATCCCCTAGGCTCATGAATTTGCAAAAGCAAAACATGATTCCGAAAGATTCTCGTTCCACTTGCTATAATTGGACCCTATGTAAGCCTTGATGGCATCCAATGTCGACTGGTTTGACCTCTCCGAGGCATTCGCTTACGGTGAATGATATGGAATGAAGTAGTGCTGCACCCCATAATCACTCATAAGCTTACCGAATACCTTGGAGACGAGCTGTACACCGTTGTCCGAGTAAAGCCATTCGGGAACTTGGAAGGTGCAAAAGATTTCGCGCTCCAGATATCATACGACTGATTCCGCAGTGGCTTTAGCCATGAGTTCGAGCCATATGAACTTACTGTAATGGTCCAGGACTGCAAACAATTGAGTATTTCCACGATGCCAGCACCGGGGATCATCATGAAGTCGTACTATAAGAGCCTGTTGGTGACCCCCACTAACCCTTAATTTTGTTCGGGGAATACCCGAAGTCAGCGTTACAGGAAAACCAGTACTGATGTACACTCGGCCATCAACAAGGTGCAAATTCTGAAACTTATCAGGTTGCTTCAGGATTTGTTCTTAGAGGTGTTCGCAAGCCATGAGCGAGGCCACCCGTTCATCCTGTGAGTAAGATCTCGACAACGCATTCGGTGCAACTTTAAGGGCACCTTTCCGGTGTTCAATTTAAAAATTGAACTCTTGTAATTTAAGGCTCCAGTGAGCCAATCTACCAGAAAGGCCCGACAGTTCCATGAGCCATTTTAGGCTAGCATGGTCGATAATGATGGTGAAAGGGAACCCTTCGATGTATGCCCTGAATCGTTTGACACTTTGCATCGCAGCTAAGCATTCTAATTCGGTAATGCTATAGTTTCGTTTTGCAACGTTGAGCTTTATTGACATATATGCAATTGGATGCTCTCCACTCTCATTGTCTTTCTGAAATAAAACAGTTCAAATACCCACTATACTTGTGTTACATTGAATACAGAAGTGCCTTGTAAAATCGGGATTGGCCAACACTGGAGCGGAAACAAGCAACTACTTCACTTTATTGAAGGCACTGTTAGCGGTAGCAGACCACTTGAAAGAACGTTTACCCTTAAGCAAATCCGAGTAGTGGTCACTGTCAAAAAGTTCGGAATAAAACGTCTGTACCATCCTGCAATGTATATGAACTGTCTCACGTCTTTGACCGTTCGGGGTTCAGGAAAGGCAACTATGCCTGAAACCTTCTCCGGGTCACTTACTACGAACCCAAGATATTTGATTTCCTTCCAGCAGAATTTGCTCTTTTCAACATTCATGGTTAAATTGGCGTCCCTGAACAGTTTTGCAACAGTACTCAGGAGCCCCACGTGCTCATCAAATGTTGAACTTGCAACAAGCAGGTCATCTAGTTAAACAAATACCTTTTGTCCTGTAGCTCATGTGGTATTCTTTATGCATCAACCGACACATCATTTGGGGAGCATTGCATAAACCGAACGGCAAGACTTGAAATGGTACACGGGCTTGCCATGAACAGTAAAGGTCATTTTTGCCTTACTTACGGCATCTAATGGAATTTATCAGAAGGCATCCTTCATATCCAAGCTAGTATTGAGCCTAGGGCTTTGCAACTGTGCCAAAAGATTTTCAATCAGCGGCAACGTATTGGCATCCTTAATTGTCATCTCGTTGAGGTGCCTAGCGTCATAAATTTACCTTGCGGGATTTTCTGACAAGGATCACGGGAGAGCTCCACGAACTCAGATTTTTCTCTACTATCCCCAAAGACAACATACAATCGAGTTCGGCATACAACAGTTTCTGTATAATAGACGAGACATGATAATGCCGCTATTTAATGGGTTGAGCAGAACCAGTATCAATGTGATGAAACACGAGATTGGTCCTATTATACGATGGAAACTGTTATTTGACGGGGTCTAGTCGTTGTTGGTCCCTTGGAGACAAAAGATGGAGTTCAGAGCTCTGAGGCTCTGTTGCTGCTTCAAAAGCGTTGACCTAGATTGTTGCTATTTTTGAAGTGATCACAGATGTCAGTTCCAAGATACAATGTGTGTGTCAAGGAAGGGACATCTAGAGATCTCATCAATGTGCTGGTACTGTTGAATCGCACCAATGTGATGACGTGTCCCAGAACTGGATCCTTGTGCCCTGATGTAGTCTAGATGTGGGCATGCATAGTATGCATATGCAATCCCAATTCCTACAGCAGGTCCGAGGCACCAGCTCCAAGGATACTGACACTTGCTCCACTATCAAGCAAGCCCGTCAATTTGTGACCCTTAACACAAACCTCAGCGTAGGGCCTATTGTTGCCAAGAGTTGCAACAATTGACTCCACATAGGCAAGCCTCAAAAGACGCCTTGCGAAGAAATACCTCCAGGATCTCCACAAGCGATTCCAGAACGGGCGTGCTTTAAAACATGCGAGCGATCCTCGCTTTTTCATTACCCTTCATACGAGTGATATCACGTCAATCCGGATCGATGCTGGGATTAAGGCTATAAGCAAGAGACCCCAACAAACAGGGCCTGTATAGAAGCGGGGATGGATGAGATGAAATCGTAGGAGTGGTGATGGTGCTAGCATGGCGAGATCTAAGGAGCAGTCATTCTAAGCGCTGCAATTTTGGGTCCACATCTACCTGACCGGACACCTGATTAGCACTTATTCTACTAAGGTGACCTGAATCACGTGAAAAACTGACCTTACTATGACAGTTTGTGCAATTGGGCTTTATGTTCCTTTATTGACCACAATTAAAGCAGAACACGTGTTTAATGGGACTTGCACAATCAAAGAAACAATGCCCCAGGTCCTTACAGTTCCAGCACATCCTGAATTGAGCTCGTTGTTGGTAGGTAAGGGAAAAATTAGGCTTCTGAATTGGCTTCATCCATTGAACCTGTGCAATTTCTAGTCGGAGGTACGAGGCAACTGTCTGATTCATCGACAGACTACCAAGGGTCTGAACGAAAAGTATAAGATCTATCGTACATGCTCCAATTGATGTGATCATTATTAAATGGAATGAATCCCGATAAACGTGCTGGGCTTGCCAATACCACTGTTGCATGGGGCTCTTTAATAAAACATGGAAGTCACGCATTAACGCACGATCTGACAGTCCGTAATCGGACGCTCATGCTGTTACGCGGAAAGTGAATTGGTGACCGGTTACGCCATTAGCTCTGCCATCAAAACTTATACCCCATCTGGTGATCGGCAACCGACTGGACAGTGATTGTTCCCCACGACGTGACTCGCGAAAGGTAACATATCGTGACATATCATTAACCATAGACTGGTGCAAAGAAGCTAGCTAACCACCAGCTATCTGCATTTGGGAAGCAGAAACAGCTCTTGAGGACCCATTTTGGGGCAACACTTCCTGTGTTTCCCACAAAGAGGACGATAAGCCTTTTTTATTCACGATTTAAGTGCGTATACAGGGTCTGAATAATAAGTAACCGGACTGACCTCAGGACATTTTTTATTGGCAAAATATGTACAATTTTTCTTTAGAAATCTTCAAAGTAGTCCCCATTGGAGTCGATAACACGCTGATACCGGATTTTCCAATCCCCGAACGCTCCTTGGAAGTCGGCCACCTCGATGCTGTCTAGAGCCCTGGTCGTAGCAAGTTGAACGTTTTCCAGAGTGTTGCGAATGAACACATGAAACATGCTCGGATATATTCCCGCTTCATAACTGCAATAGTAGCGAGCAAACAACACCTATGTATTCGCACTTTGCCAATGAAAATTAGCCATAGAAACACATGCGCAAGTAAATAAGCGAGCAGTTAAGTAAACGAGAAAGTTCAACTCGCAATGATAATTACATCATGAACGAACGGGGTGCTTCGAAGAGAGGTAAGCGGAAAGGAAAACCGAAAGTTCCGGCATAAACACTCTTTCGCTCAATGTCCCCAGTTTCGCGATTTCAACTCGAGAGATCGTGGGAAAGCCGAAAGCTTAAGCTGAAAGTACTCTTTCGAAGTCGAAAGCTTAAGCAAAAAAGACTTTTTCGCTCAATTTCCCCAGTTCTGCATATTCACCACCAGGCGAGCAAGTGAGACGAAACGGGGAGGAAAAGCTTTCGTGGAACGAGAGCGCACGTGTTCGGCTACTCAGCACCTTTAAGGAGAATTTAGGTTGAAAGCCCACGAAAGAACTGTATTGAAAGATCTTGGGCAAAGCATTCGAGTGAGTCTTGTTCAAATCCAAAAGGGAGCATGCTGCTACCCAGTAGTTTAATCGTACGTGCAATAACGCGATTGAAGTTCGAGTTCGAAGTGCTGTTCAGTATTCGACCAAATGGTGAGGGGTGAGGCGTTGGCTTGTGCCGCGGTCCTCAATCGGCCTTTTGGCGTTTGACGCCGTATGGCCACCCCGAACCATAAACTCGTCCAGTTGTTACCCTCTTCAGGCTGATATTTAGAGTTTTAAATAATTAAATTATTGAAAATGTATTTTAAAAATTCGATTTAAAAGAATGAACAATAAAACTAAAGTAATTCATTAAAAAAAACTCTAATTTTGTTGTTCTAGTTTAAATGGACAGAGTAGCAGGTAAGTGGTGATACAGCGGGTTCTTTCCCCGGGAGCCTTGATGATGTATATTGGATACACATCAAATGAGCTCCCAGTTCATACCAGTATACATAGGGTATACTGGGTATGCAACAAACGCGTCCCCTTAAGGTGTCTATTGATCTTGGGGAACAGAAAGAAGTCTTCTGGTGCCATATCCGGGCTGTAAGGAGGCTGTGGCAACGTTGCCCTCGACTGTTTGACCAACTGCTCGGTGACGAGCAGGCAGGTGTGGGACGAAGCATTGTTGTGATGGAGGATCCATGAATCGGCGATCTCCGGACGGACTCGGTTAACCCAGGCGGTTAGTCGACGGAGCAACTCTCTGTAGTACTGGCCGCTTACAGTTTGGCCGGTTGGCACAAACTCTTTGTAAACAATGCATTTCACGTCAAAGAAAGCAATGAGCATCGACTTCACCTTTGATTTACTCATGCGTGCTTTTTTCGGTCGTAGTGACGCCGGTGTGTGCCACTCCGAAGTCTGCCGCTTTTTCTTAGGATCGTATTCGAAAACCCACGTCTCGTCTCCTGTAATAACGTGGTTAAAAAACTCTGGTTCGGTTGCTCGATCGTACGCTCCATTTTCACTCCGACGACGTAACTGAACACGCACTCCACTCTCGCTCAATGCTATCTCTCCAAGCGCTTGGAGGCGACTGCTGCAGCCCGGTTCCCTTTACCTAGACCCCCACCACCACTACAGCACCAGATACCGGTTACCAGACGCTTACACGGCGTGGGGCAGGCTCAGACTGGTTACTTATTATACAGCCCCTGTATGTTGGGTTCCAACTCGTGGTTCAACGACGCATGATAACAGGGACAAATTTTAAATCAAGTAAAAGAAATCAGCTTCTCCCCGCGATAATAATTACTACTTCTTTCGAGCTTAAGTGTAACTTACTTCAACTGGATTAAATTTTTTTAACCTAAAAAAAAGAATTCCTCGGACTGACAGACTCTACTGAAATGCCAAATAATTAATTACGTTTCGATATTTAACAAAATTCAGCGTAACAGTTTTGGAGTACCTATTACAAGTAATGTAAAGGCTAAATTTATAAATAATTTCATTTCTCAAGATGATCCTCCCATACAAGGGAAACGGGAAATAAAAGGTAATTAAATTGGACCAGCATTAAAATTTAGACATAACACAAAGGAGACAATTGTTGGCAGTAGAAGGCTCGCTGTTCACGGCATCACGACAACTGATTGGCTGTGAACGCCGCAGGACAACCGCATATAATGGCATGGTAGAACGCATACACCTGTAGTGAATAGTGGTTAGATAAAATGTCCGTAAAGGACTGCAGCTTTGGTCTGCTGCCTCGGCCAAAGAGAACGATGGGACCCGCCGAGCTTGGCCTTGTCTGTGGATGCGAGAATGCACTGGCAGGCTAGCATTGTGGTGTTGTGGGGGCGAGTTCTTTTCCCCAGCATAAGGACCCACGACAAAAAAATTTCGCCGTCACGAATTGAAAGGATCTAGTGCCGATTGACTTGAGTCGAAGCCGAGGTAACCCACTTAAGGTTGAAATTGCTTACAGCCAGTAACAAACTGAGCTGGGAGACTTGAGCGGACTTTGTCGTTACCGACAATACTAATGGCCCCCAGATAAGATTGGGGCAACCAGGTGAAAGCGGTGCCCCCTTGCACCCTGCAAACCGGATCAAGATCCAAATTTTGATGTGGCCATATGTTTCCCATTTAAGTGAAAAACTCATACAAACATAATTTTTGTGAATTTTTCCTTTAACTGAAAAATATAAACGTCGCCAATTTATGGTATAGTATTATGTGATGAAATCATATAAAACCATACCATAAAAGGGCACGCGAGCAGAAGGTCACTCTACCCTGCAAGAGCACCTGTAACGCTTCAAAAGGGGTAAGCTCGCCCGATGGCTAGCTCGTTATAGTGAAGAGGCCAGCCAACGTGGCGGGTCCCATAAGCGGTCAAGTTCCCAGTGAAAGGAAAGTCTGAATGTAATTCTTTAACTACACTTTGCTTTATTTTTCTTTATTTTCAATTTTCCTGATAGTTCCAGATACATCCAGCGTAGAGAAATCATATCACATGCCTAATAAAGACGTTTATAGATAAAAGAATCCAACAGTCAAAAGTGTAGTGTATTTGCAATTTTTTTCCCTAAGTTTACTAAAATTTAGTGGATGTAATTAAGTGTATGCAATACATTTTCAGCTAAATTATTGAGTGACCTTAAAAGTTTACAAACTATTAATACTTTGAAAATTTAAATTTGTACAATTTTAATAATCAAATATAAAATTTAAAAATAAAGGTACTTACCAACATCCTCATTGGGCACCCACTGGTGATGTGGTTATGCGTATTCCTGAAATTTTAAGTCCATTATAACTCCTTTTTGAATACAATCAACATCACAAAAAAACATGGCTCCACCAATTGAATTTTTTTCTCCTTATCTTGTCCATAGAATCTTTTATTCTTATCGCTAATTCCGATTGTCTAGCTGCTGGTGCACCTCTCGTGACGTGTTCGCAGTGACGATCAGTAACAGACTCCCCGATCCGCCCAAGTAGATCCCAGCATGATTTCTGTGCCACATCGGTAAAATTGAGACGTGCCTCTAGCTCAGCCAAGTTAAATTGCATTCAGCAATGCAATACAGGGATGGGATGCATTAAATCAGTATTCTCATGTCAGAAATTTCAATTTGCAGATTTGCGTAATAAAGTTAATGAAAAAATTATGATATATTGAAAAATTTAAATCAAAACAAGAAGATAAATATAATAAAGACTAACAACGTAAAGGAAAATTTAATTTGCATTTACAAAAAAAAATAATTTAAATTTATATTTAAAAAAAAAATTAAAAACTTAAAAAAAATTTAAATTTGAGTAATTAAATTTTTCAAATCTGCAATTAAAATTTCGGAACAGTGTTATGCTGGTTTTCAGGCTGTTTGCTTTGGTGACTGCTCAATTACTACACATCGCAATCTTAAGGTAGTTTTGATGGGATACAAAGATGCACTACGAATAGAAGGATTGTCAACAGTTTTGCTCAAGGCAAGGACGACGCTTAAAGAGAAATTGAAACGTGCTCCTACTGAACTGGTTTACGGAGTGACACTCTGCATTCCCGGAGAATTTTTCGAATAAGACAATCATTCCGTAGATGCGCAACTTTTTGTCGAAAAACTAAGCAAATCCATGCAACAACTCCGTGTGATTCCAGTGGCACATCGTAGCAGTTACGCACACGTTGTCTTCATGGAGCTAGTTACGTGCTCACATGTGCTTTTAAAGTGAGGTCTGGAAAAGAAGTCACTGTGGAACCATACACAAGACCATATCATGTCATCGAACATCTAAGAAACTTGATCTATCTTATTCAAGTCGATGACAAGGTGGTCACAGTGTCAAGGGAATGACTCAAATCGGCTCATCTACCAAATAATAATGCCAATCATCATCAGCCAATGCACTGTCAATCAAGAAAAGAGAACACCGAAAACATATTCAACGTCTCAAGCACCGCCGACTACGAATCCGTAAGATTTATTAATTCTTGAACATCATTCGGAGGAGAGTACTGTGGAGCACAAATAGTTCAAGCTCTCACCACGAGACTAAAATCAAAATGTCAAAGAAGAGAACTTTGTCACTCACTAATTGTTAGAGTTCGAGAAGAGAAGAATTGTGCACGATATATTTTAAATAAAAAATGTTGTTACTGTTGTCAGCCAGCTTTTGTTATTCGATAGTTATTTGCTAGATACTTGTGATTGAGTGTCATCTACTATTTACTAGGTGAAAGTTATTAGCCGGGCTCATTAGGCCATATTTAGCTTATACAAGAATTACGTCAAAGAGCTCTATGAAAAGATGGAGCAAAACTTAATTTTTTAAATTTTTGTAATCACTGAAAAAAATCAAGAAATTAATTGGATTTCATCATCCATGAGGCACTCATCGGACACCAATTTTAGATTGTCAGGATCCCATGATCTCAGTGGATTTTATACAGTGTGTCCCAAATTTATAGGGGCACCCAGTTTTTTAGTCAAATTTTTAATGTTTTTAAACCATACAAATCTTAATTTGCACAAGCTATTTCTACTCATAATTCACGATTTCTGCCTTTTTTTTGGTGAGCCTACAATAATTTGTTGGTTTATTATGCCATTTAAAAAAAAAAAAATAGTGTCCCAAGTTTATAGGGGCAGTGAAAAAAAACACGATTTTCCATAGAACATTTTTTAATTATTGGTAAAATCCATTGATTCGCAACAAAAAATCAGTAATTAATAACGTTACCATCGTTTTAAATAGAATTTTCATCCGTTTTTGCATTGAATTGTTGAAATTTGTCAAGCTGCTCATACTGATGTTTTCCCAAGCTTTTTTGACGCCCACCTTCAGCTCTGTGACTGATGAATATTGACGAGCGTTGTCATAAACGTCGCGGACCATCATGCCCCAAACATTTTCTATTGTATTTAAATCCGGAGAAATGGCAGGCCACTGAAGTACAGGAATTTTCACTTTTGACAACCATTCCTTGGTCGATTTACTGGAGTGAAGCGACGCGTTGTCCTGTTGAAAGATCAGTTTTGCAGAGCGGTAACGACGGAAAAAGGGCTTCAGATGCTTTTCTAGCACTGCCTGATAGTCTTCGCTGTTCATTCGATGTGAAATGGTTTCTATGCCAACATTTCCGAATCCACTGTAGGCCGCCCACACCATAACGGACCCACCACCAAAGTTCCGCCTAGAGAAAAAAACGTGGCTCTTTGCGCAGATCCCACCAAAAGTCTCGAACGCCATCTGGGCCATCTAAGTTAAACTTTATTTCGTCAGACCAAACAATCTGAAACACATAAACAACCACATTTTTAATCTTACTCCACCTGCAGATGATTGAATGTATAAACTCCAAAATAAGCAAGTTATGTACCTTAGACTATTCATTGGTCCAATGCAACCTCTCTTCGGCAAATTCGTAGCGAACGCAACTGAGTTTTCTGAACAAGCGTGCCTGTATTTATACCTGAGCCAATTGTTTCAGAAAATTCCAGATTATGCTGGTCGTCTAGAACAGTCTGGAATTTTCTATTATCCTAAACCAGCCAATTCGAAACTTCTACCGACATCAGTTGTTGCAAACCACGAGTTTATCTATGATTAGGGCTCAAACCGTGAGCACCAAACGAAAAAAAAAAGAAAATGCAGGTAGACAGCAACCGGACGACCGAAAAGAAACTCAGTTTTTACACTGCCTCAAAATTTCACGGTGCAAAGGAATATTTCCTTTTACTTGTGTAAAATTTGTTGGTAAAGTGTTAAATTTCAACAGGAACTACAGTATAGACACAATCATTTGTAGTTCACGATAGAATTTCACCAGCAAAAATAATTTTCGATAGAAAATCGTGTTTTTTTCACTGCCCCTATAAACTTGGGACACTATTTTTTTTAAAAAATGGCATAATAAACGAACAAGTTGTCGTAGGCTCACCAAAAAAAGATAAAAATCGTGAATTAGAAGTAGAAACAGCTTGTGCAAATTAAGATTTGTTTGGTTTAAAAACATTAAAAATTTGACAAAAAAACTGGGTGCCCCTATAAATTTGGGACACACTGTATTGCTCATGACTGTATTTATCTTCATTTAATCAATTGCACCATTTTTTTTGTTTCTACTAGTTATATTGAATGAAAATTTTGATAACTTGTGATTGATTAAGATAAGTAACTAACTGCTTTTATTTTAATTTCTGCAAATTAATTAAAAAGTAATTGCATGACAGTGGCAATACGTTTAATGAAAGCTTATTTTGTCTGTCAGATAGTGTTAAATCGTGCATTTTTACATTTTTATTTTTCATGTCCTAAGCCAAACACAGGCATCTGTATAAATGAGGCGCCGTCTGTAGACACATAATCACATAGTTTCTTGTAAAGTACAAAAAAAAAACAACTCAAATTTAATATACAATCCAAACAATCTTCAACATGAATACTTGTAGCGCCTCCGCTTCCACAGCCTCGGCGTAAATAAAGAACTATACCAAGGTAGATTTTCGCGTGCCTTGGTCGAGATGCAAACACACGCAAATGTAAAGTGTGGATACGTTATTTCAGGCATCATAGACGCGAGGCGCATTGCGATACATGCGTCGCAGCATGTGGTAGTTTATGGCACGAGCAGCAAGACGCGCCTTTTAATTCTAAATTCATCCCAGTTTAACTTGTTTCTTGTGAAATGTAAATTGTAGTTTCTGTTCGCGAATAAATTTATAAGTGTCAATGAAGTACCATTTCATTTCCCCATATTTAAAACAAAAGAACAACAGAAAAGCAAAATACTGTGAACTCATTTGGCAATGTGGATTGTACTCAGTGCTTATGTCAGAAGGTATTCGAAAAATCCTCGCAATTGCAGTTAAGTAAATCATCAGGAAGTTCCAAAATGAGTGTAGAGGACCACGCTGAGCAGATCTTAGCCGAGGGTCGAGATCATTTGGCTCCGGAGTCCGCCGGGCAAAAAACAGGTGAATGTCGTGAGTAGCTGCAAATTGCCATTATTTTGGCGGTCGAATCTCGAACTATTGTTTTTTCAGATTGAGTCACAATTTCTTGTGCACAGAATAGCTTTGGGCTCAACAAAGTATTACCTCGTCATCGGAGCACTGGACTTTGAAACAGTTGCGGATATTTCTGACATTCTTCGTACGCCGTCGGTGGCAGATAGTTATAACACGCTGAAGAAAGCGATATTTTCACGCCTCACCGATTCACCAGACGCGCAGTTCCATAAGCTTTTGACGAGAGTAGAGCTCGGGGACAAAAGGCCATCGCAACTACTGCACCACATGTGGACACTTGCCGGCACACGTGTTGGAGATAACGTCTTTTACCACAGCAGACGCGCCACATGCTTCTTCTTATAAAAGGCCAGACACTCGAAGAGCTCGCTACTGTAGCTGATGAAGCTCATGCCATAGGACCATATGTTATGGTGACTTCTCAATTTCAAATTTCAATGCCTTCGTCCGGCTATGCACTTCCGCAGCCTACTTCCGATCTACTAACACAGGAGCTGTCCACAATGCGACAGGCTATCGCCCAACTTAGAATATCACTCGGGAGTTCCAATTAAATACAAGAGATCCAGATCAGAGAAACCGTTCAGTATCACGCAGCGGCCGTAAACCTCAGGCCTGCTCCTACAGCAGGCCCCAACGAAAGAACGAGGCACTGTTGGTACCACACAAGGCACGGTGGACGCGCGCAGCATTGCAGGCAGCCTTGAAGGAGCCGGCGATACTTTTGGCGGCCGTCACTGGTAACTCTTCAAAAAGCCGACTTTACGTCTTGGATCGAAATTCCTCGATTTGATTTTTCTTTGACTCAACATCTGAACTCTCCATCATTCATAAAAACATTATTGAGAAACCGCTTCAAAAATAGAGTTTGACTCTTACTGCAGCCAACGGAGTGCCTATTACAACCTTCGGAGTGAGACAGCTCAGCTTAAATCTTGGTTTACACCACTCTTTTCAGTGGAGCTTTATCATCGCAAACGTGCAGAGGGCAGTTCTTGGAGCAAATGCTTTGAAACACCACGGACTTCTCATAGATCTCCGAAATCATGGCTCACTACATGGTCACACCAGTCTTTCAGCACCTTGCTCAATTGGTCCAGTGCTGAAACTGCACTCTATTATAATTGCTGCACCCAAAATTATACCTCACGAATCTCTTAAAGAGGTCTACGCAAAGCTTATCGACAATTTCACCAAAAGCTCTGTTCACTCTGGAGAGATGGTGCACGTTCCTGATCTACCCGTTCAGCACCACATCGTTACTAGTGGCCCACCAGTATTCGCCCGCCCACGTCGACTCTCAGGTGAATGACTTAGCACAACTAAAAGGGACTTCAGCGAATTGGTAGAACGAAAAATTATCCGCCCCTCAGCAAGTCAGTGGGCCAGTCCTCTTCACGTGGTGCCGAAGGACAATGGAGGTTGGTGAGCTACCTGTGACTATCGCCATCTCAACGCAATCATCCACCCCAACCGCCACCCACTTTTAGTAAAAGAGGACTTGCTGCAGGATGCTCAAGGCAAAGTGTTTACGGTCATAGACCTTCACAAAGCCTGCTACCAGATCCCGATGAGACCGGAAGACATTGAAAAGAGAGCAGTCACGACGCCTTTTGGATTGTTCGAGTTTTTGAGCATGACACTCGATCTGAAGAATGCGACTCAAACTATGCAGCGTACAATTAATTGTGTCTTCAGAAATCTACCATTTGTGGATAAACATCAGGATGATCTTCTCGTCAGGTCAGAAGCCACGAAGAGTATCAGTTGCACCTCTCTCTTGATTTTAAACGAAGCACGCCTCCAAATTAACTGGACTAAATGTCAGATCACTAAACCGCAGGTAACATTTTCCTGCTATCACGGGTCGAAAGAAGGCCATCATCAACTTTCCAAGACCCGAGGACACTAAGAATGCTGAACTTTTACCAGCGGTGCATTTCACAGGCTGCTATGTAGGAAGCTCCTCTCACCAACTTACTTAACGGAATCACGAAAAAGAAAGCTAAGCTTGCTTAGTCCGAGCAGGCCAACGATTCTTTCAAGCACTGTAAACAGGCTACAGATTCTGCAATAACCTCAGCTTTTCTCTCACCCACTCAGCGGCTTGCTTTACGCACGCATGCATCCAACACCACCATAGGCGCAGTTTTGGATCAGCGGCTAACTGATGGTACCTACGTCCCACTAAGATTCTTCGCGAGAAAGCTCTCAGATGTGGAGCAGAAATATTCGACCTACAATTTGGAGCTTCTAGCCATATTCGCTGCAATTGGGCATTTCTAGCGCATTCTCGAAGGCAGGCAGTTCACCATCAATACAGAGCATCGGCCGCTCACTCATGCACTCAAGCAACGATCAGAAAAAGTATCGCCTCGGCAGATTCGGCAATTACATTTTATATCGCAGTTTAATACCCAGCTGGGATACACACCTGGGGAAGAAAACGCTGTAACCGACGCACTCTCGCGCGTGGAAACTGTCTCCATTTCTGCCGCCTGCAACCTCAGCACCATTTGCACTGAGCAAGAGAAAGATAAACACCTATTAGCTATCCCTCGTTTCAAGTTTTGATGCCTCGAGCTCAATGGATATTCATTGGTTTGCACTGATCACGACAACACTATCAAGCCCTACTTGCCAGTCTCACTACGCAAACAAGCATTCGTCGCAGCTCACAATTTGTCTCATCCATGTGGTCGTGCCACTGCTAAGCGCATTGCCTTCAAATATTTTTGGCCAAGCCTTCGTAGAGACAAATTTTGTTGGACCAAGCAGTGCATCCCCTGCCAAAAGTCATAAGTTTATTTATTTATTTCAGAAAATCAACTTACAGACTAGTAATCCAATTACAAGTCAATTAATGCAATACTTAAATACAAACATATGAATTCAAAATATGGCAGAAATTAAAGAAAAAAGATCGCAATACGATATTAAGATTTATAGGAATATTTATAAATTTGATTTTTCATTGAAGTTTTGAATACGCCAAGAGACTGTGGTAGAGGACTGAGACTACGCTGGTTGTTCATACGAGGTAAACGTAGCAAGGGAGAGTGGAACAAGGTGTTAGGGCGTGCATACGGAACCTGAAACTGAAGCGAGGATCTATTAAGGCGAGCCGCGTTGAATGTATTTATTTGCCTGCATACATTTCGAGGTAAAAGGCTATGATGAAGCTTGAACAAAAGACACTCGTCAAGGAAAGATCGACTGGACTCGAGGGTAGGAAGGTTCAAAGTATGTAGTCGGTCATCATAAGGGGAGTAAGGAAGGTTGAATTTGAAGAATAGAGACCGCGTGAATCTGCGTTGAACTGACTCAAGAGCGTCGATGTGCTCCCTGAGGTACCGACTCCAAATCTGGGAGCAGTACTCCAAATGGCTACGTACTAGTGAGAAGTAAAAGCACATACAGGATGTGATATGTTGAAATGACGAAGTGGATCGTAAAATAAATCCAGTTAAGCGGGAGGCGTTCTTAATAATTAGAGCAATGTGGAGATCAAACTTCAGTTTACAATCGAAAAGCACACCAAGATCCTTGAAGGAGGTTACATTGCAAAAAAGCCTATACGTTGAGAGAAGAGGACATTTTTTACAGGAGAATGTCATCTGATGGCATTTGGAAACATTTAAGGAGAGATGTTTTGATTCACACCAGTCACTAAGACGCTGAAGATCGGTTTGAAGGATACTCACATCTAAGAGGGAATCAATAACTCGAAAAATCTTGAGGTCATCAACATAAAGGAGAAAGGAGGATGTGATAACACAAGGTAGATCATTGATAAAAAGTAAAAATAGTATGGGGCCATGTATTTAACCTTATTGAACTCCCGAGCTCAGGTGAAATGAAGAAGAGAAGCAAGAGTTCAAAGTGACTCCACATTGACGATTCAGGGCATAGGAGAGAAGCCAAGAATAGAGGCAACTAAGGACATTGAACCCTCAAAGTTTCTCAAATAAGAGAGAGTGATCCACTGAAACAAAGGCTTTAGATGAACCCGTAAAAATAACGTCAACTTGTTGTTGTTGATCGAGGGCAGCTGCAATATGATGGGTAAAACAAAGTAAATTTGTAAGGGTAGATCTGCCTCTCACAAAACTTTGCTGTTGGTCTGCTAAAGATGGGAGGACAAGTGGATGCAGCAAATCAAAAACTATCTTTTCAAGAATCTTACTAATACAAGGAAGAAGGGAAATAGGCGTTGACTTGAGACGATATTACGATAAGCAGATTTGAAAAAAGAAAAATGTGGGCAATTTTCTATTGGGAGGGGAAAACCCCACAGGATAAACTCAAGTTAGAAATAATTGAGAGAAAATTTGGAATGCCATCAGGGTCCACACTGGTGCTGTTATCAAAATTATTTAAGAGTTGCTCAACCTGCAAGGGGTTTGTACGAAAATTAGTAGAGGAAAAAGCGCAAGAACATTAGTTGAAGGAAGGGGAATGCTTAGCCCTTCCAAACATGGAAGGAAAATAAGAAGCGAAGAGTTCACAAGATTCTTGAGGAGAAGACGATGTCACGCCATCTAGACTAAAATTATCAGGGGCATGATGAGAGGTCCTTAAAGATTTTAAGTAGGACCAGAATGCACGAGTTTGATTCGACATTAACATTAGTGCAGAAGTGGCAATTTTCTTGGCCGCGACACGACGCTCTTTAAATTCAACGAGGTCAATTGGAAGACCACTGGATAAGAATTTTCTGTGGGCAGTATCTTTAGTTTTAATTGCAGTGGCAGCATCGGAATTATACCAAGGAGCATCTTTAGGTCTTCCTGATCGACACACAGGAGTAAATTGCGAGATTAACGACGAAAGAAACATATAGAGTTTATTAACACGATCTTCAGTGTGGAGATTGCTGAAGAAGGAATACCAATTCACGGCATTAGGGTTTGCTTCCATGATCGATAAATCGGCTTTTAAAAAATTAAAGTGGGAAGGTGAGGAATTCTTCAAAGAACGAGAAGATGTGATAGCAAGCTCAATAGAGAGCGGTGGATGGTGGGGATCATGTTTGACAAAGGATGAGAGTGCCACCGATGCGGGCAGAGAAGAAGGTAACAAGTTGGAGAGAACAAAATCAAGCAATTTGTTATTGACATTAGGAAAACTGGTGTATTGGGCGAAATAACAGAGGGAAATAAAAAAGAAAGAGCAAAAGACACGCTACCGCCAGAAACTATGGAGACATACAAATCATTCCAAACAATAGAGGGCAAATTGAAGTCAAACGAGAATAAATGTAGCTCAAGAATTCTGCAAAAAAACGTTCGTAAACAATAGCAGGACTGTTACAAGGGATATACACAGATGATACGGGGAAGGAAAGAGAGCCAGATAGAGAGACTAGCACAATTGTGCACTCAACAGGTGAAGATGGAGTGAAAACATCACAGGATTTGCTGGTAAGGGAAACATGTACACCCACTAGAACGCCTCCACCGTCAGACTTACCAGTAGCATCACGGTCTCTATCTCTGCGGAAGATTAAACGGTTTGGGAGCAGCTGACTATTACTAATGTCATCTGTCAGCTATGTTTGCGTTATTCATCACCACAACAGAGTGGAGTTAGGAAATTTCACAGCACCAGATCAAAGATTCGACTACATCTATTTGGACCTGATCAGAGTGCCACTCGCTGAAAATTTTGAACACTGTCAAGCTATTATAGACCACTACATCCGTTGGCCGCAGTCAATATCAGTACGTGACATGACAGCCGCAACCATCGCCCGTGCTCTCGTTGACAATTGGATATCCTGCTTTGGAACGCTGCTCGAAATCACGACCGATCACGGCATGCAATTCGAGGCTGAGCTTCACCGTGAACTATCTTTCCTCCTAGGAGCTTATCAAATTCATACGACCTCTTACCACCCCAACTCGAACGGCATGGTAGACCGTACGCGCCACACACTCAAGGCTTCTCTCAGATGTACATTGTTTGCAGCCTTCGACAGTGCTCCTGAAATCTCCTGGCCGAAAGTACATCCGACCGTACTCCTTGGTTTGCGAACGACTTTCAAGGAGGACTTTGAGGCCTCGCCAGCAGAACTAGCCTTTGGGACATCACTTGGTATCCTAGGTAAATTCATTGATCCTCGTTCTGTTCCCGTTTGTACTCCGGCAGATTCGTTACCGACCTCCATCGCCTGTTCAACGCCAATCGCCCAATCCAAGCTTCCAGATATGTCAACTATCAATTTTTCCTTTTCAGGGACTTAGCCACTTGCGAATACGTTTTCCGCCGAATAGACTCAATCAAAAAGCCACTGAAGCAACCGTATTTCGGCCATCATTGAGTGATAAAGTGTGTCGAGGAGCGCACTTTTGTCGAAGACGTCAATGGCATAGTAAATACACTATCAGCTGAAGCCCACTTACATCGCTGCAGCAGATTTAAGGCAACCAGTAATCACAGATTTACAAAGGTCCACTTCAGTCGATTCACCAGCCTCCATACCAGAGCCTGAGACTTCACAGCCTACGCCACAGCTTAGTAGCTAACCACCTCATTCGCCAACATCTGTCGCTCCTTCGTTACCTGCTCAGCCTCCGTCACCGGCAAACATACCGAAGGCCAAAAAGTGCGTTACATTTTTATTCCCTTTGCACCCCGTGAAGCTCATTGGGAAGGGAGTAGCTGTAGTGCCTCTGCTTTCACAGTCTTGGCGTAAAATTATACCACGGGAGATTTTCGCGTTCCTTGGTTGTGATGCAAACACGCGCACATGCAAAGCGTGGACACGTCGTTTCAGGCATCATAGACGCGTTTTCCTTCTTTGCAGCGAGCATCGAGTCAAAGGCCAGTTGCGATATATGCGTCGAAGCATGTGGTAGTTTATTGCACGAGCAACAAGACGCGTCTTTTCATTCCACATGCATTCCAGTCTAACTTGTATCTTGTGAAATGTAAATTGTAGTTTCTGTTCACGAATAAATTTATTAGTGTTAATAAAGTACCATTTCATTTCCCTAAATACTAAGAGTTTATATGCGTTAACGGTTAAATTGTCTTTATTTTCAATTCTTAATGTGATATTCAGTGATTTCAGAAAATAAATTACAATAAAAATGAATGCTACGTGATTTCTAAAGACTTTGAATTTTTGTCGTCATTTGTAAGATCCTAAAGGCTCCATGAGAGCCAAGAACAGTTGTTTAATTATTTTTGAAGTTCACTAAACACAGCAAAAAGAGAGTAGGATGATTTAACCACCTAGAATAGCAAAGTATACCGTCAAAGATATTTTAGGAGTATATAGTACTTTAATTTTACCCCTAGAAAAGTTTCCAATGTAACCGGTACCACTCCTCCGGCATGAACAACTTTTGATCGTTGTGAATTTTGCATAAATATGATCAGAGCTCGCTTGAACTTTGGGTCCTGTCCGAACCAGTTGCATGAATATAAATTGGTAGTAAGGCGATCGCTTTCATACAAAAGTTCGTTACCAATATAGCATGGAACTAACGTTTCCAACATAATTGCGATAAAGTATAAAATTAAATAAGCAAACTCGACTGCGTTGATGTTAAAAAATATAACTATAATCCCCACGAGGCATAGTACAATTGCCGTAGAAAGCAATTGAATGAACATTGGTAACGATATGTTGGCAGCCACGGTATTAAATATCCTGTAATGTAAAAAATTTGTTAAGACCCTTGCTAATTTTTCAATACACTCACTTTTCAATTTTTTGATGGTATTGAATACACTTCACTAAATCACGATAGTTGTCATTGGAATTGTCCTTAGTACGTTCCTTGATGTTTTGCAAAGCTATTCTCAAAATTTGAAAATGTCCTTTTATTAGAAAAAGAAGAAGTGCCGGATACATGTCATCAACATAATTTACTAAAATTTCGAAAGAAATCCCGATGAACTGATAAAGCCCACAAATTACAAATGCGTTTTTAGAAATTCTCCAATCGACAGGATATTTTGCCGGGTAAAATAAGCTTCCATGTTGAAAATAGATGAGCATCGAAAGTCCTGAAGTTAGCCAAACCAAACTGTACTCAATTGCGACGAATGCGCATAATCGATATGATTTTCTGACGATCCTTGTAAGATGTAGCTGTTGACCTTTTGTAGAGACAAAGATGTCGAGCTCCCCTAAAGAATGAATCAAGGATCTGAGTGTTTGGAATCGAATGAATGCAAGGATGTATTTGATGTTGCAGGCAACGATAGTTGAAGTGATGACCAAATTTAGGATGAACGTCTTCAGGTCATCGACGTCGATGAGAGCGACGAGGAGACTGTATGAATAGTAGAATGAAATGAAAAAGTTAAAGGATAAGGAGTACAGAATATAAAGAAAACGATAGTGTTTTGGGCAGTGGATTCCCGTAATTCGCCAAATATGCCGGAGAACTTCAAAGCTTTCCACGGAATTGAACGTCTTCATACTCTTCTCTATTGGCGAATCGCGAAACACTTATTAGCAATTATGAAGGTTTTGCCCTTAAATAGGATAAAATCAAACGTCTGTTGCAGTAATTTATGAATTATTCCATAAGTTGAGGTATTTAATGAGATTTTAATTGGATGTAGTATAGTATGGAATAAAATGGGTATTTCATAATATTTTTGCTGCGTTTCTGTATAAAGAACAAGTTTCTTGAATAAAATATTTATAACATGTACAGCATAATATCATGACATAACATAAACAGATGTTTCGTGATTACCATTTCCCACTAAAATGATAATTCACTCCTTTAACCATTAGCTAGCCAACGTAATACACATTTGCCATATCCTTTTGCCCAGTTCCGCATGGCAGATAATTTAATATTTATCTAAACTTCGCGAACTCATCATGATTTTGGTTTGCAAAGTTTCCAGTTTTAATTAGGAAAGCAATTAGCGTATACTGACCGCACTTTTCGCCACACTTCCGAGCATGTGGTATCTTTAATAAATGCTTGTAAGCATGTTATATGTGTTTTGACGGGCGGGTGACTGAATCCTTCCCAAAGGACTTTTAAATGTTTCTCTTGCTACTACGAGTGGAATGGAGAATGCGTGGTTACTTAGAGATGCAGTGGAGCAATCATCATTATCTCATTCTAATATTAAACAGAGCGGAAATGAACAGTTCTAGTTCTGGGTTACCGGAAATTCGGGTAGTTTTCTAAATATTTGATCAGGCTTAGCAGGATATGGGTTTGGTATCTGCATTCGCTACGTGAAGTATGTTATCTATGCTGTTAGGTAGTCGTTTTGTAGATTTCGTAAAATGAAGCTTAGTAAAGTATTATTAGGAACCAATTGAGCTGTCAGCTCCTATCAGAAGGGTTTTGTTACTATCCTAGGGTTCAATACAATATTTCTGACTTCTATTGGGTTGTTGGATAATTAATATCGTTCTTTTTAAATGTTTTCCAAACTTAATTTATTTAATTTATCAACAAACGTTAACTAATAATATTGTCGCGCGTTATGGTTCGCGGCCGATAATTATAACGATCCGGGAAAGTAAAAACGCACTGTTTTTTTAAATCAAGTTAAAAGAGTTTATTTACTAAGAAAGCACAATCATCAATTTCACTATTTTGAAAATCGCATTTTAATCTAACTTTCACTGTCTATCAATTTATATTCCCACTGCCTGCATCACGAAAATCACTTCACTATCAATCAATATTGCCTTTAATTCGCGCTCCACTTTAAGAGCAATTCTTACTATCGTGTCTTTACTATCTCCCCATTCATTCAGCCCGGCTTTATATAGGGTCAATAGCTATTCAATCCATTTCTCGTATATTGGCGAATGTTCTGGCAAGAACTACCTGCACTGACGTAACTTTCAGATATTGATCATGCTTGGTGCATTCTTGTGCTTTCGAGTACATTTGGTTATTGATCCTGATGTTATTAATAGTAACGACAACAATTGCGACACTAGCTCGCAGAATGCTTTGTACAGGGTTATCTATGCTTTGTACAGGGTTATCTATTTGACATCTGTCAGAATTAAATGTCATCCAAAGCGTGAAGCGTGAAGGTTTGCCATTTAGCAATATGGATCGTTTAACAGTCGAAAAACGCGTTAAAATTATTAAATTTTATTATAAAACTGGTGATTCTACTGTATCAACATTTAGGGCTTTACATAATCGACCTACACAGCAAATAATTTCGAACACAGTGAGAAAATTTGAAGAGACTAGATCGGTCATTGATATTGCAAGGCCTGTGTATCATCGCAACATTCGTTCTGCTGAAAATATCGCTGTCGTTGCTCAAAGTGTGGAAGAAGACCCGAATTTGTCGATTTCTTGACGTGCTGAACATTTGGGCTTGTCTTACGGCTCATTGTGGCGGGTTTAGCATTTGAACTTGCATCTCCACCCGTACAAAATCCAACTCAATCAAGAATTTAAGCCTCAAGACTATACACAACTCAGAATGTATGCGAATTGGGTGATTGAACAACAAGCCATTGCTAACGATTTTTCAAACGAAATTTTCTTTAGTGATGAGGCTCAATTTTTGCTCAGTGGCTACGTAAATAAACAGAGTTGCCGCATATTGGGCTCTCAAAATCCTCAGGTGATTGCAGAAAGGCGTTTGCATCCGGAAAAAGTGACCGTTTGGTGTGCATTATGGTCTGGTGGTGTTATTGGCCCGTATTGTTTTGAAAACGATCAAGGAAGAGCCATTACAGTCAATTCTGACCGCTATGGACGGATGTTAACCGATTATTTTTGGAGAGAAATTGAAGATTATGATCTGGAGAACATGTGGTTTCAACAGGATGGAGCCACAAGCCACACAACACAGGCTAATCGAGCACTTTTGCAAGAGAAATTTCCAGGACGCGTAATTTCAAGATTGAGTGATATCAATTGGCCCGCAAGATCCTGTGACCTAACACCTTTGGATTTCTTTTTATGAGGCTATCCAAAAGATAATGTTTATGCAAACAATTATCAAAATCTTGGGCAATTGAAAACCAATATTCGTGAAGTTTTGGCCGAGATATTGCCGAAAATGTGCCGAAAAGTCATTGAAAATTACTTCAAAAGGATTGAGGCCTGTTAGAGGTCCCATGGAGGACATTTGAATAATGTTGTGTTTCACGTATAGTGGAAAGGTTCTTTATATTGAATAAAAAAGTTCGCTTCCATCTGAATATTTAATGTATTGTCTTTAACTTTACTTTTTCAAGCGTAAAATTGATAACCCTACACATGTAATACAGCCCCCCACCTTAGTTCCTTTCGCCCCAAAAAAATGTGCCGCCAGTTGTAGTCAAGTCTCCCTGGATGTGATATAGGATGCACAATTTTCATTTTGGCTCTCGGCTTACAGTGTTCCTGTATGCCATATATGACGTCATTGATTCGATTTATAAATCGATATGGTCCCTCCCAATTATGCTGCAACTTCCACCGTTGTGGGCTATATAGCCACACCAAGTCATCTTGCTAGAAGCCAGTAGAATTTACCTTTAGATCGTACCTGATTTTCATGCTGTCAGCAGCCGATTCGAGGTGTTTTGCACTGTTCGATGTATCTGGTTCAATCGTTGCCTTAGCTCACTTGCGTACTCCGAGATCATTTGGGGTTTCTCAGGGTGTGTTCCGAACTTTATATCAGGTAGCAGACGAATATTCCTTCCAAAAATGACTTGGCTTAGCCCGTCGATGCATGTTCTGCAGCTCTGTATGCCATCAAGAATAATGGGGTGTGCCAGTCCTAATGTCTTTGGTTCTCGTCAACCATCCTAGCCAGGTTTTTATTGAGTGTACCGTTGAAACAATTCCATCGGATTGGGGATGTAGCGGTGTTGTCTGCGTTTTCCTCGTTCTTAGCGGCTCGCATATTTCGCCAAAAACTAGTGTCTCAAAGTTTCGACCTTGATCCGAATGTTCACAAGGTACGCCGTACCTACTGACCCAATCTAACATTAGCTTTTCGGCTACAGTAGTTGCTTTCTGGTTGGGAATGGGGCAGACCTTGGGCCACTTGCTGTAATAATTGGCCACAACCAGCGTGTATCAATTTCCTCATTTGGATTCAGAAAAAGACCCTGCAATGGTAACAGCAACCCTTTCAAATGGTACCCCCACGTTATACGTTTGCATTTGTCCTCTCAGTCATCGCTTTGGACCTTTGACGGAAGCACAAATCGTGCATCTACGACACCAATCCTCTACGTCTTCTCGAGAGTGGAGCCAGAAAAACCTTTCCTACGATTTCGCTAAGGTCTTGTTAACACCAAGGTGGCCTCCCGAGGATCCTTCGTGCATTTCCTTAACCACATCGTGGATTCAGCTTTTGGGAAGTATGGTTTGCATCCCATGGGAGCTGCGACCCGCCGTTACTCTTTTCCGCTTGAGTACGCCGCCCTCCACCCGAAGGGAGTTCCATTGTGCCCAATAACTTTTCAGGTTGGCACCATGCATTGAAACGTCCTTCCACTCAGGTCGGTCAGTTGTCTCCTTCCATACGAGCAATGGTCCGATGTCTTCATCGGCTAACTGGGCATTTTGAATCGTCTCCAATGATCAACCATCATCGAATTTGGCCGTTATCACTTCCAGATCAACGGTCGGCTCCTTTTTCTCAACCCGTCGGCATTGCTTGCAGTTAGCTGGACATGGACATATAGGGCGTCAGCATTTCCATGAACTCCGCCCTTCCGATGAACAATTACGTAGTCGTATGACTGCAATCTTTCGATCCACCTCGCAACTTGTCCCTCGGGATTTTTGAAGTTAAGTAGACATCTCAGCGATGTATGGCCGTATAAGTACTTGTGGAACTGCTTGGTGGCCTCTATTATAGCCAATAGCTCCTTCCTGGTCACGCAGTAGTTTCTCTCACTTTTTGAGAGAACTCGACTGTAATATGAGAGGACTCTTTCTTCGCCATCCGTCTGCTGGGAGAGTACAGCTCCAATCCCACCGTTGCTTGCATCGGTGTCAACTACAAACATTTTCCGGGTTTTGAATATGCGAGCACGGGTGATTCACACAGTTTCTCCTCCAAGGTCTCAAAGGCTGCCTGGCATTGTTCATTCCAGACATACGGACTATTTTTCTCGGTTGGCTGATGAAGACATTTAGCTATTTTGGCAAAGTCTTTGACGAATCTTCAACAGTAGTACGCCAGACCCAGAAAATTTCGTAGTTGGCGTTTGTTGTTTAGTGTTGGCCAGCTTTTCCCTGCTTCAATTTTCTCAGGGTCTGTTTTGTCCCCTTCTGCTAATACAACGCGTCCCAGGTATTTTACTTCAGCTGCAAAACGGGTACGATTGGCGGGACTAAATTTCAGATTCACCAGCCGTAATCGGGAGAAATCCTCATCTAAGTTCCCCACATGCTCTTCGAACGTTCTTCCGATAATAACGGGGTACACCAAGCAGATCTTCCAGGTTAAGCCTCATAGCACGTATTCCCTCAGGCGTTCGAAGGTGGCTGGAGCATTACAAAGCCCAAATGGCATCACCACAAATTTCCACAATCAAGTCCCAACTGAAAATGCGGCCTTCTCTCGGTCCTTCTTTTCGATTTCTAACTGCCAATAGCCACTCTTGAGCTCGAGTGTAGAAAACCGTTTTGCGTCGGCTAAAATGTTCATGATGTCATCGATGCGTGGAAGCAGGTATCTATCTTTCTCAGTGACATCGTTAAGCTGCCTATGGTCGAAACAAAAACGAGTGCTACCATCCTTTCTCTAAACTAGAACTACTGGCACGGCCCATGGACTGACAGAAGGTTCGATAACACCTTGTTTTTCCATATCCGAGATCTGTGCGCTCACTTCTCCTTGTTTGGCTATAGGAAGACGTCTCAGCGCTTGTCGAATCGGCTTGGCACCCAGTGTATCTATGACGTGAGTTACCATACTCGGTCAGCCTTGGTCATCCGGGCTTGTTGAGAAGATGTCACTGTACCTGGTGACCAGATCAGAAGCTCGCTTGAATAGCTGCACTGGCAATTTGGTCTGCTTTAATATTGCAGACGTGAATTCCCCGGGCTTGTCTGTGTCTTGCTTTCTTTTACAATGATTGTCGTGAGTGGCTTCCAAAAAGGTGATGGTAGAAACAGGCTGGCAGCTGCCGATGACTTCTCCCGCTTTGATGCTCGTGGTTGAGTCTGCGGTGTTAAGGACTCTAACTGGCACGTATCTATTCCTTATAGATCTTACAAGGCTTCGTCCTAAAATCAAACTGCGCAATGTGGACGTCTTCGTTGGCTCTATCAGATAAGATCCGTGGTCTCCAGAATCACCATCAAGCTTGGCCCATACAATGCTCTCGGAAGATTTTGGTACATCAGTGGCGGCACATACTACTACATTCATCTTGTCAATTTAGACGCTTGGGATCCTCCACCAATTTTCCGACGCTCCACGATTTCAAAACTCGTTTGCCCAAACCCAACGTGATTCCATGTGGTCAAAGAAAATCCATTCCGAGAATGCAATCATCCATAATGTTCGCGACCCGAAAATTGTGTCGGAATGCAAGGTCTCCCAACTGTAACTGGAGGTTGACCTCTCTATGGACAGGTGCAGTTTCTTCTGTAGCTGTCCACAGTGAGAAAATTCTGCCCTTGTGAAGCAGTTTTTGCCCCACTAAGTCTGGTCGGATAATCGGTCGGGTTGTACCAGTGTCGACTGTTGTGGTGCAATGTTCTCCATCAACTTGACCCGGAAGGCATAAGTCTGCTTCTCCACGATGTAGTCTTGCGGCGGTGATGGTGTTTCTGGGGACGTCGATCCTCCTAGCCAACCTCTATCCCGACTCCCCAGTTTGAAGGGCTTCCATTCTGGGCTCCTGACTCGGTCTAAGTCTTCTCCTAGCTGGATATCCTGGACAATAGCTCGGTTTTCTTCGCTTCTCGCAGTATCTTTGCAAGTGCCCCTTCTCTTCGCATTTCCAGCATCTAGGCGCTCCATTTGCCTGTGGCTCTCGCTCAATTTCAACGCGCTCACACCTGCACTCGTCTGCCACTACCTCAAACTATAAGCCAATGCATCCTTAACCGTTTGCTTTTGAGCTAAACGCACGGCTTGTTGTAATTCCTGGTCCTTCAACGCGCTGATGAATGCTTCTGTCACTGCGTCACCTCGATGTTCTGGGTCGTAAGCTGGGTAAGCCAAAAGGGCCAGCCGCTCAATGGCTTGGGCTAGTTACTGTAAAGTTTTGCCAGTCTTCTGCACTCGATGCCGTAGCTATGACCGATGAATCTGCTTTAGATGATCGTCTCCATAGCGCATGTTGAGCGCATTCATTACAGCCGGGTTTGCATGCAACTCAAAAGGGATCGCCTGCTATAGCTCAGCAGTTGGGCCTCTTAGAGCAAGAATTAGTGCAGTTGCTCGTTTCTGCTCATCCCCGTGATTTTCCCTAGCGGCAGCAACAAACTGGGTTTAGTAAATACTCCAGACCGTTTGCCCGTCGAATATTGGAGCTTTCACATTTCTGGATGAGCTTCGCGCTGCGGTTGTAAGCGGGGTTGGTGAGGTGGTTACTGCTCTCTTCACTGTTTTCAATTCCTTTTTCACTTTTTCCATCTCATGGTTGATTCGCTCATCGACCTGGCTGACCTTTTCCTCGACATGCTAAACCTTTTCCTCGACGCATTTAATTTGCTTGTTCAGACTACCGAGCTCCGCCATTATTTCGGTTGACTGTTTTTGGAAATCTGCGTTGATTTCGATCTAGCGTTTCTAGTCATTCAATCCATTTCTCGTACATTGGCGAACTAACTGGAATATTCGAGCAATACTGAATGGGCAGTGACGTTACTTTCAGATGTTGATCATGCTTAGCGGCTTTTTGAGTACAGTCGTTTGTTGATCATGATGGTTGTGAAAACAATTGAACATGTAACAATATATATAATTTTATGACTTGCGTGTGTAAAACGTTGTTAAACTTCATGGTGTTCGTCGACGGAAGGTGCAGCGGCTTGTGGATGAAGGAAGACGACAATATCGCTGGCTTCCTTCCTGGTGCTCATGTGAGCGTCGTCGGAAGGTGAAACGACAATATCGCTGGCTTCCTTCCTGGTGATCATCTGAGCGTCGTTGGAAGATGCAATCCCTCCTGGCTGAAGTGAAACGGCAATATCGCTGACTTCCTTCCTGGTGCTGACCTGTGCGTCATCGGAAGTGAAATTACAATACCACTGGCTTCCTTTGTGGTGCTCACTTGAGCATCGTCGGAAGGTGCGATTCCTTGTGGTTGAAGTGAAATGACAATATCGCTAGCTTCCTTCCTGGTCCTCACCTGAGCATCGTCGGAAGGTGCGAGCCCTCGTGGTTGAAGTGAAATGACAATATCGCTGCCTTCCTTTCTGGTCCTCACCTGAGCATCGTCGGAAGGTGCAATCCCTCGTGGTTGAAGCGAAACGACAGTATCGCTGGCTTCCTTCCTGGTGTTCATCTGAGCGTCGTCGGAAGATGCAATTCCTCCTGGCTGAAGTGAAACGGCAATATCACTGACTTCCTTCATGGTGCTCACCTGTGCGTCTTCGGAAGGTGCAATCCTTCGTTGTTGATGCGAAATCACAATATCACTGGCTTCCTTTCTGGTGCTCACCTTAGCATCGCCGGAAGGTGCAATCCCTCGTGGTTGAAGCGAAACGACAATATCGCTGGCTTCCTTCCTGGTGTTCATCTGAGCGTCGTCAGAAGATGCAATTCCTCCTGGCTGAAGTGAAACGACAATATCGCTGACTTCCTTCCTGGTGCTCACCTGTGCGTCGTCGGAAGGTGCAATCCTTCGTTGTTGATGCGAAATCACAATATCACTGGCTTCCTTTCTGGTGCTCACCTGAGCGTCGTCGGAAGTGCGATCCCTCGTGGTTGAAGGGAAACGACAATATCGCTGGCTTCTTTCCTGGTGCTCATCTGAGCGTCATCGGAAGATGCAATCCCTCCTGGCAGAAGTGAAACGGCAATATCGCTGACTTCCTCCCTGGTGCTCACCTATGCGTCATCGGAAGGTGCAATCCCTCGTGGTTGAAGCGAAATTACAATATCACTGGCTTCCTTTCTGGTGCTCACCTGAGCGTCGTCAGAAGGCGCAATTTCTCGTGGTTGAAGCGATACGACAATATCACTGGCTTCCTCCCTAGGACTCACCTGCGCATCGTCGGAAGGCGCGATCCCTCCTGGCTGAAGTGTAACGGCAATATCGCTGACTTCCTGTTGCTCACCTGATCATCGTCGGAAGGTGCGATTCCTCGTGGTTTAAGTGAAAAGACAATATCGCTGGCTTCCTTCCTGGTCCTCACCTGAGTATCGTCGGAAGGTGCAATCCCTCGTGGTTGAAGCGAAATGACAATATAGCTGGCTTTCTTCCTGGTCCTCACTTGAGCATCGTCAAAAGGGGCAATCCCTCGTGGTTGAAGCGAAATTACAATATCACTGGCTTCCTTTCTGGTGCTCACCTGAGCGTCGTCAGAAGGGGCAATTTCTCGTGGTTGAAGCGAAACGACAATATCGCAGGCTTCCTTCCTGGCGCTCACCTCAGCGTCTTCGGAAGTTCACCCTGCGGACTTGAGCTCGACTATTAAGAAACCAGGATAAAAGAGTACCCTAGTGCAGCCTCACACTATGTCCTGATTATGGCTTGGAAATGCTCTTATCGGGGTCACCAAAATGAATGCAAACTCGTTTGTTGTATTATGACTAATGAATTCTTTATTTCAATGCAGGTGAATTTATGCATAATTTATGCTTACGTTGCTAATTTAAACAACACCTTTCATTTGACGCACCACACGATCATCTTCGGTGACATAAACTTTAAGGGTGCGATTCTGACATAAGGAAATTCCCTTGACAAATGTTTGGATATTAAAAATTTCAAGGGCTCATCAATTCTAATCTACATGCCAAGTTTGGAGTCTGCAGCTGCTATAGTTTTGGAGAAAAACTGCTGAGACCCACAGACAAAACTTTAAAAGCTGTATGAAATTTAAACTACATGTTCATTTTGCGCCACCCTTTATTTTATCAGATACTCGTAAGTCGTGCAAATATAAGTTGTATATCGTATGGGAAATTATGTCATTACGGGCAAGGCTATAAAAAAAACAAAAATATAGAAAAAACCGTGAAATTCAACGTGGCGTTCACAAGGCGAATACAATAATTTCGATTTAAATATCAAATAAAATTTCATCGAAATTCTGTGCGCGCAATATTCCTATAGAAATAGTCAGGTAAAAAGTCTACAAAGACAGTTGTTCACCAAAAGCTGAATTTTGTTAAGAGGAAAGGTACAATAGAAACTTCCTTCTACAGTCAGGACGACAGACAATTTATGGCACTCCTTTTCCTTTAGAGAAAAATAATCTTCCGGTAGGTGAAAGGAAAACATTTTTCATTCGCTTTTGTGTTCTAAAAGTTACTAACAAAAGCAAATTATTTAAATTTCTCACTAGTACCTATTACTATTAATATTGCAACTATGAATTGAAAATTCGTAGGGAATGAATTCAAAGCATCCTGTATATAGTACTTACACCCCCTAATTACAGATCCTCTTTCACTCTAAGAAGAAAGTATCCAACTAATTATCTTCTATCGAACATTTCCAGCGAAATCAGCTTTTATCTCTTTAAAGACAAAGTCAAACACATGCAAATAACATTCAGCAGATACTCGCAGAGCTGGCGATGAAAGGAGGCGATACAAAAACAAAAGCGATAGTAAGCGAAACAGTTTAAGGCTGTTAAAGCCAGTTTAAGTGTATTTAAATGCCATTAAGCTATTTTGTAGCAAACATCGACCATTCTCATAATGGCATTTTGTGCCACTGCTGTAGAGAATATGCAATTATATGAAAATTCAATTAGAGAAGTTATCCATAATGATGATGGGGTTTTGTTGGAAGTTGTTGGGCATATCCTTGACAAAGTGTACACATGTTTTCATATACGAGTGGAAATTCATATGAGTCGGTTCGAGGGTATGCTAGGATAGGAAGAACCTTGAGCGTGGAAGAAACTTAGCTGATGGGAAAGCATATTAACAATTTAAGAGAGAAAATTGCCAGATTATAAGGAACATTCTCTAGAATGCGAAACGGAACAGTTGGCAATTAAAAGTTAAGATAATTATCTTCTATATTTGAGAATACTTTTAACATTGTTTTTAATTACTTTCCTATCTAATTTGAGTCTTTTTGTTGATATAACCAATCAGCAAATGCATTCAGCAAAAACGGCGGATTTCATTAATGGATTTCGGAACGATATTTGGTTGCTTTGTACTAAATTAATGAGGCTAAACAAAAAATCCTGGCATAGTTGTACAAAAGTACCCCAAATATTAGCGTGGGTCAAAAAAATTTTCTTTTTTTAATTTTGAACTTTAATAGTTTTAATATGGTGTTATTGAGTGTTGATACATCCTGTGTAATATATTATTGCAATATATGTAGTGTTGCTCCCCCTGGATGACGTTTGAAAATTTTTAAAAAGGTAATGAGGTAATTTTTAAAAATATTACTAACATTCTTAAACACGCTACTTACACTTACACACATATTATATCATACAAACAACGCCAGAAACATAAACAGAACGCCAGCTTATAATTATGGATGCAATTCAGAAATAATTGATTCCTTAGCTAATAAAGTAATTGTCAGGAAAACCAGGAGGTCGTGCAAGAAAACTGTTTAGGTTTATTGTCCAGTAACAAAGATTTATTAGAACTCAAAAGTACAACTTGTCTCGACAGAATACAAAGAAGAACTAAATTTGACAACTATCGTTGTGTTAGATTAAGAACAAAAATATAGGTGGCTCCACAAGCGATTAAAAGGGAATTACAAAAGGGCGGTTCGATTTGAATATAAAACAAAGGATAAAAGTACTGATTTAACACTCCCCACTCAAAGCGATAATCGTCTAAACAATCTGTTTTTCGATGCCCATGTAATCTAGACAGTTCCAATGTTTGGGACTGGTTAGCCCTTTGGTGAGCACGTCTGCTGGCATCTTCTCAGTAGGTAGGTACTCCAGATTGATCTCGCCTGCGGAAATAGCCTCTCTCACAAAATGATGTCGTGTATCTATGTGTTTGGTTCTCGTGTGGTGCACAGGATTCTCTGCCAACTTCTTCGGTTGCATAGTCCTCATCTGCGCTCGCGTCGTCCTGTACAGCATCGTTCTGTACAGTGTCGTTTGCCTCTGCCACGTCGACACTTTCTGCAACATCGTTCCTCCCCGTGACCTCATTTCTCTCCGCGACAGGATGTTCCCTTGGTCTACCAGGACGACCCGTGTAAATCTTCCTCGGTCTGCCTGGTCCGCGCTTCGTCGTAGGAGTTTGTCCGACTGGACCTGGGGCTGGAACTTCAACTGGCTCAAAACCTCGGAGAGGTTCGTCGTTTTCGCCAAACATGGCCGGTTGCTGCTGTTGCTGATCTGGTTGCTGGACTGTTCTTCTCGTTGAGCGATTCTCTCCTAGTACAACGTCGATGTACTCGTCCGACGATGTGGCAGGACCCTCTACATCCTGCTCGGTGTTTGGCTAAGCATCCGCCTGTTCTGGGAAGAACTCCTCGTACTGGTCGACCTTCTTTTCTGCTGTTGTTTTCAGGAACTGGACATCTCGTGAGATCTCGACACGTCGTTCCTCAGGTATCCAGACCCTGAGTGCCTTCGAATCTGCAGCGGGGCCGAGATAAACGCCTTTCCGGGCACGAGGTCCAAACTTTCCGGTATCCTTGGTCCGGTTCAGGCAGTAAACCGGTGCTCCAAACTCCTGAAAACTGCTCATATCCGGGACCTCTCCCATCCACAACTCGAACGGAGTTCGGCCGTCCAATGCTGAAGTTGGACAGCGGTTTTTGGTGAAGTTCGCGGTACACACTGCTTCTGCCCAGAAGGTAGGAGGAAGACCGGACTGAATCAACAAACAACGAGCCATCTCGACCAGAGTGCGGTTCCTCCGTTCAACTATACCGTTTTGTTCCGGATTGTTCGGAACGGTTAGCCGACGTTTAATCCCAGAGTGCTTCAGGAAGTCATCGAACTGGTTGTTCGAATATTCGGTGCCATAATCGGATTGCAGGCACTGAATCTTCCAGTCGTGCTGCGTCTCGATCATCTTCTTGAACGCCTGGAACTCGGAGAACACCTCGTTTTTCCGTCGCAAGAATCGCACCTCGCCCCATCGAGTAGCGTCATCTATATAGGTGACGAAATACCTGGCGTGACCGTTGGATTGCATGCGCATCGGTCCGCACACATCCGAGTGTATCAGCTCGCCTGGAGCTGACTTCCTCTCGGAGACCTTGGGGAAGGGCTGGCGTGTCATCTTCGCCTTGATGCACACCTCGCAGTTGCATCGTCGTCGCTCAAATCAAGTCCTCGGAGAACGTTGTTTTTGGATGCCTCGCGAATGTCCTTCACGTTTAAGTGACCCAAAGCCTTGTGCCAATCCATCAGGGACTTCTCGTGATCCCGGCTGGCAAGCGCGGCGCTCGGCTGCTCGGCAGCGCGCGAGTCGTTCACGAAATAGAGTCCGTTGACTCGCTCCGCGCACAACACCATGCGATCGTCCTTCTCGCTGACGACTTCCGCCGAACGTTTGCAAAAGGTCACTCGGTAACCTTTGTCCACGATCTTCGCGACCGATAACAAGTTCATGCGTAAGTCCGCCACATACAGCACGTCACTCAAGTTAACTGTCTCATCGTCTTCGTTCATTCGGGTAACCAATCGCGCGACACCCTTAGCACTGATTTTCGTGGAGCTAGAATTGGCCAGGTTCAATGAGTCTGAAAAGTTCTCATCTACACTCTCGAAATTGTCAATGTCACTGGCCATGTGCGCGGTACAACCACTATCTAGACACCACCGTTTTTGCGTCGAATAAACCAGCATGGAACTCTCGTCACCAGGCGCACTCAATTCCACAGCAGCGTACAGGGTAAAGCTACCAGTCTTCGTCTTGTCCTGATCGCTCTCCTTCTTGGATCGACAACCTGCTGCTTTGTGACCCGGCTTGTTGCACTTGTAGCACTTGAACGGGAATTTGCTTCCGTCGCGTTTCTCCGATTTACCCGTTTTCTGTTGATTCGACCTGTCCGCTACCATCGCGTTCTGCACTGGTCCATTGTTCTTTCGCGCGTCACTTTCTTCCACGATTTTGATTCGCAGTGTTTCCGGAGTAGGGAGCTCGTCACGTGACTCGATAGCAATCCGGAAACTGTCGAAGTTGGCCGTAAACTGTAAAGCAACAGTATCGACAGTAGGTCATCGTTTATCGGCACTTCCATGTCACTCAGTCGGTCAACAGCGTCAAAGAATTTTCGCAGATGGTCGCGAACGTCGTCGCCCTCGCTCATCCTCTGTAAGACGATTTGTTTCAGCAGGTTCGCTTTCCTCGCGGGGCCCTTAGACTGGTAAACAGTCTCCAACTTTAGCCACAGTTCTCTCGACGTCGCACAATCTTTGACCTGTTTCAGCTCCGAGGATGAAATCCTCAGGAAAATGTCCGACATAGCCTTGCTATCGCCCGTTTCCCATCCTTCTATTTCGGCGTTGTTCTCTTCGCCTGGCTCAGGCTTTACCTTTGAGCCATTCACGTAGCCCCACGCGTCATTTTTTATGAGTAGGGCCCTCATGTGGATCTTCCACGTGTCAAAGTTGTCCTTTGTTAGAAGTTCGATGGGCGTCATGGTGGTGACGTCGAACGTTCGAGAATCAAACACAACCTCACTCTCGCGTACCGATTTCCGATCAATCTAACTTATTACAGTTTCTTTTATTTCGCGCCGCGTGACCTGGGCCCATAACCTGTCAGGAAAACCAGGAGGTCGTGCAAGAAAACCGTTCAGGTTTATTGTCCAGTAACAAAGATTTATTAGAACTCAAAAGTACAACTTGTCTCGACAGAATACAAAGAAGAACTGAATTTGACAACTATCGTTGTGTTAGATTAAGAACAAAAATATAGGTGGCTCCACAAGCGATTAAAAGGGAATTACAAAAGGTCGGTTCGATTTGAATATAAAACAAAGGATAAAAGTACTGATTTAACAGTAAAGATGAAGAATGCTTTGAAGGTGGTGTATCTATTACAAATTGAGAAATCAAAACCCTTTCATTCATTTACATATATAGGCAACATTACCAACAGAATAGAAAAACATTTGAAAAAATGACCTTAGAATTGCATATGAAACTAATGATAGCTTACAAAAATTTATTAAGAATAATGAATCAAAAACACAAAGATAATGAAAGTGGTGTGTATAAAATTACATGTGATACACCAGATTGCAATAAAATATATAGGCTAAACCCTAAATATTTATGCAATGCTTATGAAACGGGAATGCCGCTCAGTTATCGACCATGCATTCCGTGTTTTTATCAAAATGTCCGTGGCTTAAGGAGCAAGACAAATGAATTCCGATTATCTTCAACTGTTTTTTCAGATAAAATTATATGTTTGACAGAAACGTGGCTTACGAGTGAAATCTTAGACAATGAAATTTTACCCAATCATTTTGTCTTCCGCAAAGATCGCGATCGTGAGGCAAGCGGTAAACACGATGGCGGAGGTGTTTTGGTAGGCGTTCATAAATCTCTCAGCTGTTCACTGTGCGCTGGCCTCTTAATCTCGCCTCCTGTGGAATGTGTTGCTGTGCGTGTTTGTTTTGCCCCTTACAATACTTTAGTTGTCTGTGCAGTTTATATTCCATGTAACAGTCCAACCTCAGTATATGAGCAGTTCTTTTCTGAATTGTTGAGCTGCATTAACATTGATCTTCCTACGTCTTATTTCCTAGTTTGTGGCGGTTTCAATTTTTCGAATGTCGAATGGGATGAATCATTTTCATCAGTTCTCTCCAGTGGTAGTTTGTCCTTTGCTCTATCTTCTTTCCTTTCTCTTTCCTCATTCTCTCAGTCCAATAGTGTTCCCAATAACAATAATAAAGTTCTTGATCTAATTTTATCCAACCTTCCTTCACCTTCATTTGGCTTAATTCCTTCTGGCACACCTTATGTGAAACCAGATCTTCACCATCCACTTCTCTCTTTTCAACTTACTATGGGCATTAGTTCTTCTTGCAAAGAAGCACTGCCGATTCGGTACAACTTTTTTAAGGCTAACTACTCTGAAATCGAGCAGGAAATCAATTCGAAGAACAGGTACTCACTGCTTAGGAATCTAGATGCCAATGAAGCACTCTGTAAATTCAATACCATTCTAGCTGAAATCATAGATAAGTATACGCCTAGCTACCGACCGAAAAAAGTCAGCGATGTTCCGTGGTTGAACTCTGACTTGGTATCTGCTCTTAAAGCGAAAGAGATCACTCGGAAGAAGTTCCTGAAATCGCGCCTGCAAAGCGATTTAGGAGCATATATGGAGTGTCGTAAACAAGCTAAAAAAATCGCTCATGTTGATCAAAAAAGCTATATGGAGCACTTAGAAAACTCTCTAAATGCTAACCAAACCAAGCCTTTTTGGTCCTCAAAAACTCTCGAGCTATGCCCGTGCATATGCGCTATCAACACCTTTCTTCCTCCTCTCAACAAGGCTCTTGTGATCTCTTTGCTAATTATTTCTCATCTTTTTTCTCTCCCTCAACTCTCATTCCCTCTTCTAATCCTCATGCATCTTTTCCTCCCTCATTTATTACTTCTAATATCTTAACCATCACTCCATTGGAAGTGGAGTTAATCATGCATAATCTTGATGCAAGCATCGGTTATGGGTCAGATGGCATCCCGAATATACCACTTTCCCCGCAGAATGGAAAAATGCTTTTATTTTTCCTATTTTTAAAGCTGGAGATATTAGTTGTGTCTCAAATTACGGATCAATCTCGCTCCTCTCGTGTTTTAGTAAGATTCTTGAGCGTGTGTAATACAACAGAGTTTATCCTTTAGTCCTTCCTCTATTAGCCAACGAACAACATGGTTTCATCAAAGGCAGATCGACTCTGACCAACCTACTGTCGTTTAACAACACAGTAGCATCAGCTTTAGATAAGCAAAAACAGGTCGATGTTATTTATACAGATTTCTCTAAAGCTTTCGATTCTGTTGATCACAATCTCCTCCTCTTAAAGCTCAGAAGCTTTCATCTTCCAGATTATATAATATCCTGGTTTTCTTCCTACATCTCCAATCGTTCGTGTGTTGTTACAGTCAAATCCTGCCTTTCATCTCCCTTTGAGCCGAAGTCTGGTGTTCCGCAAGGCTCAATCTTGGGCCCTCTTCTGTTTTTGCTGTTCATTAATGATCTCCCATTGACCTTATCCTCCCTTGTCTATTATATGCTGATGATCTTAAAATATTCAGAGTTATCGAAAGTTTTGAAGACTGCGACATACTGCAAAAAGATCTTTCTTCTTTAGCTCTGTGGTGCAGCTCCAACTCTCTTAATCTGAATATTTCTAAGTGTCACCAAATGACTTATACGTACAAAAAGACTCCTCTGTTATTTCGCTATTCCATTCTTTGTGAGACCTTAGAAAGTGTTTCAAGCAGTGGCGGCTCGTGCGTTTGTAACCGGGGGGTTCACAGTAATAGCAGTTGCTACAATCAGAAGGGCTTTAAACTAAGTTAGCGTTACAATGTAATTGTACCTCATTACACAAGTCATTACCACATTTCCGAGTCAATATGAAATATTTCATATTATTTCGTTTTCATCTTGCCTTCCATTTTTCTTACCTTTGACATGCGAATTTTTCAAGATACATAGAATTGCGTCGCAGTTCGAATACGAATTTAATTTAGAATAAAATGTCATGAAAAAATACAGTTTTTGCTATTTAAGCACAATTTTTATTTTATTCATTATAATGAATCTTTATAAGTAATTTTTAATAATTGAAATATTGAAAATAAGTGTAATAATATTTTACAAAAAAAAAATGGTGTATAAAAACAAATGAACAAGTAATTCAAGTGCAGTGCTTGTACGTAAAATCCAATCTTCTTTCTTTTTTAGCGGCAAATTTGTCGATTACCATGTCGTTAAAATTTTGCGATTCCTGCAATAATTTTTTTTCGATTGAAAGCATTGCTAACGCAGTAAGTCTGTCTTGGCTCATCGTTGATCTTAAAAATGTTTTAGTTCTTTTTTGAGTCGAAAAAGACCTCTCTGCTTCAGCGGTTGTCATAGGGATAGTCACTATGAGTTTCAAAAGCTGAGAAGTGGCATAAAATAAATTCTCAAGGCAGTTTTCTTTTATAAACTTGAGGAGGTTAACGGCACCTGATAAATTCCTGAAGTCAGGCCTTTTATATGTGATTTCAAGTTCCGTTTGTAGCCTGACTGCATCTAAAAATGGATAAGCTTCGACAGAACTATTTAAATAGTTGATCGAAAAGTCTGTTGCGAACTGAAGAAAATTTTTCGCTAAGAAAAGATTTGAAGCACTTAAATGATTTGTGGAAGCAAACCTATCAATAGCATGGCTTATGATTGAATCACAAATATCTTTGGCTGCTACAATTTGCGTAATGTATGGATCGTCATTTTTTCTTTGCTTTTTAGCACTAGTCATTTCTGTAGGGATTTCATCTTGAATATTTTCAATATTATTTCTTTCATTTTGAATAGATTGTTTAAAACTCATCACGCTTTCTTGAATTCCAACTGCATCTATACTAATTTTCTGTAACTGATTGTATAAAATATCGCAATGTGGCATTATACGACTGAAGACGGTCAGCCAAAATAGAAAGACAGGATCTTGAAGCATACGAGATATTGCACATGCTTGATTGATAGTAAGAGTCTGCTTTGAAGTTGATTTTATTTCTTCCATGCACTCAATTAAGGAATTCCTATTTTGATATACAGTGGTATCAACTCTACTTTTGAAATTCCACCTTGTGTTGGAAGTACGTCGTATTCGACGACCAACAATTGCGTCTAAAATGGCTACTCGTTGCAGAAAATTCGAAAAAAAATTACTTATATCACTCAAATTAGAAAAAAAAACGCGTTCTTGTTGATTTTGTTTTGCACCTTGAGATAAAACCAAATTTAACTGATGGGCATAGCAATGAATATAAAATGCATATTTTTAATGTGTTTGTATAATTTTTTGAACACCCCCAGTTTGTCCAGACATAACGTTGGCACCATCATAGCCTTGCGAAAGTAGCTTTTCGGGGTTGTTGTTCACTTTTTCCAAGACTCCATGAATACCTTCCGCCAAACTGACAGCATCGTGCCCATTAGGGTTTAAAAACGACCAGAAACGTTCCACAGGACTACCATCTTGAAGAACATACCGAAAAACTACTGACATTTGAAAAATGGAAGACACGTCTGTGGTCTCATCAGCAATCACAGATACAAAGTCAGCGCAGAGTATTTCTTTCTTGATGGTCTCTTGCATAATTTCCAACATGCAGTCCAACGATTCATTTTGGATTGTTTAAGAAGTACCTTTGAAAACGGCAGTTTTTTCTATGTGGTCTTTCAAAGCTGTATCCAATTCAGCAGTAAAATTTATGAGGCCACGAAAAACTCCTGGGCTTAGTGACTTTTGCGTCTCGTCATGACCTCGAAGAGCGAGCTCAAATACCGCACAAAATTTTACGCAGTCTATGATTTTAGATAAAACATACCGATTTTTCCGCACTTGCTCGTTGTTTTGTTCGATACTGCGTCTATAAGCACTCTCAAGTTGTTGCCTAATATCTTGCTTACCTAGTAAGTTGAAGTCTAGTTGGGCATTGATATGAGATGCTGCACTCTCATGCTTTTTAATTTTTTGAGCAAGATGGCTCAAATCGTCAACACCTGTTTTTGTCCAACTAGAATCTGAGCTTTTACTACCGAACAAAACGCACGGAAAACAAAATAACTTGCTTGTCACTTCACCAAAATTAGGTGCACGTGCGATCGCGACATACTCATGTTCATAAGACTATCTCGGATGCAAACGAGGAAAACGAAATTGAGCACAAAGAATGGAGGAAAATTCCATCAGGCTAGTGAACATATGAGTTGATTTTCTTTGAAGAATTCATCTGGGAGGCCCGTCGTTCACTTTAAATAACTTAGTTGAGAGTTGGCGCTCTGAATAATTCTTGCTGAATACATTTTTATGCTTTTCTACTTCCTTCTCAGGGGGTCACGTGCTCCTGTGCACATATGCTAGAGCCGCCACTGGTTTCAAGTTTTAAAGATCTGGGCGTAGTGTTCGATGTTAAACTGAAATTCGAACAACACGTTATAATGGTAGTCTCAAAAGCCTCCCGCCTCGCTGGATTTATTCTAAGATCATCTAAATCCTTCCATCATGTTTCGACCTCGGTCAAACCTTTTGTTTCCCTAGTTCGAAGTATACTTGAATACTGCTCCCAAGTATGGAATCCACATAACAAATATTTGATTGATGCTGTTGAATCTGTCCAACGAAGATGCACCCGAATAATATACTTCAAATTCTCTATGGTCTATAGCCCATACAGTGAACGCCTTAGAACTCTAAATCTTCCATCTTTAGAGAAACGTAGGTCCTTTCTTGATGAGTGTCTTCTTTTTAAGCTCCACAACAAACTTCTTCCTGACGATCTCTGCAATCTAATATCTCCCATTAATCCGGTTCGCACAAATCGTCTCCAACTTGTTTTTAATGTCCCCTTCGCACGTACGAATGCTTACTATTTCTTACCGCTTGTACGCCTACCACGTGTTCATAATGAATTGCACCTAGGTCCTTTGCCACAGTCATTTTTTGTTTTTAAATCTATATTAAGAGATATATTTGAATTACCTAATAATTAGTTTATCTTGATTAGCGACTTAACTTGAATTTTGAATTTATTGTGAATTACGGAATTTAACTTACTTCTAATTATATAATAATACCATTGTTTATTTGCTTTCCTTCTTTTTCTGTCGCATCGTATCAGTAACTGGATGTCTATGTACTCTGTTGATATTGATGTAAATAAATAAATAAATAAATCCAATATTAATGCCCAGAACAGTGCAAAAGATGTAAGACGAGTGTTGAAAGTGGTTAAAATGTAAGCGTCCTATCCTGCATGAATGCAACTAGATAGTGCATATCTCTATTTGTTCCTTTTAAAGGCATACGTAATTGCGATGATTTACTGATTGGTATGTTTTGCCTTGACAGAAAAGTGCTAGATAGCTGAAGAAGCTTTTAAATTGTGGTTGCAGTATTTTAATCGCAATCGGACCCAGTGAAAAGTGGTCTCACACAAGGTACTCAGTGGTAGACTGGTATCACATGCCTTGCAACCGTTTGACGTAACTTTTTTCAAGCCAGTCAAAACATATTATTATCAACAAGGAACAGCATGGTAACATGCACTTCCCTCCTTACAGGGGAAATCCCTGCTGACAGGAATGGTCTTGGAGGCTAGCATTCTTTGGGGAGTGCCACCCCGCGTACCCGAGGAAATTCCCACAGGGGGAATGCCGGTCGACAGGAGTACTTATGGAGGCTAGCATTCTTTGGGGAGCACCGCCTCCACAGACCCGAGGATATTGAGGGCACCTTGAGGCTCCTCCTGAGATGACAGGTAACGACCGTGACTGAATCTGGACTACGCTTTGGTCAACGAGTTAGAATTGATGCTTTGGGCCGGCAGATATCATGGTTTGGACCTAGTTGCTTTGCACGGTATGCCGAGGTGACACCCGTGCATGAACGGCTCCAATTCAACTATCATACCATCTTCGTCCCGGCAAAATCTGGGATGGCCTTGGAGTTCGAAGTTCACACCATTGGGTTGTCGGTGTAAGTTCGGTTAAAACGGACTTCCGATTAGTGCTGGTCTGGCTCTGAGCAGTTGTCCCCATAAAGGCTTGTGCTAACCCTCGCATGGCCTGCCTACTTTGCAATGATAACCATGGACCTAAAAAGGTGACTACAAACACAAAAGAAAAAGCGGCTCTCAGGGGGGGGGGGGTACCAATAAAACTGGGGCAACTTAAAACCCTAAAAACAAATCAAAAATATTGAAAAAAAGTAAGCAAAAATAAAACCAACGACGACGCAACCAGCGGTTTCTGCCACGATATTTACAGCACATCGGGAGCAATAGTAAAGATGACAAAAACGACGCTGAATACAATGCCCGTGAAGGCGGATGAAAAACGGAGATTAATAGATAGTCTTATCCAGACTGAGATTCCTGCTGTTCTCGGCTGCACCAAAAAATGATGTGAACGCCAGACAGTTCTAAAAAGAAAGAGCGAGAAACTCTGCAGGACGCGCCAGATGTGCGAGCGGTGGGCGAAAATATAAACAACATCGCGAATTTGATGATTACTGCTGCAACCGCTACCAAAGCGACCAAAGCAAGGGTCATAAGTCCTGAAATAAGAACAAACCATCCTGAAGTCCACAAAGAGACCATGGTAGGAAAAAAAGGAGTACACAGACTAATGAAGAACCGTTGTGTGATTTTATCGCCACTGTTGAAAATGTTGCGGAATTACTGTAATCGAAAACGGAGACTGATAACCTCTCCCATGAAAGGTGGTCGCAAAGTACCATTGCTGTCCAGTGATGCAAAGAAGAAAGGCTAATCCAAAAAGTGGGAGATGCTCTAAAAAGAATAAAATCTGAATGCGACCCCCCAAAAATTAACAAAGGTGAAAAAATTCGGCTCCTTGAACTAGAGTAGCATTATTGGGGGAACTAGTCACAGGCCAAAGAAGACTAGAACGCAGAAGAAGAGCAGAATGCTAAAGAAGCGTTGAGGGCTTAGCCTTAACGATTTGTGCAGATAGCTCCATAATCAAACATCAATTAAAGAATGGCCTATAGCCTGATAAAAGCAGATCGAGATAAAAAAAAGAAGGAAGAAGTACTTGATGGGCGTGGATGCCAGATCAGGGGTTGCGGACAGTGCTGACAAAAGGAGCGAAGAAAGCCACAAAGAAAATCCTTTAAAGAGCGCCAGAAATTAAAGTTCACACGGACGCCCAACAGGAAAAAAGACCTGATGCAAAACAGGAAAGAAAGAAACCCCGGCGAAGACCTTTTCAGCAAGCACTGCTCGTAAAACTCTAAGATGGCCGATCTTTCGCAAAAGTACTGCGGGATGAGGTTCAAAGAAATCAAAACTGCCATCAAAGCAGTACAACCAACGCGGTCAAAATAAGAGGCATTGACACTGACGATTGCAACGATCAAAATAAAACACATTTACTGCGTCATGGACCTGACTGAGGCAGAAGAGGCCATCAAAATGGGGTTCCCCAGCGTGGGCAGCATAAAGCAAAGCTGACACCAGAAAATCACAGGGGACAATGCTGGCCATCATTGACTTGACAGAAAAGGACGCCGAACAATTTCTGAATAAGGGCAAAGTAAGAATAGGGCGGGTCACCTGCAGGATGTCTGCTCAATGCTTCAAGTCCCTTGACGATGGGCATATCGCACAAGTATGCAAAGGACCCGATAGGAGTTCCCTATGCTACAAGTGTGGTGAAATGGAACATATTCGTTAAAGAAATGAGTGTACAAAGCAGGCACACTGTATTATTCGCAAGGATGCCGATCCAAGATCGGATCTTGGATATGCCTTGGGATCAGAGAAATGTCGGTATTTCCAGGAAGGTAAGGAAATGAAGGCAAAATCAGGACTTTAATGACCCGCATCCTGCAACTAAACATATACCGCCATTCAACCGCCGAACTTTTTTTTTCTCGTTACTTTTTCCGAAGAAGGTCGTTTCATTACGAGGGAATGTCAAAGCTAAAGATGTTAAAGTGGCTGAAGTGAACCACTCATCTCAGCCTAAAGGATGGAAACTTGACGGATATAGTTTACTTTACACTAGTAAAACAACAAACTAAGCAGTTTCGACGGGGTGACCACCTTATCTCTTCAGGAGCAGCCACTCCTGATCACCACGGGCCTGCTCGACTGCTTATGCTGATTACAGCACCTAATGCCGAACGAATCGATATTGTCTCTCCAAGTCAAACTTAATGCTTTGGAGGGTGCTTTCTGAAATACAGACAGCAACGTGCTCGTTTAGGGAGACTTATATGTTAAAGTAAGCATACCTCAAACCAATCGGAGGGGAAAATGAATCCTTGAAACGGCGGCCAGGATGGCGCACCGGAAGTACGCCAACTTTCCGCCGTATTAGCTGTGAAGAAGCCACACCGGTTGTGACATTTGCCTAGGAGTCCTTAGAACGAAGGATACACAATTCGAAAGTATTAGAGGACTACTCATCCAGTGGTCAGCAGTACATTCTGTTTGAGACCAGTAATGTTGTCTCCCGACATATCTGCTTTCGACATCCTATAATTGAGTGGAACATTGAAAGGGTGGACCTTGAGACGTTCATCGAAGTGCTCACAGCAAGTGCTCCACTGCAGGGAAATCTGCAGAGTATGGAAGAACTAGCAGCTCAAGTCGTGGCGAATTCAACTACGGACATCATTACGACTGTTTGCAACGCACCTATGCCCTGTCTAAAACTCTCCGGTTTATTGGTGTTTGACTGAAACCGCTGAAAAGTAAAGAGAGTGTGACAAGCTTCGGCGTGAGGCTCAACTATCGTGAAACCGTCACGAGGGATGCAGCCGGAAGGCAGCGTATAAGTCAGCCAGGATATGCCTTTGCCAATTGATTAACAATAGCAAGGCGTGATAATGATCAAATCACCTTGTGGAGTGCCGATACATTCGATCATGACAATAAGATACTCTAACTATCTCTAAGCGAAGGCCCGAAAGGGTCTGTAGGGCTACAAAGAAAGAAAGAAAAGCAAGGCTTGCTGCTGGCAAATTCTAGTGGACAATGTGAACAAGGGTCCGTGGGGTCTTGGCTACAAGCTAGATATGCGGAGGCTTGGTGCCCTATGAACATCTTGCATACGTAATGCGGAGAAGATGGACGAAATAGTGTGAGTAATCTTCACTGTTGGGAAATCGCTAGAGAAACTCATCAAGGGAGGACTCTCTGATGCGATTCATTCTGCTGGAAAACTATTTCTGTGCAGTACGGCTTTAGGGCAGGATGTTCCACGATTGATGCGATTGTAGAGGTGGCAAAAGTGGTCTGAAAGGCAGAGCCATAAAGCCGCATTAAGTGACAGATCGTCCAGTTGGTGATACTCGACGTTAGGAGCACCTTCAATGCCATTAGATTGGTGGATATTCTGTATACGTTCCAGAATATCGAAAGCAGCTTTTGAGGGACTACCGCCAGCGAATGATAGGAGTTACATCGGGTGCTGCTCAATGATCTATCCTTGGTCCAGAACTATGGAACGTGTCTTACGATGGACCACTGGAAATTACAGATGAGCCACACTTGACTAGCTATGTGGATGATATTGTGATTCTGGTCACTGGATGCACCGTTGAACAAGCACAATTTAAGCTAGGTATGCTGGTGCACCGAGTGAGAGACTGGATGACTGCTCACAGGTTCAATTCGGCACTGGAGAAAACCAAAGTGGTAATTTCGACAAAAAGAGAGAATCTCTAGAGTAAGGATGAATTGAAGCCAGCGATGAAGTATCTGTGGCTACTGATCGACTCGAAGACGAGTTTCTCTGACCAAATCAGGACAACGGTTGAGAAGGCTGCTTTGGGTGTATCGGCGCTGAGTCGACTTATAGTCAACGTAGGGAGACCCAAGCAGTCAAGAAGATGCGTCTGAGAGTACTGTAGGGTCACTGCTACTGTACGAAGCAGAAATATGGGGTGACTCTCTCTGTAAGGAGGTATATTAAAAACGCTTGGCACAGGTACAGAGAAGAGTTGCACTGAAAACTGCATTTTAATATCCAACGGTCTTTGAATCTGTGGTGAGAATTATTGCAGGTCTGATACCTGTTGTTCTCCTAGCTAAAACCACCGCGCTATTTACCTGGGTCCAAGCAAGGACGCAAGGGAGGCGGTTGCCCACGAGGAAAGACAGCGCTCACTCAATGAATGGTAGCAATGTTTGGTTATTTACACAAAGGGAAGGTGCACTGCGCTTCATCCTGGATGTGAGACCGTGGCTTAATTGAAGGCATGGTGAGACTGACTTCTATCTGACCCAGCTTTTGAGCAAACCATGGGTGTTTTCAGTCTTGTCTGTACAAGATTGGTAAGTCATGGCTCCCCGATTGCCAGTTTCGCCCAGGAGTGGAAGACGATGCTTGCCACACATTTTTGAGTGCAAAAAATGGGACAAGCGGCGGTCAGAGCTCTACAGGGAGACGAGAGACCACACCCCAGATAGTATACTCATGGTTGATATATGGGGCCAAGCGGCACAATATTTCAGGCAGACTTAAAAGATAAAAGGGGCTCACAGCAGCTGGGGACGCCAGGTCTAGGGAATCGCTTGCCTGGCAATTTCTCTTCCCCTTTCCCCTCCCGTTAAAAGTGAGATCCCCCAGCTTGAAGGCACCTCACGAAGTAACAAAACGGGAACTGTCCCGTAGTACTGAGTCAAATGGTTCAAGGTTCTCGGGTTAACAGGGGAGGCGTTTAGTGGGTGGTCCAGTAGCTTGCAAGCATGAGAGTCCCACGGGGATGGAGAGGAGGAAAAGCTTTAACTCCGTTCAGGAAATTAGAAAAAAAGAAAATTTATAACGAATTGTTTAAAAAAATGTTTTCCTTAATTAGTTGACTATCCGCCCAAGGGTGCTATTAGCGCATTGAAAAATGAATCGATTTCTCTAGACAAAATACTTTTTGGAAATTTTTTGAACCTTAAAATGGCATTTTTTGCTCTTCAAGCACCCGAAAAATTTCTTGTTTTTTTGAATCTTTAGGAGGTGCCCTTTGCTTTTTTTGTTGATTTATTAAATTTTTCCGAGACGTACTATGGCGGGAATGATTTTTTTGTAATTCAGGTGCTGTCTTGTCGATGCTCTTCAACGTAAATGGTCAGCGCATAATCTTCTACTTATCCTATGCTGGTTACAGGCAATTGTTAAAAGTAGTTCTCCAGTCGGATTGGCCGTAGGTAGAATATGAGTTCCAGTCAACTTGCCCTCCTTTTCCACGTAGAATTCTTCTCTCTCCTTACTCCCTCGTAGACGTGAAAAAAATCAAACGCCAAAAACCATGACCAGCAGAAGCCAGCTGCAATCTTCTTTTGGCCCAAACTCAACATCCCAAGAAGCTTATGACTACTAATCAAGGCTTACGTGTGACGAAAGCCGTAAAGTACGAAGTGTGACAATTAAGTAATTAGACTGATTCCATGAAAATCACATATTTAAAAATTATTCTACAATTCTGCCATCCCCTTTAAAGTAGTCCCCTTGGGCAGCTATACAACGATTCCAGTGCGTTTTCCATGCTTTGTGACATTTTTGGAACGCTTGGACTGGGATGTCTACAAGTACCATCGTGGTGGCCACCTGGATGTCCGTAATCGACTCAAAAAAAGGTTCCTTTGACCACCGTATTGGAAAAACCAGCTCTCATCACTTGTAATAACTCGATCAAACAGCGTAGGATCATTTTCCACTTGTTCCAAACAGCTTTCTGCGACGGTTGTTCAATGCTGCTTTTGCCCCTTAGAAAGGGTCTTTGGAACCATCTTCGCGCATAACTTTTTCATCGCAAAATCGTCGATTAAAATTTGTCTGACTGTTTCATGGTTCATACTTAGTTCCGAGGCCATCATTTGAACTGTAAAACGCCGATCTTCACGGATTAGGGCACACACACGCTGCGCATTCGCGTCAGTCCACGCTTCGACTGGTCTCCTGTTCCGCGCCTCATCTTTCACACCCCTCCTTTAGCTCTTTATGCCATCGAAATGCCTCGGTACGGCTAAGATCACTATCACCATGCACTTTTACAATTTTCGCGTACGTTTCTGAAGCAGTTTCGACCAACCTGGCGCAAAATTTTATCGCGACGGGTTGCTCTTGGTTTTGTTACTACATTTTCGTGACGAGCACCACCAACACACGTCTACTCAACACGACACAGCAGGCAAACTAAACAAGCTAGAGCGATGGTTGGAAGGAGAAAAGAATATCAAGGTCACAGGTTTACCACAAGCGCGGCTCATTACTTAATAGTCACACCTCATATGCCCAATTACTACAGTTTAAACATCGAAAAATGCAAAAAATAAATACATACATATATATTTTTATTAAAGTGAGAAGCTAGCAGATCTCCTTAACGCCGAATTTATCGGAATTAAAACTGACGTGATGTATAAACTATATGGTAGCAGTTTGCATATATAGTAGTCGACCTACTTTGGGCAAGCTCAAAGAAGCTTCCAACCTTCTTCGGTAAAAGCAAAGCGAAATGCAAAGCTTTTATGCAATTTGAAACGCTTGTATGGTGACATGAGGGTATCACACAATTTAATACAAGCATCGTCACGGTATATAACTTGATTTAACTTCATAACTAACAATAATCACGTATCAGCGTGTACACGGTCGGAATTGCGTGTTGCTTGCATCGAATGGCATTTTCAGACTGACTGTTGCTTCTCAACTCTTGTGTTGTTGCCCGATTCTCTTTTGAGTGTTGCATCATCTCTGGCGGTGAGCCCATAACATCGAAACCTTGTAGCAGCAAGCTGCTATGTCCCCACAGTACTCCCTCCTGAGTCATGCCATTCACGATATGATGTTTAGCTGGTGGAAATGTACCCGTGATGCTTGGTATTAGTGGATTAATTGGTATCCAGGGCTTGGGCGATTGCGGCACGGTGAACCGGAACTCACAGTTGGCATGCTGCGATGTGGTCGCTGCAGCACTGGGTTGGCTAATTTTGGGGTAGCTGTTCACATTTGGGACTTCTTCGAAGAACGCGGGCTTCAATCGCTCGGGGAGACGTTTATTGAGCGCCTGTTTACGTCAATTTTGTATAGTACTTCTGATACTCGATTTATTACTTTATGAGGGCTGGTAGATGGTTGCGATAGAGCTCTGTGTACGGCGTCCACTCGAAAGAAGACGTGTAAGCAATCGCTTAAGTTTTTGTGGTGGAATATTGGTGAATTGTTGTGGTTAGATGCTTGTGTGGGTCGAAGTTCTTGCATCGTTTGACGGAGGTCATTTAAAAACGTGTGAGGACTTATTCTTTCGTTGGTGGGTATAAAAAACTCACCTGGAAGCCTAACCGTTGTCCCGTCTACCATTTCTGCCGAAGATGTACCAACGTCTTCTTACACTGACCCAACAACACTGTCGGGAGTACGTCAACCCAGGCTGAGTTCTTTTCATAGCACATGATAGCTTGTTTCAAGGATCGATGCCATCGTTCAATTGCCCCATCAGATGCGGGGTGGTATGGTGGTGTTCAGTGCGTTCGCAGTCGATGTGGTTAGCTAAAGCTGTGAAAAATGACGACTCAAACTGTGTGCCTTGGTCCAGAGTTACGGTCTGTGGGGCTTCAAACCGTGCTACCCAATTGTTGGAAAACGCTTTGGCAACTAATTCGGCCGTTTGATCGCTAAGCGGAATCGCCTCAGGCCAACGTGAAAATCGATCCATAATAGTGAAGACGTATTTGAATCCCTGGCAAGGAGTAGGTGGTCCTTCTATGTCAAGGTGGATGTGCTGAAACCTTTCAGCTGGAACTGCAAGATGCTGGGGTGAATTTTTTTGATGTCGGCATACTTTGGAGCGCTGGCACGGGATGCAGTTTCGTGCCCCTTGATGTTTATCTTTTTGCATGCAGGGCTAGACAAAACTTCGTAAAAAAGTTTTGTATGTGACACGGCCGCTAGGGTGTGATGGCTATGGAACGCATTGAATTTTTTTTTCGCAGAGAAACTGGTACGAAAGGATTAGTTCTCTCTGTCGATGTATCACAGCATAGCTCAGATCCGCCATTGAAGGCGATGAATTTTAATTGAAGAGATGACGTGTTGTTCCTGAATAGGACTTGGAGCTCTATGTCTAAGTTTTGATGATGTATTAATTTGTCAACTCCAACGGACACTGGCATTGATATGGTCCCCTCTGCAACACAGTTTTTACTACCAGCGATGTGTTTAATGTTCATTGAGAACTGAAGCTTACATGGCGAAGCTGTCGAGGTGATGTTTTGTCGGGTTTTTGTGAGAACGCATAGACGAGCGGTTGGTGGTCCGTGTATATTATAAAGTTGGTGCCTTCTAGCGCGTGGCGAAAATGACAAATACTGCTGTAAATGGCTTACAGTTCGCGGTCATGCCCGTTGTATCTCTTTTCTGGGGATGATAATTTTCTTTCATAGAAAGCCAAAGGGAGCCATTGTCAGATGCATCTGATACGAGCCTCGAAGATTTTCTTTGCTGATAGTGTACGAGTAAAGCTGCATCGGCCAAACAGTTCTTGCAGTCCACGATTACTTTGTCAATTTCTGGCGTCCATTGAATCGGTCGTTTATCATTGTTTTTAGTTTGCGACAAAATTTTATGTAGAGGGGCTTGAATTTGTGCTGCGTTTTTTACGAAACTTCGATAGAAGTTTAATGTTCCCAAAAACCTTCGAAATTGCAGTACGTTTATGGGTTTCGAGTATGTGCGGATTGTGGTTACTCGCGACTGGGGTGGTGAGATTCCTTTCTCGTTTATTATATGTCCTAGATACTCGATGCTTGGTATGCCGAGAATACACTTTTCAGGATTTAACGATTCCGTGCGCGCTTAATCTTTCGAAAACTATGCGAAGATGTAGTAAGTGTTGCTCTTACGAGTCAGACGCGACAAGAATGTCATCTACATAGTACGTGCAAAACTCGAGATTTCCTAAAACTTCGTCCATACATCTTTGGAAAGATTGTGCCGCGTTCCTCAACCTGAAAGTCATTGCTGAAAATTTATATAATTCAAATGGGGATTTGGTGGAACGCTTTCAACAAATCCACTTTTAAGAATACCTTGTTAGCTTCGATAGCAGAGACATCTTCGATGTTCCGCATTGGGTACCGATTGGACTGAGCTTTTGAGTTCACCTGGCGATAATTGCCGTATGAGTGCCACGTGCCATTCTTCTTTTGTGCTAAGTGGAGTGGACTGGCTGATGGGCTACTGGTAGGGCGACAAAACCCTTGTCTGATTAAGTAGTCAAATTCAGACTTTGTTATTTTTAACTTTTCGGGAGTAAGCCTACGTGGACGATCGGCTATGGGTGGTCCAGTTATGACTATGTGGTGCTGAACTTAATGAGTTGTGACTTTGCGCATTTCGCCTGAGTTCGTGATTTCCGTGAACTCTCTTAATGAGGCGTGGAATACAGAATTTTCGTTCACGGTGAACACTTTTGTTGATAGTCCAGCGGGATCGAGGAGTTTTTTTTATTTTTAAGGTCTACAATTATCCCAAAATGCTTGAGAAAACCAGCGCCTAGTATTGCCCAAGACAAGGCAGTTACGTGCAATTCCCAAGTCAGTGGTTTAGATAGTCCCAGTGACAGCGTTATGTTCTTCGACCCGTATGTGCTTATTGCCCTTCCATTTGCAGCAAATAATTTGTAGCTTGACGCGTATCTTCGATCTGGCACGTGGAATTTCGGAATAACAGAAACGTCAGCCCCGGTGTCGACTAAAAATTTTATATTTCTATCGCGCACTAGCAGGTGGCTTGTCACTGTGTCACTGAAACCCACCTGATCCATCAGCGACGGTATTCGTTTCCCTTCTTCTCACGAAAGGAGCAGAGTGGTCGACATTGTCTGGCTGCGGTGTCGAAACGGCGATATGTTGTTGTTTCGGATTTTCGCGGGGATTCCTTTAATCCTACAGTTGCGTTTGACTGATTTGCTTGCACTTACTTACATTCGAAATGGCAACTACAATAACTGACGTCAACGGGCTGGACATAAGTTTGTGTAACGTTCTTTGGAGTTCTGCAATTTCTTCTGCTAATGCATTTTCGTTTCGTATGCTGGCATGCCGCGTTTCTGCCCGTCAGCTTGGTTTTATTTCTGAAACTGTCAAAAACCTGATCAGCTGCTTGTGCCAATTTGCTTAATGTTGGGTGGTCCGACGCGGCCACTGTTGAGCGCACGCCTGATGGTAGACGTTCGAGCCATATATGACGCAAGACTCCTTTGGACGTGTTCGCTTTAGCTACTTTTTGTATGCGGCGAAGGTGTTGCAATGGGCGTTGATCACCTATTTCAAACCCGTACTATACAGGGTGCGGCAGCATAACTTCCTTTTTTGAAATGCCCGCCCTTAAAGTGCTAACTGTTATAGTGCGGCGCTAGTAGTCTCATTCGAGAGAGGTGATTTTAAAGTCTTGCTCATCCCTTGGTTAGTCGCTATCATGCGTTGGAACAGTGCGGAGCGTGCATTTACCGTTGAAGCGTACTTTTCGAACGGAAAGTCGGTGATTGCAACCCAGCGTGCCTTTAGACGTCACTTCAACGTCGCTCCGTTAGGCCGTGTCCCGGACCGAAAATCAATTCTTTACTGGGTTAAATCCTTTCGGAATACCGAAAATGTGACGCGAAGAAGAAATGAAGTCCCACGGCCCGTCAGATCACGTGAGAACATCGAGGCAGTAAGAGCTTCAATGTTGCGATCTCCGCGGCGTTCTGCGCGGAAGCATGCGTCTGCCCTTGGGATATCTGATCGTTCTTTACGGCGAATTCTTCACAATGACCTTCATTTCCATCCCTACAAGTTAGCAACTGCGCAGGAACTCTCCGAACGCGACTTCGATTCTCGAAGAAATGCATGTGAAGCGCTTCTCGAAAACGTCCCTGAAGACGCGATTGTGTTTTACAGTGATGAAGCTCATTTTCACTTGAATGGATACGTTAACAAACAAAACATGCGCTATTGGGCTGCCAAAAATCTTCGAGAACTCCATCAGAGGCCTCTGCATTCGCCAAAAGTGACTGTTTGGTGTGCCATTTCATCAGTTGGGATTGTTGGTCCATGGTTTTTCGAAGAAAATCAGTTGACAGTAACAGTCAATTCCAATCGTTATGTGAGCATGCTCCAGGATTTTTTTTTGCCACGACTTGATGAAATGGACTTAGGGGACATGTGGTTCCAACAAGACGGAGCAACAGCTCACATTTCAAGGGCATCAATGGCCGTTTTGAGGGACCATTTCCCAGAGCGACTCATCTCCCTCAGGGGTGATTTGCAGTGGCCAGCGCGCTCCCCCGATTTGAGCCCATGCGACTTTTTTTTGTGGGGTTTTTTGAAATCCCGCGTTTACACCAATCGGCTAAGGACCCTGGAAGACCTGAAGGCCAACATTCAGGAAGAAACGGCCAACATACCCATCGCTATGCTCGAAAAAGTGATGAGTAACGCCAGAATTCGGTTTGCTCAGTGTATAGACAATGGAGGACGCCATTTTTCAGATATGATATTTAAAACCGTGTGAGATAAAACTTTACATGTCAAACAACAGTATAAAAAAAAATAAAAAACAAGTACCGCTGAAAATTTGTTTTGTTGAATTTTGAAAAAAGGAAGTTATGCTGCCGCACCCTGTAGTTCACGCGTACTCTGCGATTCCGACCTGCTGCAACACGACAGCAGTTGTGTTTTAAGGTTGTCATATTTAGGAGTTTCTGGCGGCGGCACAATCATATTGGTGATTTGCGGGAGCACGGAAATGTCGAGCTCCACCATCAACCTATCGAAGTGAGTAACATCGTCTTTAATTTTGTTTGCGCGAAATTGTGCTTCGACGCATGCGAACCATAAAGCCTGCTGGCTTTGCCAAAATGGAGGTAATTTCACAGCCGCCATACTATGCAAATCCGTCAGTGTGTCGATCACTGTTGCACTTTACTATGAACATCTTGAAATTGTTCTATTGCCATTGCACGAGACGTTAGGGTCACCAGTTGTGGGTATCACACAATTCAATACAAGTGTCGTCACGGTATATAACTTTATTTAATTTAATAAGTAACAATAATCACGCATCGGCATGTACACAATCGGAATTGCGTGTTGCTTGCATCGAATGGCGTCATCAGACTGACTGTTGCTTCTCAACTCTTGCGTTGTTGTCTAATTCTCTTTTGAGCGTCGCATCATCTCTGGCGTCGAGTCCATAATATCGAAACCTTGTAGCGGCGAGCTACTGCGTCCCCACAGACATATACTCATGTATGATAATTCGTATGAAAAGAGGATGAAATACATTCGGTGCTTGCTAATAATTCACCTTTCGTTGTCGACAGTTTATTTAAACTTTTTAAGATGTGTAAATGAAGCATATGGTCAGCACCTTTCACTGACAGCTAAGCTTTGACAAGTAAACCAACTTCTATTAATTCACTTTGAAAGGTATTAAAAATAAAATGGATGCAAGAACTGAGTAAATTTTACTTCACAAGTAGCGCTGTTATGTTATCCATAGGCCGTCTGGATTTTACTGTTGAAATCCGTCTTTAAACTATACAAAACATTGAGTTTTCTTTGACACCTCCACAATTCCTCATAAACCGCCATATAAATTTCCAAAAAAAGGCGACCCAAATGTGGTCATATATGGGGTAGTAAGCGCTGCTGCCATATGGCTTATATCTTATGTTAGTTTTGATCGAAACACATAAAAATAATTGCAAATTAAATATCCCTTAGCTTTGATTCTCCCTCTCTTATTGACTTTTCATCCTATGTATGTAATTTTCGAATATTGAACGCGCACAATTTTCGGCGTTCTACTTTTCTCGATTTTCAATAAAGCCAAGCTGATTGGAATCAATGAATGTTACCACTATTACTATTCACTTGTTCAATGCACGAAATATTGCAATTTACAGTAGGGCAGAGTCACCAATTTGGCGGTGGATGGAGCTGGGGGGAGTGTGTGTGTGTTGCTGATTTCAAGGAGTAGCGTGGATGAAGCGTGAAGCGACTGAAGACGATATTTTGCAAAACACGCACGAAACATCCCCACAACAGACAACGAGCATTCCAATTGCACTTCATTATGACTCTATTCATGTGTTGTACATACTCGTACATTGGGGAAGGGTGTTATGTGGAGTTGTTAAGACTGGTATTGTGATGAAAGTGTTGGCTAGTGGATTGTTTAGGGAAAGAGGTGAGAGAAGAATCCTTGATTGAAAGCCGTAACAATTCTAAGTAATTTTATGAATTAATTTTTTGAGGCAGTACACTTTCAGATTGATTGATCTATCAAAGCCACATCCTAAAAACAAGCATCAACTCGATTACCTCCAACTGTTACCTTTCACCTTTCAAAAGCATCTTCTAAATTATCTCGTTTCAGATAAATTATTAAGTTCCTAATCAATTATTGCAGCCTCGTCCTTCCCTTCATTCCTCGCTACCTTTAACATCGTTTGTACGACGACAAAACACAAGTAACTCATCATCATCATCATTGCCGTCTAAAAGCCACTCTTGGCAATTCAAATTCCGAATAATTTACACTGAAATAAATTGAAACTCTTGCTCCCCTTGTGAGCGCTAATATTACTCTGTAACCTCGCTGAGTGGTCCCCGCACCCGGTTCCGGCAATAGTCAAGGGCTATTGGGCGAAATTAATTAAAACTTTCCCCAACTAATTAATCGGAGCCCGCAGAAAAAAGACAAAGATGAGATGAGAGAGACGAAACAAAATTCACCAACATTAATTGCATTTATTCACGGACCTTCTCTCTGCCCGCTACCCCTTCCAGAACTTGAAGACTTCTTCGCTGAATTTATGCTTTCCTGGTGGTGGTGAATACGAGAAGGGTCGGATGATGTACAGTTGGTTGGAAAGGAGACTCAGTTGCCAGCTAAGTGGTTGTACATCATAGAAAGGAGTCAGGGAGTCTTTTCGCGTAAGTACTCGTACTTATAGAGCCACGATTTAATAAGCACTGTTGTGGAATAGGCTGGCAGAGGATTTTACTTGCAACCCCACCTCAAAATTTTTGACTTCCATTCCGTTTACACTACATCGTCCTTGTACTGCGATACTAATGAAATTTGCCTTGAAAAGTATAGCGAAATTTTTTTAATTAGATACTTCATATGGCGGTCCGACTATGGCAAGGACATTGACTTAGTTTTTTGGTGAGCAAGGATTCAGGCAAAAGTTACTTTCAAGTAAGTTTTAAGAGCTGGCCGAAACCAAGGAGCAATCTCGATTGTAATTACAGCAAATAATAGTCTATTTAACCCATTCATCATCGCCATGACCATCCTGCGGATGAAAATGAAATGGAGCATCTGTATTATCGTCTTTTTGGTTGTCCTTGCCGTTGGTATGGCCGCATCAAATGGAATGATTAATTTGTGTGGTACTTAAGCAAGTTGTGTGCTGAAGTATAATTGAAGGAATTATTTGACTTTTGTAGGCTGCTCGATTATGCACAAAGGCTGGCTGAATACTAATTTGGTTTTGTGAAATTAATATTAATGTTAAACATTCAATTAATATCCTTTAATTTTATTTGTATGCTCTAAGATAAAGCTAATCACAAGTCAGTTACATCTTAACTTATTGAAAATATTTGAGTATTAATGGGAACTTTGTTGAAGGCTTGAGGCTATTCCTCATCTTAAAAGGAAAGTTTTCAAGTATTAAATCAAAAATGCAGTCCTGTGGCTATGTTATAACCTGCTAATAAATTGCTTATCCTGTTTCTGGAAGTATTTTATAAAAATTGTTTTGATTTAGTATCAAAATTAAATTTCACATTCATCACCTTTTGATAAATATGAATGTCTTTTGTTTTATTTATTTATTCCCCAAAAAAGGCAAAATTTAATAACTAACAAGTCAAGTAGGCAGGAAAGTGCTCCTACCAGAAGGGCTTTGCAACCATCTATCACGTTTATGGTTGGATGGAAATATCCATAAAGGACTGCAACGATGGTCTGCTGCCTAAGCGAGCGGAAAATTAGTACTACACTGGAAATGGGCTTGTCTGGAAAGGCGTAAGTGTGCTGGCGAGCTAGCTTTGCGGTGTCATGTGTCAGGATGATTCAGTGGGGAGGAACAATGGATGTGAATAATAACAAAAAGAACGAAAATATTAATTAAACAATTTATTTGGCAATCAATTCACGGCGGATGGCGGACTCCGACTGACTCATGTCGAATGACAGTATCGTCGTGTCTGTGATGTTCGGTGTGCTTACACTGACAACTCGACCATTCCTGCATCGGAATCGTCCTCGATTTCGTCACTGCTGTCTCCGTCATTGGTTTCTTCGTCGGTTTCGATTTCCAGTGGTTTTGAACACCATGGTCGGATCTTGTCAACGGCGTAAACCGAACAAAACGGCTTTTGTGAAATTTGTAAGCCTGGTATATTCTCGATAAGGTACCGGTCCTTGACAAGAATGCGGGCGATTATATAGGGTCCCTTAAATTTGGGTTCCAAATTTCGACTCTCCCCAGTCGAAACAGCTTCGTTCTCAATGAGTACAATATCGTTAATCATATATTCTTTGGAAGAAGAATGCTTTTTGTCAAAACGTTCCTTCCAACGCAGCCGCTGATTTTCAATATTCTCCAAAGCTGTATTTCGTTTAGTTGCTAGGCCCACGAGTACTGGTTCTCATTCGTTTTTGTTAATAAACTCGTCTTGCAGAACTGAGATAAGATTATTATTTGTCACATCTCTGAGTGTAAAATCGAATATGATTTCATTTGGACTGAATCCAGTAGTATTTTACCTCTGCGTATTTATACTCCATTGCAGCGCGGGTAGTAAATCGTCCCAATCGTTTTTATTTTCGGCGGTCGTACGTAGATAAGACAATATGGTTTGGTTTGCACGCTCCACTTGTCCGTTTGCACGCGGAGTACGGACGGCAGTTTTGATATGAGTAATTTCATGTGACTTGCAGAACGCAGCAAATTTTCGCGACACAAATGCGGAACCACGGTCGGTTATAATTCGCGTAGGCAAACTGAAATAGCTCGTTAGATCAATTAAAATATTAATCACGGGTTGCGTAGAGGTATTCCGGACGGTTCGAAAAAGGATCGGAAATTGTAACTATATACATATTGCCCCTTTTGCTACATTTGAACGGTCCGAGGTGGTCGATATGCAATTGACGGAATGGTATCGGTAACATCGATTCCGTATATAAACGTCCTTGAGGTTTTCCTGAACGCGATTCATTGTAGCAGCAATTAACACACGAGTCTATATAATCTTTTACCAGTTTACGCATTTTAGGAAACCAATAATTTTGTTGGATGCACCCCATTGTCTTTTCAACCCCGAAATGTCCGTAATTATCGTGAAAATTTTGCACTACGCGTAGTCTGACGGATTTTGGTATCACTAATTTTAGCTGCTCGTTAACCCTTCAATACAAACGGAAATCTTTTAGTTTATATTCACTTTTGATTTGTTTAACACGTTCATCTTTTATTTTATTTTGAATAACGTTCACTATGTGCCGGAGTTGATCGTCTTTCAACTGCATAGTATAGATCCACTTGTTATAGCCATGACGAGTCTTCAGGATCATCGGGGGGCAGCTCGGGAACTCGGCTGAGTGCATCGACATGTGCAAGTCGTCGTGCGGGTCGGTGCACAAGCTCAGCATCGTATTCAGTCAATCGTAACATCCACCTGGCAATACGAGGGATCATTTCCGTTTTCGTCTTCTTATGCGTTATCGCTGAACAATTGGTAACTACACGGATGGGTCTGCCTAGAACATAAACACGAAATCTGTCTAGACTCTCGACCACAGCTATAGTAAAAGACGGGCTTCCAGTTCTTTCCATCCATCGACTGTAGTAATACACCAGCAAGTCCAACTGTACTGGCGTCAGTGTGTATTTCGTGTCGTGCGTTGATATCGAACAGCGCCAACACTGGTTCGTTGCATAGAATCTCCTTGAGCTTCTGGAACGATTCGGATTGGTCACTTCCCTATAGAAAGTGTTTCGATCCCTCCGTGTATTTTCTCAGCAGTTGAGTGATCGGTTTCGAAATCAGCGAATAATTCGGTACGAATTTTCGGAAAAATCCTGTGAGTCCGAGAAATCGTCTCACTGCGGTTACATTCCTCGGTTCTTTGCCGCGCTAACCTTTTGTTCTCCCGGTTTTATGCCTTCATCGTTGACAATATGTCCCAAGTACTCGATTTCGTCGGCAAGAAAACTGCACTTATCAAATCTCATTGTTAATCCGTAAGATTTCAAAAGTTCTAAAAATTTTCGGAGCGACGATAGACCAGTCTCTATGTCTTTGCTCGGTAGAACTATATCGTCCAAATACGCAATCGCTTCTCCAGGCCCCATTTTTGAAATGATCGTGTTTATTAAGCTTTGAAATACTCCCGGCGCGTTCCCCAGATCAAAAAGCATGCGATTGTACTCATAATGTCCATTATGAGTAACGAAAGCGGTGTACGGTTTCGACGTTTCGTCCACTTCGATTTGATGGTAGCCAATCCTTAGATCAAGCGTGGTGTAATATTTGTTGCCTGCTAATTTAGCAAACTGATCCTCGATATTCGGCATAGGGAAATCGTTAATCGTTTTTCCATATAATTGGCGATAGTCCACGCATAAACGATTTTCGCCGTTTATCTTCTCTATGAGAACGATAGGCGAAGCATATGCGGATTCCGATGGACGTATAATATCGGCGGCGAGTAGTTCGTCTATGATGTTTTCGACGGCTTGTCGTTTTGCATATAAGAGTCGATATGGTCGTTGTGTAACCGGTTTGCGTGTGTTCAACGATATTGCCATCTTTACAGCCGAACATTTTCCCAATTCGTGTAACTTTGTTGCAAAAAGTGTACGGAACTCAGACAACAACGTTTTCACTTGGTTTTGTTCCTTGGCTTTTAAGGATGTTCCCAATTTTAATGCCTCGTCATTTTCTAACCAGCATTCTTTCCCTCGAATTACCAGCGATTGTCCGTCTCTACATAGCACGTCCCGACCTAATAGCATTTCGTATTCGATACAATCATCCTCGACAACTAACACATCTACGTCGTACGTCTTGTGATCAATGTTCATTGAGACGATTACTTTGCTTGTACATTCGTATTTACCACCCGCAAATCCGCACAGAACAACATTGCAAGGAACGATATCACCTATAGTGTTCGCCAACGACGCTCTCATCAACGTTCTATTGCTCCTCGGATCCATGAATGCTCGAATCTCACGACCTCGTATTGCTACCACTTTGATGATTTCCTTTCCATTTTCATTCGTCTGGGTTTCGTACGTTTTCGGGCTATCCGGCGCAGATCTCATATGCGGGCAATCGGTGGTTTGATGAGTGGTACGGTTGCATGTTGCGCATCTTGCACGGCGTTGCGGCTGTGGACAACGGACGGAGATATGTCCGGGCTTGAAACAATTATAGCAGACGGGTTCTTTCGGTTTCCTCGGTAATGACGGTGTTTCAGGCTTACTCGTAGGACTCGGCGGACGTATGTCGTATGATTGGGGTTTCGGTTGTAAAGATTTTTCTGAACGGCAAGTGTCGGTATAGCGTCCGTTGCTGGTAATAATTCGTGGCAAAAATTAAATTGTTGTGCCGATGATATTTTCCCGAAATCGATATCGTTACAACCATTTATCATGTATTTTATGATTGCTGCGTAAGGCAATCCACCTTTCCGGCCTAACGCTAGAACTCGATAACAATATTCCTCCATCGATTCGGTAAAATTGCGTTTCGTTTCAGCCATACGGAGATGAATATCGGCTATGTTCATGAGACACGGAAAATCTGTAAGAAATTTTCCGATAAACTCTGTCCAAGAATTAAAAACAGGCGACATGTCGATCCATGTTTTAGCAGCACCCTTCAACTTTGAAAACATTGAAAGCAGTACAAGACGGTCACTCCATCGGTAGGCTTCCTTCAGTTGTGTGACACGACACTGTTCGGACGTTAAAGAATCGGCGGCAAACGGGTGAAACTCCGGCAACACATCGGCAATGTCGCGAACATTCACGGACCCGATCTCACTCGTCGGTTGATATACATACGAGTACATGCCTGTTGGCGGTTGAGCGAGATGCGGACCCGTGGGAGCGGAGGCATTTGTGGCCTGCATGCGCGGCTGGTGATGTGAAGCAAACGAAACATTACTCATCATCGGTCCATGTATATGCGTAGGCATCGTGTATGCGAGTGGTTGAGTCATATTGGTCGACGACGGCAACTGCGGTGGCACATATGATTGTGTGTGCGTTCGTGTTTACACTTCCACTTATGAACGATTGAACGTTTTCGTCCACGCGTTGTGAAACTGTTTGTGCTACTGGCGTCAAAACGCTTTGTGGCACACCAACACTCAAATTTTGCAGCTGACGGACTGTTTCTTCGAGTTCGCGGACTCTCGGCAAGAGATTACTATCCATCCCTGTCGCACTTTTATCACCCAATTTAGCAAGGCGTTGAACAAGCATGGACTTGTTTCCGGCGGTCGCCAATCCATGATATCGGCACTTCTCGCGCAGCACTTTCACCGTCAATCCATTTAATTCCGTTATCAAATCCATCATCCCACTTCTGAACTGTCAGGATGATTCAGTGGGGAGGAACAATGGATGTGAATAATAACAAAAAGAACGAAAATATTAATTAAACAATGCGGATGGCGGACTCCGACTGACTTATGTCGAATGACAGTATCGTAGTCTGTGATGTTCGGTGTGCTTACACTGACACATGGGGTGGATTCTTTTCCCACAGCACAAGGGCCCGAAGTCAAAATGCCAAACCGATTGACGTTGGAAGGTGTCAGCGGCCGAAGAAACCAACTGACAGGGATCACAAAGAAAATGCGAGGAGGAATACTCGGCTAACCACGTGTGAGACGTAAAGCGATTTCGTCTTTGCCAAGGACGGTCACGGCCCACAAATAAGAGTGGGGTCCAACTGGATCAAAAATCCAAAATGTAGCGTTTTCCATTAGGACATAACAGTTTTGTACCTTTATATGAACGCACCCTTAATGTTTTTTAATGAGCTGTCAATGTTAAAATATTAGTTAAAGTCAACATGGTGATATTCAAGAACTAGCAACGTTTGGAAGTTATTAATAATCACTACCGAAATTCTGAGTTGGTGGTCGCGTCTTTAAGAGCGCTTACTCCAATTTTCGGCCGTAATAATTGTCCACCCGAAGGCTATGCGTGCTTTAGTGGGTAAGTTCGAATTTAAGTTTTTACTATTGAACATTTCGGTGCCACAAGACGTCGTAGCGCCCGAAGCGAAGGAAATGTTGCAGCGGTAAGTGCATCAATTCTAAATGAGCCAAATAAACCGATTCCACGTCGTTCTTAATAATTGGGCATCACTCAAACGACATTGTGGCGTACTTTATAAAAATATCTTGGCCTAAATGGTTACAAGATCAAATTGTTTCAAGAACTAAAGCCACTTGATCATTCTAAACGCCGAGACTTCTCCAATTGGGCTCTGGCAAAACTCGAAGAAGATGAGGAATTTTATCAAGAAATCGTCTCCAGAGAAGAAGCTGATTTCTGACTGATTAGCTTTGTCAATAAGCAAAATAATCATTATTGGTCAGCAACAAACCCACATGTGCTTCTTGAAACACCATTGCATCCGCAAAAAAGTTACTGTATATTGCGGTTTTCACGCCGTCATGTTACCGTCAATGGAGAGTGCTATCGTGTTATGTTGGACGATTATTTGTGGCCAGAATAGGATGAAATTGATATCAACGATATGTGGTTTCAGCAAGACTGTGCCACTAGCTACACAGCATGCCTCACAATCGATTTATTGAAAGGCAAATTTGGTGAACGTGCTATCTCGAGAAATAGTCCGGTCGAATGGCCGCCTCGTTCATGTGATTTAACGCCATTGGATCTCTTTTTATGGGGTGATATTAAGTCACTGGTCTATGCTAACAAGCCAGCAAACCTAGACTAGCTGAAAGACAAGATCCAATGCGAAATCACCAACGTTCCCATTGAAATGTATCCTAGAGAGGTGGAAAATATTATTCAAAGAATGAACAACTTTAAACGGGCTCGTGATGGTCAAATGAACAAAATACAAAAAGTAATACTTGCAATACACCCAAAATAAATTTGAACTCAATATCTTAAATATTTCTGTGAGTTATTCATTGATAAAATTGTTATCTCCTCAATGGAAAACTCTTTATGATGCCTTTGCCCATATCGGGTGTGGAAGGCCAAGCTTCCTGGTGAGAGCCCCTGTAACAGAAAAGAGGGAGAGCTTTCCCGATGTCCAGCCCGTGAGTGGAGGGGCTAGCCAACGTGGTGGGTCCTATGCCTATTCATGGTCAAAATGAATAGACCGAATATTTTTAATTTAATTTTCCCATTCTTTTGCCGCAACGAATTCATTCCCATCTTATGGGAATTTTTTTACGATCATACAAGCAAGTTTTTGAGCCAACCGTTCTGATCGCATGAAATATTGCATGTGTCGTCACAAAACGTACAACAGTTTTTACGTTCATCGAATAAGGTGAATTGCGCTTGTTCAAACGTAGACGTGATTAAACATTACTTTCTGATGTGTTGTTTGGGAATGATTTTCTGATTTTATATCTGAGACGAAATAAATTATGTTGCACTAAATCTTTTAATACAACAAATTCGTTGAATTTTTAATCTCTACGAGAGAAATCTACATTGTTTAAAATGAACATGATAGCTGATAAATTTTTTCCTTACATTAGTTATGTATTTGGGTTGGCTCGAATAATTCATGTATAATGCATTATACGTTTACAAACGAGGTGTGAAGTAATATTTTTAGGTCTTTGTAAAAAATGTTTTTACAAAGACGTACTAGTTTTGCGACCTGTCTGTCTGTCTGTCCGTCCATCCGTCCGTCCGTGCGCCACACCCGACTTCCTCAGAAACTATAGAAGTTAGATTGCTCAAACTTTGTGAAAAGGTCAGAAGTGATAATCTCTCAAAACTTCAGGTCTTACTAAAAATTTTCAATTTTTTTAAGGGGGTGCCCCCTTATAACGAATGAGTCCTTAAACAATTTTTTTAGTCAAATGTAGTCGAGTGGGGTATCAAATGAAAGGTCTTGATTGGAACTTTTAGAATCTGAAATAAAAAAATCATTTTATGAATTAGGGAGTCCAGAGGAAGGCAAAATGTACCAAGCCTTCTGCAAAAATATGGGACACTTTCAGTGTTATGTCTAGATTTGGGTGTTGTTGTTGATTTTTATGAAAATCAAAGAATTTTGACGAATTTTGCTCCAAACGTACTTCCACCATCATCTTCGTTTGTTGATTTCTGTTTGCACGCTTTAAGTCTTTGCCTGGCAGTAGTATATATTTTATATCACATTATCTAAAAAATTTCTTGGGTAGTATGGTCAGTGGTTTAACACACACTAACACGCTAAAAGCCAATGAGGAAAACGGCGCTAGTTTCCAACACCTTACCATAAATCAAACTAAAACTCGAAATACTATTGAATATTGACATCAACTGACCAGGTTCTCGTGAGCGTTACTACATGTATGTTTGACAACTCACTTCCATAGTTCACGCAAGAACTTTAAATATTGTTTCATTGTAAGCTTTAAGCCTCAATTTTCCTGAAAAGTGCTGAATAGCCGATCACGTGCGTTTTCGTTCCATCGAACACTTTTCCTACCCGCTCCGTTTCGCTTACTTGGATGGTGAGAGTCAGTAGACGCATAAGCGAAAATGGGGAAATTTTCTAGTGGCATGGTGGCCGATAATTATAGGCACGACTCCCAAAATGTTTCTGGAAAAAACATAACCTTCGATTTTTTGAACTAGAGACTTTTATCGTGATCGATCGCGGATCCTGTCTTACAGTCGATGAATGCAGTTTATTATTTGATCGAAGACTTTGCTTATGCTCATCTTTGCCAGTTTGTCAATATTGGGCTTGCCCGAATTCGCTAGTAAGACCCGAATGTTTTTCGACAGCTGCTCCAAAAGAAGCGATTGAAGCATAACATTTGATACCTGCTCTCCCCCAGAATTTCGCAGATGTTGCAGATAATGTGAGTGTTACCTGTAAGTTTTGACTTTGGAATAGGCGTCTCACCTTCGACTAACTGGGCACTGCGAAAGCTGCTAATATTCGCTGCTGAACAGCATTTTATTTGTGTTCCGGCGGCGGATTCCTGGCGATTGAATTGATATGCGGTAAGATTTCTGGCTCGGCATATTAGATTGCGTATTTAAAGTTGGTTTCATCCTGTGTGATGCCATACGTGTGTAGTGTGGCTTACACTTTCTCGATCCTAAACCCCGGATATAATTTGTAGAATGCATCAAATTTAGTAAGTCAAATGTGCAAAGCAACAAGGTCCAAACCATCATATCCACCAGCCCATTTCGTTGTCCAAAGCATAGTCCAGATTCAGTCAAAGTCGTTAACTTGTAATCCAAGGAGAAACCTCATGGCGACTTCCTTTTCCTGGGGTACGACGAGGTACCACTCTCCAAAGAATGCAGCCTCCGAGAGTATTCCTGTCGTCTGACATGCACGAGAGCCCTCTTAAAAATGTTTGAAATATTTGATATGACCTAAACTATCGAGAAACCACCACTTTTGACCTCTCTCCAAAGTTTGAGCTTTATAGCTTCTATAGTTTCTCAGAAAACTTACTGTGGCGCTTGTACAGATAGACCGATGGGCAGACTGGATACAAAACTAGTTGGTCTTTGTCATATACGTTTGATAAAACCCTAAAAGTGGTAGATTAGAGTACTTTCCAGCAATCGGTCCTAGTCTACATATATATTCATAAATATACTTGAAAATGGAATTCAACACTAGATGACATATTCAGCGACTCTCTTCTGAAATCTGGTACAATACATAGTCCTCCAATTAATCAGAAAAAAAACGCGTTGGATTTAAAAAGCTGCTGGGTTCACATTTTATCATATGGAACCCCACATGAGTTCACTCTGCAGTTGCTGGGTTTTTGAAATTAAATAACTCCTAGTTTAAAATAAATTTTATAAGATTCAGTCTTTTATAATTTATTGTCTTCATAAATGCTTTATCGTATTGTACTACCCCTCATTTACTGGGGCTACTCTGACTGGTGGTTCCAGGCCCAGGGTCGCTCGTCAAAGGACGGACGTGCGCGCCCCTCGTTCCTAAAATATCACCTTAAGGCCACGAAGTGAGACTGTGGCACGCCGGAGTATGGTTTCCACGCCTGAACCTGCACGGCACTTCTGGAAACTAAAATTCACCACATGAAAAAGAAACTTTCTCTCTTGCACAGTATTGGCGCACTAACTGCTGAGCAACCCAATCGAAAGAAAATGTAACAAATTTGGTGAGTTACTACAGCACCTCAAGTTGCACAACTCGCCGAAAAGCCTGGACATCTGACGCAACTTACATTCAGCGCCCCCGAGTGAGTTGTTTCAACGAGCAAAAATGATCACCTGTAGCCATTCGAGCCACGCGGACATTTCTTGTAGCCAAATAAAGGAAATACAATTTTCTAATTCATTTCACTAACAAACGTAATATTGTAATTTCACGAAAACACTTATCGCTAAAATGGAATAGTACGATTCAGTAGACTCAAGAAAAATACTTAATTTAAATTTGCTCTCGAAGTTGGGGGTCTCCTTTCCTTTGTACGTTGCTTCCACTAGAAGTATAAGCTCCCTTTTGCCTCCACTCGGTTGAAATGTCCACCTTGCTTGTATCGCCAGGCACTTTAAAAATCCGTTGCGAAATCACTTGTTTGCAGCGCAATCCTACATTTAGCTTAACAATTGCCTCTTCGATATTGCTGTTCTGATCACTGCTCTGGTCGCCTTCTGCTTCCTTCTAGGATTCACATTGATAAAAAAAAGAGACCGCTCCACTGACCAACCGTCCTTAAATAAATTCTCCGTAACGGAGCCCCGGTGCGATTTCGAGGTCAACTGGACGGTGGTTAATGCACTTGTCTTGGAAAAGTTGTCCGCGGCGAAAAGCATTTTTTGGAATCTCGGGCTTAAACTGTTGAAATTATCGAAGGGACAGAGGGACGATAGGTTTGAAGAGAAAGATAACTTTGAATATATATGAGTATGCTTTATTTGTTTTATGTGAAGCAACTACTTATTACACACGTCTCGTAGGCAATAGTCACAGACCAACTAACGAAAAATTACTGGTGACGCAAGTAGTGCGCCCCGGCGCCTTAATACTGAGTTTCGTTCACCTATGCGCAGTGAGCCTATCGACGTACGATAACTTTACTTCTCAACACTCCCGTTGTTTGAGTGCTTCAAGAATCCTATGCCTAAACCGTTACATAGATGCTGAAACTGTCTCTTTGGAAGTACTTTGGTAGATATATCAGCTAGCTGCTGATCCGTAGGAACATATTCTACCGATATTTCCCCAACTTCCACAGTTTCGCGAACATAGTGATGCTTAATGCCTATATGCTTGGTTCGCTTGTGGAACTCTGGGTTTTTGATTAATCAGATTGCCCTTTGATTGTCTACTCGCAGAACTGTCGCAGTTACCTGTAGACACCCGAGATCGTTTAACAATTTTCTCAGCCAAACGGCCTCTTTCGCAGCCGCTGCTGCCGCGACGTACTCAACCTCCGCTATGCTGAGTGTGACTAGCTTTTGTTGTTGGGACGACTATGTCACAATCCCGTTCAATAGACAAAACGCATACCCCGTGGTAGATCTACACGTCTCCACGTGTAGATCTAACTCCGAGTAACTACCTCCGCTTTTGTACACTATCCCGACTTTCGTTGTTCCGACCAAGTACCGGTAGATTCGTTTCACCACCTGCCAGTGGCTCTCGTGGTGATTGCTATAAAATTTACTAGCTGAATTCACCGAATATGCGATGTCCGGCCGCGTCACAACCACAAGAAACGTTAATGAGCCCACTGCTTCTCGAAATGGTACCGTACTTGAGTGTTCATCGTCGCGATCGTTTGGAACTAGTCGCGCGTGTGGTCGGCAGGCACACTAGCTGCTTTTGCATCGATCATCTTAAATTTATTGAACATTTTCTTCAGATACGCTTCTTGATGCAAGAACATGGTTTTCTTTACTCAATTTCGTTCTATTCGTACCCCGACAAATAAATTTTCATCCCCAATCGTAATTCCGAACGCGTTACCCAATGATTTGACTTGAGGGCCTTACTTGTTTTTGCTGCGATGAGTCCGTCATCTGCAAAAAGCGCTAAAAACACATCTACACCGTCTACACATCCTTGAAAGATACACATGTCAGCTTCCGTTTCGCAAAACTGATATTTCTCTAAGAACTCACGAAACTTTTCGTTCCAGCACCTGGGGGCTTGTTTCAAGCCTTACAAGGACTTGTTCAGTTTACACACGAAACCACGTTTTTCTTCTTTCTTGACGTTGAGTCCTTCCGGAATTTCCATGTAGATCTCTTCCTTCAGTTTGCCGTGAAGAAACGCTGCTCTGACGTCAAACCGTGTGAGCTCCAAGTCCTGTTGTTCAGCCACCATGGCCAATAGAACTCTCAGCAAGTCGTATCTCACGAATGGCGAGAAGATCTCTGTGTAGTCAAGTCTCTCTTTTTGTTGAGACCCTCGTGCACAAAGTCTCGCTTTGTACCGGTATACGTCACCTGACGTGTCTCGTATAACCTTGAACACCCATTTCGAATCTATGGGTTTTCGATCCATTTTCCTTGGTACGATTGACCAAGCCTCATTCTGCTCGTGCGTGTCGAACTCTTCCTCAATCGCCTCGGCCCAATTTTCTGCCTCGGCACTGTTCATCGCCTCTTGAAATGTTTTGATGGATTAAATTCAGCAAAGTGGGTCGTCGGATGTTTGCACGATCCCGCAGTTGTATATCATTATCCGGTTGATTTTGATCTTCTTCTCGAGGATCTTCTGGTTCTTTCAGGTTCTACCTGAGCTTCCTGGCAGTCTACCTCCTGTTGCTGCTCGACGGGTTCTGCCACATCTTCGTTTTCGTCCGCTGGAAGAATGTATTCGAATTCTTTTCCTTTTTCTGCCCAAAGTTGTGACTTTTCGTTGAATGTGACGTCTCTCGATACAGATATTTTCTTGTTCTGTGGATTGTAGAAACAGTAATTCATCGAGTCGTTCTGATACTCAATTAAAATCAACTTTGTAGCCTTTGGATCTAACTTCTTAAGAAATTGTTTGTCAATATGCATGTACGCATCCGATTCGAACACTCGAAAATGGGACACATCTGGTGTTTTTCTAAACTAGATCTCGTATGGCGTTTTCTCTTTACTGGTAGCCAGAACTCGGTTTTGCATGGTCACCGCTGTACCGACTGCTTCCGCTCATAGTGACAGAGGAAGTTTCTTTGCCGTTATCATCATGTGCGCACTCTCGATGATCGTTCTGTTGTTGCGCTCGGCTTTCTCGTTCTGCTGAGGAGTGTAAGGTGCCATGTTAACCAGCTCGATACCACAAGCCTCGAGATATTGCTTCATTTCACGGTTGCAATATTCTCGTCCATTGTCCATACGTAGCACCTTCATCGGCTTGCCGAATTCGTTGTCGATCATTCTTTCGTATTTCTTGCAAATATCGAAAACATCAGACTTGTGTTTCATGAAGTAAACATACCGAAATCCTGATGCGTTATCCTTGAAGGTTATCTTGCACCATCGATGGGCTCTGTTGAGAATGGTCCGTATACGTCCAAATGTATGTATTCTCCCGGTTTTGAGTTCCTATTTGTCTCGTTCTTTTTGAACGGTAGTCTGTGTGCTTCTCCGAAAGCACACGATTCACAGAAGAAATTGTCAATATCCGCTAATTTCACACCTCGAATCAGCCCTTTTTCGTCATTCTGCGCACAACTTTGATGTTACGTGTCCCATTTGTTCGTGCCAGACACGCAAGTTGACAGTGGACACATTTGCTTTTCTCGGAACATTTGGTTTTCTCACTTTAAAAAGCATTCGGTAAATCTGATTGTCTTATTGGACCCCAACACCGAAAACATCACCGTCACGGTTAATTGTTACTAGTTTTCTTCTAAATAAAACATCGAAACCTTTTACAGTGTAAACACCCACTGAAAACAAGTTCTTTCGAATCTTTGGAACGTAGAGTACGTTTTCGATTCGAGCTTCATACCATTTACCGCTCACTAGTCTATCGATGAGCACAGTGCCACTACCGGTAACGTCACATGCGCCGTTGTCCCCGAGCGATATTGAATCACCCCTGCTTGGTTCGAAATCACTGTACCAGTCCCGTCGGTAAGTGATATGCCTGGACGCACCGCTGTTGGTAATCTCTCTCCGATTTCACTTGTCGCTGTTTTTGTTCACTTGTCGAAACTACGAGCGCACACTAGCGAGGGTTTTCACCAGCATTGTCTATGTCCCTTTTCTTTTTCCGGCAATCGCGAGCTAGATGCCCCTTCGTTTTACAATAGAAACACTCGACACTCGTATTTGTACTTTCGCGGTTTTTCTCACTGCTATATTTGTATTTGCGGCGAACTTTTTCTTCTTGTTCCCGCCTAGACTAACAGTGGCTAACGCTCGAGTGACGTCGCCTTCAAGTCTTCTTTCTTCCTTCAATAATCGTTCTAGTAGATTATCAAGGGTTTGACTTTCTTCGGGTACACTGTCTCATGCTGTCTGAAGAGCATTATACTTTACTGGTACCTTCGCCATTTTGTCCGTATCCGAAACCGCTTCTCCCAGATCCTTCAGTTGAGACGCCATGTTTTGTATCCAGGAAACGTGTTGTACAACCGTCTCGATTGGATCCATGCGATGTCCGTGGAACTTCTGTAGCAAGAGCATCTTGTTCGACGCTGATTTTTGCACGTGAGTTCTCACCAATTTGTCACACATTTGCTTCGCTGTAGCGCAGTTGAGCATACAGTCGAGCTGAGAATCCTCTATCGAAGAGGAAACTATGCACGTTGCCGTCGCGTTGTCTTTCACCCACTTTTTGCCATCGGCCGAGTTTGCGTCTGCCGATACCACTCGCGCACCCGTAACGACGTCTTGTAACGTGTTCGCGGTAAGCATCGAGTTCATTCGAAATTTCCACGCTTGAAAATTCGAGCCATCAAACTTCTTGATGCTCTTTATCAGAGTTGATTCCGCCATTTTCGTTCGATTGTTTTCCCGTACGCGTTTACTGGCACACTACAATGGCAACCACGTGTCAACCACCCAGAAAGAAAAAATCAAGATGGACGTTTTCTCTCTATCGTTCTCTGACTTCGATAATCGGTTTTTACGCAGGCTGCTGCTTGACAGAGGGACGATAGGTTTGAAGAGAAAGATAACTTTGAATATACAGGGTGGGCCATAAGGGTGTGGGTGGGCCATAAGGGTGTTGGCGGTTAAAATATTCGATTTAAAAAAAACTACGAAACATTGGACAACATTATTTTTAAGTCTTAAAAATTCCTATGCTTCTACTTTTTAACAATACAAATATATTTGTGTTATGTTTCGTAGTTTTTTTTAAATCGAATATTTAAACCGCCAACACCCTTATGGCCCACCCACACCCTTATGGCCCACCCTGTACTATATATGAGTACGCTTTATTTGTCTTACACTTCTTATTGCACACGTCTCGCGGGCAACAGTCACAGACCAACTAACGAAAAATTACTGGTAACGCAAGTAGTGCGCTCCAGCGTCTTAATACTGAGTTTCGCTCACACATGCGCGGTGAGCCTATCGTCGTACGATAACTTTACTTCTCAACACAAACCTTTTCAGTGCGCAGTTCTACGTTATAATTGTGGAGAGTCTCCGTGATCCGCCATCTTATGGGCATTGTTGTATCACTGGAAAGTTCGACGTCCAAATGACAGTTAGTCATTTGATTAACCTGTGGAGTGAGTGCATTTTAGTATAAGTTATTCGTGGTTTGGATGCGTTGTAACGCTGCGATGTGGGAAGCAGTTTGGGTCGGAAAAATTGGAGTGTAGGATCTTGATATCCCCTAAGGTAATGAATTGGTGCAGTCCTTTTGGCTAAATTGGTTCAATTTTATTTCGGTGTTTTTATCTTGGCCAAATCATTTCCGATTGAATATCCCGGTTGCGTTTTGCTCTTACTATACTCACAATAACATTTATTGACGTGGGTTGTTCTCTTTTCCCGTCCATGCTACAAACCGCAGTATCAGCAGAACAAGAATTCTGTCTTTGTCGTGTTGATGTTTTATTAGCATTTTGATCGGAGCGATACTTAGTGGTATAGGATTGATTTTTAAGATAATTTACTGAGCTTTTAAGAACTTACAATTCCTGATCATCGTATTGTCGCGTGTTATGGTTCGCGGCCAATAATTTTAATGTTCCGGGAAAGTGAAATCGGAATGTCTTTTAAATTAAATCAAAAGAGTTTATTTAATTACTTAAAAATGCATAATCACTTATTTAACTATTTCACAATTTTAATTCTCACCATTAAAAGTCTAACTTCCACTTGTCCATAAATTTCTATCGCAATTGTATTCTAAAAACACTTCAAAATCAACGAAAATCACTTTTCCATTACTCGATCAGTATCGCTTTTCTATTCGCTTCACACTTTCGCAGTTTTTTTACTATCGCGGTTCTAATGAATGATCCCCCCTTTCATTCAGCTCACCTTTATATGGGGTCTCTACCCATTCAACCCATTTCTCGTACATTGGCGAATGTTCTGCCGAGAGGAACCTGGTATATTCGAGCAGCTTAATGAATGGAGTGACGTCACTTTCAGATGTTGATCATGCTTGGTAGGTTCTCGTGGTTTCGAGTAAATTCACTTTGTTGATCATGAAGTTCTTAATGGTTGTGAAAACAATTGCAACAGTAGCTCGCAGAATCATTCGTGCATGTAACACTGCCCCCTCCTCAGTTCTTTTCGCCCCGAAAAGATGTGTCGCCAGTTGTAGTCAATTCTCCCTGGATGTTATATGGGGCAAAACGGTCCAGGTGCATGGTTTTCAATTTGGCTCTAGGCTAACGATGTTCCTGTATTCGGTATACGACGTCGTTGATTCGCTTTGCAACTCGATATGGTCCCTCCCAATTATGTTGCAACTTTGGAGACCTACCCTATCACCGTTGCGGGTTATATAGCCAGACCAAGTCATCTTGCTGGTAGCCAGTAGAATTTGCCTTTAGATCATACCTGGTCTTCATGCGGTCAGTAGCCGATTCGAGGTGTTTTCGCACTGTCCGATGTATCTGATTCAACCGTTGCCTTAGCTCACTTGCGTACTCCGAGATGGTTTGGGGTTTCTCAGGGGGTGTTCCGAACTTTATATCAGCTGGTAGATGAATAGTCTTTCCAAAAATGACTTTGGCTGGGGCTTGACCCGTCCATGCATGTTTGGCAGCTCTGTACGCCATCAAAAATAGTGGAATATGTCGGTCCCAGCCCCTTTGGTTCTCGTCAATCATTTTGGCCAGATGTTTACTGAGCATGCCGTTGGAACGTTCGGTGTTGTCCTCGTTTTCCGTATTGTTTTCTCACAGAATTATTCGGGCAGGAAACAGTATGTATCAATAAAATCAATATCAGACACAGCGCTTAAATGTAATTTTGATCAGCGAACACCTGTAAGACCCTCATCTGGGCCCGTATAGGCTGCTGTTATAGTAGGCGTGCCTGTTGGATGGCAGGATATGTCACAATCCGGAAGCTCATTGGGTTCCTTCCCATGGTAAATTTCTAGCCCTGGAGAGAGCACACTATTCATTCGCCTTCCAAATACTTTGTAATGGATGTGCTACGGTCTACTTTTTGCAGACTAAAGATAGCTGAATGTCTTCCTCCATCTTTTGAAGCTGAGTTAACGGGAATACATTGTTACTTTTTGTCGAAGTGATGGCATGATTTCCCAATATCATCCAACTATTTAGTTAAAAATTTTTTTGCCTTCTTGTGCAAGATTTGTAGGTGATATACGTTTTGCCGTGCTAGTTAAAGTTTCCGTTAACGATCAGCGGGCTGATTCATTCCTCCTTACTTCTGACGGTCTTTTATTAATTACATGAAACTCTCTGTTGGAATTCTTAACCTTATTCCTGAATTTAATTATAAAGTTGTTTCGATTTGAAGAATCTTGCAACTACTGAGTTTCGCCGTGGTTTGGTTGATTATGGTGTCTTTTAATTAAATACTCTGTTTACTTCTCAAGCTTGTGGTAGGAAGAGTTTCCCTAAGGGGCAAAGGAAAGACGATAGCGTACCAGTTGGTAAATACGTGTTATGTAAGGGATTTTGCAACCGGTGCCTGCATGGATGCACCGAGGGATTGTTTCCATCCTTACTTAGAGGAACATTTTATATGCTCTGACTGCCAAAACTTTGAGCAAAAAATGCGGAACATGTATGAAAGTATCATTGGTCACATAAATGATCTTATGGAAGAGAAAGACCAAATGATTGACAGGCAAAGATTGAATTCTCGTGCAAACGACGAGAGCTTTATAGAGATGGCTAGCAGCTTTGACGAGTTAGCAACGAGCCTATCAAATAGTGATAAAAAAATATATAAGGCCCTCGAAATTTTTAACACTCGTTTAATTTCAATGAATGAGCAGATATCCAACATCCAGCCACCATCTATAAGGGAAGACTTTAGTGAGAAAAAAATATGTGATATGGTTAGAAACATCACTAAAACGCTGTTAGACCGAAATGACTTGCTTCAACAACCGCAACAACCGGAAGTGTTAAGAAAATTGCAGTGCATCGAAAATAAATGCGATTCATTAGAGCAGAGACTACTCCAGCAGTATTGTACACAATGAGCTTTTTTTGATCAATATAATACAGTTAATTTGGAGTCATCAGAAATATCTCCAACATCTTCAAATCAAACAGCTTCAAAGCTAGGCCCAGAAGTATTAAGACCCACCTTCAAATTAGGCACGTTTTGGTCAGAGGATGAGTGGAATGGTAGGCTCAGGAAGTTGAAGGCCGCAAATGTCATAAGCGATCGCCATAGCGAAGATGAAGACTATAGCATATTTTTTCTAAAAAAATCACCGAAAAATATCAATGCAACTATAGTGCAAAAATTCTTGGAAAACAACTTATTGCTTCAAGGTTGCAGAGTTCAGGACCTTTCACAAGGAAATAAGCGCAGCCGCTCTTTGAAAGTTTTTATCCCGCAAAAGTATGCCTGGCTATTTTCAAACCATCAGTCAAAGAATGGTAGTGTTTTTTGGAATGGGATGAGCTTCAAGAAGTGGAAATCAAGTAAAGCCGTTTTCAGTAAGGATGTATCGAGTAAATATAAAAATAATATAATAAAAGCTCTCACAACTAACAAAAATCTCAATACTATCAATACTAATACTACTGACAAAATTCTTCCTTTAAATACTAATAATATTGTAAACCCAGTAAATCCTTCAGATGGCAATCTACCAACAAACATTAATAGTATCAAACAGAAAGACCAGACCTCCGCTCTTGAGCCTGAGAACATGACACGTCCCTCTAAACACCAAAATTTTGCAAGTAATGGAGTTCAGGTTCCATCAAAAGAAGGCTCAATTCAACTACTGTGCTCATCCAAAAACTCTTTGACCGAAAAAGAATCCTGTTTAGATGATAATTCAAGAGAAAATAATGATAGTTTTATTCAGATAGACCATACCTCCACTGATGAACCTGAGAACTTGAAACGTCCCTCCAAATACCCAAATTTCGTTAGAAATGGGGTTCAGGTTTCATCTCGACAATGCATAATTCAATTACCGTGTTCACCAAAAAACTCCATGATAGAAAAGGAATCTTACTTAGACCCTCTTTTACCTCCAGTCGTAAGAGCTACAATTAACTCTACTAGTGATATTGAGACTAGATATCTCTTATCACGACTACAGGAGTATAAGCTGTATGAGGTTGTTCGACTCTATCTATCCTACATGCATAAAGCACCTGAAACAACATGCATCGAGGGCAAAACGAAGACCCATTTGAAAGTTTTAATTCAAAGAGAAGGTCTTCCAATAGATCTAGATGCCCTTCACAAACTATATCTCAGCTATCACGAGCAACTGGGAGTAACTTCCTAACAAGCAAAAAAAGACCTTGAAACTTACGCCTCATATGTAAGCTCTAATTACATATCTTCACTTCAAAAGTCACGGGAGCAGCATCACAAGTTTTTTCGTCCACAATAATAACACTGATTCCTCTAAATGCCTAAAAATGTTCTACCACAACTGTGGTGGTATGAGAGGCAAACTAAATAAACTCTTTTTGGACGCTAAGCCATACCCTTTCACTGTTCTTGCTTTCACTGAAACCTGGTTAAATGACTCGTATCGTAATGAAGAGATTCTCGATAATGATTGGACAATATATAGGGACGATCGAGATTTTCAGAGCACCGGACTGACGCGAGGCGGGGGTGTGCTAATTGGTGTACACAACTCCTTTTAAAGTAGTATTAATACTACGGCACATAAAACATTCCAACATGCAATAATTCGCATCAAATTTGATAAATTCGACTTATACCTAGGCGTATTCTATATTCCTCCGAAGTCCAGTGAGACAGTGTACAATGATGCAAGTGGAATTATTTTTTCAATTGTTGGGCTTTTGAATGAAGAAGATAGAATTTCGATATTTGGTGATTTTAATAGGCCCAATTTAAAGTTTATAGTGGATGAACTTGACAATCGTCTTCTTCCAGTAAACCTTTTAGATGATAATGATTTCAACCTGGTATCCACCTTTTATTGCCATGATTTACAACAAGTAGTTCCGACGCCAAATCAAAATGGTAACTGGTTAGATCTCATTTTCACTAATGCATATGACGAAGTGGTGGTTAATCCAACTAGTGATGCGGATAACCTTTTCTCAAATAGTCTTCACCATTCCGCGCTTTCAGTTGAATTTTCCACTGCTGAAGCTCAAAATAATCTTTCGTACAATAACTCCATTGTATATGATTTTCGCAATGCTGACTACGAAAGCATTAATAATTACATTTCTAGTATTGACTGGACTGGTAGGCTTTCAGCGTTAGATAAAGATGATGCAGTAAATTTATTTTTCCAAATTATTCTTAACGCCGTTGAAAGCCATGTACCTAAAATTAAGAAAAAGGACAAATTATCTGAGCCTTGGCTGAATAGTAATCTTCGTAAGTTAAGAAACAGAAGGAATAAATTGTATAAAGTTATGAATAATAGGTCTAAAGTGAGCGATGATACTAAAAGAGAATATGATGAGTTGGCAAAAGAATTCAAATTAAAGTCGTCCGCGGCATATGAAACTTATGTTAACGTAATTGGCGAGAACATAATTGCCAACCCTAAAAAATTCTTCGACTTTGTGAATATAAAGCGCAAAGCTCACGGCTATCCCAAGGAAATGACTTATAAAAACTGCTGTGCCTCTCTCCCTGAAGAAATTTGTAAGTATTTTGCAGATCACTTTCAATCTGTGTATTGTTTGCCAAACACTCCAGCTCATCTACATGACCTAGAACCAAATTTTACAACATTGCTTCAAGAAATTTCAGTTTCAGAAGAAGATATATTCAAAGCAATTGAAACACTTGACTTGAACCATGGTCCTGGCCCTGATTTACTTCCACCATCCTTTCTGTTTCAATGTAAAGATCATTTAGCTTCACCTCTCCATATACTTTTTAATACGCCCCTATTGAGCGGCGTGTTTCCAGCATACTGGAAATCTTCTCATTTGACCCCTATATATAAAAACAAAAGTAAACGGGCAGTTGAAAATTACAGAGGAATTGCCATATTATCAGCAACCCCAAAATTATTTGAAAAAATAGTGTGTTCTAAAATATCCCCCATTATCGAGCAACGTCTCAATGACCAACAACTTGGGTTCAGAAAAAATCGATCCACAATCACAAACCTCACAATTATGGTATCTAATATCCTCTGTGCAATGGAAAACGGACACCAAGTCGACGCAATTTACACTGACTTTAGTAAAGCGTTTGACCGTGTCAATTATACGATTTTATCCCTTAAACTACGTAAATTTGGAATCACCGGCCCCCTGCTTGATTGGCTAGATTCCTATCTATCAAATCGAACTCAAAACGTTAAATTTCAGGGATATTTATCCAACGAAATTCAAGTCTATTCCGGTGTACCTCAAGGCAGTCATCTAGGTCCGCTTTTTTTAACATATTTATATCGGACCTGTCTGAAGTGTTATCTGACACACCACATTTATTTTATGCGGATGATCTAAAATTATACCACGTTAAAGCATCCCAAAAGGATTCACTGTTCTTACAAGATAAAATGAATTCCCTCCTGGAGTGGTCTAATAATAACTGTCTATATCTGAACCTTGAGAAATGCCAGGTGATTAGTTTTTCTCGGAAAAATTTAATTTTGGTCAATGATTATCACCTCAACAATATAAAGCTTGCCAGAGTTGAGAGTATAGTAGATCTTGGTGTCCTCTTAGATAAGAAACTCCGCTTTAATTTACATTACGATGTAGTTCAGAGCAGGGCTAATAAAGTTCTAGGCTTCATCAAACGGCGTGCTAAAGAATTTAAAAATCTGTGGGTGACAAAAACTTTATACACATCACTAGTGCGCCCCATTCTCGAATACGCTAGTGTCGTTTGGAATCCGATTTTCGGTATTCATACAGCGAGATTGGAGTCCGTTCAAAAACAATTCTTGCTATTTGCTTTGAGATCCCTGTATGACCCACAAAATTTTCATAATTTGCGATCATATGAAAATCGGCTATCTATTCTTAATATGAATTCACTTGCCTCCCGTAGGACTATGATAGGCTCTTGCTTTGCATTTGACGTCCTCAGGGGTACTATTAAAGTTCAGTACCTCGCCGACAGGAGAATCTTGAACGAACAAGCAAGATTTACACGACATTCTCGTTTACTGGTGGAAACCAAACATTCCACGATCTATGGTGAGAACGAGCCCATAAAGAGATGTTGCAAAATTTTGAACAGTGTAGGTCACCTTTATTCTCAAACCATCTCAAGATCCCAATTTAAAACAGCCGTTTCCAAGTTAATTTCGTCCTAATTCCTACTCGTCCCTATCCTTTTTCGTAACGTTAAAGCAATAAAAATGTGATGTTATGATAGTTATATATTTTTAAGAAATTATTAAGACATACTATATGTTATATTTTATTCATAAGGAAATGTATTTGTATTTATTTTTGTGTGAACACCTTGTTAGGTTTGATAAATAAATAAATAAATTTAATTTAAGGGACGTTTCTAACTTGAACATTTCCCTTTCAAAATTTTTCATCTGTACTCATCATTTAAAAACTGAAGACTTCCTGCTATCCATTTTCAAATGACTTAAGTGACAAAATAATCCACTCTGATCATAATCAAGAAACCAATAAATTGCTTTCGTCTCAAAGAAAATTATTGCTCAATTATTAATGAAAAATATCAAAAAATTTACCAAGTTTCATCACTCCCTCCACTATAAAAACAAAAATAAAATATCCTTATCAATGGCAAAGAGCATCATAAAAAGTCGATGACCCAACAAATTATTTTTTCTGCCAACTTTCACTCCTTCTTAAGCAGAGAAAAAATGGAGCAAAATAAAAATGGTCATCAGTTAACTGGAAAGCTTTGCACCCTAACCGAGCATTCTAGTTCTCAATCCTGTAAAGAATTAATGAACTCAATTTATATGGTTAAGTTCTTATCGGTTTTGTTTTGTTCTGCGTTTTCAAGGACTTCAACGTACTTAAGATACTTCCTAACATCTGTTATTAGCTTTTTAAGAGGAAACCAGCAAACAAACTAGAAAAAAAAACTGAACAATAAGGTAATTTGCCGGGGGAGGAGAGGAGAAAATGAGAATAAAAATGAAAATTGAATATTGAAGAGAGCAAGAAGTTTGCGAATTTTTCCTTGAAAGATGCAATGGGAAAGGAATATCTGCTTACCCTGTATCATCGTCGCTAAGTCTAATTGAATTTAGGGGGAATATTTCTTGCTCTTGAAAGTTTTCGGGGAAATTGGGAGAAAGCTTTGATGCGCAGCATGTTGTATCTAGTGGTAAACAATTTCGTGGATTGAAGTGCTGGAAAATCCTGGAAAATTGTTTAGTGTCCGTTCATTTGTGAAAGTGAGTGGATGTTGCTGACAATAATCATTTCCTAACTTGGAACACGTAAATGTGTTTATGGTTCCTGTTGGCAGAACTACTGAATTCGTTTCTCGAATTCTCAAAAACATCCAGCACTAATCTGAGAGCTTACCTGTCGCTTCTCAAACATCCTTTCCCAACACATTTGTCATCATCTCGTAAACAATTCTATAATTAAAACCATACAACTTCATTAGACCCATTAGCAGCGAACTAATATCTTGTTCGAACAGAACCATTTAAATTGCATACAACGATTTTCCTTTAGCTGATCAACAATGGGAAGCCCAGGACTGCCAACTACAACTATCTCCAACTACATGAGTTGGGTATGATGATAAATTCCCTACAATAAATTACTTACTGCCCACAAACTCTAAACCACCTTTTAATTAGAGTGAAGTTTTGTCAGAGATAATGAACTTAAATGTTCGTCCTGTACAATATGCTTCGAGCTGATTCGAGCACTGCAAGGACGAACGAGATTAGTGATGATGGGATTGGTTTGGAGGGGGGTGGGTGGGGACAGGCTGAAGGTGTTGAAGATTGGAGGATGTTACCAGACGCAACTATCCATCCATCTATCTATGAAAGTTCGGTGATGGTAGCCAGCTATCAGTTTTACGTTAAAGTGAGGGCAGCGGAAGCGGTACGTGCCAGTTAAAAGGATGTAAAAGGTAGTGAGGTACTAAACGATGCAAGTGGCGTTGAGCTGTCGGTGTCTGTGCATGCGAAGCTGGATATTGGTGGCGAGGGGAGGATGGGTCGTCAAATGAGTGAATGAATGGTAGAGTTAAGGTTTCAACTCTTTCCATTTGTACTGAGCTTAGTTTTCACTTAAGATTTTCCTTATCTTTGGATAAGTTACCTGTACCTGTGCCTGCATTAGATTGAACCAAACGAAATATCACTGCTGAAGTTCTTCCTGGCAAGTTTGAGACGGACGTTGGAAGTTTGGTGAGAGATAGGACTTTACTCGAAGTTTATGGTACACTTACTTGTACATTGGAATGTGTTAGGATGTTCTTCTGCTCGTAATTTGTTCGGTTGAAATTGAAATTCTAAAATTTAGTGTGATGATGAGATAAAAGGAATTTCAATCTCGTTAAGGACTTGCCGTACTTCTTGTTAGATTGAATCTGAACAGGTTATCAAGAAATGATCATTAAACTGTGCTCAAAGTTCAAAGTGTAACTGATTTGTAATTAAATTATTGGAGTCTTGTTTATTGAACTTAATTAAATGCTTAGAGTTTTTCACCGAGTAAAAAAATGATTAACATCTGGCCACCTAGTCCTAATAACGTCTCAAATATAATTAGATTTATCTATTCTACAAGGTCCGAATTGGGCCTATTCGCAGGACACTTGCCCCAAAATGAGCCAAAATTTGGCTCAATATATAATAAAATTGGCCTGAGCAAAGCCCAAAAACAACTTTAAAGAGGTATAAACAATTAATAATTAAATAGTTCATAAAAAAGTTTCTTAGTTGTATTATCGTTTTAAAAGGGGTACTCCGGTCAGGTTCTTTTCGGCCCCGGATAGCTCCGTCGGAGGTGGCGTAGATGCCACTCGTCCGCTTTTGGAGCCCAATTGGAGCCACCAAACAAGGTTACGGCGCCCCGGAGAACAACGAGTGGAATCCTACCAACATAACATTCTATTCTATCAAACTGAAATTCCCTATAGCACCTGAAAGAAACATTTGAAAAGCCAGGAAAACCTTAAGCGTGACCTGACCATGACGGGCACATGGCAATCCCGCGACTTCAAACCAACGCCAGTAAAATATCTTCCCGCTCACGAGCAGAAAGTTCACAGAATCTAAAAAAGAAATAAAAGAAGGAAAGGAAACAACCGGAAAAAGTCAATTCAATTAGTCTTTAACTTCAAGCCTTAATGCAAAATTCTCAAGAAAATATATGATGGAGTATTGAAAAAAAAAGAAAACGACTGGCCAACACTTACCGCGGTGATTCCGCTGCTTTCTTCACTGCCAATTTTATTGAAGCTATTCTCCGCTATGCTCTTGACCGCGGCCAATTCAACTGCCAACATTTCTTCTAATCTTGTTCCTCCGTTCGATTCCTGTACCCACTCACTTAGTTTTCCTAATCGGCACTCATCACCGGATGGTTTTAACTGCTCAAAAGAAGAACCAGACATCCTTCCGTCCCCTTTTTACTGGATTTTTGACCAACAGCTCATTTTGGTAGGTCGAGAACCTAAAAAATTCCACTACGTGTGGTCGGCTATGTAGTTTTCCACAACGAGAATCGGTGCTTTTGGGTGTTCATGGGAATCTCACTCCTAATAAACTAGTTTGGGGAAATGTCAGTGGGATAATCCACTGGCAGTTTGGGTTTCTTGCTGTTGCTGAAGTTTGATTTGTAATTGTTGCTTCAACGCCTGCACTTGATTCTCTTCCCGTGTCAATTTCTCCCAAAGTTTCGCCGCCTCGCGCAGGATACTCATTTTCGGTGCTCGTTCTTTGTCCTTAATACTCGGTATTTGTCGTTTGAGTGCTTCAAAGAGATTCTTCAAATCAATGTGTTTCTGTCGCCCCATATCATTATGCAAATACCTCTTTTAAACAATAAACGATTCCTCAAAACGAATGGGAGATTCTTACACCCACTTTTTACTCCACGAGAGCCACTATGGCCCTCAGGGAAATTGGGGTGCTCCGGCGGGGCTTATGGACCTGGTTAGCTCGTCCGGATACGGGCGTGGGGCGCCACTCGATTGTCCCTCAAGGCCCCAAATAGCCGCCAAGCGAGAATGCGGCTAGCTGGATTAATCACGACGCTATTCGGCCGGAACACTATCTAACAAGCACACTCTGACTTTCACTCCAACTCTACACCTGCACAACCGTACTCCTCTACTTCTTCCTAGCACTAACCTTCACCGGGACCACTACACCACCCCCGAACACTCTGAATTTCGATATCACTAGTTTCACTTAATTTTAATACACTTTTACTTCGACTTGCCTTTCGAAGCCGCACTCGTTACAATCCGTAATCTGAAAAAAAAGATTTTCACCGTTCTTGTCCTAAAGACGTAAACTTCTTCCACAAAGCGTTAATTCGTTTCAAAGAAAATACGACTATTTAAAATTTTCAAAACATATGCTCCAATTCGTAAATCCAATATCATTTAACGTTTGATACACTGAAATCAACAAGAAAACGTGCTTCTACTGTGTACCTACAAAGGGGCCCCTTCGGTGATTGTATCCGTTGTTGCACTTTGTAATCTTTCCTCCAACACCTGGGCTTTGCTCGTCGTTTCGATCTTAATCTCCCTTCGCTTCGATCTCAATCTCCCTTTTCTTCCGCAATTGCTGATTCTGCTGTCGTACACTGATGATTTCCGCTGCGCTTCAAATTACCTCCGCACTTGTTATTATTTCTCAGCTGCTTCGTCGCACACGATAGGAAAGGAAAAAGACGAGGCGCGTCATTCTTCGCGCGCTTTTATAGCCTCCTCCTAACGGCTATGGTTCCGCTCTTCGGTCATCCACCTCTTCAGCGGGGTGATTCCTTTCTGCCGCCACTTGGTCTCCGCTCCCCTCTGGTGGCGAGCGCTTCAAGTGCGGCTGAATCAGCTGAACATAATTCACTGACAGTTTGGCATTTGCTTTATCTCTATTTCGTATTTGTTTATCTTTTTCTAATATCATTCCATTCACTGCTTCTTGATTTTGTGGTTATTCAAAGTAAAAACAGCAAATTACGGAGGCTGCGAGAAAAGTTACAGTAAACAAAAAACAAATGTCCTCCTTGCAGGACATTAGAAATTCATAAAAACGCGGAAAACACTTTGACGAAACTTTCCTACCGCATAATTTTCTTGTTTCATGTCTCAAGTTGAATGATAATAAAGTGCTATTTCAAGATCAAGGGTATTTTGTATATTTGTTTGGTTTTTTTGTTTATGTGTGTTTTTATCGACTTTATTTAAAAAAACGTCCATAGAAAAATATTACTTTAGTTTGCATACGAAAAATATATTATGGTGTATAGACTTTTCAGTGTTTCCTTATCATGCTCCTTCGCTTTGGATTTAGTTAGCAACCAAAAGGTGCTGATAGGGTCCAGCATTGGAATAGAAGGAATTGCGACCATCCATTAACTTGGAGTCTTGGCTAGCTCCGGGAGAACTAATGGGAGTGCTTTGAGTAGAAGATCCAGCGCCTTGACTAGAAGTGTTGTTGTTTGTTGTTGTTGGGGTGTTAGAATGGCTCGTTCTGCAAGCCCAAAGCCAGTGGATTGGGCGACAAGGAGCGCGGGGGAGAAGCTGGTCCAATGGGACCAAAGTGATTGCTCACTGGGCCGTGGGAATGATGAAGTTGTTGTTGCATTGCTCTTTGGTTTGATGTAGTTGGAAAATTCCGTTGGTGACATCCTGTAAAAACTTAGTCCTTGCATTTTCGAAATAGCCACACTTAGTTGATGTGTATGTTTATAATGAAACGTTGTCCTCTTGATGTACTAATTTCGAGCATTATATAGCTTATAGTCACTGATGTCGAAAGATTCTGATTTTGGTATATCAACATTAGGAGCGGTACGTGCATTGTAGGCATCATTTATTGTCAGCCACAATCGCTGTTGCATAGTACAAATGTAAAACCGCCTGTTCTTCGCCGCTGATATACAAGTCTGCTGGCATAAATCTGTGCATCTTTCGCTTATCGAATATTTCTACGTCGTTCTTAGGATCAAGATATCGAAGGAAGTACCAGGAACTATCCACAATAGTATCCAATGTATCTGTTTCTCTTTCCGGTTCAGTATTCCCAGTTTCGGCCATGTTACATGATTATCCACTTCATCGTCTCATTCAATTGTGTCCTTCTCGGTAATAAAACAGGCAAGTCTCGTTCATTCACTGGAACAGAACCACATGATCCGCAATGTATGATTGGAATTGGTGTACCCCAATATCTCTGACGTGAAATTAGCCAGTCTTGCAATTTTGAACTCACAGGGTATCCACCCATTTTGAAATCTTGGGCTCTGTGTATAACATATTTTCGATTTTCTCTTACTGTGTTCAAATCTTGACTAGATCTTTCGGCTGGCATGGAAAGGAAATTCGCTAAATCATCATCTCTCTGATTCACGTTTGGTGCGGCAAAATATACATCGCAGAAATCAGGGAAGTAAACATCATCATGTGAAATTATTTTAAGAGATTTTTCGAAATATTTCTGGGAAACATTCCGATTTCAAGCATGCGTTGACTCTGCCCTTCGCTCGATGACAGTTATGTTTGCTTAAAACTACAAATAATCGTATTTAAACTACTATTATGAATACAGTTTGGAGTGGCAAACAAAATCTAGTCGAGTGCGGCTTAGCTCTCTAAATATACCGAGTCACGCGAATGCTACGATAGTGTTCGGGATGAGGTAATACTGGTGCCCTTCGGTTTTATCCGTAACAAGATTTAGGATATTGGGACTCTTTGGGATAACTGCCATTATTACTGTTTTGTACTTCTTTTGAAACTTGTCACTTCAAGGGTAAGTCACGTCACGGTGAGAGCCGTTTGATTGGACTTCTTGCCTTAAGTAACTAATTTTTTCTCGAGTTTGCCTTTGTCGTACTCATCCTAGTATCTACAATTTCAATTGAATTGATATCGTTGTCCACGCGCTTCTTTTTCATCTTCGGGTAATCCGATATAAATATAGTGGGACTTTGTGCCAATTCTTTAGTACATTTACAACGTAAGGCACCGATTTCAGATTCATTATTATTTATTTATTTATCTGACCAAACAAGGTACTCATTTTAAATTCTATTAAAATATATGTTCAGTTTTTAATTTTTTTTCCAATATAAATTTACATTGACAGTGAAGGATTAGGAACCGAGGAACTTCGATAAATTTGATTTAAAATGGGATCTGGATATAGTTGGGGAACAAAGATGGCTCATCTTGTTGAAAATTTTGACATACCTATTTATCGGCACATTATCACCATAGATAGTATGATGTTTACTTTCTACGAGCAAAGGTGAATATCTCGTAAATCTTGCTGGCTCGTTTAAGGTTATTTTTTCGATTAGATATTGGATTTTAACGGTTCCTCTGAGGACATCAAATGCGAAGCAAGAGCATAATGTGGTTCTACGGGGGCCAAGTGGTGTCATAATGAGAAGGGATTATAGAGGGATCTCAGAGCAAAAAGTAGGAATTGTTTCTGAACGGACTTAAACCTCTCTAAGTGAATATCAAAGACCGGATTCCAAACGACACAAGCGTATTCCAGAATTGGGGGCACTAATGATGGGTATAACGTTTTCGTTACCCACAAGTTCTTAAATTCTTTCGCATGGTGTTTGATGGAACTTGAAAGTTTATTCTCTGCAAAACCTCATTGCTTATTCTCTGCAAAATCTCATTGTAGTGCACATGAAAGCAGAGTTTCTTTTCCAAGTGAACACCAAGATCTGCTACACTATCAACTCTGGAAAGCTTTGTATCATTGAGGTGATAATCAGATAATAGAATTGTACTTTTCCGAGAAAAACTTATCACCTGGCATTTCTCAAAATTTAAATATAGACAATTTTTGTTAGACCACTCTAATAGAATATTTATTTTGTCCTGCAGGAACAAAGAATCACTTTGGGATGCTATCACAATCACATGATATAATTTGAGGTATAAAATCAATGTGGTTTATCGGATAACACTTCAGAAAGGTCCGCTATAAAATGTTGAAGAGAAGAAAACCGGAATAGACATGAATTCCATTTGACACATACCCCTGAAATTTAACGGTTTGAGTCTGATTTTTGAGATACGAGTCCAACCAATGAAGTAGGGAGCCAGTGATTCCAAATTTATTCAATTTATGGGACAAAATCATATGATTGACACGGTCAAAAGCCTTACTAAAGTCAGTATAAAGTGCGTCGACCTGGTGTCCATTTTCCATTGCACAGAGGATATTAGAGACCAAAACTGTTAAGTTGGTGATTGTGGATCGATTCTTTTGAAGCCTCTATAATTTTTAACGGCTCCTTTGCTTTTATTTTTATTAATTGGAGTTAAGTAGGAGGATTCCCAGTATGCTGGGAACACGCCGCTTGATAGCATTTTGTTAAAAATGATGCAAAGAGGTAAGACTAATTGTTCTCTGCATTGAAATAAAAAATATGGAGGAAGTAAATCAGGGCCAGGTCCATGATTAAAATCAAGAGTTTCAATTGCTTCGAATATGTCATCCTCTGAAACTGAAATTTTTTGGAGTACAGGCCCACATTCTGTGTCTAGTGGTGAAAAATCGTCGAAATTGTTTGCTGAATTGTAAACTGATTGAAAATGGTCTGCAAAATAATTACTGATTTCTTCAGGGAGAGTAGAACTGCAGTCTTTAAAGTTCATTTGTTTAGGATCGCCATGAGCTTTGCGCTTGATGTTCACAAATTCAAAAAATTCCTTGATGTTTTTGATGATATTTCCACCTATAACATTAACATATACTTCATAGGCCTCACGCGACTTCAATTCTTTTGACAGTTCATCATGCTCTCTTTTAATTTCGTCATTCACATCAGATCTACTTTGCATAATTTTATGCAGTTTATTTCTTCTGTTTCTTAAAGATCGAAGATGACTATCTAGCCAGGGCTCTGATAATTTGTCATTTTTCTTGATTTTAGGAGCATGTCTTTCAACGGCGTCAAGGATGTGCTGATAGAATAAATTTACTGCATCATTTATATTTAACGTTGAAAGCATGGCGGTCCATCTATATTAAAAATATGCTTTCGAATGCTTTCGAAAAATCAAATACAATAGAAGGTGCGGAATGGTGGAGGGTGTTTGAGAAAAAATTTTCTACCTCACTGATTGGATTAACCACCGCATCGTCATAAGCATTGGTAAAGATAAAATCTAGCCAATTACCATTGCAATTAGGTGTCGGAGCTACTTGCTGTAAATCATTGCCATAAAATATAGTAACAAGGTTGTAATCACTGTCGTCCACTTATTACTCATTAGATTGAAATCATTCGAGTCGTCGATTTGGTTCCTTACAACATTTTCTTTACGTTACTTTACGCTTTTCTTTTGTGTTTGTTGAGCTCACATAATACAAATTGATAATACCTAATACGTTTTCGTGTACTTTACTTTACGCTTTGCGCTCGTGGTTTTTCGCGTTTATTCGCAACTGATTGCGTAAAGTCGTGCCAAGATCCCTTCATGGTCGTTGCGAAGTTAACTTACTTGGCGATACCCCGTAAAAATTGTACGTTTAAACAAAATAAGAGATTTTTGTTATACTTTTTCCCCCAGTATACACCTGGCCACTTCCAGTGATACCCTGAGTTCCATCCTACTCCACACAACGAAGACTTACTCTCACGTTTCGAAAAAAACACTCTTTGCCTCTACCGATATCACAATGTATTTGAAACGAGCTAACGTAATAAAAATTATTTGTGCACAATATTGACAGCCAAATCCTGCTCTCTGCGTCTCCTTCGAGCCTTTTTCTTGACCTCCCTTCGTAGCTGTGGTTAGATTTCATGGGCCTCGTCCTTGAACCACTTGTGGTTGTCCGTAGTGACCACCAAGCAGTAGTGGAGGTTCCCCTGCTTCTGCCTGGTGCGAGCTCGCTATCCTCCCCTGTTGCATATGGGAGGAACCTCACTGGTCGTGGCTGACTTATTCAGGGGCTTCTTCTGCCTCGCCCTGGACTCGTCTAGCGTGATCCGTCAGGGCTCCGCACGGGGGTTACTGGCCAGTGCCTGTTTCAAGCTCAAAACGGCGGGATCGCAAGGTGGCAGCCGGGGGTGTGAACCCCACTGATGATCGAAAAACCGGAAACTTTACGGGAGAAGGTGCCCTGTGCGCCGGGGTAGGAGTACGCTTTGTAACCTGTAAATATACAAATGTTTGAATAAGTGTGTTAGTTACCTGCCAAAGAACCCCGTTCAGTCGGGGATTTTTCACCATCGCAAAAACTGCGTATACGAACCTTGGAAAATGTTGTGGCGACTGTGGGACGTGGGTTAAACTGCAGTCCTTGGTGACAGTAACATGGTCTGTGATCTCTTTGTCACCAGAAAAATGGCCCATGTCCTCGATGTATGCCCAGCGAAACAAAACACGTAGATAGAATGGTGAATTGGCCCGTGTCCTCGGCTTACGCCTAGTGGCACTGTATTCAGGAACACGTGGAACAAACGATGAATTGGCTCATGTCCTCGGCTTACGACTAGTGACACTGTATTCAAAAACATGTAGAACAAACAGTTATTTGGCCCGTTTCCTCAACATATGCCTAGTGACACTGTATTCAGGAACACGTAGATAAAACGGTGGATAATTGAAGTACAGTTAAAGTATTATTTTTGAAGTAAATATTTCTATAGGTACGTTCGTCCTATACATAAATTGCTGAGTGAAAAAGATTTTATGAGGCTGCGTCATACAATAAAAATGCGATATCGTTTATGGAACAGGCAGACAGTGACACGACAATAAGTTGCAGATAGTGAAACTTCTACAAGCAAAGTGGGTGTTTTTTGGATGGGTTAAAATATAAATGTAACAAGAAAGAGGAGCCCTTTAGGGAGCCAGGATGATGGATAGCATTTAGCGGACGATGCTAGAAAGCAAATGGATATTGGATGGTGAATGGTTGCAGATGATGGCTGATGATATTTGATGATGGGTTATGATGGCTTTTGATGGTAAATGATGACAGATAATGGCAAAAGATGTCGGATGAGGGCTGATCAAAGCAAACGAGGACTAATGATACCATATGAAGGCGTATGATGCCAGATGATAGCTCATGATGGTTGATGATGGGCTATGATTGCGAATGATAGCGAATTCTGGCAAGTCATGCCGGATGATTCCGTATAATATTGTAGGGAGCGAATGACTGAAGATGACTACCGATTTCGTTTATTGGTGGATGATGAACTGCCAGGACAGATTTTGGCAGATAATTGTGGATTATCGCTGATTATGGCGGCTGCTTGCCAATAATTGTGTGTTACGGGGTGCATTATCTGATTACAAGTTTCAAATTATAACAGCATGCTGTTGCAATTTGCTTTCAATTTCCCATATTATTGTTTCTCTCAATTTCGTCTTGAAGTTAGAGAGCCTAACAACTATGGCCGCGAAACTGGGTATAACCTGTGATGGGGCGTTACTGATGTCCATTTTGTGGAAGTTATGCAGGGACTGTAAATACGCTTACAAATTTACTATTTAATCTTATTTACAACTCCTTTATGGGGACGTTAGAGGATGAAGGCGAGTCTTCCTTGCCTGCTAACGCAATCGAAATTAATAATCATGCTACCAGAATTAAAGTGACGAGCTAACTGTCCGTCTCTGAAAAACGCTACATTGTTTTGAAACCTGCAAAAACTTGGAATTGTTTGGATCTTTGGCAATGATCTCGCAACCGAAAAAAGGACTTTGGCATTGGAACCCAGAATGTTAGATTGCTGAGCAACCAACCCTGGCCCTGTTAAGAGCTAGTAAATTTAAACTAAACATACGGGAAAACCAGGAAATGAGCTGGAGTGAGAATTCGGAGTGGGTAGGGAGTTCAAATCTACGTTCCTGATTTTAAGGCAGCAAATGAACAGGTGCGTGAGATCAGCTTAGAAGCGAAACTCTTCAAAATATGGCAGATAAACTTACATGCCCTGAATGAAGAAAGGGACGAAGAAGCGAAGGAAACGTTCTAGAATCACTTGGAAATATTAGTGGACTCATTTAACACAAAAATAGTTCTAGGTGATTTCTCGAAAAAATTTATATTTAGTGTCGATGCGCTACGTACGTTGACTGCTTCCTTTGTTGTATAATCCGTAGATGCAGCTTACGTTATCTTAAATTACTTTAACAGGTGTTGCTATATGTTGATTGAAGTCTTTGAGTAGTTGGTTCGGTTTTAATTTTGTCAGATGTAACTTTGTATATTTCTCTATAACCTTGAGGTGGTATGCCTTTATTACTGCGAGTTGACGGTCTAGGTACCTGTACCTCTCGATGATCTTCGATATCATCAAGTTGCCTGTCAATTCTATTTTCAGTATCGTTATTCGCTGATTCCATTCCCCTTCCAAATTCGATTTCCGCATCGTTAAAATGAGTTGATGGATCTGCGTCTGGGAATCGAACATCGTTAGAGATTTTGACTTTGTTAGTATTCGGTGCCCAATTCGTAGCCTACGAAAACTAATTTGTTGGCGGTCGATTCTAATTTACCACGTTGATCCTTTGGGATATGCACGTAAACCTTTTGACCGAATTCACGAAAATGACTTAGATCTGGCTTTTTATTTTTAAATATTTCGTACGGGGTTATAACAGCATTTTTCATAGGAACACGATTTAATACGTGATTCGCTGTTGTTATTGCTTCATCCCAGAAACGATTAGGTAATTTCAAACTATAAAGCATACAACGCGTCATTTCAATCAGCGTGCGGTTCTTCCGCTCAGCTTTACCATTTTGTTGAGGTGTCTTGGGTACAATTAATTGAGTTTTAATACTCTTTTGCTTAAAATAGTTTCTTAACTCAATATCCATGTATTGAAGGCCACGATCTGATTGGATACATTTAAGCGTTTTATTCAGTTGAGTTTCCATCATTTTAATGAAATTCCTAATGATGTGGGACACTTTGTCTTTTCATTTCACTGGGTATATAAACGTATACCCACTAAAATCATCGATCAAACTAAAACGTACTTATTGCCCCTTGGTGTAGTATGCAGAGAACCACAGACATCCGAAAGTATTATTTCGAGAATTTCACTCGTCCTAGTCTTAGACTCATTAGGTAAATGATCACGTGTGGATTTATTCATTAAACAAACTTCATCGGCCAAATGATTCAGTTCCCAAACGTCATTTAAGTTGCGGTGCCCTAATGTTTTATGCCACTCATGTACACATTTCAGATTGTTCGACTGTACCAAATTCGCAATTTGATGATTTACTGAGAGTCTGTAAATATTATTATAGGCACTTTCGGTAATAAATGTAGCTTTTTTCAGCAAATTTTTACAAAAAGATTCATTAAAATGAACTTCAAATCCTTTGCTGATTAGTTTGTTCACCAAAACTAAGTTGAAACTTAAGTCTGGCACAAAATAAACGTCATTCAGTTTTATTGTTTTGCTCATTTCACTTTGTTTACCTTTGATCCTAACAATGCCTATTCCTTTCACGGATAATGCGCGACCATCAGCTAACATAACTGTTCCTTTATCGGTCTCATTCAATTCGTGAAAGTATTCTTTATTATTACACATATGTGATGAGGCACCACTATCAATAATCTATTCGCTGCTGGCTGAATAGCTAACAAGAGCGTTGACATAAACCAGACTACAATCATCGCAATTCGGCTGCAATTTCTGCACTGTATTTGTTTGAGATTTCTCCAAATTTTTTTCCACTTCAAATACTTACTGCATTCTGTTTTTTATATGTCCAAATTTCTTGCAGAAGTAACACTTTACTTCCTTTCCTTTATATTTTGCTTGTAATGCGGTATTCTTATCAAGACTTTCACTTCCATGCGTATTGAGACGTCGATTGTACTCCTCTACAAGTTTGGTTTTTACATATGTAGTAGTTAAATCAGACTCCAGTCCAGACTACAACGCCATAATCAATGTTCGGGCAAACTACTCAGGAACATAGCAACAGTCAGCACGTCGGCTAGCGGCTCCCCCAATGTTGTCAACTCGTCGATGATTTCGCCCATGGAGTTTAAATGCAGCAGCATGTCACAATCTTCCTGAAGAGTGAGACGACACAATTTACGAAGAAGTTATACTTTATTTGACAACGTCGCTTTCTCATGGAAGACTTTCAGAGCATTCCACATTTTAAATGCTGTCTCTTTATGTTTTATGTGAGTGAGCTGGTCATCCTGAACAGAAAAACGATGTGCGCTCGTGCTTTATCGTCTTTCGAAATCCATGCGTCGGTAACTGTATCGGGCTTCGGGTCCCTCACACTCGCCCAGAGCTCATCCCGTTTTAGAAGTAACTCCAATTTGAATTTCCAAGTTTGGACATTCGTGATGTTGAGTTTTCACTTTCACACTATAAACAAAACACTTTGATGCACGGGCCTTTTGTGTATGAGTGGCTGGGTGTTTGGGCCCATAACCTGTTGCGTGGATGTAAAATAATAAAGAGACACCGTTTGCGCATATTATCAGCTATGGACTGACTTTGCTTTAGTAAATATAATAATGTAAAAGAGTTGCCACGTTAGAATTCATAATATTATACTTTGTTTAAATTGACAAATTCTGATTAAGTTGAAATTGCAAATCTAAGACCATTTTCATTCAATTTTGCTCTGGAATATGTCCTTAAGACAGTTACCTGCTGATACAAAAAGTGCGTTAGTATAGAAGTAGAGTCAAGTGGTAGCCTATTCGGATGACATCAAATTCGTGACAGTCGATAACAAACACCAAAGAACTTTCCCTGAAAATCGACATGGAAATAAATGTAGCGGGGATACAAAGCAATGAAAATTATACAAAGCTCATAATGCAGTCCAAAGAAAATTTCTCAAAAACACAAAATATCACACTTGGCGAATATAATAATGATATTGAAGATGACTCAAAGTAGTCGGAACGCGCCTCCTTACACAACAAAGCAAGGCCCGACGGCTTTTAAAGAGAAAAAAAATATAATAATATATTAAAAATATGGGCAATTTTCTGTATTTAGCCCCCAAAATAATGAAAACCAGTAATGAAACGGATGAAGTACACCGAAAAATATAGCCCGTAAATAAAATATTTTATTCAATGTTGACGATCTCAAAGACCGGAAAACAAAGCTCCAAGAAAACAAGCCTGTGATTAGACCTGCCTTATGCTATGGGCGTAAAACTGATCCTAACCTAAATATCCGCAAATATATTGGAGGAATTCCAAAGACGAGTCCTGAGGTAAATAATTGGAGCAAAACTAGATTCTGATCAATGGCGAATTCGATACGAGTATTCTTCTTCTTTTTAGCAATCCAGCCTCTCTCGGGCTTTCGCTTAGAGATAGTTAGAGTATCTCATTTCCATGACCGTATTGATTTTTTCGTAAGTTGGTTTGGTCAGTACTGTGCTTCTGTGTGTCTGCTCAGCTATGATATGATCTGATTAAATCAGTACATATCACCACTGAGTGAACACTCGTAGTCTGTCCGAAAATCCCCTGAACTAAATCACGTTGTTCACCAACGAGATCTGAACCTGGGACCTTCGGCTTATGTGTCTCATACTCTAACCACTAGACCACACAGACGATACGAGTATTAGCTGTCTGAAATTTCGGAAGAGCCGGAGATCTCAATAATTTTAAGACTGCCGAAGCTCCAATAGGCTGGCCCTGTGAATCGTATGGATAAACGACGGATAACCAAAATGGCATTCGCAGATAGAACTAAAGAACGAAGGCTAGTGTGGAAACCGAGGAAACACTGGTTTAACTTGGTTGATGAAGACAATTCATCGCTAATTGGATTTCGAATTTGGAGGACGCGGTCAATTGACCGAGACAGGTTTAGGCCCTTTATCCAAGAAACGGAGGCCTAAGAGGCGGTATAGGCTATGATGAAGAAGAAGAATACAGGAAGTAAGAGAGAGAGAGAGAGAAAGAGAAAAACTGAAATTGCGATTATAATGCAATACTGGGAAAAAACTGAAGAAACGTAGTTGCGTGGGTTTAATTTTGGAGCAATTTGTTGACCGATGGTTATGTGTCTTGTTAATGACTACCTGTTCCTCAAAAAGCTAATTTAATTCAGTTTTAGGCTTCGAATGCAATATCAGCTTCTGTAAATATTTAATTCAGCCAAATGTAAAGCATGCAAAAGAACATTTTTCGTGTGCTTACATATTCTTTACGGACAACCACCTTAATACATTTTGGTTGTGTGGTTGAGAGCTGAATGCCATTTGCGTATTAAGTGTGGAGCTGCCATACTCACCAACGACTGGACTTCCCACTAAACACCTCCCCTGTCAACTCAAAAACCCAACCTGGAAACGTTTCACACACTATTTCAGGCAAGGTCTCGTTTTGTTACGCCGTCTAGCGCCTTCAAGCTTGGAGCTCCTTCTTCAGTAGCCCACCGTAAGACACATTCTACAAGTTTAGATCAACGCTAGATCCCTGAGCAACATCCGATGTAACTTTCATCCTTCATTGGCCCTGTGTCATGTCGTAAAGTAGATTTTTATGCTTCATGTAGTCCCTCAGAAGCAGCATCAGAAATTCTGGAACTTCATAAGGTTTTTTCAACGTATTCAGAATATCCACCCATTTAACGGAGTGTCGGGTGTCACCAATAAAATGATTTGTCACTTCGTGTGGCCGCAATCACCACCTCTGCAATCGCTTTAATGGTGGAATGTCCTGCTCTAAAGCCAGACTGCCGAGGACATAAGTCGCCAGCAGCACGAATTGCGTCAGTGAATCTCCCTCTCCCAGGCATGTTTGACACGCATAATGGGTGGTATGCTGATGGGATTCTCCTTCTCCTTGCTGGTCAAGACAAGCCCTTCCACTTTCCACCATACCAGGAAAACTTCGTCCCATAGGCAATCACTGAATGAGCTGAGCAGTAAGTCAGGACAATAGCAATAGATGAGTTGCATCACCTCAGCTGGAACACCATCTGGGCCAGGAGCCTTCCCTGTTATCAATGAAATGACTATCTCTACCGGTTTCCGCTGTGTGAAGCATGGGCAGTCGATTGCTGTTTCACGATGGGCAGCGTCAAAATGGACGGGATGGGCGGAGAAAAGTGACGGCCATTATCTTCTGCATCTTTTCCGCTTCATGTGTGCAAGGTTTTTCTGTCTCCTGTAGTTCTTTTGTTCCCTGCAAATCAACGAGCACCTGGCGTGAGCACCTCAACAAACCTCTCAACGTCGATCATACTAATGTTCCACCCAATTGCAGAATTACTTGAGCACAGACATCGGGAGATAACATCACGGATCTCAAGCAGAATCTACTGATGATCACTGGCTGAGTAGTCCTCTAATTCCCTCCAATTGTGTTTTCTCCATACTAAGGACTCCTAGGCAAATGTCACATCCGGTATGGCCCCTTTGCAGCCAATATAGTGGAAAGTCAGCATATTTCCGGAGTTTAGTGTGACTAGCGCCATCCTGACCACAATTTCTAGGATTTGTTTTCTCCTCGGATCTGTTAAAGATATGCCCCATTCGATTGCTTTAGCGTTGAAGTCGCCCCAACAAGCACGTTCCATCTACGTTTAAGACAGGGTCCTCCAAAGCACCACCAGTACCAGTATTAGTTTTATAGGGATATCATAATGCAGAATTTTTATCGTGGTGTTGCTCACTCAGCAGCAAAAGGTCTGCTTTCACGTCCCTTGAAAACTGCTGAAGCACGTCTAGGGCAGTTGAACTACGATATAGATTTACCTGCAGAAGACAGATTACTGAAGCTCTGATTTTGCTCTGTTAATGGCTTCCTGGGAGACTCACGTTTCCCGGATCCCAAAATGTGCCCAAGATCCGGTATTGAATTAACATCATTGCAAAGGATACAGTGTGCCTCCGTTGTACACTCGTTTTCTTTTGTTTTTTTGATGTCGCATTTCACTGTATTTTTAACTGAGGGAACAATAATCGAATCCTTTGCATACTTGTGCCATGTGACCACAGCCAAGGCATTTGAAACATTGAAGCGGCACTGCTCTTTGCTGTATCCTGCAAACAACTAATTTGTTCTTATTTAGAAATTGTTTGGCGTCCTTTTCAGTCAAGTCAACGATAGCCATGCGTTGTCTCCTATGGGTTTCTGATGTCAGCCTCGCAATGATCCTATATACACTAGGGAACTCCCTTTTGATGGCCTCTTCTACCTCAGCCAGGCCCGTGATGCAGTCAATGTCTTTTGTTTGGATCGTTGCCATTGGCTCCAACACGGCTATGCTTCTTTATTGTCGGCCTCTGCTCCGAATTTGGCCAGCATGTGGCCCGATTGTGTTGATCGCACTACTTTAATGGCAGTTTTGGTATGTTTGGGCCTTAAAAATGACCCTGATACACCGCAGCACTTTTGCGTAGGATCGACCATCTTATTGTGTTACGAGCAGTGCCTGTTGGCAGGGTCTTCGTTGGGGTTTTTCTCTCCTATCTTTAACCAAGTCTTTTTTCTTGTTGGGCTTCCATGCGAACTTTATTTTCTGGCGTTTTTAAGGGGTAAACATACAGCCTTTTTAGCTTCTTTAGCCAGCACTGCCTGTGTTATAAATTGTTACACCTATGCAACCACCCTGCCTTTGTTGGCGTGGTGATCGCACCTCATCACACGAACCTTGATACCTAGGAGAAAAAAGGCCTGCCCTTTAGAAATAAGAAGACCCTTTATTATCCGTTTTACATTGGCAAATCTTTATTTAACAAAACGTTACTTTGCACGCACAAATGGAAGTTTCCATTAACTAATCAAAATCCCATTCAGAAACATTAACTCTCGACATTCTTTCCTTGATAAACTGTTGCTAGCACTGGCGTCTGATGTCCATTGCTGATGATGGCGAACCCCGTATCATCGTTCGCATACCGGGTGCACGCGGATGAAAACTGGAACCGACTCCGAGCACTCCGTTTCCCGTGGATGCCTTCACTGTTTACGTAAAAGAAAAGAATAAGAGTGGTTGTTAAGTGAAAGACTATTACTAAACGTGAATTACTCATTAAAAGGCTAAGACCAGGGTTTCATCAGCTTGGGCCTAAAGAAACTCCGTTTTAGCTCATTAAAGACTATTTCCGGAATTTAATCTGCAGTGTAAGATTAATAATCTACGCTTAATTAACTATTAGATGGCTAAAACCAGAGTTTCACCAGCCTAGGCCTAAAGAAACTCAGTTTTAGCTCATCAGAGATCGTTCTTCGGATTCTACTTTAAATATAGGTTGGCTAAAACCAGAGTTTCACCGGCTTAAGCCTAAAGAAACTCAGGTTGCGCTGGTTCTTCTTACCTCCACTTCGTTGGTTCCGGCTGGCGTTGCCTTGCGGCGAACTTCTGATGAGGGTTTTCGTCTTGGCTAGCTCTCGTGTGACTTGCGAAGAATAAACTGCTACTTTTCCCAATTCGCCACTAGCTTAAACACAAACAAATTGCTTGCATTGCTAGTGAGAGTCGTAGACCTCCAATTCAGTTAATCCGCAAAACGCTGAGTCTGTAGATGTGCTAATTCCCCTTAACCTGCTTTACAAATTCATTCCTCTCTTGTTCTTCAGGAACAATCTTGTTGTATGAAAAGGAACGCTAGCTCCAATCTCATGCTTTTGGCTCTTTTCTTCCTCAGTATTCACATATCTGAATATTCGATGACTTCTCCCCATACAATTTCTGAGTTGGTTGTCGCGGCGAATTCATACTCAGATGAGCGGATTGCGCATAGTACACACATTCAACTGTATACATGTACTCCAAATGCACTCAACATGGCAATTGTGAATTCGCCGCAGAGCCAATTTAGCGACTTGACCGGTGTCGCCGTTCCCTAAGTATGGGCGGTGAAGAATACATTGCTTGTTGGCTCGTGCGATCAATGATTGGAATTGTGAATAACTGTTATGAATTTTGTTGCAACGTGTCGTAAGTGAGGTAAGAGGGCGTGATTAATTGTCATGGATTTCTGAGCAATTGCATTCGATTGTTATCGTAACACCTGCAATGTCTGACCAAGCTTTTCACGCCAATTAAATGCCTCTTCCTTCCTTCTTTTATTCTAATCTCTTTTGATTGGGCTGGATGCCATTGCTTTATTGATATGTGATGCATAAAAAATCGAAGTGCAAAGAAGAGATACACTGCTTCCTCTGTCCAGTCACTGACCCAAGGCTAGATGATTTGAAATACGTGCCAAGTACAGGCAAATCCCTGGTTTTGCAGGATGTACTAACCAAACTTAAAGCACTTCTGCAATGGGCCGTATTCTGCAGGTAATCTACATCAGAGTACACTCGCTCAAAATCATTTAGATCAGTTTGTGAGAGCTAACCAAGCTGACTTGCTACTGTTTAACAAGCAAGACCAGAAGCGAAGCTCTCTAGCACGGTAACCTGGTAAATCTGGCACTGCCGCCATCTGGGCTTGGAGCAGTGTTGATTTCCCAGTAAAGAGCTATGGGCATAAGATGGTTTCATGTGGGTTCAGTGTTCAAAGAATACATATTTGAGTGTCTAGCTAACACCAAGCAAACTGGAATCATGTTTCTAAGCCAAATTTCATGTTTGAGAGGACGCTGTTTTGAACGCAGATGGCAACATTTTCGTTGGGGAAGATGCAAAAGCAATCGAATGGGTTTGCCTCAAACAGGTCTGCAGGGTAAACGAGTCTTAGAGAAGGCGACCAGGACAGTACTTGTCATGGTGAACACAGGCGATATGCCAACCAAGCAACAATATTCAAAGTAGCGTTCGCATCGGAGTCTCTAAAGTGAAGGGTAATAAATTGGAGAGCATTACAGAACACCTTGCTTGAGATTCGTGATGCTGTCTTTCAACGCCCATGCCCTCGACCTTCCACGATTATGTGAAATATTGTGAGGATAGATGTCGAGAGGTTCGTTGAGGTGCGCTGTTGATGGTAGAAGTAATCACTGAATAAAGTCCTTTGTATTTGGATATTAACTTCTTGCGAATCTCCCTCCTTATATATCCTTTCGATTCTACTCTTATCTTTAACCCTTTTATTGTAATCCTGACTTTTCTCTATCTTCTTTGTAGCTTTTGATTTTAGTTTCATCAAATCCCTATCATCTGTGTTGTCTTCAATTTCTTCCACTTTGTCTTTTAAAAATTCTATTATTAATCCCTTTTGTTGTACTTCAAACAATAATTGACTCGCAGACGTGCCCGTACTCCTATGAACAGTTTTATTCATAGCATCTTCTACCCCTCGTAACACATAATCCAACCAAAACTTAGTCCCTGCACTAGTAATTTTAGCTATCATCGGAGAAAAAGTCCTGCTTTATCGTTCAACTTGACCGTTCGCCTGAGGAGAACCCGTAGCTATCTTTATGTGTTTTATGTTATGTTTTATGTTCCATATAACCCGCAAACTCTTTTGAAATAAACGCACTTCCTCGTAGTAAACTTAGTGAAAGCATCGACCACCAAAAATACATATTTACAATACTCTTGGAGGCTAGCATTCTTTGGCGAGTTCCGCCCCCACGTACCCGAGGAAAGCCCCACAGGGGGAATGCTGGCTGACAAGAGTACTGTTGGAGCCTAGCATTTTTTGGGGAGTTCCACCCCCCATTCACCCGAGAAAATTCCCGCAGGGGGAATGCCGGCCGACAAGAGCACTCTTGGAGGCTAGCATTCTTTGGGGAGCGCCGCCCCCATGGACCTGAGGATATGGGGGATGCTGTGAGGCTCCCTCCTGGGATAACTGACTGGATCTGGACTACGCCTTGGACAACGAGCTGGAGTCCATGCTTTAGGCTGGCGGATATGATGTTTTGGACCTAGTTGCTTTGCACGGTAGCGCGGAGGTGACGCTTGTGTGTGAACGGCTCCAATTCAACTATCATACAGTCTCCGTTGCGGTGAAACCTTGGCAGGCCTCTGAGTACGTTCAAAGTTTGGACCAGTAGGTTGGTGGCATAGGTAAGGTTGATACGGGCTCCCAATTAGCACTGGTCTGGCTCTGAGCACTTGTCCCATAAGGGCTTATGCAAACCCTCGCATGGCCTCCCTGTTCTGCAAAGATAACCATGGGACTAAAAAGGTGACTACACACACAAATGGAGATAGCAGCTCCAAGGGGGGACCCAATAAAACTGGAGTAACCAAAACTCTTAAAAAAGAACCAAAAAAAAATCAAAAAAGAATGCAAAAATAACAATAACGACGACGCAACTAGCGGCTGCAGCCACAATGTTAACAGCACATCGGGAGCGGTACTAACGACGGCAAAAACGACGATTAATGCAACGACAGTCAAGACGGACGAAAAACGGAGGTTAAGAGACAGCCTGGTCCAGACTGAGATTCCTGCGGTGGTCGGGCGCAGCAAAAAAAATGATGCGAATACCAGAACGTCCTATGAAGGAAAAGCGAGAAATTCTGCAGGACGCGCCAGATGTTCGACTGGTGGAGGAAAATATAAAGAAACTCGAGAATTTGATGGTCACTGCTGCGATCACTACTAAAGCGATTAAAGCAGGAGACGCAAATCCCGAATTAGTAAAGAACCATCCTGAAGTCAATGAGGAGATTACGGCAGGAAAAGAAATGAGTTAGCAGGTAAACAAGGCGACGATGTGTAATTTCATCGCCAACGTTGAAAATGTGGCAGAAGTGCTGTGTTCGGAACTAGAAGCCAATAACCTCTACCAAGGACGATGGCCGCAAAGTACAATTGCCGCCCAGCGACTTAAAGAAGAAAGGCTACTCTGGAACGCGGGAGTTGTTCTAAAAAGAATACAATATTCATGCGACTCGCCAAAAATCACCAAAGCAGTAAGGATTGGGCTCCTTGAATAAGAGGAGCTCCTAGACCGCATAGGGCATTACGGGCCAAAGAGGACCAGAAGGCCGAAGAAGAGCAAAAGGCTAAAGAAGCCCTGGGGATGAAATCTAGAGGGTGCGTGCAGATAGCTCCACAATTAAAAATTAATAAAAGAATAGTGTTCAGCCTAATCGAAGGAGATCAGGATAAAGGAAGGAAGAGGCACTTGATGAGCCTGGAGCACCAGATCCGGGGTTCCAGACAGTGCTTACAAAAAGAGCGAAGAAATCTGGAAAGAAACTCCTTCAAAAGTGCCAGAAAGTAAAGTTTGCATGGACGCCCGACAAGAAAAAAGACCTGATACAAAATAGGAGAGACAGAAGCCCCGACAAAGACCCCGGCAGCAAGCACTGTTCGTAAAACCCCAAGATGGTCGATCCTTCGCGGAGGTGCTGCGGGACATCAGGGGAAACGTAAGGCCCAAAGACATCAACACTGCCATTAAAGCAGTACAATCAACGCGGTCGGGCCACATACCGGCCGAATTCGGAGCAGAGGCCAAGAATAGGGAAGCATTCTGCGACGCAGTAAAAAAGTCCTCGGCAAAAGCGCAGCTATATCCTCACTCGAGCCGATGGCAACGATCGAAATAAGAGACATTGACTCCGTCACAGATCTTGCTGAGGTAGAAGAGGCCATCAAAAAGGAGTTCCCTAGCGTGGGAAAGATCAAAGTGAGGCTGACATTGAGAAACCATAGGAGACAACGTATGGCTATAATTGACTTTACCAAAAACGACGCCGAACAATTCCTGAATAAGGGCAAAGCATGAACAGGGTGGGTCGTCTGTAGGATACGGCCACTTCAATGTTTCAAATGTCTTTGCTATGGTCACACCGCACAAGTATGCAAATGACCCGATAGGAGTTCCCTATGTTCCAAATATGGTGAAATGGGACATGAAAGAAAAGAATGTACGATGGAGGCACACTGTATTCTCAGCAAGAATGCTGATCCAAGGCTGGATCTTGGGCACGTCTTGGTATTAGGAAAATGTCCGGTGTTCCAGGAAGTCCTAGCCAAGGCGAAATCAGAGCTTCGATGACCCGTATCCTGCAGCTAAATCTACACCGCAGTTCAATTGCCCAAAATCTGCTTGAGCAGTTTACGAGTGACATGAAAGCCGACTTTCTCCTGCTGAGTGAGCAACACCATGATAAAAGTTCAGCATCATAGTATCTTGATGAAATTGGTACTTCCGCCATCTGTGTTTAGAATAGTGATCCCCAGGTGGAGATCTGTGGACGTGGGGATGGTTTTGTGTGGGTCCGGTACTCAGGGACCACCTTCTTTAGAGTGCACCTAACGCCGAACGAATCGATATCATCTTTCCAAGCCAAGCTTCTGGCTTTGGAGGGTGCTATCTCAAACGCACATAGGAACTTGCTAGTTTGGGGAGACTTCAACGCGGAAGCAATCGAAAGGGGCGTGTCTCAAATAGAATCGTGGGGAACGAATCCTTGAAATGGTGGCCAGGACGGCACTCTTAATACTAAACACTGGCAATACGCTGACTTTCCACCGTATTGGCTGCGAAGGCACCATGCCGAACGTGACATTTGCCTCGGAGGATACACAGCTGCAGAGTATTAGACAACTACTCAGCCAGTGATCATCAGTGCATTCTGCTTGAGATAAGCGATATATTCTCCTGACGTCCATGCTCTCGGCTTTCTATGATTGGGTGGAACATTGGAACATGGGCGTCGAGAGGTTTGTTGAGGCGCTCACAGAAGGTGCTCGGCTGCAGGGAGATCCGGAGGGGACGGAAGAACTGGTAGCTCAAGACGTGATGAACTCAAATATGAGCATCTTTACGACGGCTTGCAAAGTTTCTATGCCCCGTCAAAAATCCCGACACGGCAAGCCCCCAGTGTGCTGGTGGTCAACTGAAATCGCTGAAAAACGAAGGGAGTGTCACAATTTTCGGCGTAAGGCTCAACGGGCATGGAACCGTAATAAGACATGCAACCGGCTTCCAGCATATAAGTCGGTCAGGAAATTCCTTCGCGAATTGACTAACAACAGCAAGGCTCACTGCTGGCAAGATCTGGTGGACAATGTGAACAAGGATCCATGGTGGTTTGGCTACCAGATAGTTATGCGGAAGCTTGGTGCCCTACGGAAACCTTGCATACATGATACGGAAAAGATGGACGAGACAGTGCGGGCACTCTTTCCTACCCATCCCGCCCATGTTGACACTATCCATGGTGAAACAGCATTTGAGTGCCCACTCTTCACACAGCCAGAACTGGAAAGGCAGTCCTTTCGCTGAAAGCAAGGAAGGCTTCAGGTCAAGATGGCGTTCCAGCTGAGGTATTAAAGCTTACCTATCACCATTGTCTTGAGTTGCTGCTCAGCACATTCAACGCTTGCCTACGATTGCCTACGTGAAAGGGTTTTCCCAGTACGATGGAAAGTGTCGAGGCTCATGCTGATAAGAAAGAGTAAAGGAATTCCCGAACTGCCATCTGCATACCACCCGTTGTGCATGCTAGACACAGCTGAGAAAGTGCTAGAAAAACTCATCAAGGGAAGACTCACTGACGCGATTCATGCTGCTTGGGACCTATCTCCTCGGTAGTGCGACTTTAGAGCAGGAAGTTCTACCATTGAGGCGATTGCAGAGGTAGTGAACGCGGTCCAAAAGGCAGAGGCATATTGTTGCACCAAGCGACGGATCATCATCCTGGTGACACCCGACGTTAGGAACACCTTCAACTCCACTAGATGGGTGGATATTCTGGATAGGCTGGGAACTCCTTTTCAAGTTTCAGAATATCTTATGTGGCTTTTGAGGAACTATCTGAAAGACCAAAGCCTGCTCTATGAGCCGACAGAGGGCCATGGAAGGATGGCTGTTACATCGGGTGTTGCCCAGAAATCTGTCCTTCGTCCGGACCTGTGGAACGTGTCTTACGACGGGCTTCTGAGACAAGAGATTCCAGATGGGTTGCGCTTGACCGGCTATGCGGATAATGTTGTGGATCTGGTTGCTGGACGCACCGCTGAACAAGCGCAACTTAGGCTAGGTATGCTAGTGCACCGAGTGAGAGACTGGATGACTGCTCGCGGGTTCAGTTTGGCACTGGAGAAACCCGAAGTGTTAATCTTAACAAAAAAGAGAATCCCTAGAGTCAGGATGATCAGATTGGAGACTTGCAAATCGAATCAAAGCTATCGGTAAAGTACCTGGGGCTACTGATTGACTCGAAGATGAATTTCTCTGAGCAAATCAGGGCAACGGCTGAGAAGGCTACTTCGGGAGTATCGGCTCTGAGTCGACTTATGGCCAATGTAGGGGAACCCAGACGCTCTCAATTAGGAGGTATACCGTAAATGCCTGGCACAGGTACAGAGAAGAGGAGCGGTGAGGATTGCATTTCGTATCCGACAGTCTCTGACTCAGCAGTGAAAGTCATTGCAGGTGTGATACCTGTCGGCATCCTTGCTAAAGAGCGTCGCTATATTTATCTGGGCCGAAACGAGGGTGCGAGGGAGATGGGTGTCCACGAAGCGAGACAGCGCTCACTCAACGATTGGCACTAGTCTTGGGTGAATTAGACGAAGGAAATGTGGACTGCGCGCCTCATCGCGGATATTAGACCATGGCTAAATCGAAGGCATGGTGTGACTGACTTCTATCTGACCCAGTTTTTAAGCGGGCATGGGTGTTTACAGTCTTACCTGCACAAGATTGGTAAGTCACGGTCTCCCGATTGTCGGTTTTGCCCAGGAGAGGGGGACAATGCCTGCCACACATTTTTTGCATGCATTAATGGGACAGGCTACGAAGGGACTTCCACAGGGAGATGGGTGAGCTTACCCTGGATAATATAGTCGATACTCGAATCGGTGATACTTGAATCGGTTGACAAATGGAACTAGGTGGCACATTATGTTCGGCCAGTCCTAGAAGATAAAAGGGGCTCACAGCAGCCGCGGGTGTTGGGGCTGGGGATCACTTGTCTTGCACTTCCCCTTCCCTCCTGCTAGAAGAGGGATCCCCCAGCTTGAAGGCGCCTCACGGCGTAACAAAACGAGACCTGGCTCGAAGTAATGTGTCAAACGGTTCCAGGCTAGGTTCTCAGGTTGACAGGGGAAGTGTTTAGTGAGTAATCCAGTCGCCTTCTTGCGAGCATAGGGGTGCCACACTCTGTGCGTAAATGGGCATTCACCTCCCAACCAAAAAATAAATGTGCACATATTGCACTCATATTCATTGTTGTTGTTATTATGCGTAATGCTAAATGTCTTACTATTGTAGATTAATATAATTTGCCAAAGTTTAAAGCGCAATTCGCTTAGAATGGTCTAATGAAATTTGTCTAAGGTCAAGTATGACTTTCCCTGATTTGCATTTTCATTCATATACCCAAAATCCAGTTTTTCTCTCGGCGCACCATCTGAACATCGAAAAGTCTCCTTGCGTCTCTTTATACATCAAATCAAATAATATTGTTAAAGCTGTATCCTTAATACAAATGTGATTTCTGAGACTGCTCCTAATCTCCAATTCATTTTCCTTTTCGTTAAATCCAATTCAATTCCCTCTCTAATCACTTTACCGTTGTATCTTACATTAATTTCCAAAAGGATCCCTTAAAAGCTCATTTCCACGAATCACTTTCAATTTTCCTTAATTGACACGATTTAACTCGATCAACTTAACCCGCATTGGATAATTTTTTAATTTACAATTATTTCAATTTCCGCAATAAGCAATTTTTCCGCACAGTCAAATCGGAAATCCCAACAACATCACCCGCTCGCTGCGTTCAACATTTATCGTCCTTTCCCAAATGCACTATGTCCGTGGCGTAGGGATGTCGACAACAACTACCACGATTACGATGACGGTGTGTTGTGGGGAGGGTATTTTCTACTGTACTCGTATAGTGTACGTGAAGGACAGAGACTTCACTTTTTGGGGGGCATATTACCTCTCCCATTGTATCGCATGGTTCATATCCTACGCTAACACAAAAAGGATCCTTCCTTTTATTTTGTTACTCCCGAAATGAAATGAAAAACATACAGAGCCAGCCAGAGAGCCGTAACTCGATGGGGTGAGTGGGAAGAGAACGGGGTAGGATGTAGCTCGCGCGGATGGAATGTAATAAAACACGAAATTAATGGCTGCGATTAAATTTAATTAAAATCTTGTGTTTGCCATTTCTTTTAATTAAGTTCCGAGACAAACGAATGTTCCGTTGTTGCTGTTGTGCCATTATCGTTTTTGTTGTTGACGGCCAACTTGCCGGCTTGAGCCTGCCAGCGCTCATTTGCGGGCGCAAACACAGGGGAGGGGGAGGATGATCGGCACAAGGCCACGAAGCTGCCTATATTTACTCGATTGCAAGTCGCTTTCTCTTGATGGGCTAAGACGAAGACAAGGCATCAAGCTAGCCAAGTGTATTGCCAGCCGTGACGAGGTTACTCTTCCTTAAAATCAGATTTCATGCATCCTTCCACTGAACGTCAGTATTTAAAATATAATTGCCTGAAGGAAGACTAGCGCCCAGCGTGGGTTACACCTGCTCTCACGTTAATTAGATGTGGATGGTTGTTTGGGTTTAATAATTACATTACCCACTCTTCAGCCCAACTGGCAACTCTTCGTTGAACAACCTGTTCCTTAAGTGAATATTCTTTCTTACAACGTCTCAAGAAAACGGGTTCGAGGATGAGGTTGTGGGTACACTTGACGGCGGATGGAGGTTGGGAGCTATCGCTAAGATTGCTCTATTGTTCTTTACTTGAATTTGGTGAAAATGCTTGATGAGACTCCCCGTGTCCGGGATGGAGCCGAGTGGGGCGCGCTGAGAGGTATAAAAGCAAGGAAACAAGACCACAGTATCATCACAATTTTCGGTACGCGTAGACACTTGTTGCAGCATTCCCTTTCCTCGGGGCTTCTCTTCTGGCTTTTTTCTTCCTCCTTTTTCTTGGTTGCGCTCCTACTCGCGTCTTATCACCGTCTTAGTCCCCATTCACAACTTCCAGGTGGTTTAGCTACGGAGACAGGTTGTAAATGGTAATGATTTGATTAGCTTCGAAATAAGTCGTGAAAATGATGTTGAAGTTTATTTTGAATGACTCGAAATTAGGACATCTTAAATTTATTACATCTCGGTTGCATAATAAGACTCCCATTGTGGGCCTTTATGATTTTAATGACAGGATGCTCCTTCGTCGCTAACTGAGTGACTAATTGACTCGCTCGACGACTGGGCTGCGACGACTACCTGTAGGATAACTTATGGACAGAGTCGACATCTTATCATTATTTTCCCAGGTTGCTTTCTCAAGACTTTTTTGCTTTCTTTGCTCGTTCGTTGATTAAACATCTTGAGCTGCCGTGCTTGAGTTGTGTTTACATATTTGCAGAGGTATATCAAGACACCGGTGATTTTTTATAAGGTTCATTAGACGATAGCCAGTGGTTGGGATGCTGGACCGGAACTATTGTTAGTTGTGCAGATAATGGGGAGGATTTGTTACCACAATTTTCGTTATCAGTGGCTTTGTTTGGGTACGAATGCAAATATAGGTGATAAAAGTTTAATAGTATGAGAGTTGTTATCACTGTACGTAATGATACGGTAGGTGGTGAGTATTGATGCTTAGGAAAATGGAAATTTAATTTAAAAGTCGAATTTTGGGTTTCGCACTTTATCCATATGGATATCAGCTTAGTTGCACAAGATTTAAATTTGTCATGGAAATGTCTAAGTTGTTATATGAATTCGTGATACTGGTTCCTCAGATGAAAAATTCCCTAAATGAGTTATAGCAAAGAATATAGAACATAAAGAAGTCGAATGCTCGAACTCTTTTTCCTCCCGAAAATTTCATATGTGCTGGGCATGTGGGGGCAACGTAAGGGCTGTTGCGCGATCAGAGAGAAAACGAGCTTTCGCTTTTACACTTTTCATCAACAAGAATGCACATCTCAATGATCTTATGTAGCTCATGTTCATCTTTCTTGAAAGCTTTTCGAGAGCTTTTTTTTAGATGTGCAGATGGGAAATGATTTCTCATATAACATCAGGTATTATGTTGTTACGTTCATAATTTATGGATGCTGTAGACCTAATTGTTTAATGAAATATTGAATATGGATGCAAAAACTCCAATATATTTTTTCAGATTATTAATAAACAATACGCTTGTTTGATTCAAACTCTTTTGGTTGATTCAAACTCTTTTGTTTGAATTTCCACTAACATTTTATTTTGAATTAAGATGGGATTAATTTTGGTGTATCACCAAGATTGTTTTAGAGGAATATGAGGGCTAAGAACAATACACTATAGTTTGGGTGGATTAAAATTAAATGATGTATAATCCACGAATAAATTTTTGCTCTTAGATATTATATTTATTCACTTATAATATTTGTGTGTACAAAATTAATAACTTACGTTCTATTGTGGAAACACATTACAATTATTTAAATCGTTCAATGCAAAAAATATGATGCCTTTGCTCTGGTGACGAGTTGGCAGACGCAATGTGCATGAAGTGCAGGGACTTGTGAAAATTCATGAAGATTGCTTATTGCTTCAATATCGAATTCTTTGTATATTTGAATTTAGAAAGCTAATATTGTTTTGAAAGAATTGAAAATCGTTCTGATTATATAAGTTTGATTTTAGATAAACAAAATGTTAATTTTACAGATCTTGATTTAAAGGTTGAACAAGATGAATTAGGAAATATGTAATTAATTTCAGATTTTAAAGCGTGGTCGAATGAGCTTCATTCAATCGTTAAAATTGGCATTAAATAAATTTTATTCTCGTGCGATCTTTAGAGCCTGTGATCTCGGTGTTGCTGCCATAAGGTGGTGACTTGGCATCAAGATCTTGTGCTGATGATAATGGTCCCCTTCTGAGAGTGGTGTAGTTGTTACAGCACTCGCCACGGGAACACCAATTCCCATCGAGTTCACTGGAATCAGTGTTACAGCCCGGCGATAGATACTGCACACCTTTGATTTGCCAGATCTTCTCGCCCTGCCTCCGGGAATACCGTTATGGTCATGAAATGAGATTATTCTACAAATCTCAACGCCCAGATCTATCTGGACTATTGCGTGAATACAGCACGTGAAATATGTTTTCCCATTATTGGCCAAAATATTTGTCTTGCGAAAGGCAATAATGTTTGAGGAAATGCGTGCATGTTTTCTCTCTATGGGTCATTCATGATCATATTGGTAAACAAAGATGCATATTTCAACAGCACATGATGTTTGCTGTTGTAGCTAAGACTTAATGCTTTGATCTATCGACGAGCCTTTATTATCCCTTTGTCATCTATGAAGGGCGTTAAGTGTACTCATACCACTAGATTTTGCTATTTCCCAGCAAACAAAACGAATCGCCGGGGTTGAGGCGAGTTTTGCTCTCGGACACTGCCATCATTTCCCCCTTGAAAATCGTCATACTCTGGAGCACGACTAATCAATTGATACGATTGATATTGATTCTGTGGCTCATAGTATTTGCTTTTAGAATTGCTATAACCACCAGATTCTCCGCCGTATTGACTTTGAGGTGCTTCCCGTTGGAATAATTGTTGTGGCGGATTATTTTGTGTGCGGGGTGCGGTTAGTATGGGAAAACTGCGCGGGTATTACATTTTGCCTTAGTGAGGTATAAACAGCCTACAGCTGGATTAGCCTTGCCTAGCGACGCATACGCGTGCTAGCAAATAGCAGTTTGCGGTTTTGTGGGGCCGGTTTGTTCCGCAAGCGCAAGGTCCCACTTCAAATTAATTCACGCTCGCAGAAGCAGCATTCCACCACCACTGTCTTTTATGAATGAAATAACTCATATAAACACAATACATGTAGTTCTTTAAAGCTAAGTTAGGCTCCAGTTTCTCTCTTTTCTCTTGCATTGATTCTGAGGTCGTGGTGTGGGGCTTAGGCTTAGGAGGTAGATGCTATTAAGATCTGATGATAAAAAAGTTTTTATGTTCAGATGACGTAAGGTTTAAAAAAGGCGTTTGCTATATTTTCATGAGAATTTGTAAAAGAAGTTGGCATTAGAGGTAAAATTGATTCTTGATGACGCCATTTTTCATCATGTTACAGTGAAGATCTTTAGAACTCAGGTATTTATAGTGACAAAATTCACTCTGAGTCTATCCCTTCTCTGCCGACCATTGTCCGCGACTGCTTATTTGTTATTGACAGTAACCTCTACAAGAAGGCCTTCCCCTATCCGCAACCTGGGGACGCGTTTGGTTCCCCTGTCTGAGGGCTTTTTCGAAAAACTCGAAAACCGAATGACATTGGAAAATGGGATTAGAATGGATACTGAGCTATTTCAAAAAGAATTATTTAATCACTAATTCATTTCGTCTTTTATCATATCCCAATAGGACAAAAGATAATGGATGGGATCTCATAACCACACTCACAATAAAAACATATTATTTTTCTATGATTTTTTTTTTAATAGCATGCATGTAATAAAAAATATAAATAAATATATAACTGAGGCACAAGGTAATACAACTAGTTAGAGGATGATTTCAGATTAGTAAATACGCAAATCAAAAAGCAGAGATTAAAAGGATAAGAATACAATCAGCAGGAATGAAATTATCAAGAATATAATTACAGTAACAGTCATTCCAAACAACATTGAGATTAAACTTCTGTTTTCAACTTAAAGCATCAGACCTAAGAATTTTAGTGTTTGCAGTCATTATAATACCAGATTAGATTGCTATGGCAGACGGACGGAGAAACAGACCGGCTAACAGATGCATAGATAGGAAGTGGTTTCACTAGGGTTTTGAAATTTACTACAAAACTTCAGAAAATTTCAAATTTAAAATTGGTCTTAATTCATGATAGCTTTTCATATGTTTTATTGCCTATACTTTTCGTGTTTAATCGGTAATGATTTGAACTTTTTCGTTGGAGTTTTTTCGTTTCTCATCACAGCCCAGTTACAATTCTTTCTTAACAAAACTAAAATCAAAAATTCCAATAATTTAATTTTGTGATCATAGCACGAACCCACTTCATTGAACCAGTTTGGAGTAGCAAGCTTACATTTTGCGACAATTATTTCTTTAATATTTCTTATTTGTGGTATTTTTTGGAAAATTTCTGTAAAACATATTACGTGGTGCTTGCAAACACTAAAGAACTCATCAGATGGAGCAAATAAATTCCCAAAATCGGATGAGGCTGCGTTGTAATTTTTTGCAAATATGAAAATTTCTGACGGACATGATGTTACACCCACTTTTTACTTCACGAGAGCCACTATGGCCCTCAGGGAAACTGGAGTGCTCCGGCGGGGCTTATGGACCCGGTTAGCTCGTCCGGAGACGGGCATGGAGCGCCACTCGCTTGTCTCTCAAAGCCCCAGATAGCCGCCAAGCGAGAATGCGGCTAACCGGATTAAACGTGACGCTATTCGGCCGAAACCCTAGCTAAAAATCACACTATGACCTTCACACCAATTCTACACCTATACAACTGTACTCCTCTACTTCTTCCTAGCACTAATCTTCGCGTGGACCACTATACACCCCCGAACACTCTGACTTCCGATATCACGAGTTTCACTCAATTTTACGACACTTTCACTTCGACTTGTCCTTCCAAGCCGCACTTGTTACAACCCGTAATCTGAAAACAAAGATTTTATCTGATCTTGTCCTAAAGACGTAAATTTCTTCCTCCAAGCGTTAATACATCTCAAAGAAAATACGATTATTTAAAATTTTCATAACATATACTACAAATCGGAATTTCCATATAATTTTAACCTGTGATACACTGTATTCAATAAGAAAACTTATTTCTATTATATACCTACAAAGGGGTCCCTTCGACGATTGTATCCGCTGTTGCACTTTGTAGTCTTTCCTCCAACGTCTGGGCTTTGCTCGTCGTTTTGATCGTAATTTTCCCTTCGCTTGGATCCTAATCTCCCTTTTCTTCCGCAATTGCTTATTCCGCTGTCGTACACTGAAGATTGCCGCTGCGCTTCGAATTACCTCCTCCCTTGTTGTTCTTGCTCAGCTGCTTCGTCGCACACGTTCGAAAAGAAAAAAGAGGAGGCGCGTCATTCTTCGCGCACTTTCATAGCCTCCTCCTAATGGCTATGGTTCCGCTCTTCGGTCATCCACCTCTTCAGCGGGGTAATTCCTTTCTGCCGCCACTTGGTCTCCGCTCCCCTCTAGTGGCGAGCACTCCAAGTGCGGCTGAATCAGCTGAACATAGTTCACTGACAGTTTGGCCTGTCAGTGATGTTTGTTTACTGTCATTGTACGTGAAAATTTATCTTGTACTTCAGTAGGAAAATATTCTCTAAACCTTTCATATATATCTGCTGGACTTGCAATCACATTTTCCTTATTTATGGCATCTGCCACATAACCCGGATATGTAAAAAGGGAATTTGAATGTTTGAAGTTTATATACAATGTTCGACACTTCGATTCAGATGAAGCAATTATTTTATCAATAAGATTAAAATCTTGTTGGGTCAGGTGCTCCGAAACGGATTTAAAGCTTTTTTCCACCTTATCAAGTTTTCCCTTTTTCTTGTCAACTTGAGGTGACAAATGGAACTTCACTTGGTATATCCGACTCTTTGGATATACTGCTTGGTGGTTTTAAATTTAATGTTTTGTACGACTCTTCAGAGAGTTCTATTTTGGATCTTGTCACAGCATTTGCTGCTTTATTTTTATCTATCAGCTGCACTTCATCGTTATCGGCAGAAGTTATTCGTTTCTTCTTTTGCGGCTCTACTAATTCAGATTTAGTACTTACAGATTCAACTCGCTGATTCTGTGATTCATATTCGAGTTCATCTTGTAAAAGTTCTATATAATCACATAGAAACTCCCTGACTTCCATTTTACTTATCTTTTCAGCAATATCCTCGACAGACTTTACTTTGATTTCTAGTAATTCTTTTTCAACTTCTTTAAGTTTTTTTTCTTGAAGTATTTTATTTTTTCGGCCACTGAAAGACGTTTTGCTTCAGCCTCAATTTTTAAAACAGCTTCAGGTATATCTTCTGTTGAGTTGCTTGGTGTATCGTCATCCGATTCATAGTCTCCTGTATTTGGAACTGTATTATTATTTGTAAAGACTATCTTCTCTTGATTTTCTTTGGGGTTGAACATTTTCGCTTTGTCAACTGTTTGCTCAATTAACTTTTTTTTTCACGTGCTGGATTTTCATCATCCTTAGTCGCATTCTCAGTAACAAAATTTTTCCATTCAAATGAGATATACGCTTCTTTCCTTCTGGTGGGTTAATCTCTCCTAACATGAGTTTCTCTAGCATATCATCATCTTCTACTTTGAGCTTATTTAGTTCACCCTCTAACTCTTCCATCATTTCTAAGGTGTCAAGCAATTCCATGACATCATCATGGGACTTTGTAGCATCAGATGCAACGTGATTTTGTGATTCTTTCGCTTTTCCCTCTCGTACTCGACGCCGGTGTTGTATTAATTTCTCTTGTTCTTCATCATATTCTTCGATGATTTCGCGCTCTTTACCTCTTGGAAGTACTCCTTCAGTGTGTGGTTTATTTAATTTATTTTGATACATTTCACGTTCCTTCTCCAAACCATTTAGTCGCTCTTCTGCTCTTTTTATACGTAGTTTAGCTATATCTTGAGCTTGTTGAGATGTAACTTGTGAAAATATTTCAGAACTATGACTGACTAATATTTCATTTGTATGATATAAGTATCCCGGCATAAAAGCTTTAGATCCAACAGGCACCATGACATCTACTGAAAACTTATCTCTAAATAATTTCAAGTTGGATATAGCGCTTTCTTGCTCTTCTTTGTATATTGTCCATCGCTTTGTTTCATCATCATTCCGAGCCAAAGCCTCTTGCAAGGCCACCTCTAACCTTTCCATTACTATTCCAGAAGCGCAAAATTCGACAACGAACCTTAAATTTCGAACGTGTAAATCAAGTAAAAAGAAGGCCTGATTGCCTTTTCCTTATTCGCAGGAAATCTGTGAAGCAGCACGTCGGTACACAATGTTTTGACTTCTTTCGCTCTTTTGACGGATTCTTAGGAGTTTGAGGCCTTGCAAGTTCAACTGTTTCCTCCTTCACTTCCTTCACTTCCTTCACTTCTTTCACATGCCTTTTGTTAACAACAACCTCTTGAACAATCTTTTCTTGGACGTCTTCTAATGGACTAAGTGATTCATCATCTGAATCCCCCTTGACAACATCTGGCTCGATCTTGTTAGTAGCACTTGCATTATTGGATGATGATTTGGGGTTACTATTTTTTCGCTTACTAGTTTTCGTTCCGTGGTGACGTTTCGACTTAGTTCCATAAAGTTTTTCTGCCAGAAGACGCTTTTCAGTTGCCATTTCTTCAAACGTTTTGCCACGGAAAAACTTATGGATAAGAAGTAGTAAAATCAGCGATGCTAAAAACACACAATCGATAACGATAATTATGTGCAAGTCCATGTTTGCATAGTTCCTGTCAAATCTTTAGTTCAACTGTGAATTTCAAATGAATCTACCGGAATTGTGAAAAACTCCCGTAATTTCTTCGTCTATCTAGGGCCTTATTGTCCAATGTATTTCCTTTCACTTCAATATTCGCATCCAAACAAACAGGGTTAATAAATGTGGGACTATCCCATTAAGGACCAAACGGTTTCCGTGTCCTGTATGCCGGAATGAGTCATGCACTGGGCGACTGATATCATTGTTAGGTTTTGATTTTACCGAGATATTTCTGGGGAACATTCCAATTTCAAACATGCGGTGATTCTGACCTTCGCTCGATGACAATTATGTTTGCTTAAAACTACCAATAATCGTATTTAAACTACAAATATGATTACAATTTGGAATGGCAAACAAACCCTAGTCGAGTACGGCTTAGCTTTTTGACTATACAGAGTCACGCGACTGTTACGATAGTGTTCGGGGTGAGGTAATACTGGTGCCCTACGGTTTTATCCGTAACAACGACAAAACTTCGTCTTTTTTCCTTGTGGTTCTCTCACAAGCTACACAGTTCAGTTTCATCAGAACTTTGAAAGCCACATAGCCGATGAAATATCTCGTTGATGGAAGCTTGATCTAGATCTCAAAATCTTCAAACGTATCTTCAGCAATAAAATCTAAGTATGTAGTCTGAGATACATCATTATGCTGGATCAAAAATTAATTGTCTTCATTTTCAGTAAAACCAGCAATTTCAGCTTCTCCACATTCATTTAAATTTATTGTTAGCATAATATCACAATCATCTCCACAGTCGCTTTTATTGCTAAATTTAATTAAGTTATAGGACATTATTTTAGCTAATATTATATTCAATTCTGATACTGAAAGGTTTCTATTATTACCACATTTTTGGTGTATAACTGCAAAAAGATTTTCAAGAGGATCTTGTGATAATCGTTTTGTAAGTATGAAGAAAATCTCAGCATTTTCTTTCATTATGTTGTCCGCTATCATCAAAACCCCAGTTAATGTTTGCTTCATACCGTTAAGAAAATAAACCGTTTTTGACATATTTTCGCCTCTAACACAAGAAATATAAGAAATAAAGGTATCAATATATGTGTGGACTTCATTATCCAATGTTAAACCACGCTTAAAAATATTGACATTTTTCAACGATCCACTATTTAAGCAGTCAATGATTTTATCAATTCGTTCCACGAATTAAGCAGTTGATAACGCTATTTCATTTGAGTTTCTTTTGAAATGTTTAGTTTTAATAGCAGTGCGAATGGCAGCACCTACAGTTCTACTGAACACATGCGTAGCTAAATTTACCCGCATTTTTTCAAAAGAGTTCGGGTGAATGTGTTGAAATGTTAATTTTGTACACGTTTTTGTTACTTTCTTTTGCTCAAGCTCCCATAGTTATTTTATAACATCCCAGCTTACACGAACATCTGGGGTACAAACGATGGTGTTCAAGAGAAGATTTCTCAAAGATTTAATCAAATGAGAGAAATCAAATAGACATACAATATTGTTTCCATCTACCAGCCAAAATGGCTTTTCAGGTGAAACTCCTAAATTGGTATAACATTTTCTGTTATTTGAACCCTGGTCACATGTTATAACTCTAATTTTAAGACCCCAACTTGAAAGAGCTCTTACGTTTTCTTTAAGAATTTCTTTCAAGCAGTCACCTTTAAGTCCATTTTGTGCAACAAAATAATTCAGGACACATTTCCAGTTGCTGATAAGCCCTCTTATCATGAAAACACAGACTTGCTTACCAATATTGTTTTTTTTTGCTAAAACCTGTATCTTCTAGCCCATCTATTAAATCATGTGAAACATTATATCTTAATAATTAAAACAACATATTTTTCTGTTTCACTCAAAAGTTGACATTTGTTTTTAATAAATGTAAATGCATTGTTGCTTAAACCTGACTGCAATTGCTTAACAGGTGCCCAATTGTAAACTGTAGATAGATGCGGTAAATTAATGTTTAAATTGTTTCTCAAAAATTTGTATGTTGATTGAGATATATAAAAAATATTTTGAACCAAATTCTTTTCGTCGTTGTTGTGGTTTTTGTTTTTTTTGTCATTAATTATCATTTTACAGAAGGTTTCACTTTCATTACGAATATGTTGTGAATCTATCAAAGATTCAATTGACATTTTAGCCGTGTTTTTTAAATTCTTTTCGTTATAATTGTATCTGCACTGAAAATGCCTTTTCTGTTTTTATATTTTAATAATTCATCTTTTAATTTGACTCACTCGGCCTTTAATTTATTATACTTTTTTGAGTAATAATGTTAATTCAAAATATGTTTTTCACAATTCGCACAAAAATTAACTGCGGAATTTGTTGATAATCTTCGTTTTTTTATGTTGGAGAATGTAAAAGATTCAAATCAGTTTATTCATCTCCAGTTTCCGGAGATAAAAATAATGTTTATACTGCACTTACCTTCAGTTTCCGTTTTCCTATAAACTCTTCAACAAAATGACGATTGCAGATTCGTGACTTCTTACCAACTGCTACCGATTCGAAATAACAATTTTCTCGCCATAATAATCCCATCGGAGAATCATATGCCGGAAAATTGAACAATCAAACGTTCGGTTCCTTTCGAGACTTCTTACAGTGCTCCAAACTGCACTGTAGACCAGATTTTATTTCATTTTTCTGCATTTCAACAATTTCCACAATCACGATTACCAAAGAATACAAGTATATTGCTTACAAACAGTCGATCGATCACGTAAGGAATGTTGCGATGCATTCCTTTAGCATGCCGCCAAATATGCATCATAAGCTTTTGAACAAAAGCTCTCTCTCTCAAAGCTTGGTGGATTCTAACGTCAGGACCCGTCGTATAAAAATTTGTGAGTAGAAATTTCGTTCGCAATTCTACTTCTTCTAGTTCTATATTTTTTGGTTATAGGCAATTACTTTTATCAATGCCTTAATTGTGGGGATGTTAGTAACAAGAAATGGATTTTCTAAGACATTGTTACCACTTAATGTCGTAATTGAGTCGATATATATGTATAACGATTGTCATGACAATGGTTCTTGATTATTTTAAGCGTCATTAATTTTAATTAAATCGTCTCTATTAATCCATTTCATTTTAATTCGTGTTCATTTGTTTTAGAGCTGTCGATTTAAATGTTTTACATTTCAATCCTCCATTTCGTATCAATATTATTAATTTCATCTTCTTAAAGAATATTTATATTACACTTACAACGATTTAGCTTTGCATTTTCAAGGATTTTCATTCTAGAGACAAACCCTTTGTATCGATTACAAACGAATCTACTATATTTTCATAAAAAATACATTTGAAAAAAGTAACCTATGATTTTTTGCTATAACATTCGAATTTTTCAATAGAAAAAAAAACAGAATTTTTTCGATTCAAGTCAATTCATTTTAATTTATCAACAAAATGCATTTAAAATTTTCAATTTTAAAAATGTATAATTATTCAATTTGTTTTTAGTGGTAACATAAAAAGTAGTACTAATATTTAATGTTTTCGTCATTGGCTAATTGTGTTGATTGAATTATTGGCTTATCTTTGTGTAACAATAAATTAGTTATGAATCCAGAATCTGGCATCTCGTTTATTAGTATTGGTTTTAGGAATGTATGATTTGGAAACAATGGATATTGAAGCAAATAGCCTCGTTGGGATATCCCATTTATACAAGTAAAGGAGTCGTTGCTCAAGCTTCATTGGGATATCCAATTTATACAATTAAAGGGAGTCGTAATCCATTCTACTGCTTACTGGTGTCCATCGTCTTTTGACAGTATTTGTAATGATTTTCTCTACTTTCAGCTCGAACGCGGAACCGACCTCTCATCGGTTCTAGACGTTAAGTCTGAGTAGTGCCAACGGATGGTACCAACAGGTCAACCAATCCGTGCACCGTAATCCATTCACGCGGTGACTGCTTGTCGGCCAGCTAGTTCGGAGAGGATTTCGGTCGCGGGTCTCCGAATGGATTACGCTCAATTACAATATTTCAGTCACCTGAACTTGCCCGTTTTCCAAACGCGTCAACAATTACTCATCCAGAACGAGAAACCTACATTACGTTAGTTCTGGATGTGATCTATCCACAGATCTCAAATCAAAAACGCTACAACAATCCACAGGCGCGTTACCGATTCACCGACGCGGTACCGAAAAATATACTACTCGAACTTAAACCGAAGAAAACTACTCTAAAGAAATGGCGAAACAAACAAAGGTACCGCGTACCGCGCGCGACGCGAAACCGACTTCAGCGGATTTGTCGAAACCCTAACCTCGCGACGGCATACCTACCCTGCACTTCCCTTTCACGCTGAAAAAAAAACGAGCCACTGAAAAGGAAAGTCGTTAGTTGCTTAGCAATTCATATTATTTTTTTTTTTATTCAGGTCCTACAAATCGGTATAATTTTTCTATCAACATCTATCCTTATCCTGTAAGCTACCTTAAGTAAATATCCTATTTTGACGTAATCTGTATGAAAATTTTATACCATTAATCATTCGTGTTTAATATTAGGTTTAATGATTATCGAAAAATACGGTTAATAGCTATTTTACTAATCCTTACTTAATATTCAATATATGATGTATATCGTAACAAAATCACTCAAAAAAATTGAAAGATGCCCACATTTTGTATTGCAGACGTGAAAAAGTCAGACCAAGGCAAAATAAATTTATGAACGAAGCGGTACAAAAAGTTTTTGTTTTTTTTTTTTCAGGAGAATAACATTTTAAAATTGCGATTAACATATCATATTCTCCCTACTAAAGCAGTCTAGCCTAATATAAATTCTCGAGAATATATAGGAATTCATGGTATTGTTTTCTTCATAGGGAATCAAACCCTAGAGAGAATAATGAGCTAAAATTATGTTAATGCGGTATATACTTTCAAAGATAATAGAACTTTGGTAAGTCAAATCTAAACTTTCCCTCCTCGTAACAATACCCTTAGATTTTCCATTATGTCCTTTCATAGACGTTTATCATCTTCACGCTCTACACTCAAACACACTTTCCCAACAGTTTACAAATTTTACACTAATAGCTAATGACATTTATATTTTAACTACTATGAAAAAGGATACAGTTTAAAAATCTAAAAACTATATTATCCTTTCTTGTGTCCTTACATCCTAAGCGTATTTTTAAGCGATCAGGTCAAATATCGAATATATTTTAAATGAGTTTATAATGTTCAATATTTATTTTCTTATGTCCTATTAAAAGTCTACAAAATATTTCGATTATTTACTGTTAGAAGAGTGTATTGAAAAAGAGGGAGAGAAAATGAATCGAATAAATTGAGTTTTTAATGCGACCGTATTTCTGCTGCATTCATTTAATGGTATGTGTGCACAGGTTAATGAGTTGGGAATTATCTTTTAACTTGATTTAACGACTATCTGCAAAAGATCTCAAATCTATTCTAAATACAACCACACAAACTAGTAAATATCGTTTAACATTACAATTTAAGCTATTTTCTGACTTACCGCTACATTCAGAAATCATTCAAGAAATTTTTTTCTCGGTCGCCAAATCGCCGTCATATGAGAAATATTTCAATCTAACGATATAGGTATATATTGTGCGTCTCTGATTTGTATTAAGTGTTGGCGAGATGTTTCACATTTTTCCAGAAAATTGTACGATTGATGGATAACGTCAAGGCATCTGATGCATATTTGGTCGGGTAAATCATTATTCTCGCTGACTAACAACTTGAAAATAGGTTCCATAATTCAACAACGCTCCTGCAAGTAACATTAATTCGTGGTGCTATGGATTTAGCAATATGATGCATTTCCTTATCACTTTCGGCACATATCCGACACAATTGGTTGAAATTCATTTTCACATTGAAAATTTATTATTAACTGCTGCGAGAAATCATCAAATCCTCTATGAAATATGATAAAAATTTAAGCAACAAAATCTCTTGTTTATGTTGTCAGTGACATTTCTTCTTTGACATTTTCATAACTTTTTGATTATCATCATTCTCATCATTATCATCGCTGATCGCCGTTGAAAGTTTATTTTCCTGATTTCGTGCAATCAATTTGGAAAGTGGTTGCCAATCCTCGTCGTCATCATCCTCTTCATTTGCTACTATTTCTTTAGTTTTGTTTTCAGCCGGCCGCATGAATGCCCTCACATCCGCCAACAATTCCTCTTCTGGAACTTCTTCTTTGATACCGACTGAATGTTTTATCGAAGGTATATTTCCACTTAGTCCGCAGTTCACGCAACGTTAAATTTGATGAGGTGATCAGCCGCTGCATAGCTTCGCCATAATAGCAGCAAAGCTCTAGTGGATCACAATACCGAGTCAGTTCATTGTCACAATTGTCACTTTTCAAAAAGACATCTGACCATTCAAGAAAATTGTTTGCAGATGTGAAAACTTTCGTGCAACCAGCTGAAAACAAAATTATCATACGAACGCAACAATTTTCGTTCCGGATTCTTGCGATTTTCTATCAAGAATGAGGTTAGAGACGGAACTCGGGAAATATCCGTTAGCAGACTTACCTTTCTATAGATATTTTCGGCACACACAAGAGCGAAATCCGGACTCTGCCGCACCCAACAATTTGCAGCTGCTATCTCTGGTTCTTCCGATATTTCGCGACACTGGACATATTCGAAGACGACAACCACGAAAAACTAAGCCGACATGTGCTGTCAAAAATTTCGGTTGTCACCTCGGACAAAACATCTGTGCGTGGAATGGCACTTCATATGGCGGAAATGTGCTTCTCCAGATGTCGCCAGTGGCATAGTTTTCTCGATGGCCACGGTGGAGGGGCATTTCCAGATGGCTATGTCTCGAAATGTGCCGGGGTTGGATTAATGCTATATTTCGAATATTTATATCCACGGATCTAAATATTTGGACAGAAAAAAAAATATTTTCTGCACAACGATATCCGCACAACAGATGAAGTCCGCTGGCACTTCGAGGACATATCCATCTGGCAGGTTACAAGGGTTCGGGATCGGAATCACTTCGATTCCTGGGCGTAGGCGTCACATTACACATCCCCCCCCCCCCAAAATCGAAGTAATTACGATCCCGTCTCATATATAAAAGGTCTTGGTTAGGGCCGTGGCGGGTCGAAGATCGGTTTCGAAGGATAGGCTACAACCATGTTCGTGAAGACTCGACAGTGACTATATAGTAGGAAGTCAGGTGTTATTCGGAGGCCTTCGTCTAGGCAGAGATTTGGGATAAGCCAAGGTTTCTCGTGGGAATTAGTTGCACTTCATCGTCTAAGGTCTTTTGCGTGGTAAATTCCCAGGGTTTTACCAGTCATGTCCGCGATGAGGTATCGGGTGGGGCTTATGACTTGTATGACTCGACACTTCACGAATTTCTTGTCTAGTTTGGCATTGTAATGGCGGGTGGCATCGCTCTGTCGGAAGTTTCGACGATATATTTCGTCGCCGGCCTTAAAGCCAGAAGGATGAGATCGCAAGTTGTACCGCTCCTCTCCCATCCGTCTACTTTCTTCAATCTTCTCCCGCAGTTGATCTCGCAGAAGTTGGAGCTTTTCGTGCGGTTCTAGAACCACGATTGGGGCCTCTAGCGATTTCAGCTGCCGCAATAGCCGGTAAGCGCTCCCATGACCGATCATGTACTGGCCGAACACTGCAAAATACGGCGAAATGCTGGTCGTGGCGTGGTACGACGAGCGCAGCGCACTAGTGATGGCGGACAATTTGCGATCCCAGTCCCTCTGATTCGGGTGGACATAGGCGCGAATGGCCGCTATGAGCGTACGATTCAGTCGTTCGGATGCGTTGGCTTGTGGTGAATAGACGGCAGTTCGTTGGTGGATGATGCCGTATTTGGACATTAGGTCTCGGAACTTGCTGGAGGTGAACTGGACCCCATTGTCGGAGACAAGTTTCTCCGGAACTCCAAACATGTGAAAGACTCGGTTCTCCAAAAAGCTGATTATTGGTCCAGTGTGCATGTTACGTAGTGGTTCTATGATAGGGAATTTGGAGAGCTGGTCCAGGACCACGACAGCTCCCGTGTGACCAGAAGCAGATCGAGGGTAAGGACCGATAAGATCAATGTACAAGCGCTGGAACACGCGTTCGGGGACCTCAACCTTACCCATGGGTGGCCGAAGAATGGTGTTGGGCGCTTTAGTGCACTTGCATAGCTCACAAGAGGCTACGTACGCTTTTATCTGTTGTGCCATCTTAGGCCAAAAGAAACAGGTTTTCAACCGCCTAAGTGTACGACCGTATCCGCCGTGCGCACTTGATGGGTGGTCATGAGCCCGCCTGATAAGATCAGTGGTTAATTCTTCGGGCACCCACAACTTCCACTGTTCTTCTTCTTGTATGGGGTCTCCGGATGCGTGTCCCATCCGTTTGTAAATAAATCCATCCGTCAACCGCAGTTCAGGAAGCTGGGGCTGTTGATTCTGGATAGTGTGAATCAGTTGGGTGTAGCTGGCTGACTTGAAGGCAGGATGGTCCAAATCGATCAATTGGGGGCTGTCGTCCTCTTGGACCAACTCGGCTCCTTCAGGGGCAAACATTCTGGATAGGGTGTCGGGGACTACATGCTGGCTTCCTTTTCGGTGGCGAATTGTGAAGTCAAATGCCTGTAGTTTCAGTGCCCACCTGGCCAATCTGCCGTTGAGATCAGTCTGGCTCATTAGCCATTTCAGAGAAGCGTGATCCGTAACGATTTCAAAGGTGTGTCCCTCCACATAGGCTCGGAAGCGTTTCACTGCCAACACCGCAGCTAGACATTCCTGCTCGGAGACCGTGTAATTTCGCTGGGCTGGGTTCAGCTTGTGAGACATGAAGGCTATAGGTCTCTCCTCGCCGTCTTGTGCAACCTGGACTAAGACTGCTCCCACCCCATGTTGACTCGCGTCACAATGGATTGAGAACGGTTTGTCAAAGTCCGGGCTGTGCAGTACGGGGGCTGTAGTCAGACTCTTCTTTAGCTCTTCAAAGGCTCGCAAGCTGGGCTCTTCCCAGACGAAGTTACGTCCCTTACGCAGCATGTCGGTCAAAGGAGTGGTAATGGTGGCATAGTCACGTACAAAACGCTGGTACCATCCGCATAAACCTAAGAATCGGCGTAATTGTTTGGTGGTCTTGGGTAATGGAAAAACGTCAATCGCTTGAGTCTTTTCCGGATCGGTCCTGATATGCCCATGCCCAATGATGTGACCTAAATACTTCACCTCCGTCATCACGAACTGGCTCTTCCTTATGTTGATGGTTAATCTTGCCCTCCGGATGTGTAGAGCCACCTCCTGAAGCAGGTCGATGTGTTCGTCAAAGGTCTCGGTTATAAGCAGCAGATCGTCCAAGTAAACGAAAACTTGGTGCCGCAAATGAGGTGGTATCACCTTATCCATAAGGCGCGTCATTGTTTGGGGGGCATTACACAATCCGAATGGCATGGTCACGAATTGATATAGGGGCCGACCTGGGACTGTGAAGGCTGTTTTCTCCTTTGAACCGGGGTCTAAAGGAATTTGCCAGAAGGCGTCCTTGAGGTCTAAGCTCGTGATGAAATGGGCTTTAGGCAATCGACTCAAAATGCCTTCGATCAACGGTAGAGGATATGCGTCCTTGACTGTGACGGCGTTCAAGCGTCTGGCATCTAAGCATAACCGGACCTTGTTCGGCTTGACAACTAAGGTGACTGGGGAAGCCCACGCGCTCTGTGATTCTTCGATTACGCCTAATGATAGCATTCGATCCACTTCGGCATATAACGATTTTTCCTTCGCCGGAGATATGGCGAAATGTCTCTGTTTTATGGGTTTAGCGTCCCCCACATCTATAGTGTGGAACACCAGGGCAGTCCGCCCGAGACCTTCTTTCTCGTGCGATGGAAAAGCCGATATAGCCGAGTCGAGACGCAGTTGCTGAGTTACATCTAGAGTATGTCGTAGTAAGTTAGTGGGTTGAGATTGGTCAGGAACGGTGGTGACGGACTCCAGGGTCGAACCGGAAAATAGTGCCGGGGCCAAGTTAAATTTTCGAACGAAATCCACTCCTAAATAAAGATTCTGGGTTAACTGAGGTATGATGAAAAATTCCATAGGTTTAGTTACCCCTTTAAAGGTGACATCCGTCATAATTTTTCCCACTACAGAGTGACGAGTTCCGTCCGCCGTGCTTAACCAGGAGGTGAAATGACGGATTTGGTCCGCGTGCTTTGCCAGTACCTCCCCTGCAAACTCGGCAGAGATGCAATTCACACTGGCTCCCGTATCGACTAAGCCTGATACTCGTTTTTGCAGGAGGTGTACTGACGCATATGGCCGGACATCCTCCCTCAATAATTCGTCTAAGTATATGTCCTTCAACACTTTTCTCGACTGCCTGACTTTTCTCCAGAAGCTCCGCATCCGACGCGTGGCTCGCTTGCTTCGCGGTGGGACATTTGTGGCCAACTCCTCATGGAAGATGCGCTGTCGAGTAGCCAAGTAATTCCGCAGCCTGACATGAAAAGGTTTTACATGCCAAGGAACTTTCGTCTCGCTATCATTTCCCTGCGCATTGGCCTCGGCGAAGGACGGCGTCGGTTGTGGAACTTCGGGAGAACTGTGGTTAGCGGTGCGAGTCAGCAGAGTTGGAGTCATGTTGGGAGCTGGGTCATAGCTGGTGATGGGGTCTGGATTGGTTCGTCCGGGGTCTAGGAGTGCCGACGGGTGGTCGCGGCACTCGGTGGCAAGTTTTTTCGCCCTTTGCAATTTGCACAATCAGGTGCGTATGTGTCGGCCTTCCCGCAACGGTAGCAGAAAAGCGTTGGCTCCGCTGGACATGCATAGAACCGATGTCCCAGTTGTCGGCAGTTCCAACAGACCGTCGGGCTTGTAATTGCTTCAAGGGAGGGTCGATCAATCAATGCTGGGTCCTCAAGCTCCGGTGGTGCTCCGCTCCTCGGTACTGGTACTGGATCAGCAAGCAGGTGATCCGCTGCCATCAACTCCGCGGTGTGATGATTTCGGGGATTTGGTCCCGTTATGCGAGGTTGTGGACGGAAGGTACCTCGTCGCTCATCCAAGTGTTCTTGTCTACGCGCATGGAGGCGCAATCCCTGTATGGTGTTGATGGGAAAATGTAGCAGGCTGTTCTGGAGATCCCAGCGCATGTTCTCTCTGATAATTTCTACCAATTCGTCCTCGGGCATGGTATTTCGCAGGCGAGTGCTCAATCTCACTATACTGGTGTAGTACTGGTCGAACGGTTCGTGAGCGCCTTGTTTCCGTTTCTTTATTTGCTCTCTTAGCTCTCTCTCAGTGAAGCCATCCTCAAATCGATTGCGGAAGGCTGCACTGAAAGAGTGCCAAGTGGGACGTGGCGTTGACTCTTTAAAGCTCCAGTACCAGTCGGCAGCGTCGCCGCTGAACAAAAGATGGGCATGCCGGAGGAAGGCCGAGGAATCACCTCCCAGGGTGCTGGATACCAACGCCTGAATCCGGAAAAGGAATCGGTCCGCCGATATCATATCGTTGAACCCTGTAAAGTTCAGGCGCCAACTCTCCATGATACGAGGCGTCGGGTCTCGAAAAGGTGCCAATGCGTTCCCGGGGGGAATCACATCCTCGATTGACCTGTTGTACTGAACTGCCTCGGGGGCTGGAGGTACCAACGGAGGTCCGGTACTGTGTCGCGGTCTGTATTCGGGAGCTCTGGGATCCATTCCCGAGTTCCTTGGAGGTGGGACCCATTGCTCGGATTGTCGGGAGTGGGGCATCGCCACACTGGGATTTGGCTCCCAGCCAAGCGGAGTTCTCACGCGGCTGGGTGGTTGGCTCAACGGGAGATTCTGGATCTTTCCCTCCAGGTTGCCAATCCTCTCCGACATATCCCTCATCAACGCCACGAGGGTGTCAATGGAGTGGGCGGAAGGCATGGTTGTCACCTCGGATACGACACTTGCAGCCGGAACTTCACCGCCTACTGCTCCTTGCAGGTCTAAGAGTGGTTGTGACGGTTCGGCTTCTGGAGCTCCTTTCGCCACTGCTCCACGCGTCGGTAGGGGCGTTCCGAGGGGGACGTCTAGGGCGGTCCGCTCGATGGGTCGCCGACATAATGGGCAACTCTCGGACGTGAGGAGGAGCTGTTGGACACAGGCACGGTGGAATAGATGTCCACAATCCAACCGCACGCTGTGTACCCCCTCCACTACGTCCTCGAAACAGATCCCGCAGTTCACGGGTTGGACCGTTTTGGACCGGGTCCACCGCTTATCGGGAGTCCGCTTCGTGGCCATTTTTGGTTCTGTCTCGTGTGAGGTAAAAGTAAGTTTTTTATTACTAAAAAAAAAAAAGAAGAAAAGGTTAACCCTACTATATATATGAAAAAGCCTAAAAATAACTTAGTGGCCGATAGTGGCGAGCTATAAGTTAAGTGGGAAAAAAAATGTATTTAAAGTATACTTTCCTTTTCAGTGGTCGACTCCTCCAACGGGAAAAGAGAGTGCGTGGTAATCTGCCGAAGAAAGGGTGCTTTTGGTCGATTTACGAAAATTACCCCATAACCCACATACATTACAAAAAACCGTCTCTAAACTACGTTAAAGTGACTCGACGAGACAAGTGGTAGAGCTACCGTAACGACTTTGTACGCGGTCAAAATTCCCGACGCGTGGAAGCATTCCGGGCTTCGCAACTCCAGCATACGCCACCGAACGTTGAACCGATACCACTCGTCTAACACGCATAAGAAATAGTTAGAATCCTTCCGCGACATAAAGGCAAGGTAGCCTTCTATTTTCTTGAGAGTCCATGCTGATAGGTAAACCCATCAGACTGGCAGTTCCATCAAGAAAATAGAAGGTCCTTACAGGGGTTAACCTGGGACAACACATCGGAAGGATTCTGTCGCGAAAGCAAAATCAAACAAAGGAGAGCGGAAGCTACAACTCACGTGAAGCGACCTCTAATGTGTATCACACAATTCCACTGCTCCTGATAGTGGGACTCGAGTACCAAAGTACCTTACATCCTCCGTAAAGGACCGACTCGTCAGAAGACGCGAAGTTCTTTTCCCCTTAGGATGTTTTTGGCCCCACGTTGGGCGCCATTTGTAATGATTTTTCTCTACTTTCAGCTCGAACGCGGAACCGACCTCTCATCGGTTCTAGACGTTAAGTCTGAGTAGTGCCAACGGATGGTACCAACAGGTCAACCAATCCGTGCACCGTAATCCATTCACGCGGTGACTGCTTGTCGGCCAGCTAGTTCGGAGAGGATTTCGGTCGCGGGTCTCCGAATGGATTACGCTCAATTACAATATTTCAGTCACCTGAACTTGCCCGTTTTCCAAACGCGTCAACAATTACTCATCCAGAACGAGAAACCTACATTACGTTAGTTCTGGATGTGATCTATCCACAGATCTCAAATCAAAAACGCTACAACAATCCACAGGCGCGTTACCGATTCACCGACGCGGTACCGAAAAATATACTACTCGAACTTAAACCGAAGAAAACTACTCTAAAGAAATGGCGAAACAAACAAAGGTACCGCGTACCGCGCGCGACGCGAAACCGACTTCAGCGGATTTGTCGAAACCCTAACCTCGCGACGGCATACCTACCCTGCACTTCCCTTTCACGCTGAAAAAAAAACGAGCCACTGAAAAGGAAAGTCGTTAGTTGCTTAGCAATTCATATTATTTTTTTTTTTATTCAGGTCCTACAAATCGGTATAATTTTTCTATCAACATCTATCCTTATCCTGTAAGCTACCTTAAGTAAATATCCTATTTTGACGTAATCTGTATGAAAATTTTATACCATTAATCATTCGTGTTTAATATTAGGTTTAATGATTATCGAAAAATACGGTTAATAGCTATTTTACTAATCCTTACTTAATATTCAATATATGATGTATATCGTAACAAAATCACTCAAAAAAATTGAAAGATGCCCACATTTTGTATTGCAGACGTGAAAAAGTCAGACCAAGGCAAAATAAATTTATGAACGAAGCGGTACAAAAAGTTTTTGTTTTTTTTTTTTCAGGAGAATAACATTTTAAAATTGCGATTAACATATCATATTCTCCCTACTAAAGCAGTCTAGCCTAATATAAATTCTCGAGAATATATAGGAATTCATGGTATTGTTTTCTTCATAGGGAATCAAACCCTAGAGAGAATAATGAGCTAAAATTATGTTAATGCGGTATATACTTTCAAAGATAATAGAACTTTGGTAAGTCAAATCTAAACTTTCCCTCCTCGTAACAATACCCTTAGATTTTCCATTATGTCCTTTCATAGACGTTTATCATCTTCACGCTCTACACTCAAACACACTTTCCCAACAGTTTACAAAGTTTACACTAATAGCTAATGACATTTATATTTTAACTACTATGAAAAAGGATACAGTTTAAAAATCTAAAAACTATATTATCCTTTCTTGTGTCCTTACATCCTAAGCGTATTTTTAAGCGATCAGGTCAAATATCGAATATATTTTAAATGAGTTTATAATGTTCAATATTTATTTTCTTATGTCCTATTAAAAGTCTACAAAATATTTCGATTATTTACTGTTAGAAGAGTGTATTGAAAAAGAGGGAGAGAAAATGAATCGAATAAATTGAGTTTTTAATGCGACCGTATTTCTGCTGCATTCATTTAATGGTATGTGTGCACAGGTTAATGAGTTGGGAATTATCTTTTAACTTGATTTAACGACTATCTGCAAAAGATCTCAAATCTATTCTAAATACAACCACACAAACTAGTAAATATCGTTTAACATTACAATTTAAGCTATTTTCTGACTTACCGCTACATTCAGAAATCATTCAAGAAATTTTTTTCTCGGTCGCCAAATCGCCGTCATATGAGAAATATTTCAATCTAACGATATAGGTATATATTGTGCGTCTCTGATTTGTATTAAGTGTTGGCGAGATGTTTCACATTTTTCCAGAAAATTGTACGATTGATGGATAACGTCAAGGCATCTGATGCATATTTGGTCGGGTAAATCATTATTCTCGCTGACTAACAACTTGAAAATAGGTTCCATAATTCAACAACGCTCCTGCAAGTAACATTAATTCGTGGTGCTATGGATTTAGCAATATGATGCATTTCCTTATCACTTTCGGCACATATCCGACACAATTGGTTGAAATTCATTTTCACATTGAAAATTTATTATTAACTGCTGCGAGAAATCATCAAATCCTCTATGAAATATGATAAAAATTTAAGCAACAAAATCTCTTGTTTATGTTGTCAGTGACATTTCTTCTTTGACATTTTCATAACTTTTTGATTATCATCATTCTCATCATTATCATCGCTGATCGCCGTTGAAAGTTTATTTTCCTGATTTCGTGCAATCAATTTGGAAAGTGGTTGCCAATCCTCGTCGTCATCATCCTCTTCATTTGCTACTATTTCTTTAGTTTTGTTTTCAGCCGGCCGCATGAATGCCCTCACATCCGCCAACAATTCCTCTTCTGGAACTTCTTCTTTGATACCGACTGAATGTTTTATCGAAGGTATATTTCCACTTAGTCCGCAGTTCACGCAACGTTAAATTTGATGAGGTGATCAGCCGCTGCATAGCTTCGCCATAATAGCAGCAAAGCTCTAGTGGATCACAATACCGAGTCAGTTCATTGTCACAATTGTCACTTTTCAAAAAGACATCTGACCATTCAAGAAAATTGTTTGCAGATGTGAAAACTTTCGTGCAACCAGCTGAAAACAAAATTATCATACGAACGCAACAATTTTCGTTCCGGATTCTTGCGATTTTCTATCAAGAATGAGGTTAGAGACGGAACTCGGGAAATATCCGTTAGCAGACTTACCTTTCTATAGATATTTTCGGCACACACAAGAGCGAAATCCGGACTCTGCCGCACCCAACAATTTGCAGCTGCTATCTCTGGTTCTTCCGATATTTCGCGACACTGGACATATTCGAAGACGACAACCACGAAAAACTAAGCCGACATGTGCTGTCAAAAATTTCGGTTGTCACCTCGGACAAAACATCTGTGCGTGGAATGGCACTTCATATGGCGGAAATGTGCTTCTCCAGATGTCGCCAGTGGCATAGTTTTCTCGATGGCCACGGTGGAGGGGCATTTCCAGATGGCTATGTCTCGAAATGTGCCGGGGTTGGATTAATGCTATATTTCGAATATTTATATCCACGGATCTAAATATTTGGACAGAAAAAAAAATATTTTCTGCACAACGATATCCGCACAACAGATGAAGTCCGCTGGCACTTCGAGGACATATCCATCTGGCAGGTTACAAGGGTTCGGGATCGGAATCACTTCGATTCCTGGGCGTAGGCGTCACATTACATATTGAATGCAAGAATTTCGTTCCACCTTTATTAAGGTGAAATTTTTAGTTAGTATATGTACTGCCGAAGCACACGCGCTACACTATTTTATAGAAATTTCGAACCCTTTTTAGATAATCATATCGGAAACCAGTATTGTATGTTATGTTATTACTTGGTGATGTGAATTATAATACCTTGGTGTCAGCGTATAAACGCTAAAGCCAGTGGCAGCCTATGGGCGCCTATATGTTTTAGTGTTCGAAGAAATGAAACAACGCCAATGTCGGCAGTTGACTTCTAAATCAAGTCTGATTTTATTTCCCTATAACTTTTTCTTAAATACTATTTCTTAACCTACTAAATACATTATTCATTTTGATTTATGTTCTACTTTAAAAATCTTGTGAATACATGACTGACCCTTTCAAGTGGTAATTATGTCACCCGAAAATCTAGATCAATAAATACTAACATTTATTACTCATCCACTTATCCTACATTCCATATTTGCGCATATGTTGTCTTAGCCATGGAACACCTCATCGTATGGCCACACACGAGTCATCATATGCACTTGTTCTTCATTGTCATATGATGCACTCAACATTCATTCATAATTTATGAATGCAATGCTCTATATTTTACGAGGTGTGAAATACCGGCAAGAACATTTGTACAAATGTGCAACATGACACTTGACCGTGACCATGAAGTAATAAACATGATTGTTTATGGTTGGTCGCGTGGTCGAGTATGCACATGTGATTCATGTGGAATTTTATCGTAGGAAATTGCATTCCAATTAGAATGATTGGAATGTAATTCAAGTTTGAGTTGTGTGATGTTGTGACATCACTACACCCATAGGGCAAGGAGTGTTGCGTACAAATTTTAATTAGTGCGAAACACTTGAACCAAAGTAAGTCATATTCCCACTCACATAGCTTTACCATATAATTATAATTTTAAAATTTAACAATCATTACTCGATGCTCAATATTAAATGAATCTTACATTCTAATATCTACAGTTCAATTTGAATATTATTGATTCTTTATGCTAACATTTACGGTTTTGTACAATTGTAATCAAAGTTATTTCTTAATAATATAAATTTAATAGCTACTTATGCTAAATTATTTTATCTTAATGTATTTTTTATTCTAATACTGTATATATTTTTATTGTAGATTATATTTGTACTTTTTCTATATCATATTAATTCTACAAAGTTTGTAAAAATGAAATCTTGTGCTATTTACATGGTTTTAAATGGTTTTAAATTGTTTTTATGTACTTCTTTTAACTTTCCGTTAATTTCAATTATAGCATTGACACCTTTTAATTTTATTACTTTAAATGGACCTTTGAAAGGTGTCTCATATTTTTTTTTGTTTTATCTTTTTAAGAGTACTAAATCACCTTGTTTTAAATGTATCGGGTTTACTTTATTGTTTTTAAGTACGATTTTGTTTAACAATTTCAATGATTTCTCTGGCGCTATTGAGAGCATGTTTTAACCGGGTTCTCAATTCTTTGGCATAGTTGTCTCAATCATAGAATTTCTCTTGATTATTTAAAATATCGTCTAGGAGATATGGTAACTTGCCAAATATCAATTCATATGGTGTGTAGTTGTTGTCTACATGTGGGGTTGTATTATACGCAAAAGTAGAATACGGAATCCACTTGTCCCAGTCAGAATCCTCAGAAAATGCTATCATGTACTCATTCAGTACCCTATGATTGCGTTCTACAGCGCCTAACGTTTCATGGTGATAGGGTGTAGAGAAAACTTGTCTGATTTTTAATAAGTTCCGAATTTCTTGCATCAAACTATTTGTGATTTCGGTACCTTGATCTGATTTTAATATCTTAAAATGACCATATTTTAGTATAAATTCATTTACCAGAGTGAATGCTACAGTTTTTGCATCTTTAGTCTCCATTGGTGCAGCTACTACGAACTTTGTTAGTTCGCACTGCATAGTCAAAATGTATCGATGATTGTTCGAGATTCTCAGAGGTCCAACCACGTCAATAGCTATGGTTTCAAAACTCGTTGTTGGTGTGTCAGTCTTCACCATGTTTTCTTTAGTATTTCTTACTTGCTTGTTAATCTTGCATTGCTCGCAATTGCTGACACACCTTTTAACCATGCTGTTCATGTTTTTCCAGCAATACCTTTGCTTTAACTTAAGTAACGTTTTTCGAATACCTAAGTGACCTCCTTGTGGCGTATCTTGATATTCACGTATGAGGTAATTGATTTTGCACTGCAGTGTCTTTTATGTTCTTCGGGGGTTCATAAATAATTATGTTAATTTTTGGGCGCTGTTTATATTTACTTATTTGTTGCAACGTGTTGACTATACTTTTGAATTCAAATTTATGCATGAATTCAAATATTTTGTCTTCACTTGAAAGAGCTAGCTCGAAAATATTCATTTCAGCCAATTTGTCCAATGACTTCTCCATAGTAGATACGTATATCATACTGGTATTATCGTTATTGACCACTCTACAAGATTTCTTCGTACTTGTAACAACTGGAGACTTGTCATTAACGGAAACTTGTTTCTCGTTAGATTTATCACCATCGCAGTATACAATTACTTCATCTTTTGTCCGGACGATATCAAAATTTTTATTGTTGCAATATATAAACTTTAGTTTCATGACATTTCTTATGTCGGATAGTGACGTACAATCCCAAACGTAAAGTTGATCAGGCTCTACAGTTACCTCGGGTTCGTTATCAATACCTTTATTTTCTTTGTCTCCTTGTTTAGCAGACATTCCCCGAGTTAACTCCAACATTTTCTTTACATTTTCATCTCGTTCTAATGGAATCATCGATTTTAATACGGCGGAATCTATTTTAATTCTCGACAATGCGTCTGCATTACAGTTCATTTTGCCTTGTTTAAAAATTATCTTGAAATCATCATCTGATAAATCGAGTCTTATTCTTGTTAATTTAGAGGATGGGTTTTTGTGAGAGAAAAGTGACACCAATGGTCTGTGGTCGGCGACCACTATGAATTTCCTGCCATATAAATATGGTCTAAAAAAATTGATCCCCCAATGTATCGCGAGTAACTCTTTTTCAATAATTGGTTTGTTCACATCGTGCTTACCAAGAGATTTACTAGCGTAAGATATTGGTAAAGCGGATCCTATTTCGCCTTGTGAGTGGACAGCTCCTAGAGCATAACTCGATGCGTCCGTAGTTAACACGAATGGTTTGTCGAAATCGGGATATTGCAGGATATTCGGTTTAATTAGTTTTAATTTCAAGGTCTCGAAAGCTTGTTGACATTTATCATTCCAAGTGAATGCAGCTTTCTTTTTCAGGAGATTATTCAAGCATTTAGTAATTTCTGCAGAGTCCTGAATGAAGCGCTAGTAATAGTTGCAAAAAGCTACGAATCTTCTGACTTCGTCTGGGTTTTTGGGAACAGGGTAATTTCTAATTGCTTCATTCTTTGAAGGGTCCGTTCTGATACCTTCGTCTGTTATCAAATGACCTAAATATACAACTTCTGATCTCAGAAATTGGCACTTATCAGGATTCAACTTGAGGTTATAGTTACGTAGCCTCTGAAGTACTTGTGTTAAATTCCGATTATGATGACCGATACTACATCCAAACACAATAATATCGTCAACATACAGAAATGCTTTCGAACTAAGGCCTGACAGAGCTATAGTTAACATCCTTTGGAAACTATTGGATGAGATTATATGTCCAAAGGGAAGACGTTTAAACTGAAAATGACCATTTCCGGTCGAAAATGCTGCTAAAGGTCTAGATCCTCTATCTAACTCGATTTGGTGAAATGAACTGGTCATATCTAGAGTTGAGAAATATTTCGCTCTACCTAGTTTGTCCAGAACGTCTTCCAATCTAGTTAGTGGAAATTTATCATTGATGATTTTATTGTTTAAACGTCGAAAATCTACGACTAAACGCCATTGCTTCTTGTTATTTGAACTCTTCTTTGGGACTAGCAATAGTGGTGAATTGTAAGCACTAATAGATGGTTCTATTATGTCATTATTCTCCAGTTCTTTGATTTGATCGTTGATCTCTTCAAGCTGTGCATGGGGTAATTTATAGTTTTTGATATACACTGGCGTCTTATCCGAAAGGTTAATTTTCTGCTTATAGAAGTTATTTACAGTCAGCTTATCGTCTTCAATATGGAATACATCCTGAAATTTCTCAACAATACTCAATATACTATGTATAGCCTCCTCATCACAATTATCGAGAATTATCTTTTTTATCAATTTCTCAAGGCGGTCGGGGTTATTTTTATCTTCACATTTGGTGTTCCTGAATAGGAAATAATCATTCTGAGGCTCAGTTTCAACCTCAAACTTTTCTAACTTAACGGGATGATCATTAACATTCAACACCTTAACATGGCATACCTTTTGCCGGTATAATGTTGTTGCTCAAAAAAACTCCAACTTGTATTTCCTTATTAAAGATAATACAGTCTCTATCCCTTGTCAAATCAATTGGTAGTACGGTTTCTGTTCTTGCAGGTATCTCGATTTTGTAGGTATTCAATGGCTTGATGCTTATAGGGATGATTACTTCACCATCCTTAACATTGAAAGTTATCGTGTAGGTCTCATAATCTATCTTGGACCCATAATTTTCAAGGAAGTCTCTGCCAATAATCCAATCAGTTTTTATTGGGAAAGACTCTTCAACTATCTGGAATTCATTTGTTACACAATAATCTCCAATTTGCAATTTCGAATTGGCTCTACCTAGGCACGTAATTGCCTGGTTTGTAATCCCATTTAGTTTGCATCTATCATTTCTATTAATACTTCCACTGAATATGTTATTAAATTTACAAATTGATACATCTGCACCTGTATCTACCAGGAAAGTGAGGTTTGATTTGGCATTCTATCAATGTAATTCTATAAAATTAGGACAATTACCAGAAATAGTGTACATCTTATTAATTACTATCTTTTAATCCGGATTTGGATTCTTATATTCGGTTCTCTACTCCGGGAGGGTTTCTTAAATTTTCATGGTTCTCTACTCCGGGAGGGTTTCTTGTATTTTCATGGTTTAATCCTCTCCGGAGGATTCTACGTTTCCCTGCTCTTGAACTACATTTACGTTTCTATAATTCTTGCTATCATTATTGTTTCTGTAATTTTGCCGTTTCTCCTTTTGATAGTTCCCACCATTATTATTGTTCCCTTTATTACCGTTTTTGTCGCTTTTGTAGTTATTCATACCCCCTTCGTTTCCTCTTTTGTCGTTGTAATTCTTGCCCCTCTTCTTGTAATTGTCATTTTTGCCTTTGTTATAAAACATAACGTTATTTGTTGAGTGCTCTCACTCTTCTCTAACTCTAGTGTTAGGTTTATGGCATCCGTTAAATTTTGAGGTCGGGCAACAAATACAATGTTTTTATATTGGTCGTTCAGACCATTCTTGAATATGGTTAGGGCGTATGAATCGTTCGAAGTAGACACCAGTTGTTTCTGCGCAGGTGTAACATTGTCGCCTAGTTCGGTTATTGGGAATTGATTAAGCTCACTAACTAAGCTAAGGAGCTTCTCCTTATGTTGCATCACACTCGAACGCTTCTGAGACAATGAGTTAAGTGAAGTATGAATATTTGCAACAGTATTTTTGGGTTTATACGTAAGAAACAATTTTGATTGCAACTCTGCTACCGTCTGTGGAATATCAGTACTAAGGGAAGTCCGAACATTATCTGATAACTTCACATTAACAACGAAATCGACTAATTCGGGTTTAGCTGTGTCTGCCAGCTTTTCGTCTATATATTCCACAATTTTTATAAATGCGTTCAACTCCTTAGAGTTGCCATCAAACATAGGAATGGTCTTAATAGCCATGTGCAGGTGAAAATCTCCCATTTTGGCTAAAGATCTTCTAGAATTTTCCAACTGTGCCAATAAAATTTCTTTCAGTTCTGTATACAGCTTTCTGAACTGTAATTTCGGCTCTAAATTTAAATTTACCACATTAAATTACATAGTTGATATTTCTTGAAAAGTAATCGAATTTATAAAAGCTGATGCTTCCTTGATAACTCTTATTGCCTAAACGGATTGACAGTGCTCTTCTTCTCGCATTAATAATAATGATCGATCGCACAGTTCAAATACGAACCTTGGCCTTCAGGTTTATTATTAGGGTATTTCATTCCATGACCGTAATGGAATTCGAGGTGATGTGGTAAACATCATTCTCAATCATGTGATTATTACCTAATTTTTCAGTTAGTATCTATCACAGCTGGGTGGGCTGATAGTCCGACAGCAGCATCAAAAGCTTAAACTCGATGAAGCAACCAAGGTTTGAGCTTGGGAGCTGTTACGCGGGCGGAGTGTACTCTAACCCCATAGAGGTAGATACAGGAGACGGCGAAAGATCAAATTCATAAAACCACGAGCTTTTGCCTTTGCTATTGTGATAACTCGCATAGGCTCGAAGTTAATTTCGAAATTGGGGTCAAAATTTTGTTCATCATTTGATGAGGTTTATCATATTCTTGGTAATAAGCTTTATGAGAATGCAGCGTTTGCAAAGTAATTGTTTACTATAGAAAGATAGCCAAAAAATTGTCATATGTACTGATATTATTATTCTGGTGGAATTTTTTTGAAAACGTTTGAGAGGGCACAGCCCTTGACCTACGTAGAAAATTTCATAACTCTAGCTTGTGTGGTTTGCAATCAAACTTGCTGTAACGCACGGACGGACGGACAGAAAGACGAAAAGACAGATCACGATTTTAATAGGGTAGTGTAAAAATATTTTATAATCCCCTGAAATGGTTTTTTGAATAAATACTTACAAGTTAAGCCATTAAAAACGTTTCCATGAAAAAAATTCATTACTTCAGTTGCTACTACGATAGCCAATTGCACTTACCTTCTGATTTTTGGGGGCCATCATTTTGAATGCATGCATTTTTTGGATTTTTTAAAATATTACTATCTTAGAGTCTCATCAGTCAATCTGCCAAATCTCATTCAAATTGTAGTTGCCCTCTAGATAGGGCAATAGTATAAAATTTTTAGGAAAATGGCAACTAAAAATATTAGGTTTTAAATTTTCGACTTCTTTATTTTTCATCCGATTTTTATGATTTTTTGTTTAACACAAGAACTTAGTACAATTATCCATAATTTTAAGTTTCATCAAAATCCATTGGAAAATGTAGCCACTAGAGGGCCATAAAAGTCTGAAAAAATCGCATATTTGACTCGCCACCACTTTGAAACTTGCGCGTCTATGCGCACCAAAATAGCAAAGCATTTAGATCTAATTGTTTTTCATCGTAAAAATAAATTTCATTTAAATCGAATCAATATTAGGTCTTTGAAATGTGTTTGAAAATTCAAACTTTAACAAGCCGCCATTTTGTTTTTGGAGACCTGATCTCTAGTTTTTTTTATATAGTTCTTTAAACACTTATAGCTTTTATGAAAATACCGAATTTCATTAACATTGATTGAAAAGTTTGGTCATAACTACAACATCCAATGTTTGCACGTTTTTCAACGTTCGAGCGGCCGCCATTTTGTTTCAAACTGTTCGACTTTGAATTTTTTATTGTGAAATTCATGGCACACCTCAATGAACCTCTGTACGAAATTTCATTCAAATAAGAGCTATGGTTTCGTCAGGACAGGAATCACAACTTTTCGTCTAAAATGGCCGCCATTTTGTTTTCCCCCGACCGATTGATCTGGTTAAACAACTTGACTGACATATTCATCCAATACGCCTTTCCTAAAAGTTTTGTGAAAAGTGGAACGAAATTGTAATCTCTAGCATAGTCCCGATTTTTCTTATATCCTATATAATATATATATATATATATATATATATATATATATATATATATATATATATATATATATATATATATATATATATATATGTATATATATATAATATATATATATATATATACATATGTATATTTAGACATTTATATATATATATATATATATATATATATATATATATATATATATATATATATTTGTACAAAATACAGACAAGTTTCACTTGTCTGTAATAAAATATCGCGTGGCTATGGACTAATGCAAAAAATCCACTTAAATTGATGGCACTGCTCATGATTTTTTGCATGGTTACATTTTACTCACCCGAGCCAGGAAAAACACAGCACGTCAGTTCCTTTTTCGAGCAAATAATGAAAAACTACACACCTCACTTTGTGATTCACTCGCGTTTACTTTCATATATTAAGTTTTTCATTTAAAAATTTTATATATATATATATTTATATATATTTAGATATATATATATATATATATATATATATATATATATATATATATATATATATATATATATATATATATATATATCTATATATATATATATATATATATATATGTATATATATATATATATATATATATATATATATATATATATATATATATATACACACATATATATATATATATATACGAGGTGTGTTCAAAAAGTATCGCGAATTTTGAATTTTCGCGGGTTACGTGTATTCGAATTTCGATTTTTTTGTGGCGTTATGTTGATACTCATGTCTGTCACTTATGCCGACAAGCTCAGCTATTTTGAATGTTCACTTAATTGGTTAGCTGCTTTACTTGCACGTGTTTTCAATCGTCTTCGATTTTTACTTATTCAAAAAAATGGATCAAAGAACGTGTATCAAATTTTGTGTGAAAAACGAAATTAAGTGCGCGGATGCATTCCGAATGTTGACTGTGGCATACGGAGAAGCTACCTTGGACCGAAGCAACGTTTATCGGCGGTTCAAAATGTTTTTAGAAGGCCGAGAAGATGTGAACGACGAAGAGCGTGCCGGACGCCCGAGCACTTCAATAACAGACGAAAAAATTAATGAAGTGGAGAAAATGGTATTGGCCAATCGTCGAATCACCGTTAGAGAAGTTGCTGAGGACCTAAACATATCAATTGGCTCGTGCCATTCGATTTTTATCAACGATTTGGGCATGAGACGGGTCGCCGCGAAATCCGTACCAAAATTGCTCAATTGCGAGCAAAAACAGCAACGCATGAACATTGCTAATGAGATGTTAAACTCTGTCCGCGACGAACCAAATTTGCTCCAGAGGGTCATAACTGGTGACGAATCGTGGATTTATGGTTATGACGTGGAAACCAAAGCTCAATCATCTCAATGGAAGCTGCCGCATGAACCAAGACCGAAAAAAGCGCGCCAAGTTCGGTCGAATGTGAAAGTTTTGCTGACAGTTTTCTTCGATTGCAGGGGCGTGGTGCATCATGAGTTCTTGCCACAGGGAAGAACGGTCAATAAGGAATATTACCTGCAGGTAATGCGCAATTTGCGCGAAGCAATCCGCCAGAAACGCCCGGATTTGTGGGAGAACAAAAATTGGCTTTTGCACAACGATAACGCCCCTGCTCACACATCGTTGCTTGTGCGCGACTTTTTGGCCAAAAACAACACACTAATGATGCCGCAGCCACCGTATTCCCCAGATCTGGCCCCCTGTGACTTTTTCTTGTTTCCTAAACTGAAGAGGCCCATGAAAGGACGACGTTACGCTACGCTTGACGAGATAAAGACGGCATCGAAGGAGGAGCTGAACAAGATTAAAAAAAATGATTTTTTGAAGTGCTTCGAAGATTGGAAAAACGGTTGGCACAAGTGTATAATCTCTAATCGGGATTACTTTGAAGGGGACAAAATAGATATTCATGAATAAATAAATAATTTTTGAAAAAAAAACAAAATTCGCGATATTTTTTGAGCACACCTCGTATATATATATATATATATATATATATATATATATATATATATATATATATATATATATATATAACCTCTATACGTCTATCCCTGTTGATGAAACACTGGCCATACTAAAAGAAAAACTTTCATTCAACAACAGCCGACGATTCACAGATCAAATACTCAATCTCATAAAGACCACAATCAAACAGAACTATTTTAAGTTCAATAGCAACACGTACATTGCCAAAGACGGTCTGGGTATGGGACATCCAATGTCCTCAATAATGTCAGAAATATTCTTACAATCTTTGGAAGAAGTCTTTATACCCAAAGTTGTCAAAAGATTCAATGTAATATTTTACAGACGATATGTGGATGACTGTTTCATTGTTATTGACTCACAAGAAAATAAACAAGACGAACTACTTGCCTATATGAATGAAATTCACCCGAATATAAAGTTCACTATGGAAAAAGAAACAAACGGACAACTCAACTATATGGACCTAACTGTGACACGTGAACAAACACGATTGGACTACAAAATATACAGAAAACCAACCACAACTGATCATACCATACATGAAACATCTAACCACCCCGCACAACATAAGCTAGCAGCGTACAGATCAATGGTGCAGAGGCTTCACTCAATCCCCATGACTCCTACTAACTACTCCAACGAACTAAACAATATTTACAGAATAGCTAATAATAACGGATACAAACAATGCAACATTGACAAACTAGTCACACAGTACAAACAAAAACAGGAACGCCAACCGACGGAAACTCATAAGAACGACCAACAGTGGGTATCGTTAACATACGTAGGCAAAGAGACATACAAACTATCAAACTTCCTTAGGAAATACAAATTGCAAACTGCATTCAAAACGAACAACAACATTGGAAACAAACTGAAGCCAAAACTGAATGACACATCGATATACGAAGGCAGCGGCATATACAAACTGACATGCAAGGACTGCGACATGGTATATATAGGAAGGACAACACGAAAACTAACGACAAGATACAAAGAGCACCTACGATCTTTCTTATACAACAAGGCAGACTCCAATTATGCGACGCACCTACAAAACCACGCACATGAGCCTGATGCTATGACAAACTCTATGAAATTGCTACACATCCAAAACAAAGGACCGAGACTCGACATCCTAGAAAGGCTTGAAATTTATAAACATAGAAAGACAGACGGTGACATTATCAACGAACAACTTGTTACCAATTCCGACGCAATTTTCTCAGTCCTAGACCACACTCTTAGACGAAAACGGAAACGAAATGAAACAGAACAAACGGACAGCCAACAAGCAAAAAAACAAAAACATAATATCCCCCTACGTGGTATAATTGAGTAATTTACTTCCTGACCTCATTACCCATCCACTAATTACCCATCCGCTAATTACCCATCCGCTAATTACCCATCCGCTAATTACCTATTCGCTAATTCCCCATCCTGCGACTATATAAAGTCGCTCCCTTCAACACATCCTTTAGACACTGAAGATGACTCAAAGTAGTCGAAACGCGTCTGCTCACACAACTAAGCAAGGCCCGACGGCTTTTAAAGAAAAAAAAAAAAAATATATATATATATATATATATATATATATATATATATATATATATATATATATATATATATATATAGATATATATATATATATATATATATATATATATATATATATATATATATATATATATATATATATATATATGTATACATAAAAAAAACTCTACGTAATAGGTAAATTTCTCTTTAGAAATACATCCAAAATTTAAAAAAACTGACTCCAAATTAAAAGATGAATTAAATTTTGTGAAAGCGGTGCTACATTAGTGACTTTACTTGGTTATTTAGTACCACTTCCATAAAATTCATTTCATTCTTTGTAGGGCACTTTGAAGACGGCTTTCTTCGTTTTCTGGTAAATAAACCAATATTTTCAAATTAAACCGCCATGTTTCGAAAATAAGTTTTAGTGGCCCCCAGATCACGTCGCACTGTGTTGAGATAAAAACACTTCGTACTGCAGTATTTTCCAATTTACTACATGAAATTTTATCGTGTACACTTATCTGATTCTATCTATGACTTCAAAACAACCCGATATTCAATATTCATGAACGTTCTTTAACGTTTTCCTTGGACTCGACACATAATATTCAAAAAATTCCGCGATGACTCTCGCTGCAAACGTTTCAAATTAAAATTTTTACAAAAATAAACACACTCTGGACAAAACGCAAACACGAAATCATAAAACGAATTGATTTAAAGTTAATTTGATTGAAACATCCAGGAATTAAGTCCTCGATCAAAATATTTTCACCAATTTATTCGACATATGTCAATGTTCAAGGAGCGGACATGAAACGTATTTCACCCGCGTAAATCATCAAATCTATCGGCGGAACCACTTTTTTACACGGCACAAGTCCAAAATACAGTCAAGTTTCACTTTTCTGTAATAAAATATCGCGTGGTTATGGACTGATGTAAAAAAATCCACTTAAATTGATGGCGCTTCTCATGATTTTTGGTTTGGTTACATTTTACTCACCCGAGCTAGGAAAAGTACAGCACGTCAGTTCCTCTTTCCAGCAAATAATGAAAAATAACACACTTCACTTTGTAATTCACTCGCGTTTACTTTCATATATTAAGTTTTTCATTAAAAAATTTTAAATTTTACGATGCGAAATTCATATTTTACGAAGGATATGGAAACTGACAGATCCACGCCAGCTGATACTTCCGCTTCGAAAACAGGGGTGTCCACGCAGTTCTTATGGATCAAATACTTTTGAAAATATGGCGCGAAGTATGATTTTGTTGACATTTGACGAAAAAGGTGGAGGTTTGCGAATAGATAACGAGACCTTGTGTATGAAATAAGAAGTAATAACTTATGATGACACTTGAACGTGCTAATAAATGACTTGAATTTGCATTTCGAAATTATTTTCGAAAATTGAAAAATTTTACGCATCCCTTAAAATAGTCTTACATGTACAAATAACTACATGTACAAATAATTCTGCGAGCTACTGTCGCAATTGTTTTCATAATCATTAAGAACGTCAACAAATGAGTTTACTCGAACCCACGAGAACCCAACAAGCATGATCAACATCTGCAAGTGACGTCACTCCATTCATTAATTTGCTCGAATCTACCAGGTACCTCTCGGTAGAACATTCGCCAATGTACGAGAAATGGGTGAATAGGTAGAGACCCTATATAAAGGCGAGCTGAATGAATGGGGGACTCATTCATTCGACCGCGATAAGAACTGCGATGGTGTGTTTCGTAATAGTGAAGTGATTTAGAAGACAATTGCGATAAGAAATTTATGGACAAGTGTTAGATTTTTTCATAGTGAAAATTAAAATTAGTGAAAGTGTTAAATTGTTTATTGTGCATTTTCGTAATTAAATAAATTCTTTTAACTTAAATTAAAAGACATTGCGTTTTCACTTTCCCGGAACATTAAAATTATTGGCCGCGAACCGAAAACACGCGACAGTGGTGTCAAGAAGTGCGAAAGAAAAATTTTGAAAGTGAAAATTTGAACATTTTTATAGTGCACAATAGTAAAATTTAAAGAAACATTAAAAATGCCACGAAGCTTAAACTTAAAAATTAATGAATTGACCATGTCGGAGCTTAAGGAAGAGTTGGAACAGCGAAATCTGGCTACGCAAGGTACCAAGGCCACACTGTTTGCACGCTTGCGTGACGCGATCGAGTCGGAAGGCGTGAATCTGGATTCGGGTGAGTTCTCAGATGCGGAAAAAGGCGCAGAAGGTGGAGAAGTAGAAACACCAAAATCAAAGGAGCCAGAAAATGCGCTAATGCAAATGTTAATGCTGATGTCATCGAGTCTGACTGCGAAGCTAGATGAACAATCAGCGAAGCGAAATTAACAGTCATCCAGTCTGACTGCGAAGCTGGATGAACAATCAGCGAAGCTGGACCAACAAGCAATCGAAATCAAAGCAGACATCAAGGCAGACATCACACAGAAGCTGGAGAAAAAGTCAACCGAAATAAAAGCGGAGCTCGGTAGTCTCAACAAACAAATTAAAGGCGTCGAGGAAAAGGTTGACCAGGTCGAGGATAAGGTTTACCAGGTCGAGGAAAAGGTCAGCCAGGTCGAAGAGAGAATCAACAATGAGATGAAAAACATGAAAAAGGAATTGGAAGCAGCTAAGGCAGTAGTAACCGCCTCACCAGCCCCGCTTGCAACCGCAGTGCAAGGCTCGTCTAGAAATGTGCAAGCACCAATATTCGATGGGCAAACGGTCTGAACTATTTACAAAACCCAGTTTGAAGCAGCCGCTCGCATAAATCACTGGAATGAGCAGGAACGAGCAACTGCATTGATTCTTGCTCTAAGAGGCCCAGCAGCCGAGCTGTTGCAGACGATCCCGGTTGAATTGCACTCAAACTCGAATGCTATAATGAATGCGCTCGACATGCGTTATGGAGATGATCATCTAAAGAAGATTTATCGGTCACAGCTAAGGCATCGGGTGCAGAAGTCTGGCGAAACCCTACAGCAGCTAGCCCAAGACATTGAGCGACTAGCACTTTTGGCTTACCCGGCCTACGACCCAGAACATCGAGATGATGCAGCGACAGAAGCATTCATCAGCGCACTAAAGGACCCGGAATTGCAGCAAACCGTGCGTTTAGCCCAAAAGCAAACGGTTAAGGACGCATTGGCTTACAGTCTGAACTTTGAGGCGGCAAAGAATGCGACTCGTACCACTGCCCGGGTCCGTGAGGTAGTGGCAGACGAGTGCAGGTGTGAGCGCGTGGAAATTGAGCGAGACCCGTATGTAAATGGTGCGCCTAGATGCTGGAATTGCGGAGAGAAGGGGCACCTGCAAAGAGACTGCAAGAAGCGGAGGAAACCGAGCTATTGTCCAGGGTGTGCAGCTAGGAGGAGATCCAGACCGAGTCAGGAGCCCAGAATGGAAACCCTTCAAACAGAGGGGTCGGGAAACATGTAAGAGCCAACTTCGTGGGGCAGAGGTTGGGAGGATCGACGTCCCCAGCACCACCATCATCGTGTCAAGACTACATCGTGGAGAAGCGGACTTGTGCCTTCCGGGTCAAGTTGACGGAGAACACTACACCATAACAATCGACACTGGTGCAACCCGATCGATTATCCGACCAGACCTAGTTAGACAGCAACAACTTCACAAGGGCAGAATTTTCTCACTACGGACAGCTACGGGAGAAACTGCATCTGTTCGTGGAGAGGTCAACCTCCAGATATAGTTGAGAGACCTTATATTCCGACATAATTTTCTGGTCGCGAACATTATGGATGTCTGCATTCTCGGAATTGATTTTCTGCGACCACATGGAATCACGTTGGACTTGGGCAAACGAGTATTGAAATGGCAGAATGTCGAAGTACTGATGGAGGATCCCAGCGTCCAAATCCCCAAGATGAATGTAGTGGTATATACTGACACTGATGTACCGAATTCTTCCGAAAGCATTGTATGGGCCAAGCTTGATGGTGATTCTGGAGACCACCGATCTTATCTGATAGAGCCAACGAAGACATCCGCATTGCGCAGTTTGATTGTAGGACGAAGACTTGAAAGATCTTTAAGGAACGGATATGTGCCGGTTAGAGTCCTTAACACCGCAGACTCAACCACGAGCATCAAAGCGGGAGAAGTCATCGGCAGCTGCCAGCCTGTTTCCACCATCACCTCTTTGGAAGCTACTCACAACCATCATTGGAAAAGGAGGCAAGACACAGACAAAGCCCAGGAATCCACGTCTGCAATATTGAAGCAAGTCAAATTGCCGGTGCAGCTATTCAAACGAGCCTCTGATCTGGTCACCAAGTACAGTGACATCTTCTCAACAAGCCCGGATGACCAATGCTGAACGAGTTTGGTAACTCACGTCATAGATACACAGGGAGCCAAGCCGATTCGACAAGCACCAAGACGTCTCCCTATAGCCAAACAAGGAGAAGTGAGCGCGCTGATCTCGGACATGGAAAAACAAGGCATTATTGAACCTTCTGTAAGTCCATGGGCCGCGCATATCGTTCTAGTAGAGAAAAAGGACGGTAGCACCCGTTTTTGTGTCGACTATAGGCAGCTTAACGACGTCACTAAGAAAGATAGTTACCCGCTCCCACGCATCAATGACATCATGGACACTTTAGCGGACGCAAAATGGTTTTCTACACTCGATCTCAAGAGTGGCTACTGGCAGGTAGAAATTGACAAGAAGGACCGAGAGAAGACCGCATTTTCAGTTGGGACCGGATTGTGGCATTTTGTGGTGATGCCGTTTGGGCTTTGCAATGCTCCAGCCACTTTCGAACGCTTGATGGAATACGTGCTACGTGGTCTAACCTGGAAAACCTGCTTGGTGTACCTAGATGACATCATCGTCATCGGGAGAACGTTCGAAGAGCATGTGCGGAACTTAGAAGAGATTTTCTCCCGACTGCGACTGGCAAATTTGAAACTTAGTCCCGACAAGTGTACCCTTTTCGCAGCTGAAGTAAAATACCTGGGACACGTCGTATCAGCAGAAGGGGTCAAAACAGACCCTGAGAAGATTGAAGCCGTGAAAACTTGGCCAACACCAAACAACAAGCGCCAACTACGAAGTTTCCTGGGTCTGGCAACCTATTATCGAAGATTCGTCAAAGACTTTGCCAAAATAGCTAAGTGTCTCCATCAGCTAACCGAGAAAAATCGTCCGTATGTCTGGAACGAACAATGCCAGACAGCCTTTGAGACCCTGAAGGAAAAGCTGTGTGAATCACCCGTGCTGGCGTACCCGAAACCCGGAAAAATGTTTGTAGTTGACACTGATGCAAGCAACGGCGGTATTGGAGCTGTACTCTCCCAGCAGATCAATGCCGAAGAAAGAGTCCTCTCGTATTACAGACGAGTTCTTTCAAAAAGTGAGAGGAACTACTGTGTGGCCAGGAAGGAGCTATTGGCTATAATAGAGGCCACTAAGCAGTTCCACAAATACCTATATGGCCAGAAATTTGTTCTTCGAACGGACCATGCATCGCTGAGATGGCTACTTAACTTCAAAAACCCCGAGGGACAAGTTGCGAGATGGATCGGAAGATTGCAGTCGTACGACTACGAAATTGTTCATCGAAAGGGCGGAGTTCATGGAAATGCTGACGCCCTATCTCGTCGCCCATGTCCAGCTAACTGCAAGCATTGCCGACGGATTGAGGAAAAGGAGCCGCCCGTTGATCTGCGACTGATAACGGCTGAATCCGATGAAGGTTGGTCATCGGAGGAGATTCGAAATGCCCAGCTAGCCGATGAAGACATCGGACCATTGCTCGTATGGAAGGAGACGACTGAGCGACCTGAGTGGAAAGACGTTTCAACGCATGGCGCAACCCCGAAAAGCTATTGGGCACAATGGAACTCCCTTCAGGTGGAGGGTGGTGTACTCAAGCGGAAATGGGAAACGGCGGATGACAGCTCCTATAGGATGCAAACTATACTACCTAAAAGCCGAATCCACGATGTGGTTAAGGAAATGCATGAAGGATCCTCGGGAGGCCATCTTGGTGTTAACAAAACCTTAGCGAAATTGCGGGAAAGATTCTACTGGCTCCACGCTCGAGAAGACGTAGAGGACTGGTGTTGCAGATGCACAATTTGAGCTTCAGTCAAAGGTCCAAAACGACGACTGAGAGGACAAATGCAAACCTATAACGTGGGGGTACCGTTTGAAAGGATTGCTGTTGACATCGCTGGACCCTTTCCTGAATCTGAATGGGGAAATTGATACACGCTGGTCGTAGCTGATTATTTCAGCAAGTGGCCCGAGGTCTACCCCATTCCCAACCAGGAAGCAACTACTGTAGCCGAACAGCTAGTGTTAAATTGGGTCAGCAGGTACGGCGTGCCTTGTGAACTACATTCGGATCAAGGCCGAAATTTTGAGTCAGTAGTTTTTGGCGAAATGTGCGAACTGCTTGGAATACGGAAAACGAGGACAACACCGCTGCATCCCCAATCCGATGGAATGGTCGAACGTTTCAACGGCACGCTCAATAAACACCTTGCCAAGATGGTTGACGAGAAACAAAGGGACTGGGACCAACATATCCCATTATTTTTGATGGCGTACAGAGCTGCCGAACATGCATCGACAGGCCAAGCTCCAGCCAAAGTCATTTTTGGAAAGAATATTCGTTTGCCAGCCGATATAAAGTTCAGAACACCCCCTGAGAAACCCCAAACGATCTCGGAGTACGCAAGTGATCTAAGACAACGGTTGAACCAGATACATCGGACAGTGCGAAAACACCTCGAATCGGCTACTGACAGCATGAAGACCAGGTATGATCTCAAGGCTAATTCTACTGGCTTCCAGCAAGATGACATGGTGTGGCTATATAGCCCGCAACGGCGAAAGGGTACGTCTCCAAAGTTGCAACATAATTGGGAGGGACCATACCGAGTTACAAAGCGAATCAACGATGTCGTACACCGAATACAGGAACATCGTAAGCCGAGAGCTAAAATGAAAATCGTGCATCTGGACCGTCTTGCCCCATATTACACCCAGGGAGAATTGACTACAAATAGGGACACATCTTTTCGGGGCGAAAAGAACTGAGGAGGGGGCAGTGTTACATGTCATATAACTACATGTACAAATAATTCTGCGAGCTACTGTCGCAATTGTTTTCATAATCATTAAGAACGTCAACAAATGAATTTACTCGAACCCACGAGAACCCAACAAGCATGATCAACATCTGCAAGTGACGTCACTCCATTCATTAATTTGCTCGAATCTACCAGGTACCTCTCGGTAGAACATTCGCCAATGTACGAGAAATGGGTGAATACGTAGAGACCCTATATAAAGGCGAGCTGAATGAATGGGGGATTCATTCATTCGACCGCGATAAGAACTGCGATAGTGTGTTTCGTAATAGTGAAGTGATTTAGAAGACAATTGCGATAAGAAATTTATGGACAAGTGTTAGATTTTTTCATAGTGAAAATTAAAATTAGTGAAAGTGTTAAATTGTTTATTGTGCATTTTCGTAATTAAATAAATTCTTTTAACTTAAATTAAAAGACATTGCGTTTTCACTTTCCCGGAACATTAAAATTATTGGCCGCGAACCGAAAACACGCGACAATAGTATCAGCTGAAAATTGCAAAAGCTTTCGAAAATGAACGTGTACGTACATGGAAGGTTTGATTGTGTTAAGCGACTTCAACGCTTTCCATAGAAATTGAAAGCTCGCCATCTCCTGTATGTACATCTATGTCTAACCCATAGCTCCACACGAACTACTCTCATATTGTTCGCTTTGAAAACCCGGGCCAATCGTTCCATTCGACGTGAAAGTGCAGCAATCAACCTAAGGGTGACAGTCGATTGATATGAGATCCTTTTGTTCAGAAAATTTTATGGAAACCAGATCATAGTCAAGTGAGCTCTAGCCATTTCAATTGTATGGAGTTAATTGATCTAAAAACTCTTATTTTCTACACGATTTTAGGAAAATTCAAGGACTAGTATTCAATTTGAATATTTTCAATTTGCAAAGCATTCAGAAAAACTCTATAAACTAGAACAAAATTGTGGCTATTCTTTGCTTACGTCAGAAACTCGATATCTTTATGATAAATTTGAACGATTTCTTATACAACTCCTGGATGAATAATCCAAGTTATCGGTTCATGCCATCAGAAAATTTGTTTCGAACTCTAGGATGTTACAAAGCTCTTCTGGTAGGAACACTCTCCTGCTAACTCAACTTGTTGATACCTGCTCTTACCTCATTGTATAGTTTATTATGTCCTCTTTTCTTTCTTTGTTACTGGACTTTTCGGATGTAAATGAATAAATAAATATTTTAAATTATAGATTTTATGAATTGCAACCAAGGTTATAAGTACAAACTGATTCACCCGGCTTTCCGTGAAATTCATTCATCCTGGCATCACAAAATACTCAAAGTGAATCTCCTAAATTTCAAATCTTGGAGTTTCTAGTCGACTACGAAAACACTTTAGCATTCAATTAACAGATATTTTACCAAGCACATGCACAAAGCTTAACGAATCTTTACATCATCCCTTCCTGTAGCAAACAGACCTTCCCGCGTTTGCAACCAAACATTTCCAGTCCTTTAAACGACATCGACCCTAGGATACCATAGTTAAAAATTCATCAAGCGTTCAATAAAATATCGGTCTATAATTGCTGGTATCGATTTAGGGATGGAAATTCTGACCAAATCGAAGGTAAAAGATGACGCCACCGTTACCACCGCTACTACCATCGAGCTCGTCCTTGTTGCTGCAGCCTCCATGCGTTTGATCCCATTCATGCGACACAGCGAGAGAAATCGAATTTGTTGCTTTCATCGAAGGCGATTGCATGGGACGATGGATGCGAGCTGTTCAGAGCACGGAAGCGTGCAACGCATGCTGCAGGCTGATCGTTGTTCCACGCTGAGGGACAAGCATGACCTGTCTTTAAGCACAGGTGTTGGTAATAGTCGTCCGAATTGGTGCCATTACGAGAGTGAAGGTCTCTTTGATGCAAGGTGTACTTTAACGACGAGCTGGGCGCTGTAGATTGGCGGGGGCCGAGGAAGAGGTTAAAGATGCTATGGTCTTCAGCCATCCGTAACAATCTCAGGTGAGGGTTTGCGACAGTGGAACAGGTTGTTAAAGAGCCTCGCATGAGTGGTGTAACTGTGCCAACACCATGTTCAATGGAACATTGAGATGATTTATACTTTGAGCGCCAAAGACAGAGAAGTATCTGTAGCTGAGATACAGCGTGCAGCGGAGCTCTATCGTCAAAGCAATAATAAAGATAATACCACATAAGAAAATCGCATCCTATTCAAATGATGCTTGCCAGGAAAGGGATTTCTTAATTGGAAACATGCTCGCAACTACAACAGTCGAGTCTTCGAGACAACTCCATTCTCAGATCGGGGCCCCGTTGCCGAGTTCAACAATTCATTGCTCTATTTCCTCTCGGCACGTAACAAGAACACTTGGAGGCAGTTATTCTCCTTGTAATGATACCATTAATTTTAATTAAGATTTATTAAAGATGCTGTTGACTGTCGTCGTTGCTCGGCAGGAGATCCACCTGAATCTTTTTCCCCAATGCTCACTCGTAGTGCAGCTCGGCCCTTTCACTTCTGCTCCGGCATGCAGGCTCGGACGGGGCAGTCCCGGGGCGCATCAGTGCATCCTAATCTCAATTAATATTAATTGGATCGAATGTATCGAGTTTATTGTCTGGGGATTTTGATTAATGTCCGATTCCGAGTTTGATCCGATAAGCAGCTGAGACAGGATGTGCCTGAATGTGGCTGCGAGCGTGTGTGAGTGGGGATTTAATTGCATTACGGTGGAAATTAATTTGCATGTGGCGGTCGGTAAACAATAGACGAACGTGGTCAAATATCATTAGTGGCTGACTTAGAATTGAATTGAGCCAAAGCGTATGTCATTGTGGTTGTGACTGAGGAATGTGCAGGACTTGTGTCTTTGGCATGTCTTTCGGGGTTGGATTAGGCAATGATTATGAATCTTTTGAAAGCATTTTGTGTCTGCTCGAACGGATTTTCAGTATCGTCCTTAGTACTGATTGCATATCTCTGCCCTCATAAACGGCTGTCGTATCAATAAGTCATTAATTACTTAGGTTTGTGAAGTTATGTTGATTTCCAGATTCGACTTTTGGAAAGGAGATACTGGTTGAAGGGTAAATAAGTTTGACGATCATTATCCGAAGCATGTCTTTACTGTTTTCAATCTTCTTTCAACGCTTGGTTTTATAAATAAAATACCCGAAAATGTGAACATTGATTGCATTTTTAACTGTTTTTTATATTCACGCATAACTTTTGAACGCGGATAGGTAAAAGGTTTCTATTTTTGCCAAACCTCTGAAGTTCCCTGTCATTGCGTTCCATCTGAAGGACATTCAAATCGAGTAAAGGGCAAAACCTGCAGGTAAATTTCAGTTTTCCCATTTTGGTCAGGATTCATCTTTATCAGGAATCGACCTGTGGGTGGATCATAGTGTTTGACGTTGCATATGTAAGGCAACGTTATTTTATAATAACATATTAATTTTTGGTGGCAATTTCTTTATTGGCTTTTCAGAAATCAATACTAGCACATGGCAAAAATGGCAAGAAAATAGCATTTTCTGTAATTTCGATTGAAACTAATCGTTACTTTTAAGCGAGGATAGAGTGCCGAATGAATTAATTGCTCATTATGAGCTCCAAAAGAAATTATTTCTTCTTAACAAAAGCGTCATGAGAATTGGGACCATGTTGAAAAACACTTAAATGGTTCTGTATCAGTAGATGCTAAGCTATCAAGCCATTTGCTAGTCACTTGCGTTTATTTTCTTAACGCTACTTAATAATAAAATTCTTTGGTACACAATTTTTATGATAGAGTAAAAATTAATTTTTGGTTGATACATATTACATTTACTAAGTTATCCTATAATGGAAATTGTATTGATACATATTTCATGAACTAAGCTATTTCGCTGTGCATTTAAGTTCAATCACATATCGCTCACTCCTTTCAATAACGACATTTCTCAAAAATGGGCAATTTTGAGTTATGACTATTGTCGAAATGCCCGTAAAGAGTAGTACATACCTGCAAAATCGTCATATCTGTAACTCAATATTTAGCCACTTGAGCCCACTAGTGTCATTTCTCCATTTAAAAAAGTTTAAGAGTGATCTTTTCAAGAGTGTCACAATTCAGTTGCTCTCGAACCATTGAGCAGGAAGTACCTAGGTCTATTAGTGCAAGAGAGTATTATTTTTATATAACGCGTTATTCAACTCAAGGTATGTGTAGTTTTTATACGAAGTTTTGTTTCAAGAATGCACTATTTGGTTTTATGTCAGTATTGTAAGGAAAATATATAGCTTACTCTTGTGTATTATTTTTATTTATAACCTTCTTGCACAGTAATTCAATTGTACTATTTTGAATTAGGACACTATTGTTAGTAAAAAATTCTTCCTAATACAGAGTAGTTTTGGATCAATTTGTTTTATGACAATCTTCCACTAAAAATTCGACCCCTTATCAGGGATATTTGCAGTCTCATTTCGAAATTTGTCATTATTGTCAGTTGTAACAATTCCGAGACTGAATGTAACAATTCCGCGACTGAATATCGTTTTCGTGCCCTCTGGTGGAGCTCCTGACTGGGGCCCTCGGACCCGGTTAGCCCAATGGAGAGGGGCCGTGCGCCAATCGCTTTGCCAATGGGCCCCACAGGAGTCGCCAAGCGAGAATCGCGACTCGCCAAAAGGCTCGCACCGACACTGTCCGCGACACGACGCACAATGCGATCATGCACCGCCTATCCTCCTTAACCGCGACCACGACTAGGGCGGGGGAACCTAAAACAAGGGATGAGCCCTGAACAATTTCGGGGTCACACCACGAGGCGGCGAAGCACCCTCGAGCCTTCCACACACGGGGCGTCGCTCGTACGGGAATGCCACCTCGCTTCCCGAGCCAAGTTTACAATTTCCACTTCACTACTTCACTCAAATGTTTTTCTTTCTTTTTCTAAATCACAAAAAAAAAACAATTTAATTACACAGTTTAATAACATACAAAAAGTATTTAAAAAAAGAAGTATATGAAAAATTATACCCAACTTGCACCCTTCAACGGGCTTGTTCGACTCGGGGGGCCCCCAATCTTGCTGCCGCCAACTTCTGCCGTCGATCCACCTCGGTCGTAGAAGGACGCTCTCCTCGCTGATCCTAAAGCCTCCTTGATTCCCCCGCTCAATCCTTGAACTCGTTCTAACCTCCAAAGAATTCCGCCACAAAAAATTCGAGCTCCCTCCAGGTAAAATGCGCAGTCGAAAAGAAGGTTTCCAAGCTCCATCCGGGGTCTTATATCCCCTCTGGTGGCCACGCTTTCATATCAGGGAGCTTTTCGATGTTCCACCAGTTCATCGCATTCACAGCATTACCCGCGTGTCGTGTCAGCTGGCATCTTGCGAGCTTTAAACGCCATAATATGGTGATGGAACGATGGAACATTTGATGAGCTATGACGCAATGATGGTTGATGTTGTTGTTGTTGCTGCTGCTGCTTCGATGCAGATGACAGATTCAATTCATGTTGCTCAACATATGGTATACCTGCTCCCCCACTTCCGCCTACATTTCTATTGCCGTCCTGATATCTGCTGGACACTTTTTCCGTCCTATATTGTGTTCGCGATCGTATCCAAATGTGCTATGTGTTGGCGGATGCTGCTGAATGTGTGGCTGGTTACCTTGGGCTTGCTTCTGCACTTGAATATGCGATTGATGGTAATATTGCTGCCGTTGCATTGCAGCTTGTTGCTGGCGCGTAGTGCATTTCGTTGAGTAGATGCATCCACAGGCTTGCTTCTGCACTTGAATATGCGATTGATGATAATATTGCTGCCGTTGCATTGCAGCTTGTTGCTGGCGCGTAGTGCATTTTGTTGAGTAAATGCATCCACAGGCTTGCTTCTGCACTTGAATATGCGATTGATGGTAATATTGCTGCCGTTGCATTGCAGCTTGTTGTTGGCGCGTAGTGCATTTTGTTGAGTAGATGCATCCACAGGCTTGCTTCTGCACTTGAATATGCGATTGGTGGTAATATTGCTGCCGTTGCATTGCAGCTTGTTGTTGGCGCGTAGTGCATTTTGTTGAGTTGATACAGGAGAATTTGTATTTACTGAATTGTTCATTTGTATCCGTTGGCTAGGAGGAGAATTAAATACGATAGGCCTAAACGTATAAGTGCCTTGCAATAATTCCGGCTTCTCATTTATATTTGTGCCAAGTTGATTATAAGCGTATTGTGGCTTTAATTCTTTATGATCTGAGCTTGTTTGTTCTATCGCATTAACTAGTTGCCTTACTAGATTATCATCACGAACCGATAATAGGTTTTTGGATTCATCAGCTACCAATGTATGGAACAGTAACGATTTATTTAGGGACGTTACACTCGAAATGGAATCTGTATACAGGAACCTCGCTTAGTAAATCTGATAAAGTCGTCAGCCCGGCTAAAGTTGTAACCGGTACACTTTCATCAGTATTTGCCGGTCCGATTCGGTGAAATTAATCGCAGGCTTTCGACATTTCAGCGCAATGATTGAATGCATTGTCAGTGAAGTGCTCGTTAATCTGCTTAGAACCTACTTAATTCTAATTTCTAAGTGTGATACAAAATATAAAGCGTTACATACATCGTTAAACCTCGACTTCAGTTGGCTCGGGAAGTTATACTCGCGGAGAACTTATTATATTTTTTTGTTTCTTTTTTTTTCGTTTGTTTGTTTTCTTGTGTGTGTGGAAGGCTCCCGTGACACAGTATAAGATTAGCTGTTTGCAAATAGTCACAAGTTGCAGCATGTTCCTGCCAGTCTTTTCTTCAATAGGTAATGAACCTCTTGTCCCTTCAGGTGGATCATTATGTCTTCTCGAGGAGAAAAAATGTTAAAACTAGCATTAAGTACTACAAAAAAGAAAATTCAGGAAGAAACTGCTTGTAGAAATTCGCCCGACAGTGGAGGTAAACAAAAATTGATGACGCTTAACACTAAATATGCATGAAACGGTACTCAATTGTTTTGATGACTATTTCTTCAACTCAATTAGTACATTTATTTCGTACATTTTTGTTGTCTAAATCTAATTGAACTAAAAAAGCAGCAACATGAATAGATTTTGAGGACAAACTGTATCAGTATCATGACTGGACTCAATTTGTAAGTCGGGAAGTTAGCAAGCTACCTGCTAACTTCCCGACTTAGGATTATGGTTACTATTTCATTTGCATTTCTGTCTGCTGAAGGAATCCGTCATTCTTCATTGGAGTCTAGCAGTTCCAGAGATTCAAGCGATGGAAGTGAATCGGAGGTTTTCGATGATACTGATGCGGACAAAAATTGGGATCCTTCATCTCATTATGAAAGCAGTGAAGATGAAAACCAGAAACACGTTAACCGTGTTGCTATTATGACCAAAAAAACTTCAAGTAGTGATGTCCATAAAGCTAGTAAGATAAATGCACCAAACAGCGCTCCAGATTTAATGCATTCAGTGCTACTAGATAGCACTGCTAGCCATATTCCCGACCTACCTATAAGTAGAACTCCTACTTCAACAAGTGATGCAGAAACCACCGTTGCTACTATCGTTGATGATCTGACGCCGGTCAAAATAGGAAAAAGGAAAAGAAATGAATCCAGCTGGAAACGTAACATCTTGAAAGCAGCTAAAAATAGTGGAAAAGAATATGAAACTTATTCAAAGACAAATCGTGTGAGAGAAGCGAGGAAGATGAAAACTACATGTACAAATAAATGCCGATTACAGTGCTCTGAAAATCTCAGTGAAGATGAAAGGAAGAGTATTTTTGATGCCTATTGGAACCTAGGAGACGTTGCCAAACAGGGGGAGTTTATTCTCAACTGCACATCGGAAATTAAGCCAAAATACCGCTACGTGCATGAGGGTGGACAAAGGCCTCGACGAAATAATAATTCTGTGTTCTTTTTTAATCTCCGTGACCGACGCATTCGTGTATGTAAGTTATTTTTTAAAAATACTTTAGATATAAATGACCGCCCTATTCGTACTGCCTTCGAGAAAAAAGACAAGCTAGCAGGTGCAGTGATGGCAGAGAATAAAACAGGTATACATGGAAAGCAACCCAAGATGGACGAAACTATTAGGAAGAGAGTAACAGAACACATCAACGAAATCCCTAAAACTGAAAGTCATTATACCCGTAAAAATACCACTGAACACTACATTGAAGGAGGTAGAACCATAACAGATATATATATATATATATATATATATATATATATATATATATATATATATATATATATATATATATATATATATATATATAACGATTATGTGAGCAACTGCAGAAGAGATGATGTTACTTTCTGTAATTTCAATTACTTCTACAACATTTTCACCAATGACTTCAATTTAAGTTTTTTCAAACCAAAGAAAGATCAGGTTGAAACTTGTGTTGCTTATGAGAATATGTCAGAAATAGATAAAGTGAGCATAAAAGCAAGCTACGATCAGCATTTGGTTGAGAAAGAGTTATAAAGAAAAAAAAAAGGAGAAAGATAAACAGGAACTAGCGAAGAAAGCTTTGTTATCAGTTTACGATTTACAAGCTGTAATGCCGTTGCCAAAAGGCGATTGCTCAGCGTTTTACTATTCATGCAAATCAAATGTAGTTAACTTTACGATAACTGATTTTCTTAATAAAACAACTGATTGTTTTGTTTGGGATGAATCAAACGGCCATCGTGGGGTAAATGAGCTCGGTTCGTGTGTTTTAAAATATATAGAGAAAAATTTTGGAACATACAAAGACGTCACTTTCTATTCCGATAACTGTAGTGGTCAGCAAAAAAATCAATTTATGGTAGCCGCATATATCTTTGCTCTTCGTAAATACAACCTTAATTCTATCACTCACAAATTTTAAATTAAAGGCCACACCCAAAATGAAGCAGATTTTGTTCACTCTTTGATTGAAAGAAAAATGAAACAAGCAGTTAAAAGCGGCCCAATTTATACGCCAGAAGGTCTTATTTCTTTGATCAAAACAGCAAAAAAAACGGGTGAACCATTTTCTGTAAATGGGCTTTCGTATGAAGATTTCTTCGATTTGAAACGTTTAGCAACTGATATCGGTCCTCTGCATTCCGTATTAAAATACACAAAATCAACCGATTAAATTTAAAGAAATCAAAGTATTGAAAGTTCAACAAGATTACCAAAATTCATTTTTTTACAAGAACTCTTATGAGGATTCAGACTTCATGGAAGCCACAATTATAAAGAAAGCCAAGGGTAATGTCTGTTAGAAACCTGCCTTCGAAGAAAAGCCTAAGATTTCTAAGACTAAAAAGAGAGAACTTATGCGACTTATTGAAAAAAACTTAATACCAAAAGTTTACAAAACTTTCTACGAAAACCTATAGTATTCGTCAGAAACCCTTCACCTGGCGCCACTGATGCCACCAGCAGTTCCCTACACCCTACGCCACTGACGCGACCAACAGATCCCTACGCCACTGACGCCACCAGCAGAGCCCTACACCCTACGCCACTGACGCGACCAGTAGATCCCTACACCTTACGCCACTGACGCGACTAGCAGATTCCTACAGCCAACACCACTGACGTCAACAGGTAGTGAGCTATTTGAAACTTGAACTGCCGCCACTGATTCGCCACTTGACGTTTGTCGGTTGACACTTGAGTGAGTCGTAAATCGGATGGAAAATTAAATTGTCGCGGAAAATACAATATTTCCCAAGAAGAGTTTAGTCTAGAATAGTGTGCACATCTCTAGCTGACGCAACTGTGAGTGTCAAGAACAAATACGTGAAACATGGTCAGCGGAAAACGGGTGGAGCACCTAACCCTTAATTTGAAAGTCTAACTGGTCGACATGTGACATACTTTGAGCGTGCAAATACACCAATTTTTTCCGACTGTCCCCAAAACCTATCCACAAAACACCTAGCCCAACGTGGGGCCCAAAATATCTTTAAAGGCAAAAAGGCTACCCGCATGTGCTTGCAGCAAACGATTGGCCTTTTGCTGGGGGGCAAACAAATAATGACAATCAGCTTGAGAAACTGGATCGGAATTCCTACACAACGATTTAGAGGAGACGGTCGTTTGAGCATTCAAGGTAACCTAAACTCGAAACGTTTCTACTGGACATTGAGCATCTCTCTAACTTTGGTAGCTACTCAAGAAGTTAATTGTGCCACAACAGTGATCTGCACTTGCTGCCGTGCTGCAAAACTTCTTCGCCGGCAATCGCAATGACTGGCCTGCTCAACGTGAATTTCATTGGATAGCAACCAAAGTTCCGACAAGCCAATTGGGAAATCACGTGATCGTCAGGTATCCGATTTGTTCTGTGAGTACCGCAGTCTCCAAATAATTTAGGATTAGGTTACATTGATTTGCATTTGATGCACTTTTCTGTTACTTACAAGTATGTAGCTCCCCGCAGGGGAAATGCTGGTTTATCGGAACACTCTTGGAGGCTAGCATTCTTTGGGGAGTTCCGCCCAACGTACCCGAGGAAATTCCCGCAGGGGGAATGCCGTTCGACAAGAGCACTCTTAAAGGCTAGCATTCTTCGGAAAGCGCCACCCCTACAGACCCGAGGATAAGGGGGGGGCCGTGAGGTTCCCTCCTGGGATGACAGGTAACAACCCTGATTGCATATGGACTACGCTTTGGACAACGAACTGGAATTGATGCTTTGGGCTGGCGGATATGATGGTTTCGACTTTGTTGCTTTGCACAGTAGCGCCGAGTTGAAACTCGTCTGTGAACGGCTCCAATTCAACTATCATACCCTCTCCGTCTCGGCAAAACCTTGGCAGGCCTCGGAGTACGTTCGAAATTTGCACCATTAGGTTGGTGGTGTAGGTTCAGTTGAGACGGACTCCCGATTAGCGCTGGTCTGGCTCTGAGCACTTGTCCCCATAAGGGCTTGTGCCAACCCTCGCATGGCCTCCCTGCTCTGCAAAGATAAGCCTGGGACCAAAAAGGTGACTAAACACACGAGGGGAGATAGTGGCTCCGAGGGGAGACCCAATAAAACTGGAGCAACCAAAAACATATAAAGAAGATAAAAAAAACCCAAAAAAAATAATAACGACGACGCAACCAGTGGTTGCAGCCACGATGTTAACAGTACATCGAGAGCGGTACTAACGATGACAAAAACGACGAATAATACAACGACAGTGAAGATGGTCGAAAAACAGAGATGAGCAGACAGTCCGGTCTAGACTGAGATTCCTGCGGCGTTCGCCAGAGCGTCCTATTAAGGAAAAGCGGGAAACTCTGCAGGATGCTTCAGGTGTTCTAGCGGTGGAAGAAAATATAAAGAACATCGAGAATTCGATGGTCACTGTTGCGATCGTTACCGAAGTGACCGATGCAAGGGTCGTAAATCCCAACATAATAAAGACTCACCCTGAAGCCAACGAGGAGATTACGGCAAGAAAAGAAAAGAGCTACCCGACAAATAAAACAACGTTGTGTGATTGCATCGGCAACGTCAAAAATGTGGCGGGAGTACTGCATTCGGAAACGGGAAGCAATAACCACTTCCAAGGATGGTCGCAAAGTACAATTGCAGCCCAGCGATACGAAGAAGAATGGCTTTTCTGAAAAGCGGGAGACATTCTGAAAAGAATAAAATCTGCATGCGACTCCCGAAAAATCAGCAAGGCAGTAAAGATTGGGCTCCTTGAACTAGAGGAACTCCTAGACCGCATAAGGCATCATCGGAAGAGCTGGTTAAAGGCCGAAGACAAGCAGAAGGTTAAAGAAGCGCTGGGGGCAAAATCTAAAGGCCACATGCAAATAGTTCCACCAGCAAAAATCAATAAAAGAATGGCGTCTAGCCTAATCGAAGGAGATCAGGATAGAAGAAGGAAGGAAGAGGCACTTGATGGGCATGGTGATCCAGATCACGGCTTCCAGACAGTGCTAACAAAAGGAGCGAAGAGAGCCGCCAAGAAACTCCTTCAAAAAGTGCCAGCAAGTAAACTTCGCACGAACGCCCAACAAGAAAAACAACCTGACGCAAAACAGCAGAGCAAGGCAGCAGGCAATACTCGTAAAACCCCAAGATGGCCGACCTTACGCGGAAGTGCTGCGAGACATCAGGGGAAACGTAAGGCCCGAAGACACTAAAACTGCTATTAAAGCAGTACGACCAATGCGGTCGGGCCACATACTGGTCGAATTTGTAGCGCAGTCCGAGAATAGGGAAGCATTCTGCGACGCAGTAACGCAAGTCCTTGGCAAAAGCACAGCTGCAGCTTCGCTCGAGTCCATGGCAACGATCGAAATAAGAGACATTGACTGCGTCATGGATCTGGCTGAGGTGGAAGAGGCCATCAAAAGGGAGTTTCCCAGCGTGGGCGGAATCAAAGAGAAGATGGCACCAGAAAACCATAGGGGACAACGCATGGCCATAATTGACTTGACAGAAAAGGACACCGAACAATTTCTGAATAAGAGCTAAGTACGAATAGGGTAGGTTGTCTGTAGGATACGACGAAGAGCAACGCCTCTTCAATGTTTAAATGCCTTGGCTATGGTTACACCACATAAGTATGCAAAAGACCTGATAGGAGTTCTCTATTTACAAATGCGGTGAAATGGGCCATAAAAGAAAAGAGTATACGAGGGAGGCACATTGTATTCTTTGCAAGGATGCTAATCCAAGACACGATTTTGGACACGCATTGGGATCAGGAAAATGCCGGGTTTTCCAGGAAGCCCTAGCCAAGGCAAAATCAGAACTTCGATGACCCGCATCCTGCAGCTAAACCTATATCGCAGTTCAACCGCCCAACATCTACTTGAGCAGTTTGCAAGGGACATGAAAGCCAACTTCTTGCTGCTGAGTATCCTGATGAAGCTAGTATAGCCACCATCTGGGTTTGAAATAGTGATTTCCAGGTGGAGAGCTGTGGACGTGTGGATGGTTTTGTGTTGGTTCAGCGCGCAGAGGCCAGCTTCTTTAGTGAATACCTAACGCCGAACGAATCGATATCATCTTCCCAAGCCAAGCTTCAAGCTTTGGAGGGCGCTGTTTTGAACGCAGACGGGAACGTGCTCATTGAGGCAGACTTCAACGCGACAGCAATCGGATGAGGCATGCCCCAAACAGATCCGCGGGTAAAATGAGTCCTAGAAATGGCGGCCAGGTCAGCACTCGACGTACTAAACACCGGCAGTACGCCGATCTTCCACCATGCTGGCTGTGAAGGAACCATACTGGACGTGACATTCGCCTTGGAGTCCTTAGTACGGAGGATACATTACTGGAGAGTATTAGAGAGCTACTCAGCCAGTGATCATCAGTGCATTCTGCTTGAGATAAGCGATGTTGTTTCCTGATGTCCGTGCTCTCGGCTTTCTACAATTGGATGGAACATCGGGAGGATGAATGTCGAGAGGTTCTCACAGCGGGTGTACCGCTGCAGGGGGTGGTAGAACTGGCAGCTCAAGATGTGGTGAACTCTACTATGAGTGTCATTACGACTTCTTGCTGTGCTTCTATGCCCCGTCGAAAACCCCGGCACGGCAAGCCTCCAGTATACTGCTGGTCAACTGGAATCGTTGACAAGCGAAGGGAGTAACACAAGTTCCGGCGTGAGGCTCAAAGGGCGCAGAGCCAGGACGAGGCATGCAACCGGATGGCACCATATAAATCGGCCCGAAAATTGATCAACAATAGCAAGGCTCGCTGCTGGCAAGATCTAGTAGACAATGTGAACAAGGATCCGTAGGGCCTTGGCAACAAGCTAGTCATGCGGAAGCTTCGTGCCCTACGGAAACCTTGTATACATGATGCGGAAAAGATGGACGAGATAGTGCGGGCACTCTTCCCCGCCCATCCCGTCCATGTTGACACTGTCCATGGTGAAACAGCAGTCGAGTGTCCACTCTTCACACAGCCAAAACTAGAAGAGGCAGTCCTATCGTTGAAGGCGAGGAAGGTTCCAGGTCCAGATGGTGTTCCAGCTGAGGTGTTGCGGCTTGTCTATCACCATTGTCCTGACTCACTGTCTGCATACCACCCGTTATGCATGCTTGACACGACTGGGAAAGTGCTACGGAAACTCATCAAGGGAAGACTCACTGACGCGATTCGTGCTGCTAGTGACCTACCTCTCGGCAGTACGGCTTCAGAGCAAGACGCTCTACCATTGATGCGATTGCAGAGGTGGTGAGCAATTGTTGGATGATCTTGGCTGTCATTTAATTATCGGATGGTCATTAGATAAGCTGTTTATATCTTTTGTTTTCATATTAAAATATCTGATTCAGAGGTTATACTTCGCTATAAGGGGAGACCCCCGTTAAAAAATTTCGAAATATTTGATAAGACCTAAACTTTTGAGAGAGCTTTCTAGCTTCTATAGTCTTTGAGGAAACTTGGTGTGACGCACGAACAGACAGACCGAGGGACAGATATGTAGGTCACGAAACTAGTAGGTCTTTGTTAAAAATTTTTTTACAAAGATCTAAAAGTGTTTACATGTTCAAGGTCTTAAGCACAGAAACTAAACTGCGGTTTCGTGAAGGATGACGGACCCTTAGCATGAGCTGCCACACGCCATCATCTACAAGGCCGCTCGATCACATGGTCCAAAGATGAACATTTGACCCTTTATATGCATGTGGGAACACGCCCAACATGCAGCTTATATAGAACTGCAGGTTGCCACACTAGATTGTGGTTATCCACTTAAATCGAACGTGTTTAAGTACAATGGTGCCGGTCTCCAAAGTGAAAGAATCACTTATTGGAAATCTTTCCATATTACAGTTCCTTAAGGTTATGTTTTTTTTTGGAATGGGATGCTGTTCCTTAGTTTAGTTATAATTTTATTGACTGAGAGGCAGATTCTTTGCACTGCTGACCTTAGGCAGCTGGAATTGGACTGAAAATTATGTTTACGCAAACTCCTTACGCTACCAGCTGTATGGTCATGTTAAGTACCATATCCGTGGTGTATGATGGCATTCTTCTGACGACATATGTAGGAGCAAAGTTGAATAGTATTGAGGTAATCCCATCCGCGTTTTTTAAGTCGGATTCAGATGCGAGACTTTCAGTCAGGGTTCCATAAACTTTGACCTGAGACTCAATGTTTTTCATTGTAGCATTAATTATGCGAAGGAGTTAAGGCAGGACGCTGAAGTCAAATTTCGAACATGAAGCGCCACAACGAAGTAATTAGTCGGTTGAGCATTTAAATTATCAAATAAATTTAGCGGCATCTCTTGTAAACTTGATTTAAAGTTAAATTTTTCTCAAATATTTCACACATAAAATCAAAAAAGTATATGTACTCTGAATAAGAGATTCAACACAATTTATCTTTGCAGGATATTTAATATAAGTCACAATACGGCATGATACGGGTGATTTATGTGCACATCAATCAGCTCAAATTGGATAAAAAATAATGTCAACGAGGTTTGAAGTGGTAAGTTTGTAAAATAATGTAAAACATGAGAAATTGATGAAAAATAAGTCTTATATTAGATTCTAGTAAAGACTTATAAAAATTGTTTTCCCTCTAAATAAATAAATTACCTGGATTTTGTTACTCGTTGTTTGAATCGCAACACAATTCAAAACGGTAACAATACGATCCGTATGAAAAATGATGTGGATGCGTTCAATATTTATTGTCATTAATTCGATTTTATAAAGGTATAAGTAAGGAGTTTAACATTGCATGCTAAAATTGACTAGTAATACGAACAATAATTTATTAAAATAATAAAACTTGCTTGGTTTTCTTTTGTAAAATATTAAACATGAGCTATTTACTAATGTGGATCATTCTTTCAGTGAGCTAACCAGCTCAAATTCCATTTTTTGCTAAATTTTGCCTTAATGTCTCTCGCCAAAGAATGTTTTGACAGTATCAACGTTGCACTTAGAGCCCAACATCTACACTTGTAGAAGAGAGAGTCAGTAGTGTTCATTCATACACACATCTAGGATAATGTCAATAGTCACGAATGCTGATAGCCAAGGTATATTCATTGCTCGTAATTGCTAGAGTTTGCTAGCCCACCCTGTGATAAGACTTTAAAGGCTGATATTCTTCGTAGCATTACAGCCCCTCTCTGTCCATTGACCGTGTTCTCCAATTTCGAAATCGTCGATTGAGTCAGACAACTCGATTTCCCCCTAGTTTTCGCCCTTCAGCTCTTCCAGCGAATACCTTTTTGGGTATCCGCTATTCGTCCATACGATTTACGTAGCCAGCTTATTGCAGCTTTCGCAGTCTTACAATCGTTGAGACACCCGGCTCGTTGAAATTTCATACAGCTCTAGCTTCACTCCAATTATTCCCCTTAGGACCCATGTTTTATATGCATTCAATATGTCTGCAGATGCTTGAGTTATGGTCCGTGTTTCATACTCATAGCATGGTACAGGTCTTATCACAGATTTGTATACTTGAAGGCCTGTTTTTCTGTGTATGCAGCTGGTCTTCATGACCGTCAAAACTAAATAAAACATTTTATTTGCGAGCTGTATTCTTCGGCGTATTTCGTCTCTTTTGTCACCAATTCTCATTATTTTGGCGAAAAAATACACAAATTTGACCACATTTTCGATATTGTTCTCACCAAATGTGATATTTCGGGTATTTACGGTATTTTTTCTCGTTGGAATACCACGACAAAGCGTTATTCACTATGTTAAATGTACGGAACAATCAGTACTTTCGTACGCTTGCTTAAGATCAATAAAAATTTGGTATACGTGTATATTCAACTCTTAGCATTTCTTAAGCGCTTGCTCGACGGTAAACAGTCTATCGTCGATCTACGCACTAAAGCCACCTTGATACTTACCAATATTACTCTTGGTGTATGATCCGATTTTATTTTCTAAGATTTTGAAAATATTTTGTACGCCGTACAAAGTAGTGATATGTCTCTATAGTTTTCATACTGTAGTTTGTCACCTTTTTTGTGGATAGGGAGTATCTTTGGTTCGCTCAACTAGTTTAGCATATTTTCTTATTGATGAATGTGCTGCGATCCATGGGCGTATATAAGGGGGGGGTTTAGGGTTCTGAACCCCCCCCCCCCCCCTTAGCATACGGAAAAACTAAATAATAATGAATTAAAAATTTCTTAATAGAAATTTCAGCAGCGACTAGAAGAGAGAATAGAAGAGCATTCCATATCTCTGAAAAGTGTCGCCAAGGGTGGAAAGAGTAGAATAAGTGGTATCGAGATCACGGGCCACCATGGTATCTGCAATTAAAAGCAAAGTAATTTCCCAAAGACGTAGAAAGAATAATGAAAACATCTCGCAACTGAAAATTAGCATACAGAAAAGTAGCATAAGGTTGTTTGTGAATTTAGAGTTTGGCTATTGGAAGGTTAGGGGGCAATGCAAAGACATTTTAATTTTTCTATTCATATCACCGAACGTTGATCGCAAGCTGCTTCATTTCACATGAAACATTTCGTTCTAATTCAAGGCAGTAGAAATGTGTTGCTTTCTGCTTTGCACCCATATGGGAATAAGCTCTAGCGAATTGTAAATCATCCTGGCCATGCATATTCAGAGACTATGGAAGTAACATAAAATATTTTTTACCACCTTTAAAAAAATAAGTTTGTAGTTGTATCCCTTTTCCCTATGTATTCGAATACTCGAATATAGCTAATCTTGACTGTCTTTTGTTTTGTGATTGCTCTATTCGCTGAAACAATTGTTTTTTTTTCTCATAATGTTTCTACCAGAAACAGAAGTGGTTACAAGGATTTTATATTCGAGGAAACATTGTCGCTTTACCCATACCATGCATTTAAAAGAATTCCTTGAAGCTGGCATTTGTTGCGGGCAAAGATATAAACTACTGGACGCAAACTTTATGCTCACGAAATATACAGTCTTTCTTCACCTTTCGTTCCCCTTTACAATCCTCCACCCATGAAATGCTCTCGCGACGAAAGCACGCTTTCCTCCAGCTTCACCCGGAAGAGTCCATATAATTCGCGCTTACCGCTAGCGGGCACGGGTGACTATAGTCACGGTGACAGTTTCGTCACTTGCATCAAGTCTATGAACATGTATGGAGATGCGCGCACGTTACGACGTGACAACCGGGTGGCTTTTTTATCCGCCTCTCAGCGAACAAGCCCGTAACGAAACTGTGACCGTGCCGCTAGGTTTAAATAGGCGTGTGCGCACGGGTGACAAAAAAGTCACTCTCATAGTAGTCCAGCCGCATTTTATGGATTGAAAATCGACAGAGAAATTTGGTTTTCGAATTATCCGATTGACTTTTGATGCTGAAATTCGACTTTCCTATTGTATGTGTGAAGTACAAAAAGTTTCTTTTAGGCAGAATCCTTAAAAAGAAATTCTGCCTTCTCAGCTGTGTTTCGTGCTCATTGCTTGCGCGCCATTACCTATTTTTACGGCTTTTCAAACAAATTTTACAAAGAACTACTAATTTTCAAATTTTCTCAGAAACTCGAATCATCAAACTTTGTAGGAAGGCCAAAAGTTGTGGTTTCTCGAAAGTTACAGTGTTATGCAATTTTTTAAAGGTTTTAAGGATGGTCCCCCCATATACGACACATGACCACTCAAAATTTAATATTCATCATAGGTATTCCACCAAGATATCAAAAGAAAGGTCTTGAGATATAGTGAGATCGTAGATAATGACCGCTTTCTTCAAACCCATGTTGATGATTGACGCCTGTATTTCAAAAACAATTTGTGAATGTAACCTTCTGTGAGCGCCCTCCACTTTTTTGAGGTGACGTAACAGTGACAAAATTTTTTTTGTCACCGTGACTTTAGTCACCCGTGTGCGCTTGCACTTAAACATTCTGTTGACGGAAACAATGCAAACATTTTTGTTTTCTTTTTGGCGATTGGAAACAAGCGTCATACAAAGTAAAATCATAATGGGTCAAGAGCCGAGGGCGATGGATTGCCTCCAATAGAACTTCCTTCTGGAAATGAATTTGAATGTTTCGGTCTAAATTTTTGTTTAAAGCCATTTTCAGGAGAAAGGTCTATTGGGGCAATCGACGACGGCCCAAAGTGGAATTGCAAACTTATGCCAAATACACAAAAAAGAACGTGACTACAATCATGTAAACAACTCCAGTTAGATATGAATTGGAATAGGGCAGAGCGTGATACCATGCAACGAAACAATCACACGCTGCTAAATGCTTCATTTCTCTCGAGCCATTTCTTATCCTGTAGTCTATGTATGAATCTATGGTTGAGGATTAGTTCATGCGCGAACAACAAAATACGAGTGTGGCTTACTAAAAGTAAAAAATGAAAAAAGTATCAGAGAAAATAACTCTTGAATTTTTTCAAAAGAAAGGACTCTTCAAAATCAGAGGATGAAAACCATGCTGAAGCTGACAGAGATGTCGCAGGCCCATCTAGCAATCAAGTAAAGAAAGGTTAGTAAAATTATAACAAAGAAAGTGGTCATAAACTTCATTCGTGTAAAACGGAACACGCCATAAAATTAAAATTTGGCGGCTTGGTCGGGTCGTGTACAGTGCAGTCTAGATATTTGCATATGGAAAGGTGTCTCAATATTTTTTTTGATCGGATCAGTTTTTTAAATAAAGTCGTGTATTTATTATACACAGTAACCATTTTTTAAGTCCTTCTAATTTTAAAATAGTACATTTCATCATTTTCTAGTAACGGTTACTATTTTATCGTAAGAAGTACCGAAAAATTGTTACTGTATTTGACTAATCTATGACTTATTTAACAAATTTATCTGGTAAGCTGAGTTTCAACTGTTTTCTTCTAAGTATTTCTCTCAGTAAAAGTTTTAGCTTATGTTTTGTTAATAAACATTCATTCTTGTTCATATAAACTTATGTTTTTATTCTAATTTTATTGTTGCCGAAAAATTTTGTTTTGAGCTCTACTGGCTATGCTCCGAAGTAGCGTATGTCCTGTTTTTCTAAACAAAATATCATTTTGCTTATTTGCCTAATGGTAGCATTTATCATCTTCGCTACCAAAGTATACTTTACCAGTAAATATGCGCGCGCCATACAGTCAACGCTACATATCAGTTTTGAAAAAAATTTGAAAATAATGCTTCAAAGTATCATCGGTTTGGTGTTTCTTCGTACAAAGATTTTCTCACTTGTAAAAATATGCTGAGTGAAGAAACTGGCAAGTCATACTCAGCTTTGAAAATAGCAATACATTGCCAAACTTTCAACTTAATGCAAAGTAATATTTGAAAACGACAGCGTTGATATTTGCTCCTTATATTTAGCTTCGTATATTTTTTACTCTCTTACATTCACCAAAACGGTTTCCAAATCGACGGAAAACGAGAAAAAATAAAAAATACAACAAAAACTTATTCAAACGTATCAATAGAAGTGTAATCAGAGTACTGATCAATAATCATCTAGATAACTGAGCTACTGGAATATAATATATATATATATATATATATATATATATATATATATATATATATATATGTATATATATATATATATATATATATATATATATATATATATATATATATATATATATATATATATATATATATATATATATACCACTCTGGAGATTTATCAGCCGAAACATTTGTTTAAAGCTTATTTTTCACAACTGGAGATATATGTATGTTGAAAGAGTGTTTATGTTTTCTTCGGAAAAAGGTGTTTAGGCTAAGACATTTTTCACTAGCTTCCACTCTATAGCAAATACAATAAATACGTTTGCGTCATTTATCACGTAAAATCCCACCATCAAAATATTTTTTGTGCGTGGATGTTTTGCTTTCTGTCTCTAATCCTTCTCTTTTTGTATCCATGTTCGGTTTCGTTCATTTCCTTCTTTTGCAGCTAGGATCGACGTACTTCCAGATCCACCCATGGATATGTGATCCTCCGAAGAACGATGAAGAAAAGCTGCGTGCGTTGAAGGAACCTTGGAGTCCACCTGAAACATTCAAATTTCCAGTTATAGGCAAAAAGAATCTTTCTTTTCAGCGACATTGGACCACACGGTATCCATGGTTAGTTTATTCAAACATAACGCAGGGAGCGCTTTGCAAAGTATGTGTTTTGCTCGGCAAAATGCAAGATGGCCGCGGTGATCAGAAATTTGGAGCCTCAGTTAGCAAACCATTTAACAATTGGAAGAATGCATTGGAAAACTTCGATCAGCATACAGGCACGAGATACCATAAATTTGCTCTTGAACAAGCAGCAAATTTTGTAAAGGTAGCAGAAGGTAAAACACTTAATGTAACAGAGAGTACCAATACAGAAAACAACAAGATCGCCGAAGAAAATCGACAAAGACTTAAAGCCAGCATTGAAACAATACTTCTTTGTGGAAGACAAGAAATGCCATTAAGAGGTAACCATGACTCCGGTGAAATTGAAATAAATGAGCCTGATCATAATGACGGCAATTTTCGAGCACTTCTTTGCTTTCGTGCACGATCTGGTGATGAAGTACTTAAAAGTAATTTACTGACACAAACCAACCACAATAGAGCGATGTTTGCTTCATCAGTTATACAGAACGAAATAATTACACTATGCGGTAATGCTATTCAAGCTCATGTCCTTAAAAGGGTTAGAAAGGCAGGTTATTTTACCTTATTGGCAGATGAAACCCAAGACATTTCACGAAAGGAACAATTAGCGCTATGCCTGAGATACGTTGATTGCTCCTCTGGAAAATCAGTTGTTCGTGAGGGTTTCCTGCAATTCGTTCATCTAGAAGATGTTTCAGCACAATCGTTAGCGACTACAATCATAACGAATCTCTTGTCGTATTATTTGGATATGACAAAATTTATTGGACAAGGCTTTGATGGGGCTGCAGTAATGAGCGGCAGACTAAGAGGCGTACGAGCAATAATTGCGGAGAAATACCCAAGAGCACAGTTTGTGCACGGTGTAGCTCACGTGCTGAAATTAGTTCTGGTACATTCAAGTGAGATACCAATCATACGAAACTGTATCGGCACTATCAAAAACACTGTCAATTTCTTTCGACAATCTCCACTTCGGGACGGTATGTTTAAACAAATAGCAGACCAAACTAATTCTCTTAAGTCGATCCTTCTCTCTCTCTCTCTCTGTGAGACTCGATGGACAGAAAAGCATAAGGCGGTTGAGAGGTTTGCAGAAATGTATCCTGTAGTAAGATCCACGCTTGAGTCACTTCAACAATGTACTAACAGAGATGTGGCGAGTCAGGCATACCAAATGCATGCAGCCATAGAAAGTAGCCGATTTATTATGTCGTAGGTGATTCCGAAAAACGTTTTTCATATACAACAAACTTAAACAATGCAATGCAGAAGGTGAATGTAGATTTGACAAACGTAACCAGCTACGTGACGTCGGTTAAAAATACTCTCGAAAATATTCGAAATGAAGCCGAGTTTAAAATACTTTTCGAACAAGCAATGGAGCTGAGTTCAAGTGGCATCATTGCTCCACGAACAACTGGAAGACAAACGCAGCGTGGTAATGTTCCAGGAGAAAGTGCGGAAGAATATTATCGGCGGAATATATTTTATCCATTTGTTGACCATATAATTATGGAGCTTAATGTTCGCTTTAAGCCACACGAGGAGACTATCAAAGGAATACAGATGATTCTGCCCAAGAACATAAAAAATGAGAAAACTGTTAAAGAGAACCTAGGGAAAGTAGCATTGTTTTTTTCTGGGAGAAACGATTGCAAACTCTTTTCCTAGTGAATATGAAATATGGCACAATCACTGGGAATCAATACCCGAAAAACCGTCAACTGCTCTAGCAACTCTTGATAAATGCGACCAAGAGTTCTTCCCAACCATCAAAATGCTGCTTAAGATTTTGGCCAATTTCCAGTGTCCATTGCAACCGCTGAAATGAGTTTTTCAACCCTAAAGAAGTTGAAAAACTATCTCAGAAACAGCATGGGAAATGAAAGACTCATTGGACTTGCACTGATGAGCATTCATCGTGATTTAGCGATCCAGCTAGACGCAGAAGAAGTCCTCAACATGATAGCAACACAGCGCAAAAGGCTCAATTTAGTACTTTAAGTAAGTTTGAATAAGTTCTTTGCTTCAAACAAACTAATACATATGCATTTAAAATACTGTTTAAAATTATTGTACATTTCACAGCATACTTTTAAAAAAATGAAGTGTGGACTGCGTTTTTGTAAATCTACAAAATTAGTTATGTAAAAGAGGATAAGACATTGGTGGTGTACCAAAAACATTATTTTCGTATTACTGCTAAAATATTGTGCGTAAATGTTTTCTAATATGTCTAGCGAACGTAAAATATGAGTTTTTAACGGTGTAAGTAAATCGAAATACAAAATGATTAAAATTAAATATCTTACTTAGGCATTGAGTGCACCTCATGATTTTTTTTATAGATTGGGCCAAACGGAAATGCATTTTATCCATCAAGGAATTTCCATAATTTACTTTAACTAAACAATGACTTAAACGTGTAAATAATGTAAATAGATATTCTAGATAAGTGTGTTCATGTTTTATAATTTTCTCATTAAAACTATTTATGTGTAAATACATATAAACAATATTTTGCCAACATTCCTTTCGTATTTGTTTGACGATGCTTTGCTCGCAGCTACTTTAATGTGTATGTAATTTGAATAAAATAGCTTAGAGTGGTGTAAAAAAGCTGCATTTTAGAGCATAATGTAATTATCAGTAACTTTTTACTTTCTGTCAACCTTGACCTTTGGACCCCCCTTGTGAAAGCTTTAAATACGTCACTGCTGCGATCTATTGTACTTCCAAGCGGATCCAATTCAATTGCTGAATCATTTTGGCCTAGTTAGTCGAAGCTGGGCTAAAAGTTCCCGAATTTGAGATATTTGATGGCACAGCTGCGGACTGAGTATGCTAAACTTGTTGACATGGTGTTGTATTGTTTTGTCAATATTGAATAAAATATCTTCATAATGTGCTAGGTAGATTTTATGAATGATTTTGAAGTTCCCTTTGATTATTTGCCTGATCCCAATCGCATAAGTGGATTGTCGTATTTGTAAATAGTCAGTGAGGCTTCTGCTGCCAGACTGATCAAACTGAAACAAATGTTACGTTTTTGAGATGTTATATGTGTGTTTTTTTGCCTGAGGTTGTGAGAATAGACAAGCGATTGTCTTTTGCTACAATTTCTTTTTCGAATAGAGGTTTGTCCTTGGCTTTCGTTTGTTTATTTTTCTTATAAACTACGTTTCCTGGCTTGAAATTTTTAGGTTCAGTGTGTTTCGCGCTGCGTGTACCAATTTGGTTTGCGCGTTATTTCAGCTCTGATATTTTCATGTATTTTGTCCCTGAAGTTCATAAATCTTTGGTAATTGATTCGCTGTTTACTTCCAGAGAAAACGTCAGAAGGTTTCGCATTAATAACTGAATGGAAACTTATATTGTATTTATCTACGGATATATTTACATCTTCTTTGGGAGAGAGGTCACGACATTCCTGTGAAAGGCATCTAACAATCTCTAGAACAGTTGAATGAATGCGTTCAATTGAGCCATTCACCTCGCTTTTCTGAGGTGGTGCCAAATAAATGGTTATACCAAGAGATTCAGGGCAGTTTGCAACAATAGGGCTAATAAAGACTCCCTCATTATCGGGCAATATAACTTCTGGAACCGTGGAATAATGTACTAGCTTGATCATTTTGCCAAGCGGGTGCAAAGCGGATTCATTTTTGATGGGAAAATAGTTTGCAAATTTACTGACTTTATCCACGCATGTCAGAAATTTTTCCTTTTTGAGTGTAACTATATCCAAATGAATTATTTGGGTGGAATATTGGGTATGGGAGTGCTCTGTAGTGTGGTTTTTTGTGGGTGGTGATCGTACTTGCATGTGGTCCATGTGGTGCAACTTAACGTGTATTTTCTGATAAGCCTATTTATTCTAGGAAAGTAGTATTTTTCCATTATTCGCTCTTTGAGCTCCATGATTTTTTTGTGCGATCTTTTGTGTTCCCTTTGTATGATTTCAAATTTCACGTTCTCATCTGCTATATCCTCCATGTGTTGGGTTATTCGTACCTTGAATTTTGAAAAGGATTGCTTATATGCCTCTTGTAGCAACTGAATGAATTTTTTGTCTTCTTTTATTGAAAAGGTTTGGATGTAAATTTTCTTTAAGAATCTTTGTCAAAGTTTCTCGATTGATTTCGCGTAGCCAAATGTACTGCCTATTGTAGTTTGAGTGAGGCACCTCGTGAATCGTTAAGATTGCTGGGCCTTGACCAGTTTCAGAGGTTATAAGTGGTTGTCGAAAGGTATTGGTTGGTGCCTCACAACAGGAAATGCGATCACTGTTATCCTGCTTCACGCTGTGGAAAGTAGCTGCCGTAGTCAACGTATTTGTCTCCGCTATCAGTGGTGGTAACTGAGAGAGGGCATCGGCAACTACGTTAGTTTTCTCCGGTTTGCAGACAAGCTTATAATTATATTCCTCAATGCACGCTTCCCATCGTTTCAGTTTAAAGTTGAAGTTCCTCTTGCTCAAAGTAAAAGTTAATGGTTGGTGGGCTGCTAGTATTTTTATCTTTTTTGCGCCATAGAAATACGTTCAAAATTAGTCCAGGGCCCAAAGAACGGCAAGCATTTCTTTTTCTCCGGTTGCATACTGCTCCTTGATTTTGTTGAGAGGTCTATGTAAGCAATAGGTCTATCTTGCCCGATTTCACATGGCAACAGGACAGCGCTGATTTTACGATTGGATGCGTGCATCGTCAGTAAGAAAGGTTTCTCGAATTCGGGAAATTTTAAGATTTCCGAGGAGACAAGCATAATTTTCAGATTATTAAAGGCCTCCATCTCAAGTTTGCCCAAGACATTTCCTGTTCTCTAATGAGATATTTGTTAGTAGCTATGCAATTTTCGTAAGGTCTTTGACAAAGCCTCTATAATAAGATGTTAATTCAAGAAATGTTCTTAAGCTTTTGAGGTTTCGAGGAACTCTCATAGTCCTAATTGCCTCTTTTTTTGTCGGCTCTGGTTGTATTCCAACCCCAGAGATTACATGGCCGAGGAACTTCAATTGAGCTTTCATGAAGGTTGACTTTTCTAAATTGATATTGAGGTCGGCAGCATCCAAAGTAGACAGAATGGTTTCTTGATTTGATAAATGCTCCTCTTCAGTACCTCCTAGGATAATGTTATCATCAACGTAGACTTAACAGATTTTTCCTATGTGTGGCCTCAAAACATCGTCTATCATTCTTTGAAACACCGCTGGAGCATTCCTTAGTTTGAAGGATAGCCTGACGAGCTCATATTTGCCATTTACGGTTGAAAAGGCAATATTTTGAATGCGACATTCATTCGGATTTGGTGAAATCCCGACGTCAAGTCTATGGTCGTGAAGAATTTTGACGCAATCTTCCCTTATTACTTTTTTCTTGGTTCCATATTAGGTGGTCTGTTGATATAATCCACTCTTCTTGTTTGAATTAACTTATCAAACTCCATGGGAATTGGAGGTTTTGGCTGAGCCAGTCTTAGGAGCATTGGTTTTTGGTTCTGGAAATCGAAATTTATATTGTAGGCTCTATTCTTGTTTATTGTTTTCAATGTGAGTGGATGCACACCATGCGTTTATGACCTCTGAGATTTCCGTGCTTAAAATTGGTCTTAAAATTTGAGTTCAAATGCACGGGAACATTCTCCCCTTTTTTATTTTGGCAAAGTGGAGTATTCCTTAAGCAGACTTTTGAAATTTCAGGCATGAAGCATATGCCTCCGGCAGATTCTCAGGCTTCTGAATCATAAGCTTGTCCGAGAGTTCACTATGCAAGCCTCTCACAAACACATCGAGGCGCGATTTCTATCATCTTCGGTTAGGGCGATTATAGTTTCTCGTGAATGATCCCCAGTTTTCAATTTGTTAAGTATCAATGAAAGCTGATGATTCACTGAAGCATAAAGTTCATCAACTGTCATACTACCCTGACGCATATTACGAAGTTGATGTTCTAAGGTTCTTATATCACGTTTGTCTGCATAGTGCAGTGATAGACATTCCTTTATAGTTGACCAGTCTTAGCTGAAAAAATTATGTAAGATGAGTGTAGCGTCGCCTGGAAAATTGATTGATCTCGGTCGACTTGGTAGTCTACGAGGACCATTTTGACGCTGTACACCCATGATAGGTATTGCACAGGGTTACCTTCAAAAATTTTCGGATCTATAACTGAGTCTGGCAACTTTCTTATAGACTGTAGATCTGACTCTGTCCTAGCACTGGATGGAATTTGACGTATCATTTCAGTACTATTCACATTTCCACCTTCTCTTTCCGTTAATCGCGTCTCGATTTTTCTTATCTGTTCGATGTGAGCGTTAATCACCCCGGTCAGTTGCACTAAAGTTTCCTGAATTGCTTCCATTTTCTTTTTTAAAAATTAGGGTTGGAGTCACGCAAACTTTTGAAAAACCGAATCGCATAAATTTTCGCCAAAGACAACACTAAAATTGATCCGTTCTTAATATTAATTGATGAAAGTTGGTTTGCACAACACAAGTAACTTTAATTTTCTTTTAAAGCTAATACATTTCACAGATATAAATTTGTAGGTAAAATTATGAAGAGGTGAATTTACATACTAAATAGTAAAATATAGCCTGCGGTATCCGTTTGGGAGTCCAAAATAGAATAGTTTAATTGAGGGACACCTGCTGGGGCACAGGTTGGATCACGTTTACATGCAATTTCTCCACCGAAATCGTCAACGTCTTCAGCTCCTTTCCAAAGGAGGGTGTTTTTTGTGTTCCTGGTGACCACTTCCTACAGAAAAAGAAAGGATTCCACATTTATTCGCAGCACCTTACTGTTTGCTTTGGTAGACATATACTTCTGTCGTACCTGGTTGAATGCTGAACAGGTTTCTCTACTTTTTTGGCTAAATATTGATGAATAAGGTGTAGTTGATTTTTAGTTTCAAAAAAGTCCGTGAAGGACTGCAGCGATGTTCTGCTGCCTCGGCAGAAGAAGATGTCGGTATCTGCCGAGAATGCCCTCGTCTGGTGACGCGTGAATGCGCTGGCAGGCTAGCATTGCGGTGTCGTGGGGCGGGTTCATTTCCCCAGCACGAGGACCCACTACAAGAAATTTCGCATGCACGAATTTGGTGGTCAGTCGATCAAGAGGCGACCGAAGTCGCAAAAAGTGTAGATAACTACACCGAGAGAGAAGGTACTTGTTTCGAGAACAAGTGGAACCTTAAAAAAGGCGGACTTGGGGTAACCTCGTCGTTACCCGACGAAGCTCATGGCCCACAAATGAAAGAAGGGCAACAGGGTGGTGATGGAGCCCCTTCGCATCTACCCAACCGGAATCAATCAATATTTTGTTGCAGTGGCCAGGTACTCCTCTTCTGAGTGGAAAACTCATACAACTTGGCTTGTATAAACTTTCTCATCAGAAGGGGAGTACCCCGGTGACCAATTTATGCCATAGAATAATACAATTCGATTGCATAACGCTATGCCATAAAGAGGCACTCTGCTTGGGCCACTCATCCCGCGATGTCACCTGAAACAAAGAAAAAAAAAGGATTAAATTGTACCCGGCGGCTGGTTCATGGTTTTAGGGGGCAGCCTGCCACCGTACTGAGTCCTATACCCGGTCAGAGTTATTCGAAAGAAAAGACCGATTTCATTTGTAAGTTACAAATTCATTTGTATTTATATTCACGCAATAATTTCAAGATTTAAGATCGATACAAAAAAATCTCAAGCACAAGCAATATCAAGTTTGAATTCGATCGTAATGATTTATAACTAATAATAAACCTAATCATCTTCTGTTACTATGTAAACATCGATGTAAAGAATTAAAGGGGAACAAGGGAACAGAAGTGTGATTCTATTAATGTCGATGTAAGAGATTCTTTCCAATTATTCATAAAGTATGTCACACCCCGTCCCTATGAATTTTTGTTTTGTTTCCAAAGCCCATTAATGTATGTAGAGGTAAAGTAAAGTGCATATACGATTTGAAATATGTATAAAAAAAGCATTACATGTATATAGAAAATTTGAAACGTCTGTCAAAACATTTTAAATCATTCAAAAGAGTACTTAGCCATCCTTCCCGATGACGAGCGCTCGTTGACGAGGTGGGGTGCGTAAGTCCTGGCTTGCAAATTGAACATTTACAGATATATTCATTAAGTACTGGGCTTGGGACACTCACAAAAAAAATTATGATAATCCTCTACGTTACAATTATTGGCAGAGCAAATTAAATCAGAATGGCCAGATACGGTCACTAAACAATTATCAGCATATGTTGCTAACAAAACAGCCTTGACATCAAAATATTCCGTTAAGTCAATTTTCGAAAATAACGGTCTACACAACACAATAAAATATGCCACGTCAGCGAGAATTTTTCCCATAGAATCGATGTTGCAATTGCCAGAAAAACATTAATCACAGGTCTGTCTGGAGGCGCGTGGCGAGTTATGTCAACTAAGAAGCAAACAAAGTAACGGTAAACCGCAAAGAATCCACAAAAAACACGTCCCAAGCACATGAAAAAGAAACAATCGCAAACCAGTTTTCTTCTTCCTTCCTTATCGCCGCTATGAAGTGCACTTGTAGCAATAATTGCACTCGAACCCAATCAAATAATCAATTTCCCAGAGCCACAACATTATGTATCAGCACTCTACACAGTCTTAGCACGCATTCGATCCTTAATTTGCATACAAGAAATAAATTCGTTAGAGTCGATTTATTTTGTTTATTTTTAACACAAAACAGGGCAAACAAGAAGTTACGGTATATTACTCGGGTCAAAGTGGCGCGCACAGAACAATTGCACAATGTTCTTTTAATCGCGCGAATCACTAAATGACTTATCACATATATCGTAAGAATATGCATGGAAATCAGTTTGTAAACTCCAATGTTCTTTCAGAGTTCCTATTCTGATCACGAAAATTCAATCGGCAGCACCGTTTAAAGTACATTAAACGTGGGATCGAGGGTTAAACGGGAAATCTGAACTAAAATTCAGCTTTCATGGAGGTAATTTTCTTTTTTTTTGTTCGCTCAATCACTTTTCCACTTTTTCTCTAGTATTGCAAATTAACTTTATTAATTTTCACTATGAAATTATTCCGCGTGTGTTCACCTCGAACACAAGATCTCAACCACCCTTCACACACACTTGCATCGACCGCCGTCGAGAACCATTTTTAGGGTTTTGTACTAAAATACAAAACCCTATTGCAATCACGACCTGTGTCCGTCTGTCCGTCCGTCCGTCCGTCCGTCCGTCTGTATGTCACAGCACTTTTTCTCCGAAACTATAGAGGCTACAGCCATGAAACTTTGTAGAAAGGTCAGAAGTGGTAACCTCTTGAAAGTTCAAGGGTGGAAAAATTTTTCAAAGGCGTTTAAGGGGGGTCTCCCCATATAGGGAGGTGACCCCTCAAAAAAAAATTTCACCATTGGTAGTCGAGTAGGGTGTCGTTGGAAAGGTCTCAATGAGACCTTTTCCAAACAAGTTTTAAAATTGCCTTATAAGTACCGAGGAGGGCAGGGGAACGGGAAATGTACGAACTTTTTGCGTACCCCCCCTCACGATTGGACACCTTCCATCCGAAAAATCTGAAAAAAATCATGAATGTAGGCCTTCATGAGCACAACAACAACAAATACATGAGAAGTCGAAATTCACTCAACTTTGTTAGTAATAGTATGATTTATCGATTTTATGTTTTCTTGAATAAAATATAAATGGTACCTTTAAATTCAATAACTATTTATAAGATCGATCTTTTCTGAAAGTTTCATAAAGATCGAATGGTATTTACCGAAGTTATAGCGACTTGAATTTTCCTGTATTACTATGGAGCAATATGCGCTTTTTACCGACTTAGACACTACAGCTTTGCTAGAATTTGCATGAAAATTTCAGGAGTGATAGATACCATGAAGATGAGTACATACAATTGAAACAAGTCGAAGAGGCAGGAGAGAGCTCCTAGCAAAAGGGCTTTGTAACCATTCTAGGATTCGAAAAAATAGGCCATGAATCGATGATTACAGTACAGAAGAGTGGCCCCTGAAAAAAAATTTCATGAAAGGTAGCCGATATGAGTATCAATTGAAAGTTCACTATGAGAGCTTTTCAAAACAGTTCTTAAACTGACCGTTTTTGCTTCAGTTGGGGCACAGGGGGGGAGATACATGAAAAATGTGTTTCCTCCCTCGCGAATGGACACCCGTGATCTTAAAAAATCTGAAAAAATTATCAAAGGAGATATTTATGGGTATAACTATAACAAATACCTCAGAAGTCAAAATGCGTTGAACTTTGTTAATAATAGTATGAACCTCGAATTTCACATTTTCTCGAATAAAATCGTCTTTGACATGTTTCATGATTTTATTCGTTGCTGGTTACTGCATTTTGTAAGTTAAGTACAAAACCCTTCTGACATGAGCATAGGTCTGTCTACCCTACTTGTTCTTATTGGGACATGAAACCGTACGATTCACTACACTCCAGTTGCCTTTATCCAACTTCAACTTTTAAATAATTCGGAAAAACTTCCCAACAAGCATTAACTAAGATGCGATGTTAATAACTTCACACGGCACCGATCCAAATCGCGACAATTCAACCAAAATTCCACGATTTTCCTTGGTTCTTCCCGATGTCCCGTCGAGCCTCTTTCTTCTCGCGTCGCGACGTGCCCGCCGTCAAGGTGCATTTCAGACTCCCCGTTTAGACCACAGTCACTGTCTCTCTCACCGTCAACCACCCCGACGAAAAGTTCTAGCTGATCAATTCTCTGATAGTTTTCACTGTTACGTTTTTTGTAGCAATTAGCTAATTGGATTGTGGCAAAACGGACAACTGAAGTGAATCTTCCGTCTCGCACTCTTTATCAGACTGCTTCACGCGGAACTTGTCTGGATATAACCCCTTCAAGCCACTAACCCCGTCTATAAGAAAGTATCAACGCGGGTGTATTCGAAATATTTCTCTGATTCTACATACAAACTACCCGATTCTGAATTCAGCATCATCTAAACTCCCTGATACATCGAACTGATCGCCATCCGCATAGTTCTGCTTAATTGGCCGAAAATGGGTGCGATACGAAGTGAGTAAATTGTCATCATCCAGAGGTGACGAGGAGGAGGCAGAGGAATTATTTACTGATGACTGCAACGAAACCCCTGGGCAATCGACAAGCCCAGGTAGGGCAAGAGAACTTGCTGAAACTGTTAATGGCATTGCAGCTCGATTTTGGTTATTTGCAATCGTTTTTCGATCAAATTTAGGGATTTGATTAAATTGAAAAAGTGACGACGAAGATTTCACAATGGAATACTCTATAAATCCATTAGTTTTTGAGTGATTAGTAAGACTTACGGTGCGTGCCGTGGTGGTGGTAGTGATGGAGGAAGTGGTAGGGGCGGCGATTGCTTGTTGTAACTGTGGCGGAATTATTGCTGATGTGATCTTGTGATTATTTTCGCTTGTAAAACAGCATAATGATGAGCTGTAATAATCTGGTAATGCTACTAGTTGGGAACGTTGATGGTGCGCATGAAGTTGAGATGTTTGATGGAATGGGTTATTCGGGCCTGCAGTCTTATTGGTCGTTGTACCAGCTACTGCATGCTTTAAACCTCCGCCATACAAATGTTTTCTTTGGCCAGCCAAACCTACGCTCGTGGGTGCATTTAGTACCGCTGAAGTTGGGATAAACGGTGTTTCAAATGAGCATTCAGACCATTTGGAGATATTGAATGCATTGGGAATTTCTTTCTCATCATACGTATCTGTTGCTTGTTCTTATATTTATATCCTCCTTTGCAATTGAATTATTTGGCACTCCATGTTTGTTAGATAACTTGTTCAAATTATTTGTAGCATACGCCATATTTGAAAGAACTTTACTATTATTTGCAACAGCTGCCATTTGATGTAGATGATCTGAGGACTTCATATTATTCTCTTGGTTTGTAGGCTTCATACGCTTTTCCGAATTTTTCTCATAAACAAAATTTGAGGCATCACTTTCCGATATACTGCGATTACGATTCCTTTGTGACATTAGAAATTCCTTGATAAGGTCTGTTCCCATTTCCCAATTGCCTTCAAAGTCCGTATCCCAAGTTGGAGACGAATTTCCGCCGTATGAGTTTTTGTGGACACTACTCATACGTCCTTTGTTCAATGCTGAAGAAAATGAAACAAATCTTATTTAAGGAAAGGTTCATATGAAACTTAGTTTTGAAATTTTAAATCATGTCATGCTGCCATCAAACTAGTTACAGACCTTGATTTCTTCGTCGTTTATTTTTCCTTTTTATATTTGCCTTGTTATGTTAAATAACTTGCATTGGATAATCACCAGTAGAATTAAGTTAAAGTTCTTTTACTACTCAACTCTGATATTTTAAATTTACAGCGCAACCTCCATTCAGCTTATTAGTTAATAGTTCTAAATTCATTATTGATGAAAAGGATAGTTAAAAATTAAGTGCATCACACGATACCAATCATCCGGGGCTCTGTTTTCTTTTTCGAGAACGTGCTCAATTACTACAAAGGCACTACTAAGGGATCACAAAAAGCACTACTATTCTTATGAATTCTCGTGCTAACAGGACTAGTTTTTAGGGTCTTGTACTAAAATACAAATCCCTATTGCAATCACGACCTGTGTCCGTCTGCCCGTCCGTCCGTCTGTATATCTTTTTCTCCGAAACTATAGAAGCTAAAGCAATGAAACTTTGTGGAGAGGTCAGAAGTGGTGACTTCTTGAAAGTTTTGGGGTGGAAAAATTTTTCAAAGTGTTTAAAGGGGTCCCTCCACATAGCGAGGTGACCCTTTAAAAAAAATTTCTTCACCAATGGTAGCCGAGTAGGGTGTCATTGGAAAGGTCTTAATGAGATCTTTTCAAAGCAAGTCTTAAATTGTCCATGAATCGATGACTACAGTACAGGGGAGTGGCTCCTGAAAAACAATTTGATCAAAGGTAGCCGATATGATTATCAAATGAAAGTTCTTTATGAGAGCTTTTCAAAACAGTTCTTAAACTGATAGTTTTTGCTTCGGTGGGGTAACAGGGGGGGGAAATACATTAAAAATGTGTTTCGTCCCTCGCGAATGGACACCTGAGATCTTTGAAAATTTAAAAAATTATCAAGGGGGATATTTATGAGTATAAAAATCATAAATATCTTCGAAGTAAAAATTCGTTCAACTTTGTTAATAGTAGTATGATCTTTGAATTTCATATTTTCTTGATTTTATTCGTTGCTGGTGACTGCATTGTTTAAGTTGAGTACAAAACCCTTCTGGCATGAGCGTAGGTCTCTCTACCCAACTTGTTTTCTATTTTGCTTGGTGCCAGTTATTGAAAAACACTTTTTAATTTAGAGTGCTGTAGACAGAAGTGGGCCACGTTTAATTTTTGGTTGTAAAATGATGAAAAATGAAAATTATTTTTGATTTTTTTTAATTGCAAGGTTATTCCAAAACGCAACTTGCCATGAAAGCAGGTGCATGCTATTATGTTTTGTAGTATTTCTCTTTTTAAATGAAAAAAAAAGTGTACATTCCGTGTTTTCCGAAAGTGTAGGGAGAAGGGGGGCCACTCAAATTTTTATCTGAAAAAATGCTGCTAAATGCTACAAATTCTTGTCCTAAAGGTTTTTAAAGGCGCTGATTACGAATCCATTGTCAAATTTGCAAAATTCAAAATAGTTTAAACGAAATGATGGTTAAAAATTGAAAAAACAGTAAACTCAGTAATAATGTTGATTAAATGTCTGGAAAGAAGGAGTAATAAAGTTGGAATGACAAAGGTGTTGCAAAAAAACATTTTGCAGTATTCAAGCACAAATTTTAGGTGCAAATGACACACGTGAAGTCAGCGCAGTTAGTCATATCGACGCAGTTTAAGTGGAAGGGTCTGTCGCAGTCATTGCACTCGATGGAGTTTTTTCTTGTCAGCTTTGCTGGCATCAATTTATTGCAAGCCATGCAAAAATCGATGTTTTCATCTGAAGAAACGAAAAACTTCCTTTTTGTGCCTTTTTTTACAGTTGATTGCAAAGAATTGGCCTTTTTGGAAACTTTCGCTGGTATCTGCGATTTTTGACGCCATGCAACTTCTTCCACGACCTCTCTACTTTTAGGGGATGCAAAGATGCTGCTTCTCAGCGGTTTGCGGCCAAGATAGGATTTTCGCTTCGGTGCGACGTAATTAAGTGGTCCAATACAGTCCAATATTGAACGTGTCGCTGATGTAGGCGCGGTTGAAGTAGATGTTTTTGACTCTTCTCGCACCCCAGCCCCTTCTTCAACTCTAACAACAAGTTGTCGGAGTTCGTCTTCCTTCTGAACAACTTGATTTTCAACAACTTGGTGCTCTCCACTGAAGGTTGCAGCCACAAAATCGTCCTCATCAAAAATTGGAAAACTCCGGTTTTCTCAAAACCTACAGCGATGTTTTGAGTACTGAGACTGTTACGCAGGCCAATGGCAACAATTTCAGGCACATGCTGGATTTCCAGTGGCAAACCATTATGATTCTTTGACCATGCATCGCATTGAATATAGAAAAATCTTTTGACCGGTCCAAACACACCAACGTCTAAAGGCTGAAGCCAATGGCTGCAATGAGGTGGCAATGTCAGAATGGTGATACCATGTTCAAGGGCGAGATCGATAACTTCAATAGTGACGTTTGATCGGTGATTGTCTATTAACAATAATAAAGGATTCTCTTTTGACGCATGTGCAAATTTGACGAAGTGTCGCATGAGCTGGACAAAGTCAACGGCAGTCATTCACCCTGAACCATTCGCGAAGCCGACGGTGCTTGGTGCGGCATTGTATATGAATGATGTTTTTATATTTTTGCGCGGGAACAAGTAAAAAGAAGGAATGAGATCTCCACCAGCACTAACAGCCGTCACCATCGTCATATTTGTACCATGTTCTGCAGATGAGTGCAAATCAACCCTCGAACCTTTTGCAGCAACGTCTGTTACGGTTTTTGTCGGATTCATAGGGAATCCGGTTTCATATGCATTCCAAATGTGGGCTGGAGGGGACGGATGTTCATCCACAGCAGCACGAAATGGACGGAAAAAGTCGTCGACAGTTTTTTTTAATTGAATGCCTTTGCTCTATTCTCACTGGTTGATATTGGCGTGCGCAAAGAGAGGCATGGGTAGTGTTTCATAAAGGCGTAATACCAATCTCTGCTGGCCATGTCCGTTTCACCCCATCCGTCCGCGTAATCGATTCCCATTTTCTTGGCCTACTAAAAGGCTACCTTACATATGTTGTCTATAGTGAGACCATAGTGTAGTTCAGAGCACTTGATGATGTATTCATTCAGTTCTTTTTCCTGGGCTGCAGTGAAAATTCGTCAATAAGCGAAATAAAAACATTCGTTAAAAAACAAAAAAATTAAACAGATATGGTAGTGTATAGGAAGCATAAGCCACAAAAAAACTAAACAATTAAAAAATTTGACAGTTATTAAAAAACAATTTGTCAACTAATGATGATAAATATTCAGTTAACAAGAGATAGAGAATTGTAAAAAAATATTTAACGTTTTTCCACCCTGTGCAGGTCATTCTTGAAGGATATCTAACAATTGTGCGTCGGTAACAGAGGCAATATCTGGATATCGGTCGATCGCAAGATCCAAGTAGCGTTGAAAAGGCGATCTGCTAACTTCGGTAGCAGCAGAAGCAATATGCTCCGATATTTTATTTATTTTCACTTGCTTCATAGCAGCAATCAATTTTTTATAATTCACCTCTTTTTGGGAGTTTCTTTTTTTGGGAGGCATGATGGCTGAAATGATAAAATAAGCAAATAAGACATTCGCATAATTGATAAAAACACTTTATTTTGCAAAAAACAGCATTATTCAAGAGGCCCATGTCTGTCCACAAATAGTGGCCCACTTCTATCTACAAGCGCCTTTTTTCGCATATGCATTCCAAAAAAACACAGTGTCAATGATGGGCAAAAATCACTTTGCATTTCAAAGACTATATGTCCAAATAGCATATTGCATATGTACCTGAGATTTTCTCGTCAAAAAAGCGTGCGAGCATAAAAACTTTCTCGGCGAAATTCTTAGCGCGTTTCTCTGTACAGTGCGAGAGTAGGTTTATCAGCTCTAAATGCTTCCAAAAAGTGAACTCGCGTCAAAATACGATAAATAATGTGCGTGGTTTGACAAAGATGTCACTAGTCATATAGTTAATCGGGTGGCCCACTCGAACCTGTGGCCCACTTCTGCATATGGCCCTCTAGTATTTACGTTAAGATTACACTTTTTAGGATTTTGGAAAATAATTTTACAAAACCCTACTAAAGTCGCGTCCTGTCTGTCCGTCTGTCTGTCCGTGTGTCACAGCACTTTTTTTCGGAAACTACTTAAACTAGAAACATCAAATTTTGCATGTAGGTGTAAAGTGGTGCTCTCTTCAAAGTAAAATTACAAAAAAGTTTTATAAGGTATTTAAGGGGGGTCTCCCCATATAGGGAAGTGACCCCCCGAAAAAAAAATTCATCAAAGGTAGCCGATATGGATATCAAATGAAAGGTCTCGATGAGAACTTTTCAAAACAGGTCTTAGTTTGGCAAAGTTTGCTTCGGGGGCCCACAGGGAGGGGAAATATACGTGAAATTTGTGTCCCCCCTCGCGATTGGACACCTGTGATCCGAAAAATCTGAAAAAAATTAGGGGTGTAGGTGTTTATTAGTACAATAACAACAAATACTTCAGAAGTCAATATTCGCTCAACTTTGTTAATTATAGTATGGTACTCGAATTTCACATTTTCCCCAATAAAATGGTATAAGTATCCTTAAACTGAACGAAATTCGACATTTGAGTAGTCCTACAAAAGGTCCTTAAACTTTATAAGTTTGATCAAAATCAAATGATATATAGCCATTTGAAATATCTTCAATTGAAACAACAATAACATTATTATATTTTACGGAATCTCCATCACATCAGTCACTGCAGTTTTGATTTGACCTTCTTGAGATTTTCAAATAAGGGCAATAACATTAATATTTTTTGGAGTTTGAGTGGTTTTTGTTGGTTTGCAACAAAATGGCGCCCGTTGAAAAAAGAAAAACAACGGATTTCCTTATAAACGTTCACATCTCTTTGACATATTTCTCGACTTTTATCGTTGCTGGTGACTGCATTTCTGAGAAGTTGGGTACAAAACCCTTCTGACATGAGCGTAGGTCTGTTTACCCAACTTGTTTATGTTAATAAAAGACACTATTTCAATGCAAACGTTATAATATTTCGCAATTTGAAACAGAGTTGGACCTCTTTATTTTGCGTTCACCTCTTGTTATAAACTATCTCGACAAATGTACACTAAGTAATTATAAACACTGGAATGTGTAGTGAAATTAGGAATGTTCAATAAGTCCGTAAAGGACTGCAGCGATGGTCTGCTGCCTCGGCAGAAGAAGGTGTCGGTATCTGCCGAGAATGCCCTCGTCTGGATACGCGTGAATGCGCTGGCAGGCTAGCATTGCGGTGTCGTGGCTCGGGTTCATTTTCCCAGCGCGAGGACCCACTACCAAAAAATTTCGCACTCACGAATTTGACTGCTGGAGATCCAGGGGCAACCGAAGTCGCAAAGAGTGTAGATAACTACACCGAGGGAGATAGAACTTGTTCCGAGAACAAGTGGAACCTGAAAAGAAAGGCGGACTTGGGGTAACCTCGTCATTACCCGATGAAGTTCATGGCCCGCAAATGAAAGAGGGGCAAACGGGTGATGGTGGAGCCCCTTCGCACCCACCCAACCGGAATAAATCCATATATATTTTGTTGCAGTGGCCAGGTATTCCTCTTCTGAGTGGAAAACTCATACAACTTGAATTGCATGAACTTTCCCATCAGAAGGGGAGTACCCCGGTGACCAATTTATGCCATAGAATTATGCAATTTGATTGCATAACTCTATGCCATAAAGAGGCACTCTGCTTGGGCCACTCAACCCGCGACGTTACCTGAAACGAGAAGGATTAATTTGTACCCGGCGGCTGGCTCATGGTTTTAGGGGCAGCCTGCCACCGTATCGAGTCCTATACCCGGTCAGAAGGGTATGATATTAGTTCATGATTTTAATTTCTCGTAATTATTTTCAACAAGAACATAGTGGATTTGTAAATTAAAATTTGACAAAACAATAAGCATTCCAGTATGAATAAAATAAAGTATAACAGGTGAAATTGCGTTTATCTGTCACGTGAATCGTAGATTCCCTACCACATTTAACAAATTAAATATGAATTTCAATTGTAAAAAGAAATACATAACTAAATTTTGTTGCAATATTTTTATCGTTCAAATTAATTGACGATTATAATACATTTTATTATAAAATCGTAGTAAAGCAGAAACTTAACTTTTTGCGCAATCGAATTGTAATATTTTTAAGAAAATGAAAAAAAATACATGCAAAAAATATATGTATTAATAACATCATAATAGGGTACTCACCTGCATGGTCCCCCGAGCGCTCGATGACGATGCAGATGGTCCGGAAATTTCGATTCTGTAACAAAGGTATTACTTCCTATTAACAAGTCTCGATCAATGTGATGGTTGCTTCGCTTGTTGATAACAATTGAAAAGCTTCCAGCACTAGCAACAAAATATTCGTCGATTAAAGAGCTGAGTACGTATCTAGTGGCAGGAGAATTTTCCTGATAAATCCTCTCTTTCCAACTGTCAATGCACATATTATTCTCGCGTCAGCAATATAACCGCACACCGTTACGATCATGCACACAATCACTTGAAAAACTCTTAGCCTCTGCATTTAGCTTTTGATCAGTGACATACAACACCAAATGCTTCATTTCACAATATCTAAGAACGGGATGCCCATGACGAGACAGCTGTTTCGTTTTGTTTCCGCACAAGAATCTTGTTCCGCAATAATTTGTTCTCCACACTTGCAAACTAAATCTAAAAAACCAAAGGGACGACCATGACAAGACAGCTGTTTCCGTTCTTTCTCCCCTTTGTTGCTCCACTCATATGCGGGATAAGTACACACCTTTCTCTCAAGCACAAAAAGACCATTCAATCGCCTTCGCTAGTAATTGTTGTAAGAATTTGCATAATGATTGATATGCAAAGTGTAATACGTGTACTTGTATATACAACACCTAATTATTTTGGATGAATGCAAACTCGTCCAAGCAGACACAGTTTATCCGGCAATATTGTTTTTTCACCCCTTAGTGCAAAATCTCCGTAACCTCTCAAATGATAATTCCCTCCTCGCAGAGTTATCACCTCACTGTTCGCGAAGCCAACAGATGTTGGTACAATTGACTTAGGAAATGAAAACAGTCACTACTCCCATCACAACCTGTTCAAATTTGGCTGATGTTGTTCGACTGCATGCATGGAAACAAGATCGGCTGCAAATCAATTTCTCCTGCACAATCACTTGGGAGGTTGACTTTGTCTGCTTTAGGTTTTACATGACTGTGGAGAACAAACCTGCACTAAGGTGATAACCACGACGTGACAGCCGTTTTTCTTTTATACCGGCACTTTTCGTTTCTGAGACTTCACACGGTTACGTGCAGGTAAGCCCGAAGACTCTTGTCGAGGTGAAGAGGACGCAAGCCACTAGGAAGTTCAACGATGGCAATATTGGGTTCAAACGAATTTCCTTGTGGTTCGTGGGCCGCAGTACTATGAAGAAATTTTTCTATTTTTTTACCGTCGCGCGAACACGTTTCTTTCACGGTGTTCACGATTGCATTGAAATTAGAAATCGCGTCGAATTATTGACCGGTTGTTGGTTGCACAAGTTCCGACTATTTTCAACTATTTTAGGAGGGGTGGAAGTTCTTTTTTGCCGTTTTCTGTACGAACTCCATCGCAAAAGGAACTTCACCAACGGCGGGCAATTTCTCACTTGCTAGTGACTTGAAGGTGTCGCATTCCGTGTGGAAATGGATTATAAACAGACACTCAAACGATTTGCGACTGGGAAACTCACGACCCGTAATTGCTATTTAATCCCAAAGGCTAGTTGTTGCATAAACGTCTGAAATCTGGTTGTTACTATTATTTCCTTGCATCAGTCGACAACGAGCTAGTGCAACTGTGCCATAAAAATAATTGTCGCGTTTGATCCACTGGAACTACACTTTCCTTGTCGTAGGTGAATGTCATTTCACGTTGTAATTTGCCTGCCTTGCAGAGAAACAATAGTCTTGGTCGGTGGGATTTTGGTTGAAAATATCGATTTTGCTCGTGATCGGGCCTATTTTATTCTTATCCCTTCGTCTTGTCTTTGTCAATCTCGCTATCGATTTCTTGTTCCTTTCGATTATACGCAACGCAGAGACAAGAGATTCAGTCTGTTGATGGTGTTAAGACTATCTTCTCAATTACGGCACTTTCCGTTCCCGTTCATAGGAGTGCAATCTACTGGCTCCATAATTTCACGTTAGCCCCCGCATAAATAACAGTTTGTATAGTAACAGGTTGATGGGAGAGGGACACTTTGTTGTAGGGATATGAGAAAAGATAGATTCGATCACCTTCGACTTCTTTTTCTGTTGACGTGTTCTAACGGTGGATCTTTTTTCAGTTATCCGAAAGTGAGGCATCACCAATAATCCAAGGAGATATCATAACCCAGTCACACATATTTCCGATTTGCTGGCCTGTATAGGGGTAAACGAGATATTCCTATGGATTTCCAGTTATGGGGAACTCGATCCGACGTGATCACTGTAGCGATTAGAAGCAGACTCCTACATCCGCCCAAGCAAAACTGTTCGCTTCTTCTCTTCCTCTCCTACTTGATGTGGGTTTTTCTAACGTTCCTGTTTGGGTGTTGTAGTAGATGTCAGCGTTAGTGTAATTCAAATTATCAAAATCAATACCTGAATTATAGCCAGTACTGCACTAATTCCCACACGTGTCTCTTCGCCAGTCTCCTTCACTCAAAATGTCAACTGCCCTGTCCAAGGTATTTCGTCGTACCAGATCAATCTCAAACCGGTTCGATTGCAAATTGTTCTAGGTCAATCGGAAATTGTTCCAATTCAATCTGCAACCGTACCGGTTCGATCGTTTCGATTGATCTGGGATATTTTGAGGTTTTCTTTAACCCTTTAACTGCTCGATTATTACAAATGCCAACTAAGTTGTCATCAAGCAATGACAACGTTCACCTCATGTTCCATCATCAGCAGAATTGAGTCAATCTCACGTGTAATGTTCCTTCAATTCATGTTAAGTTAAACATTATTATGGCTGGGAAAGATGAAATGTGCAAAGTATAGAAATTTCTTGGAATAGTAAAAAAGATGAAATGAGGAAATATAATTCGGTGGGTAGGATGTGGTGTTAACTTATATGTATGAATCAAGTTTTGATATTCAGAAGAGTTTGTTTGATTTGCCAAATATTTTATAATACCCTTCTAGCAGGAAGACTATCCTGCTGCTTTATTTTTATATTTTTTAATAAGGAATTTAATCACAGTGCGATGCTCCAAATAAAGAAAATTTCCACCTTCCGTTGACATGGCTTGTTCCAAAGGCAAAGTGTTTATGAAACAAATATAAAAAAAATACCCGCTATTTATAATAACAATGAGTCACGCAATTAGTGGTATCAGTAGCGGGGTGATGAGTGATTTTTAAGTACTTTAGGCTTTACGAGTATCAGCCGCCCTCGTAAATCCATAAGTGCGTTTTGAAGTTGGTAGTCTTTTATTTCTAAAATTTTTATCTTGTTCCAATTTTCATTCACAATAACAATTCCCCACAAGAAATCTAGCCCTTTCATCTGACTGATCGTTATCTCATAATAATTTCCGTCCGTATTGCATTAATCGTGCATCGAATGGTCCATGATCAGCAGCACATTCAATCTATTTAGGTATGTAAACGCTACGTGCTGGATAGCGCATAGTGAAAATTGGTTAGTCATTGCCTCATTACACTTTATTCGGCATCTGGCATCCCCCAATCCTGGCTCATTTCCTCGCTCGCATCGCGGACAATAGGCATGTGCTTAATCATGCGGCTAATTGACTATATGGCCATATAATTCACAATTCATTTGATTTTCAACTGCCGGTGCTGATTGCCAGCCCACCAACCACTACCCAGTGCAATTCCGGCACAAGCAATAACTCTAGCCGGAAGCCAGACGAAGGATGTGGAGATTTGGATTCTACCATTCCTATGTCAACCAGCACGAGCAAGGGTGGAAACAGATCAAGGGCAGTCCGGAAATAACAATGGCTTGATGAAGCATTGAACTGAGTTTCGATTACTTTCCTTGCATACGTGAAAATTGTAGCAAACTATAAAATAACCTTTGCTAAATGAATTTTAATGGATATTTGATGAAATTTAGTAGAATTTCGGTAGGAAAGAGTTTAGCTATGAGTAGCAGTAGAAAGAGATAAAACGAATTAGGCATTTGGCAGGAATCCGAAACCCAACCCAACTTTCTTCACTTTGCTGCTTGGCCGAAAATTGAATATCAACAATTGAAGGGAATTTCAGTGAAAGTATGATAACCACTTGTTTATACCTTGAACAAACTGAGCTCATGTTTCATCTTTTCCTGCTTTCCCACAGCTTTACGAATCCACAAATTCCCAATGTCCATAAAATGAATTGCTTACATTACTAAAGGTACAAAAACATGGGAAAAGCCGACAGTAAAAACAAAATGGCAAAAGTTTAAAAAACGAGCAATAATAGTGCCAGACTACTAAAGGTACTGACACCGTTTAGCATTACTAATGTTGTGTGTCGCACATATAACTATCGCTCCACATGTGAACTGAAATAAAGAGCTCACATGGACTTGCATTGACAATCGAAACGATCCCCTATTTTCCATACAATACAAAACAACAACGTCGATGACCTACCAACGTCCACGCGGACCCTGGAACTTTAAAGTATGCAAATTTCTAGGTCACTTTTATTCAGAGCATACTCGTACAACCATGCAATGAAAAATGGTTAAAATTCAGAAAAAAACACAAAATACGCACAAGAATGGTCAATGCATGGCTGCCGCTGCTGCATGAATAACAATAGTACATACTCGTACATACGAGTGTGCGGAGTGCATTATTTTGCCAAGCCATAGCGTGATGGGAAGTGAACTTTATGCATCCGTAATACCTTTAGTCTGATGAAAGGTTTAGAGTGTTGAGGAAATCGCAAAATTCGCTAATTTATTGCCGGCGAGACCTGAAATTAAGTTATTAATCTGGGAGGATACGTTGGCATTATGAACCATTCATCTTCCTTGAATGAAGGTGATTATCGGTCATCTGTAAATGTTTTGTATGTTTAAGCTTGCCGGTGATTTAGTGAGGCAAATTATAGGCCTGATCACATTCAAAGACAATTCTTATAAATTTTCGTCAGAGGTTTGCTGAAGAACTGGAAGATCATACATCATCGTTTTCTTAAAATTTATTACTGTTAACTTTTTGGGGAGAAAGATTAAATAAATAATGGATCAATTCTGGATATGAGATTCGAATTAAAATTGATGATGTAAGTGTGAAAAAAATTATTTTTTCCAATATGACCAGCAAAAGAGTTATTAATGTAATCTTGCTCAAGTTAGAAGTAAACTTTGGTGATCGAAGACGATATAATGTCGGAGATCGTAGCAATCTTTGCGTATAGACGTAAAGTAATGTTTCCGTAATCCAAAGTATCATTAAACCGAAATTCCTGTAAACCGAACACTCAAATTTTTTCTATTATGGTCCAATAGACCGACATTTTTATTCCAATAATCCGAATTTCTCATAAACACGCAGTCAACCGGGTGAATATACAGGGTTATCCATTTCGTGTTAGGGAAAGTATGACCTTGCCGTTTGACATTTGTCAAAACGAAATGTCACTCCAAAGCGTGTTTTTTTTAGATGAATGTTTGCCATTTAGAAATATGGATCGTTTAACAGTCGAAGAACGCGTTAAAATTATTAAATTTTATTATAAAAATGGTGATTCTGCTGTATCCACATTTAGCGCTTTACGAGCCGATTACGGTCGACATAGTCGACCTACACAGCAAAAAATTTCGAACACAGTGAGAAAATTTTAAAAGACTGGATCGGTCATTGATATTGTAAGGCCTGTGCATCATCGCAACATTCGTCTTGCTGAAAATATCGCTGTCGTTGCTCAAAATGAGGAGGAAGACCTGCATTTGTCGATTCCTCGACGTACTCAACATTTGGGCTTGTCCTACGGCTCATTTTGGTGGATTTTGCATTCGAATTTGCATCTGCATCCATACAAAATCAAACTCACTCAAGAACTTAAGCCTTAAGACCATACACAACGCAGAATGTATGCGAATTGGGTGATTGAACAACAAGCCATTAGTGGTGAGGCTCATTTTTCGCTCAGTGGTTACGTAAATAAACAGAATTGCCGCATATGGGGCTCTCAAAATCCTCAGGTGATTGCAGAAAGGCCTTTGCATCCAGATAAGTGACAGTTTGGTGTGCATTATGGTCTGGTGGTGTTATTGGCCCGTATTTTTTTGAAAACGATCAGGGAAGAGCCATTACATTCAATTCTGACTGCTATGGACGGATGTTAACCGTTTATTTTTAGTGAGGAATTGAAGATTGTGATCTGGAAAACATGTGGTTCCAACAGGACGGAGCCGCAAGCCACACAAAATAGGCTAGTTGAGCACTTTTGCAAGAGAAATTTCCAGGACGCGTAATTTAGAGATTGAATGATATCATGTGACGCCTACGCCCGGGAATCGAAGTGATTCCGATCCCGAACCCTTGCACCCGGCCAGATGGGTATGACCTCGAAAAGCAAGCGGACTTCATCTTTCGTGCGGATATCGTTGCGCAGAAAATATTTTTTTTTTCTCTCCAAATATTTAGATCTGTGGATTTAAATATTTGAAACATAATATTAATCCAAACCCCGACACATTTCGAGGCATATTCATCTGGGAATGCCCCCTCCACCGTGGCCATCGTAGCACTATGCCACTGGCGACAAATGGAAATGCACATTGCCGCCATGTGGCGTTCCATTCCGCACATTTGTTTTGTCGGTGGTTGTCGGAGTGACAGTCCGGGCCACGAGGAAAAGAAACGGCGGGAAATAAGAGAGATTTTTAGTTGCCAACGAGAAATTATATTTTGTACGATTGACGGTTTTAAAAAGGAATTAAAATTCCGAGGTGTTTTTGTGAATAATAGATCGTTTGGAGAAAATTGCAAATCCCGGAAAGTTGGCAAAGTTTTCTCGATCTTCGCTATCGCCGCGAGTTCCATAAGAAAGTCACGGCGACGATAAAATTTGAATGAGAAATTCTTTATCGTTCTGATTTGTGTTTGCCATCATCTGGTCTTGTGCTTAAGAAGTTGGAGCGGTGTTCGATAATTTCGAGATTGAAATGCAAATTGGACGACCTAAAAACGAAAGGAAATGGACATTCTGGACATCGCGAGGGTGCTACTAAATGTCGATAAATACAACCCTGCGCCGGAAAGCGCTGAGTGCGCTTCGTGGCGAAACGTAGGTGCGAACAAAAAATGACGGTACCGTTTGTTTTTAACAGTTGGAATCTTTGACAGGTGGCGTTGCGTTTGATCGCTCCGAGGATCTTTTTTACTGTTGCTCCGCATAAGCTTGTTCTCATATGGGCCTGATTGAAGAATGTATACATATATGTATATTAAGTTGGAGAGCGCGTTGCGAGTTAAGATGTGAAATGCTTTACAACTGCATTACTGTTTCGCCAACTCCTTTAATATAGGGTTCAAGAATGTAGAGAACGTTCTGTTTGATGGAAAGCAAGGTACCGCTGTTCTTAGAAACGAGTGTAAATGTTACTTGTCAAAAAAAGAAAGTAAGAAAATTTATTTATATAATGAAACAGTAGTAAATGTTCATGCATTTATTATTAACGTTTGACTAGGTATTATTAGTTATGATCAGGGAATCATATTAAGTTTTCATCGGATTTTAAAATGCCACGCAGTTTATGAACCTTGGCGATTTCTACTTTTTAATGTACTCGTATACTTGCTTAAAATATGTCTTTTGTAAATCTTTCATTCCTTCAACACTGTTACGGTATCCAATTGTTGGAAGAACGCTGGCGCATTCAACTTAAAATTCAACCGGAGATTCGTCTCATTCGTGAGTTTGTTATACAAGTAAAATGTTCTATCCAGTGTATTATACCGATGATGTCATAAATCATAGACTATTCACGAATTTTATCCACTGGCATTTAACCTCTAATTGGTAGGAAATATGAACGGCTTAACTTCTTGTATGAAACCTTATATATTTTTATATCTTCACATTTTTCTATAATTGACTCATTCATCTGGCGGGCGACCCACTCGAAGAGAATAGAAAACTATTCTTTCACTGTATGCTCAGATTTTTATTGCAAAATCTCGCTGCCCTGAATAAATACGATGAGCCTTTCCCATTCGAAAATCGGTTACAAAACACGGCTGTCGCCTAATGTAGAATTTATATTTGCTGACAATAGATTTTCAATTTGAGAGGCTGCTTCAAAATGATGTTATTAACTTGGCGATTTTAATGATTCTTGTAAGATTAAGAACTATTTCAATTGACAATTTAAATACGTTGATAATTCTTCTCGTCGAATCAATTGGTGCCAGATTTAACAATTTACCTATAAGTTAACCGTGTTTGAGTTGCGCATTCTGTACGAGCGTAAGATACATATATTTTATTTTATAATCGTATGAGCAATTTGCAATATTATTTCCATAATTAAAAAATTCTTATAAGGGGGAAAAGTAATTTAAGCTTTCATCGAGCTATTCATAAATCATTGTAAGGGCTAATGTATGCTTGGCATCGATTTGAACGATTAGTTCTGGGGAACGATACGATATCTGATGAAATAGCACTTTAGTGAGTATCCTAGTGCATCAACTACTTGTTGTATAGAATTGTTTGGAAACAGTTCTAGCGAAATATTCAATCTTGGTATCAATCTTAAGGATGCAATTTATCGAAGTGAACTTCATGCATTGTGCAACAAGATTTTGATTTGTTTCATAAAGAAAAGAAGCGTAAGATTTAAAGTGATATGTATTCCAAATTGATTAGAGGTTAATAATGCAAATACTATCCATATATGTTAATAAATTAAAATTTATTAAGTGAAAGAAACGCATATGAGTAATTAGATGAAGTAAATATAGAAAAGCCGAATTTGCAAAATAAAAAAAAAAAATATATACATATTCGTCCTATTAAAAGGATCATTGCAACTATGCTATCTTAATGTGCCAATATTAATGTGAGAATCTATTAGTATATTTATCCAAAGTATAAATTTAGAATATCGAATAGGTTTCTTTCAGATAAAAGGCCCAATGGGTTTAAAAGTAAATTGTTTTAATTTATATTTAACCACTGCAAGCCATCTGCAATCATGTAAATAAATTTATTTATCTTGAATTAAGTCGACATCCATTACGATCTTTGAATTTAGATTAAGATAAATAGAAGTAATTTCGATTAAGCGATTTAAATGGTGATAAGTGTTCAGTAGCACAATCTAAATAAAATTAAAATTAAATTGAACTCTAAAGGTCCTGTGCACAGTTTCCCCTTTAGTAATTAATATTTTCAAAATTTATATGGACTACTAATTTGCATAATATTCAAATGATTCCGTACTTTTACAAAGTTGCTATTCCATCAAACATAATTTGCATAACAATCAACTTTTCAGTAGAACTCAAATAAAATGCAATAGTAAAATAATAGCACGCTGGAATTCAGTCATCGTAAAATATGAGAAAAGCAAATAAAATAATTCCAATTTATATTAAATAGAGGGTAGATATACACCATATAATAAAACAATTGCATTTACTATAATATACAAAGAAATCATTTCGTACATAGACGTGTAAACGATTTTTGCAATTTTCGAATAAGTAGTGTGTATTGAAACATTCAAATACATATAATACATTCATAGGAAATTTAACAATAATATTCGAAATATTCAATCAAATTTAATGTTTCATAATTTTTTTGGTTTAATTTTCGAAATGATAGAATCAAGTTTGATGTTTAGGTCAGAGTCACTGAAATAAAATGAATTGCGAATAAATAACTAAAGACTTTCCTTTTCAGCGGTTCTTTCTGTTTCAGTGAGAAGAGAGAGTGCAGGGTAGGTATGCCGTCGCGAGGGTAGGGTTTCGCCAAATCCGCTGAGGTCGGTTTCGCGTCGCGCGCGGTACGCGCTGTTTCGTTATTTTATTTAGAGTAGTCTTCGTCGGGTTGATTTAGAGTAGTATACTTTTCGGTACCGCGTCGAAACTTCGGGAACGTGAAATAAAAATTAGATTTTGAATTCTTGACTGGTTATAAGAAGAAATACGGAGTAACGTAAAGTAGGTTTCTCCTCCGTATGGTTTGTTTTGATAACGCGTTTTGGAAAACGGGCATGTTCAGGTGGCTGAAATATTGTAATTGAGCGTAACCCATTCGGAGACCCGCGACCGAAATCCTCTCCGAACTAGCTGGCCGACAAGCAGCCACCGCGTGAATGGGTTACGGTGCACGGAATGGTTGACCTGTTGGTACCATCCGTTGGCACTACTCAGACTTAACGTCTAGAACCGATGAGAGGTCGGTTCCGCGTTCGAACCTAAAATGGTTGAAAATCATTACAATCAATTGGCCCGCAAGATCCTGCGGATTTCTTTTTATGGGGCTCTGCAAAAGGTCGTGTTTTCGCAAACAATCCTCAAAATCTTGAGCAATTGAAAACCAATATAAGTGAAGTGATGGACGAGATATTGCCGGAAATGTGCCGAAAAGTCATTGAGAATTACCCCAAAAGGATTGAGGCCTGTAAAAGGTCCCGTGGAAAAGATTTGAATGAAGTTGTGTTTCACATATAATGACAAGGTTCAATCTTTATATTGAATAAAAAATTTTTGTTTCCATATGAATACTTTATGTGTTTTTATTAGCTTTACTTTCCCAAGCGTAAAATGGATAACCCTATATAATAAATGTATTGTGTTTATTGAAAAAAATATATATGTAAGATAATTATTTCATAATATGTGCACGCACTTACAAGATAATAAGCCGTTTATAAGGATATGTCTCCAGTGCCGGATTAGCCAAAACGCAGGAGTAGCAAATGCTACGGGCCCCGCGAATTGGGGGGCCCCGCGCTCCAATACTTGTCTGACCGTAATTTAAAAAATATCAATTTAGATAGGAGCGTAAAGTATCTTGCATACCTTAAACGTGAAGCGCTTAGGCTATGCTTCACTTCCACCTGAAAATCTAAAACTAGAGTTCGTCACGTTAAATCGTAAAAATAAGTATGCATCTTAGGAACTGTTTAACGTTAATGTTCAAATGTTTAATTATAATTTATATATTTAGACTAGCATCTATACCACATTTCTACCCTTCAAGTGGCCAGATTTTAATTTTTTTTATATAGGTATACATTAACTTATCGAGTTTCCGTAACCGAAATTGTACTTTTTAAATCGACTTTAGTATAATGTCGATTATAAGTATTTCGATAAACAGGCGAAATATTAAACTTTATTAATTCAGTCACGATCCAATCTACTGTGGTTGGATGATTTATTATAAAATGTAGATTCATTTCATGAGTGAATATAGCTGACCTTATTTTGAATCGATTATCATATCGATCATTTTTCGAGATTATTGAAAACCAGTGGCGATAGATTAAGAGCAAGGTGTTTCAGAGCCGCAAGTAAAAACGCGGGTAATTTAAAATGGACTATTCAAATTATAAACAAAATGGTATTCAATTAAAAATTACACATTTTATGTGTTCGTTGTCATTTAATTTCCTTGAATATCTTTACTATAAAATAAGTGCTTAAGATACGAGTATGCACATTGGGATACTTTGGATTTTAAACTTTTTTAAATTACTATAGGTAGGTGTAGGTATAATGCCTACCACGAGAAACGTTGGTATCAAAATCCACAACAATAATTTAAAACAAGTTGGGTAAACAGACCTACGCTCCTGTCAGAAGGGTTTTGTATTCAATTTACAAAATGCAGTCACCAGATCGAATCAAATCAAGAAACATGTCAAAGGCGATTTTATTGGAGAAAATATGAAATACAAAGATCATACTATTATTAACAAAGTTGAACATATTTCGACTTTTGAGGTTTTTGGTATTGGTATACTCATAAATCTCTCCCTTGATAATTATTTCAGATGTCCATCCGCGACGGAGGAAACACATTTTTCATGTATTTCCCCCCTGTGCCCCCACTGAGGCAAAAACTGACAGTTTAACAACTGTTTTGAAAAGCTCCCATGAAAACTTTTATTTCATACTCATATCGGCTACGTTTGATGAATTTTTTTTTTCAGGGGCCACTCTCTCTTTTTCGAATCCTAGAATGGTTACAAAACCCTTTTGCTAGGAGCTCTCTCCCACCTCCTTGACTTGTTTCACTTATGCGCGTTAATTGTAGTTACTCATCTTCAGTCGTTCATTAAATTGAATCAAGTGTTCAAAGCATGCACCTTAAACGTTGAAGTTGGGAATAAATAGCTTAAAATTATTCAATCTTCGCATTTAAAACAGCCACTATTTTGTTTTACGATTACTGATACCACTAGCTGATCCGATTCTCAAAGATATGCATGACACCTACCATTCCTGAAATTTTCATGCAAATCCTAGCAAAACTGTAGTGTCTGAGTCGGTAAAAAGCGCATGTTGTTCCATAGCCATATGTTGCCATAGTAATAAATGCAGCGCATATTGTTCCATAGTAATACAGGAAAATTCAAACCGCTATAATTTCGCTAAATATGATTCAATCTTTATGAAACTTTCAGGATAAATCAATCTTATAAATAGACATCTACGTACTGAATTTCATTGAATTTGAGGGTACCGTTAAGATTTTATTGAAGAAAAAATAAAATCAATAAATCATACTATTACTAACAAAGTTGAGTCAATTGCGACTTTTCACGTATTTTTTGTTGTTGTACTCACCGAGGCCTACATTCTTGATTTTTTTCAGATTTTTCGGATTACAGGTGTCCAATCGCGAGGGGGGGGGACACAAATTTTTCGTGTATTTCCCCTCCCTGTGCGCCCCTCAAAGCACATTTTGCCAAATTAAGATCTGATTTGAAAAGCTCTCGTCAAGACCTTTCATTTAATACCCATATCGAATACCTTTAATGAAATTTTTTTTCGGGGGGTCACTCTCCTATATGGGGAGACCCCCCTTAAATACCTTAAAACATTTTTTTGTAGTTGAACTTTGAAGAGATCGCTACTTTACGCCTACACACAAAATTTGATGCTTCTAGCTTAAGTAGTCTCCGAGGAAAACTGCTGTGACACACGGACGGACGGACAGACGGACAGACTGGTCGCGAAACTAGTAGGGTTTTGTAAAATTATTTTACAAAACCCTAAAAAAAATGAGCGCTGGCCGCATCACAAGTTATGTGTTGTACTACTTGCACTGCACTACACAAAAGTTGGCAGCACTTCAAAACTAATAGGGGAATTCCCTGATATTGTCATCGATGGAGCTAGTCGTAACACGAACAAATAAAATAGGATTTTATTGACTATCAAATAATAAGAAATTGTTATACATTAACCTTTGGCACAACGTAAAAAACTTTTAAAAGCACTTCAGATGTGAGCCAGAAAAGTTGTTTTGACATTTCTTCGAGTACTGTCTTTGTGCCTGATGTGGTGCTGTGGGCAATATATAGAATTATCTTTTTTAAAACACAATAGAAGAGTTTTTGTATGCACAAAGGCAAAAATATCAACGAGAATAACTTAACTTAAGGTAAGATATTTTACTAGGAATTTACGCATTTTAACAAAAAATTAATGTAAAACAATATTTGTCTAACCTTAGGTAACATGAGCAGTAGATCTAGAGATACGGGTCAGCACTATGCTTCTGGAAGTGCTAAGCGTAAAGCAAAAGATGAAAGGGAGAAGAAGAACGAAGCTGTTTCATCAAAAACACGTAAGATGATCGAGTATTTTAATGTTCAGAGTGATGTTCCTGAATCTACAGAAAGTAAATTAGAAAATACAGAAGTTGCATCTCATTGTACGTACTCGTATAATAAGGGGACTACTTACGTTTCTGGTGAAGCTACATTTTCTATAAGTGATACTGTAGTTGAAGAGACAGAAATTCCTTTTTATTTAACTAAATCATGTTCTAGCCAAAGAGAAGTTATAAGCACAGCCAGTCGTCTCGATCTAGAGTCGTCGTGTTCTAACCAAAAAGTATTCGAAGGCATATTATTACTTGATTCTAATGTCATTACAGTTTCAAGTCAAAAACAAAACGTAACTGAAATATACTCCAAGGATATTGGTGAATGGCCGAGCAACTTTGATAGAGATTATTGGATTGAAAAAGGAAGCAGCGAGCTGCAACATATGAATAGTGATTTTTTATCATCAAAGAACATTTTCGAAAACGAAAATAAGCCACGATTCCACCATAAGTCATTTTTCACCTATAAGCATAAACTAACGAATAAAAATCACGTCAGAGAGAGATTGTGTTATTCGAAAACCAAAGGACGACTTTTCTGTTTTATTTGCAAAGTTACGAATTTAGATAGTTCAACACCACAGCTTACAAAAGACGGATTAGATGACTGGGGAAATGCACACAATTTATTAACAAGACATGAAGCAAGCACTTTGCAAAGTCAAGCCATAATTTTGCTGCTAAACCTCAAAAACAAAAATACGCGAGTTGATTCTCAACTTGTGAGCAAATGTATAGAACGAGGTCTTGCATTTCGGGGTAGTGACGAAATTGTTGGTTCACCTCACAATGGAAAGTATTTAGGCTTGCTAGAATTAATAGCCCAATTTGACGCTTTTATGGCTCAACATATTCAAAGTCATGCTAATAAAGGAAAGGGACATACGTCATATTTATCAAAAACAACTTTTGAGGAATTTATTCATCTAATTGCATCAAGCATACTGGAACAAATTATTTGCGAAATTAAGAGATGCAAATACTTTTCAGTTTCATTGGATTCTTCTCCAGATATATCGCATGTAGACCAACTGACTCTGATAGTGCGCTATGTTCTGCCATTTGGACCAGTGGAAAGATTTGTTAAGTTCTTGGACATGGAAGGCCATACTGGAAGGCCCTACTGGTGTCATGGGCAAAACTACGATAATGCCAGCAACATGAATGGGAAATACATCGGCTTATAAGCCCGAATTAAGGAAATAAATAAGTACGCAGAATACGTTCCCTGTCTTGCACATTCATTAAATTTGGTTGCTAAGTGCGCTGCAGACTGCTGTGCAGAAGCATTACTTTTCTTCGATTTCATTGTAAACCTCTATAGATTTTTTTCCGCTTCTACCTCTCGATGGGGTCATCTTACGAACGCACTTAAAGATTCAACTTCGAAAATTTCGATTTTGAAACGGTTATCGGACACTATATGGTCAGCCCGAGCTGATGCTACGAAGGCACTTTTATGTGGTTTCATCACTATTAAGGAAGTTTTGGAAGGCATTTTCAATGACGTAGATCAAAAAGCGGAGTGCTGTAATAAAGCCTACGGACTAATCAAATAAAAGTCACTTTTTTCCAATGTGTTTTAATTAAATTAAATAAAAATAATTTTTTCCTTTTAACATTGGATATTTATTTTGTGTAAAACGCGTTTTCGACTACAATTTAGAGTCTTCTTCAGTACAATGAACAATTTCAATTTTAGGTATTCTATTTATACGTGTAACGTTTAGTTATTCTAATGCTATTTTAATTGATTTTACTACCCTACGGGCTAGTTTCAACGATGAATAAGTTAGAAACGGGAATAATGACAATTACGTAAAGCGGAATCCTAGAAAGCTTGCAAGCAACTAGTGCTTCGCTGCAGTCGTCTAATCAAGATCTTGATACGGGAATCATTATATGGCTACGTCCAAGCAATGCGAGCCACATTTTCAGATATTGAGGCAAGAGCCAAAGATCTGACCAGCTGTGAAGAATACTAGCAACAGACATCAAATACAAAGTGCGACCATTTAAGCGGCTCTACTACACTCTATGACTTTGTTGAAAATCAAAAACGTGGACAACGTTTCGAATTTGAGGTGCAAGAATATCATAAAATTACTAGTGTTTTTGAAGTATTTCGACAGCTAAAATCTCTTACAACAGCAGAGATTTTGGGAAAATCTTCAAGCATCCTCAGTGCTCAAGAAGATGTTTTGGAGAACAGCTTATGCGGTGAATTAGTGCAGTTCACAGAGCTGCTGAAAACAGATGTGGCTACTGTTATCGACAGCAAGAAACAGGAGCCTCTGGAAGAGCAATTTTATAAACTTTTATTAAATAATTCTTTAGAATCGTATTTCCAAAACTTATAAATTGCCTTGCGCATTTAGTTATCTCTCATTATCACTAACTGCAGTGGCGAACGTTTTTTCAACATTAAAATGTATAAAAACGAATTAAGGAACACGATGGGCCAAGAACGTCTTAATCATCTCACTTTGTTGAATACAGAGCATGATTTGCTTAAAGAAGTTGATATTGAAAGTGTTATCACTAAATTTGCCCATATTCAATCCAGAAAAGTTTATTTGTAACAGTTTTGTTTTATTTAATACCCTACACTTGAGAACATAAAGCAAACCAAGGGCCCCTTGACAGAATTTGCTACAGGCCGCGCCGTGACTTAGTCCGGCACTATATGCCTCACGCATTTCAAATGCAGATACTAAATTGCATCAACCAAAATGCGAACCAGTTTTCCATATGATGGAAATTTGTCGATGAGCAGGATAATATAAATGCATTATGCCTTTGTTTTCGTACAAGGCAACGATTATGGGCAACACCCCCTCACTCTGCAACATGATGTAAAATAGTCCTTATAACTAACACAAGTAAGAATACTAATGAGCCAGTATGTTACCATGAAAGGATAGAAATTTCTGTAGACAATACATTCATGTAAACCGCGCTACAGAAAGCCAACACGCGTTTGCGATCAAGTTGACGATACTTTCCTCTATCGATGCACAGTTTTAGCTTGTATCTCATGAGATAAAGTGCAAATCTGAATGAAAAATAATTGCCACAATAAAAAGACGTCCTCATAAGACCTTAAATCTTTTTTAAAAAAAGAAAGTTTTGGAGGATTTGAAAAGTGGTTGGAATGCTGCAGTTATTGCTAAAAACTATGGGAGAGGAAGATCGACTGATACCGACATAAAAAAGAAAAGCAATGAATTAAAAGAGTAAGTTAAAATGAGCTTTTATAGTGAAATTTAGTTGCTTGAAAACTGTATATTTGGATTCAGTGATAAAATCGATCACAAGCAAATTAAAACCAGTTGAGTAAGCAGGAGAGTGCTCCTACCATTAATTTTTGGTACATTTTGGCTGCATCTGGACCCCATACTCGTAATTCATAAAATGAAAATGATTTGTTTATTTCAGCTTCTAAAAATTCTAATCAAGACCTTTCATTTGATACCCCACCCGACTACCTTTGGTTACAAAAAAAAAATTAACGTGCTGATTCGTTACGTGGGGGAACCCCCTTAAAAAAATTTTTAATTTTTTGGTCAGACCTTTATTTTGAGAGACCATCACTTCTGACTTTTCACAAGGTTTGAGCATTCTAGCTTCTATGTTTCTGAGGAAACCAGCTGTGCCGCACGGACAGATGGTCAGGCGAACAGACGGACAGAGGGACGGAAGGACGGACAGATGGACAGACAGGTCACAAAACTAGTAGGTCTTTGTAAAAAAAATTTTGCAAACACCTTAAAAGGAAAACAATGCACCGTGGCAGTTATCCTGAAATGGAGAAGGAATTATATGAGTGGTTCATTCAAAAACATGATAAACAGATTTCTGTGGCAGAGAGCATTTCATGCGAGAAAGCAAAGATGATTAATGAGAAATTCTATGGATCTACTTAAAAAATTTCGACGTTTCAAAATATGTGATGAGTTGATCCCGGCTTTTCGTCTGAAGCTTCAAGTAGAAATTCAACGCAGTAATTTGCTGGATTCTCAAATTTATAATGCAGATGAATTTTCATTGTTTTGGAAAAAGCTACCAACAAGAACACTAGTGCGTGCAAAGTAGAAACACGCGCCTGGAATAAAAATTTGCAAGGTGTGGGTAACGTTTCTGTGCTGCGCAAATTTTTCAGGTGAGCATGAGTTGCAACTTGTAGTTGTGGGAAAGACAAAAAATCCCCGCTCCTTCAAAAGCAGTCATTCTTCGCTTGGTTACTTTTCAACAAAGAATGCCTGGATGACATCTATGACCTTTCCGGCACTCGTTTTTAGGTCCTTGTAAAAATTCTTTTTACAAAGACCTACTAGTTACGCGACCTGTCTGTCCGTCCGTCCGTCTGTCCGTCTGCCCGTCTGCCCGTCTGTCCGTGCGTCACAGCTAATTTCCTCAGAAACTATAGAAGCTAGAATGCTCAAACTTTGTAAAAAGGTCAGAAGTGATGGTCTCTCAAAAGCTAAGGCTTTAACAAAAATTTAAAATTTTTTTAAGGGGGGTCCCCCCTAATAACGAATTAGCCTTTAAAAATTTTTTTTAATCAAAGGTAGTCGAATGGCAGGGACGGACGCAGAAAAAAATTTTGGGGGGGGTCCGATCGAAAAATTTGGAATAATTAAACAGCTCGGCTCTAACAAACCGTAACGTTTTATTTGTGTTTGACAAACTTAATATTTATAACTTATGATTGTTCATTAAATCGCGTGTTGATTGGCAGTCTGCGAGTTCTATTTTCCGAAAAATAAACACAAGACAAACATCAATTTTTGGGTAAAAATAGCTAAAAATTGTGATCATAGTTTAAAAAAAAATTTATTTTCACTTAATTGGAATTTCATTTAACATTTTAATATTTTATAATATAAGAAGCATTAATTGACAGCACACGAATCAAATGATGAAATTGCAATACATATGATCTACTGCCTTTAATATTACGCAGACTTTTTACAGAGTGATGTCAATTCTTCTTGTTCTTTTTGCGAGAATATCCAGAATTTGATCACTGGTAACATTCACATCTCTGTGAATGTTAAGAAGCGCCAGTCCATTCAGCCGTTCCTCTCCAGTTCGGTTGTGCAAGTAAGTTTTTAACCTTCGCAAAGTGGAGAAGGACCGTTCACTAGAGGCAACTGTGACCGGTAGTGTCTCACAAATTAGAAGAAATCTGTATATCTGGCTGTAAAATCTTCTATTGCAAACGTTCAGAGCTTCGATGAATGTTTTTGGCCGTTCTTTTTCAGGAATTTTTGAACAGAACCTGGAATAAAAAACCAATTAATAAATCAAATAGACCCTTTTTTTAACTGCGAAAAACTGATGATTACCTTTTCCACAGCTTGATGTCTAATTGCAAGTCCTCCGTAGACCCAGTGATGTCGTTCGGCCATTTTTCTTCAAAATCATTGGCGGTTTTTTTTATTTCCTCTTCATCGAGTTCTGCGCATTTGGCTGGAATGATATTCTGTATCATTGACAACAGCGCTCGATGTTCGAGAAATCTCGTGTCCAGTTCTTCCAGATATATATCCAAAAATGGAATAAATATTGATCGTCGATAATATTCTTCAGCATTTCCAAAATAGTTGTCACGATTGTTTTGACGTCCTACTGGCCGAGGAACAGTTAGCTCGATACCAATCTTCACAGCAATTTGAGTTGCTGACTGGAACATTTCCGCAAATTTTTCGTTTCTTTGTGAACATTGTTCGCATATTGGACGCATTCATTTAAATCGCAGTCTTCTTTTTGCAAATTCTGGCTCAGGTTCTTCGTCAAGCTGAATACCGGTACCATTACAACCAATGCAACTATGAATTGCGCTGTTTGGATTGAAGCAAGCAAGCTGTTCGGCTGTACTCCATCGGTTTTTGATCTCAGCTCATTAAATTCTTCGAGCGTCAAGCAGATGAATTCCAATGCTTCATGAAACAATCCCAGAGAAGCAAGATGTTCGACCCAACGCGTTTCACAAAATTTTAAAAGACGTGTCTGCTTGGCACTAGGATATTCTGCCAGGATATGTTTTTTCAACAAATTTCCAGCTTTGCTCGACAGACGAAAGAAGTTGACGACTTGCTTGACTATTCCAATGCAGTTCCCAATCGGCGTAATGTCGCACGCATGGGTAATTGCCAGATTTAGGTTGTGATTGGCACAATGAAGATAAAGAGCATCTGGACATGTTTTCTTTACAATAGCTGCACAGCCTTTCAGCTCTCCACACATTGCTCGAGCTCCATCATAACCTTCAAAATAAACCGTTAAAATCCTTGTTTTACTAATCAAAAGTTTTTTCTATGGTTTCAGAGCTCCTATATTTATAAATCCGATTCAGGAACTTGTGTAATTGAAATTTTCAAAGCACTATTCAACTCAACTTGGTTTGGGTTTTAAGACTCTTTCAAAATCGAATTAAAATCCGATTTTCAAGATATTTCAAAAATCATTTTTAAGCAAGACTCTAAAACTGTTATAGTATTTAATCCACATAATATATGTATATATATTCTTAAGTACTAAGAATTCTTGTCTAGATTTCATACTAAAATTAATTCAAGAATCAAATTTAGCTATGTTTGTCAAAAGGTTTTATAAAATCCTATTCAGATAAGATTTTAATTGGGTTGAAAAATATCATTTTTAAGCTAGTCACTAAATCCAATCGAGAGTGAATTTTTCTATGCTCGTAGAAAGTTTGATCCAAAACTTCAATGAATAGTAGCTCCAAAACTTCACTTTCTTTTTCTACTTTTAGCTAATTCATGTTAATTTAAGTTTTATTGAGTGAATGCAAGTTATACAACGTTTGGTATTGAATGAAAGTATTTTTTATTTCATACAATATAAAACAATGTTTAAAATTATATGATCATATTTTATAGTGATTCAATTTTTGATAAGTTCATTTGAGTTTTCATTCGGTTGAATTTTTTAATCGGTCAATTTAAATTTTATTGAATGAATGTAAGTTATACTACGTTAAATATTGGATAAAAAATTTTTTTTCATACATTTATGTTTAAAATTATATTATGCTTTTTTATAGGGATCCAAGTTTTAATTAGTTCATATGAGTTTCCATTTGATTTAATTTTTTAATTAGCTAATTTAAGTTCTATTGAGTGAATGTGAGTTATACTACATTAAATATTAGACAAAAATATTTTTTATTTGATACATTAATGTTTAAAATTATATAATGATATTTTATAGTAATTCAATTTTGAATTAGTTCATTTGAGTTTTATCCTTGTTAATTTGAGTTTTATCCAGCTTACCTTGCCCTTTCATGAAATGAGTGTCCACTCCAAGTTTCTGCAAAGTTGTAAGCAGCGTATTTGCAAGGCCGGCGCCAGTCACATCCTCTACAGGAACGAAACACAGGAAATCTTCTCTGATCGTGTGTCTCCCTTTGATTTCTTGAATGAACCTAGCTCCAATCGTGAATTGTTCAATTCCACTTACATCAGACGTTTCATCTGCGGTTACAGTGAAACATTTCGTCTCATTGATGCGTCTCACCAACTCTCTTGTGATGATTTCCGCTCCGGCATCAATGATCTCGTTCTGAATTCTATGGCTCAAGTATGTTGCATTACAACCAGCCACCTTTAAATGTTCTTGCAGTGCTACATCTCCACTATCCACAGAAAAACGCAGAAGTGCCCTGAAATTCCCGTCGTTCTCTTCTGGAATTTCCAGTGCCAATGGGTCATCATCTCGACGTCCTCGTAGCGCCGGTCCTTGTCTGCAGCAGAACAAAACCGCACGAATGATGGGAGCAAGCTACCGTCTGTTTTCCAATTGCAGCCGTTTTCGGCTCTGATCGATCTCGACAATGACATCATTTTTCTTATTTTCATAAATGAGCTTAAAATTCTGTGCATCTTCAAGGGTGTCCAAGTGATATTTTTTCGTTTGGTGTTCTTTAAATCTCTCTAAAGCTCTCTTCCAATCTTTAACACAAGTTTGCACAAATGAACTCAAACGTTCATGTTTTCCTTTTCCAACTTCTTTTTGCGCAAATAAAATGCAAACTCGACAATAAGCGCCGTCTTCTGAGGCTGAGTAAGTGAGCCAAGGATACTTTTGTAACCACGAAAGTTGGAATTTCAGATTTTTTTTGTTCATTTCCGTTGCTGGAAACACAAAATCAGCATCCGGTGTCCATACATTTACAAGGTGATCGTACATCTCGGTATTTTCAAGTTTTCTTCTACCGAACCATTGAACATCATGGACATGATCTTGAAATTTCTGAGACTTCTGAAATTCATACAAGTTTTTTCTTCGATTTATACAGTATTCGTTTGAAAAAATTTAGTTTATTGGTTTTTTCTCGCAAAAATAATTTTAAAAATAATTTTTTATAGGCAGTTTCAAAAAAAAAATCGTCACTGGTGAGATTTGAACCCGCGATGATTGAGTGGGGAGCTTGTGCTCTAACCGCTCTGCCACAACATATTTGAAGATAACATGTAAAGTATCTTACACTGTAAAATTTGAAATTAATTTCTTTATATAGATTAAAAATTCAAAACGACGTCAACGAATTAGAATTGTATAATTTTAAAACCTCACTGCAAACCGTCAAACAGTACATCAATAAAATATGATGCAATTGTACGAAAGTCTGTTCAGTGAATTTCGAGCGGAAAGAAGTTCCTGTACTTTCCACGTTCATGAAAATTTTATAAAAAAGAAAATGATATAACGCATTCAGTTTAGTTATTAAACTCAAATTTTAATCAACATTTTACTGGGTGAAAATTCAAAATACTTACTATGGGCTCCGGTTGATGATCATTTTCCTCGTCATGCCGCGATTTTTTTGCTGTTGATACTTCTTCAGCCTGTTTAACTGATCGTTCGCATTCGCGTTTACCATTTGCATTTGTCGGTTTAAAAAAGGACGTTATTTTAACAGATGCCATTTTTATTGACGATGAAGCAAATGCATGTCAACACTGTGGGAGGTCAAACCGACTAATAACTCACTCGATATTTACTGGACTATTACACTTTATTATTTCCGTCTTACACGTAGATTTTTCGCGCGCGTACAATTCGTTGATCGTAAACGGTTCGTATGCGTTTCGTATTTTGTTCGTGCTCCACTGACTGCCCGGCCGGGCCCGGCAGGTATTTATACCCCGTGTCTAAGAAAATTCCAGAAAATGAAAACCCGAGAAGGCTCGAGAAAGATAAAGAAGTATCGACAATATTCCAAAAACGAAAGTCCGACTGGTATGATTAATTGCCAGTCAAGATTGATTGATTCTTTTTGTCCCCATGACTAATGATCCCACTGCTGTCATTAGAGCGGTCAATCAATCTTGAATTGTTCCCCACAACACTAAATGTCAAATTGTGTTGGGAAATGTTGGAAAAACTATCGATTATTATCAATAGTTATCGATACACTGAATAATCGGTAACTATTGGGAACGCTTTTGATAGATCTTCGCTTTCCGTCCTTTGTCTTCAAAACCGGCTTCCGTTCTATGCATCTTTCTCGCACTACAGTAGGTTGCGAGTCATCTAACGATAGTACTATTAATACATGTGGCATGATAAAAACACTCAATTGCTACTGTGATCTTGACCAGAAAAGTTTTGAAAATAAGCTGAAAATTACGAAATAAAGTGGAATGAATCATATTTGTAATGTACCAACTTGTGATGTGGACCATTTAGCTTATACGGTTGAAAGACCGTATGCTGCAAGGGGTTTTGAAAAAGTCTGAGTTTTCGGGGGGGGGACCACCCCCCTGCGTCCTTTCCTGTCGAGTGGAGTATCAAATGAAAGGTCTTGATTAGAACTTTTAGAACCTGAAATAAAGAAATCATTTTATGAGTTAGGGGGTCCAGGGGAAGGCAAAATGTACTCAATATTAGTGCTCCCCCCTTCGCGATTGAACACCTTTCAGCCGAAAAATCTGAAAATTGTCACGAACGAATTATATAGACTGATATAAGATTTATATGTTCACAAAATTTAATTGAGATAGAATCATAATCAAGTGAGTTATAGCCATTTCAATTATATGGAATTACAACGACAGTAACACGTGTTTATGGTTGATATAGGGTTTTCCAATAAGAGGTGTAATTTTGATATTAAAAGAAAAATGCCATTTTTTAATACAAATGATCGGATATTTATTTCATTATAAAGAAAAAGATATACCGTTAATAGCAATAACTAACATTGGGCAAATAACGACTACGACACGCTTACAGGACCATATCCTCTTCATGAAATTTTCCATAACCGAATCGCAAAGTGGCTGCCCTATGTCCTCGATAGCCTCACGAATTTCATCTTTGACATCTTGAATCGACGCTGGGCTATTGGCATAGGCCTTCTCTATTACGTGACTCCAAAGGAAGAAGTCGCAAGGTGTTAAATCAGAAGATCTATTCAAAATAACACCGCTTATTGGAAAACCCTATATATATATTTAAAATTGACTTAGGCACTTTTATTTTCTCTCAATTTTTAAGAAAATTTAAGGAATAGTGTTGAACATGTTCAATCGGCCGAGCATTCAGAAAAATCATTTAAGCTAGATCGGAATGGCGACTGCACTGTACATAAGTACATCTTTTGTATAAATTTGAACGATTTCATATCTAAGTATTGGATGAATAATTCAAGTTATCGATTCAGGCCATTAGAAAACTTGCTTCTAACCCTAGGATGTTTGCAAAGACCTTCTGGGAGGAGCACTCTCCTGCTTACTCAACTTGTTTGAGTCCTACGTTGAACAGGTTGAAAAATATAGATAACAATTTACCGTTGTAATACTTGCTGATTGTTGACAACGCAAGATGCCACTGTTCCGAAAAATTTGCAACCGAAGATAGAAGGTATAAAATTATGTTCCTTTTCCCAAACTGCAAAAGTTGAATACAGCCAATGGATCAAAACGCCATTCGTTTGACGACGATGAAATACAAGAAGGAGCTAGTAGGAAAAATAGTGGCTAGTGGCGAAGAAAACGTAATGAACATTTTAAAGTCAATTACACTACGAGATAGCTGCGATATGCTAATTAGTGCTTGGCAGAAACTTAGTTCCGACATAATTAAAAAATGCTGGACTAAATTACTTCCTGAATTGTGGGATGATGATGACAACTTACCACTCTTTACATGGATAGCCAAAGAGATGCAAGATAGGGGAATTTATACCGGCAGTAGACAATCAATTCAGGTTGCCTTAAACCAATTTCTTTCCTCGATGTATCGCAAAGTGACATCAAAGACTGGATGGACGAAAATCTCAGTGATCCGCAGTCAGTATCCTTACAACTTTCCAGCCATGATCCGACTGAAAGTAACGTCACTGATACCCAGAAAGTGGGTCATTGCGAAGCACTCCAGAGCATCGAGAAAGGCATCCAATAGGCCCAGGAAAACGATATTTGCATCGAAAAAATTACAATTTTGAAAGATTTAAAAGATGTGGCTTGTTCAAAGCATGCTCCAAAACAGTGAAGCAAACAAAAGTTAGTAACTTGTTTCGTCTGAATCAGATAAACTTTAGTTTTTTGTCATATTTATCATGTTATTTTATTTTGATGATTTTTTTAAATAATTTTAAATAATTCTTATATTTTAGTTTGGAATAAATAGGTTGTAATTGATAATCGAATTTCTAGCGTTTGTATTGCTGATACGGAAAAAGTTCGTTTACCCGAAATCTACGATAATCCGACAAACCCCTACAATCAATTATTCGGGTTACCGAAACATTACCGTATTTTAAATAACTCCTGTCAAAATTTTCCAAAAATTAAATTAACCAGCCCGCAGTTCTGCTGGTTCCTAAGAAGAAGCCTCCAAAAAGGCAGAAAATATTCCGTTGTTCAACGTGTACGGAAAAAGCGGAAAAGATGTGGTTCGGCTATTAGCAGCCGAAAATAAACCAACCGATTTCCAGATGAAATGAATTAATGCTGTAAAACTAACTGTTCAAACGAAATCAATGGTTGATTTCAAGTTAGCCAAAGATGCGCTGAATTCTGGGGAGATTTCACACTTCCCCTATACCCCAAAAAGTGAAAAATTAGTCCTTTTCGTTGAAGGGTTCGGACTGCGGAGAGGATACGGTCGATTTTCTTCAGGTGTTAAAAGAAGCTGCACCAAGAATTGTATTTATTTCAGTCAAAGCCTTTGCAACAAGAAGGTCGACCGTAGAAAGGAAGAATACTACTTTACCTGGTACAATCTACAAATAAGAGGGTCTAAGTGCCCTTCAACAAATAAGGTACTTGAATTTCAGAGTGGTGAGGTGGGAACGCCTCCAAAAAAGAGAGGTCAATCTGTGTTCACAGTGTCAAAGGTTTGATCATTTGGCTGCCAAATGCGCCATGCACTGTCGGTGTGTCAAATGCAAAGACGCCCATGCTCCCGGTGAGTGCAAATTGGCTCAGACGGAGCGGAAAGAAAAATTATACTGCGTTAACTGCGGTATTTTTGGTCACCCAGCATCATATCAAGGATGCTCCTGATATCAAGATACTTAGTCCAAAGCAAACACAAGTTTACCGTAGTGTCATAACTTCTAACTCTGTCAAGCCCGGAGTATCATTTGTAATCGCCGCAGCAGAAAACACTGCACATAATGTGAATAATGTAAGTGGAAATTTCTTCTTCTTCTACTTAGCATGACATCCCCTCCTGGGCCGTCACTCCCTGCAAAAGGCGCATCCAACTGTCTCGGCCCATTGACGGAGTCCTTCAACTTCGAAATTCAAGAAGCAATGAACTGTCTTCGTTGACCGAGTCAGACCAGCGTTTTCTCGGTTTCCCCACTGGCCTCCGGCCTTCAGTTCTCCCAAAGAATCCATTTTTGGATATCCGTTGCTCATCCGTACGAATCATGTGGCCAGCTTGTATTAGCCTCTACAGTCTTACAATCGTTGAGACCGCCACCTCGTCAAAAATTTTATACAGCTCATGGTTGTATCGAATTCGCCATTGGTCCTCGTCTAGCTTTGCACCGATTATTCGCCTCAGGACCCGTCGCTCAAAGGTATTCAACATATTTGCTGATGCTTGGGTTAAGGTCCATGTTTCACACCCATAGCATAACACAGGTCTCATCACAGATTTGTATACTTGGAGCTTTGTTCTCCTGTGTATGCAGCTGGTCTTCAAGATAGTCAAAACTGAATATAATATTTTATTGCGAACTGTTTTCTTCGGAGTATTTCGTCTCTTTCATTATCGGTAACCGTTATTTTGATGCGTACATGCACAAATTTGCCCACATTATCAATACTATATACGCCAAATGTGATATTTTGTGTACTTGAGTAATTTTTCCTCGACTGCGTCATGAGCCCTATTAGTTCCGCTTCGACGCCGAGTTTCAGGAAGCGTTCTTTGGTAGTTTTTAATGACCATAACAAAATGTTGATGTCGTTCGCATAGGCTACTACTTGGCTTGACTTATAAAGTAATGAACTTCGTACATCGATAGGTGACTTCCTTATGACGTACTCCAAAGCGAAATTGAATTGCAATGGGGCCAGCCCATCTTCTTGCTTTTTTTGTTTTTTTTTGTGGTTGAAAGGTGAATAAGTGGGATTCTCATGCTCTCAAGAAGTGTGGGATTCTCATGCTCTCAAGTGACTGGACTACCCATTAAACACCTCCCCTGTCAACCTGAGAACCCAGCCTGGAACCGTTTGACACATTACTTCGGGCCACGTCTCGTTTTGCTACGTCGTAAGGTGCCTTTAAGCTGGGCGACTTCTCCTCCAGTGGGAAGGTGGGAGGAAGAGAAATTGCCAGACTAGCGATCCCACAGCTCCAACGCCCTGGCTGCTGAGAGTCCCTTTTATCTTTTAGGACTACCCGACCATTAGGTGCCCCCTGGTTCAATTTGTCAACCGATTCGAGCATCCCTGCGATTATACTATTCGGGGCGAGCTCTCCCGTCTCCCTGTAGAAGTTCCTTCATAGTTTACTCCATTTTGTATACGCAAGAAGTGTGTGGCTCCTGCGTAAAACTGACAATCGGGAGACTGTGATTTACCAAGCTTTTACAGATAAGACTGAAACCACCCATGCCCACTCAACAGCTGGGTCAGATAGAAGTCAGTCTCACCATACCTTTGATTTGACCACGGTCTCACATCCCGGATGAGCTACGCAGTCCACCTTCCCTTCGTGCAATTCACTCAAGACTGCTGCCAACCGTTGAGTTAGCGGTGTTTCTCCTCGCGGATAACCATCTCGCTCGCGTCCTCGGTTTGACGCAGTTAAATAGCGCGGCACTCACTAGCAAGGAGAGTGACAGATATCACGCTTGCAATAACTCTCACCGCTGAATCAGAGACTGACGGATACGAAGATGCAAAAATCATCTTCGAGTTAATCAGTAGCCCCAGGTACTTCGCCACTGGCTTCAATCCAATTAGTATGTCTTCAATACTGATCATCCTTACTCTAGTGATTCTCTTTATTGTAAAGATGACCACTTTGGTTTTCTCCAGGGCTAAGCTGAACCCCCGAGCAATCATTCAGTTTCTCATTCGGCCCATTAGCCTAACTACCCTGAGTTGCACTTGTTCAACGGTGCATACGGTTACCAGTGTCGCAAAATCATTCGCATAGTCGATCAAACATGAATTGTCTGGCATTTTCAGTCTCAGTAGCCCGTTGAAAGACATGTTCCACAGGTCTAGATCAAAGATAGATTCCTTGGCGACACCCAATGTAACTTCCATCCTTCGTTGGCCCTGTGTCGTGTCATAGAACATGCTTTGGTCCTTCTGGTAGTCCCTCAAAAGCATCATGAGATATTTTGGAACTTGAAAAGGGTTTTCCAGCGTATCCAGAATATCCACCCATCAAGCAGAATTGACGGCATTCCTAACGTCGAGCATCACCAACAGGATGATCCGTCGCTTGGAGCGGCTATATGCAGCTGTCTCTTGGATCGCGCTCACCATCTCTGCAATCGGGTCGATGGTGGAATGTCCTGTTCTAAAGCCGTACTGCCAAGGAGATGCTTCCCCAGCAGCACGAATCGCGACAGTGAGTCTTTCCCTGATGAGTTTCTCTAGCACATTCCACGCAGTGTCCATGCAACCCATGCATAACGGGTGGTAGGCAGACGGCGAACCGGGATTTCCCTTCCCCTTGCTGATCAGCACGAGCCTCGCCACCTTTCATCGCACCGGGAAAACTCCGCCCCGTGGACAAGCGTTGCATGTGCTGAGCAGCAATTCAGGACGATCAATATACAAGTTGCAACACCTTAGCTGGTACACCATCTGGACCTGGAGCATTCCCCACTTTCAGTGAAAAGACTGCCCCCTCCAGTTCCAGCTGTGTAAATAGTGGATACTCGACGGACAGCAGACAGACCATGGACAGCATCAACATGGAGAGGATGGGCGGGGAAGAGTGCCCGCACTATCTCGTCCATCTTTTCCGCATCGTGTATGCAAGGTTCTTGTAGGGCACCAAGCTTCCGCATATCTAGCTTTTAGCCAAGGCCCTACGAATCTCTGTTCACATTATCCACTGGATCTTGTCAGCAGCGAGCCTTGCTGTTGTTAATCAATTTACGAAGGCATTTTTCTGCCGACTTTCATGTTGCTATCCGGTTGCATGCCTCGTCGTGGTTCCCTGCCCGTTGAGCCGCACGTCGAAGCTTGTGATACTCTCTTTACTTTTCAGCGATTCCAGTCAACCACCAGTACACTGAGGGCACGCTATGCCGGGGTTTTCGATGGGGCATAGAATCGTTGCAAGCAGTCATTTTGATGCTCATAGTTGAGTTCACCACGTCTTGAGTTGCCAGTTCTTCCATCCCCTGCGAATCTCCCTGTAGTGGGACACCTGGATTAACTTCTCGACGTCCATCTTTTCAATGTTAAACGCAATTGTAGAAAGTCGAGAGCACGGACATTGGAAGACAACAGAATGCATTGATGATCACTGACTGAGTAGTCCTGTAATACTCTTCGATTATGTTTCCTCCGTACTATGGACTCCGAGGTCAATGTCAGGTCCGGCATGGTAACTTCACAGCTAATATGGCGGAAGGCTAGCGCACTTCTCTCTGCTTTTAACTTGAATCAAAGGCATGGATCAGTTGGTTATGGATGCAAACTTGGGAGGTCGTCCACGTTATTGTCATTTTGGTAAGACGGACTAATTTGGCTGGGATGCTAAAGCAAAGTACTATGTGATGAAGTACGTTACGATTAATACTGTTGCATAGTTGCATAAAGTAAACGAAATTTGGGTGTACGTCTACATTGAACTCCCAGCACTTTTCAAGTGCCTGCTTGACTAAACGATTAGTCTATCGTTGATCTACCTTCTCTAAAACCACCTTGATACTCTCCAGTAATACTATTGGCGTATGATCCGATTTTATTTTCTAAGATCTTTGAAAATATTTTGTACGCCGTACAAAGTGGTGATATGCCTCTGTAATTTTCGCACCGTCGCTTGTCACCTTTTCTATGGATAGGGAATATAATTGATTGGCTCCACTCTTTTGGCATATGTTCTTGTTGCCAAATGTGCTGAATGACTTTGTGAAGACCTTTATGAACACTGCTGCTATTATATTTGCTGAGGTCTTCTGGAATCTCATTGATGGCCGACGCTTTACTATTCTTTTGGGCTTTGATGGTAGAACAAACTTCATCCAGAGTTAGTGGGACCAATGGGAGCTCTCCAGAGACATCTATAGGCTTCAATATTCTGAAGCTGTGTGGAGAATTAAGGAGGTTCTTTTCATTGCTATCTTGGTAACTTTTGACAGAAAATAAATTTAAAAACTTCGTAGGAATGTTCTTTACAAGGCATTTCTTTTTTTGAAAAAATAAAGTTGAATTATGTGCATTAGTTTCTGAGATACAACCAGTCAAAGTTGACCGGAATTTACAACGAAGTTATAAACAATAGGACGGTAATATTTGAATACTTGATCTTCTGATCCGAAAAAATAGTTTTGTGAATTTACTAACTCGTAATGTTATGTCTGTTAATGTGCATATTTTATAAATCGTAAAGTATCTATTTTCTTGTTTCTTATCGCTCGAGATAGAGTTTACTTCCTTTCATAATTTCACTTTGCACGTGTTCAATTTCATTTATTTATACTTTTCACTATTGCACTTGACTTATTTCGCTTGTTTATTTATTATTCTGCGTCGCATGATCGCGGAGATTTGTTGGGCTTTTATTTTGCTTTTCTAATCGAGAACCTGCAGAGGAGATTTTTTATTGCGGGGACCATAATAGCGGGATGTAAAGATGAGATTACGCACACACTGTTTTCTTGTTTTTAGGGTTTTGTAAAAGAATTTTACACTAAAATCGCGTCCTGTCTGTCCGTCCGTCCGTCCATGTGTCACAGCATTTTTTCTCGCAAACTACTTACGCTAGAAACAACAAATTTTGTACGCAGGTGTAAAGTGGTGCTCGCTACTAAGTTCAACTATAAAAAAATTGTATAAGGTATTTAAGGGGGGTCTCCCCATAGAGCGGAGTGGCCCCCAAAAAAAGATTTCATCAAAGCTAGCCGTTATGGGTATCAAATGAAAGGTCGAGCTAAGAACTTTACAAAATAGGCCTTAATTTGACACTTTATGCTTCGAGGGGCGCACAGGGAGGGGAAATACACAAGAAATTTGTGTCCCCCGCCTCGCGACTAGACACCTGTGATCCGAAAAATTTGAAAAAAATTATGGAGGTAGGTGTGAATGAGTACAATAACAAAAAATGCCTAAGAAGTCAAAATTCTCTCAACTTTATTAATAATAGTATGATATTCGAATTTAACATTTTTCCCAATAAAATCGTATAAGTACCCTTAAACTGAACAAAAGTTTTATACTTGAGTAGACCTTCGAAATTTCCTTAAACTCTGTAAGTTTCATGAAAATCGAATCATATTCACGGAAGTTATAGCCATTCGAAATTTCTCCAAATACAACAACAAAACAAACAAATACAACAACAAAATAATGTGTTATATTTTGGTATTTTATGGACTTTCCATTCAACCAGTCACTGCGATTTTGATTTGATTTTCTCGAAATTTTCAAGTGACGCCAACAACATTAATATTTTTAGGAATTCATGATTTGAGTGGCCAACAAAAGGTTTGCAACAAAATAGCGTCCGTTGAAAATAGAAAAACAATGGATTTTCTTTGAAACGTGCACATCTCTTTGAACATATTTTTTGACTTTATTCGTTGCTGGTGATTGCATTTCTGAGAACTTTAGAACAAAACTGTTCTGATACGGGCGTAGGTCTATCTCGCCTACATATATATATATATATATATATATATATATATATATATATATATATACAGGGTCTTTATAATAAGTAACTGGACTGACCTCAGGAAATTCTTTATTGGCAAAATATGTACAATTTTTCTTTAAAAATCTTCAAAGTAGTCCCCATTGGAGTTGATAACACGCTGATACCGGATTTTCCAATCCCCGAACGCTCCCTGGAAGTCGGCAACCTCGATGCTGTCTAGAGCCCTTGTCGTAGCACGTTAAACGTTTTCCAGAGTCCCGAACCGCGTCCCCTTAAGGTGTCTCTTGATCTTGGGGAGCAGAAAGAAGTCCGCTGGTGCCATATCCGGGCTGTGAGGAGGCTGTGGCAACGTTGCTCTCGACTGTTTGGCCAACTGCTCGGTGATGAGCAGGCAGGTGTGCGACGGAGCATTGTCATGATGGAGGATCCACGAATCGACAATCTCCGGACGGACTCGGCGAACCCGGGTGGTTAGTCGACGGAGCACCTCTCTGCAGTACTGGTCGTTTACAGTTTGGCCGGGTGGCACAAACTCTTTGTGAACAATGCCTTTCACGTCAAAGGAAGCAATGAGCATCGACTTCACATTCGATTTGCTCATGCGCGCTTTTTTTGGTCATGGTGACGCCGGTGTGTGCCACTTCGAACTCTGCCGCTTCGTCTCAGGATCGTTTTCAAAAACCCACGTCTCGTCTCCTGTAATAACGTGGTTAAAAAACTCTGGTTCAGTTGCTCTATCGTACGCTCCATTGTCATTCCAACGACGTAACTGAACACGCACTCCGATCTCGCTGGATACTATCTCTCCAAGCGCTTGGAGGCAACTGCTGCAGCTTGGTTCCCTTTACCTAGACCCCCACCACTACTACAGCACCAGATACCGGTTAGCAGATGTTTTGACGGCGCGGGGTAGGCTCAGTCCGGTTACTTATTATAAAAACCCTATATTAATATATATATATATATATATATATATATATATATATATATATATGTATATATATATATATATATATATATATATATATATATATATATACACATACATATATGCATGTAGTATATCTACTAGTCTACTCATCGCCACCACAAAAATAGTTCTGAATTGAAATCGCTCAAGTTGGCAATGCGCTATTTCGAACGATTGAAGGATACAGCCTCAACGATGAAACAAATAACAATGGCCAGCACCTGGTTAACTTCACATGTACGTAGAAATGTATTATATATTCAACCGCCCGTTATGCATGCTAGACACGGCTGGGAAAGTGCTAGAGAAACTCATCAAGGGAAGACTCACTGACGCGATTCGTGCTGCTGGGGACCTATCTCCTCGGCAGTACGGCTTTAGAGCAGGACGTTCTACCATCGATGCGATTGCAGAGGTGGTGAACGCGGTCCAAAAGGCAGAGGCATATAGTCGCACCAAGCGACGGATCGTCCTGTTGGTGACACTCGACGTCAGGAATGCCTTCAACTCCGCTAGATGGGTGGATATTCTGGATACGCTGGAAAACTCTTTTCAAGTTCCAGAATATCTAATGCGGCTTTTGAGGAACTACCTAAAGGACCGAAGCTTGCTCTACGACACGACACAGGGCCAACGAAGGATGGAAATTACATTGGGTGTTGCCCAGGGATCTATCCTTGGTCCGGACCTGTGGAACGTGTCTTACCATGGGCTAGTGAGACTTGAGATGCCAGATGGGTTTCGCTTGGTCGGCTATGCGGATGATGTTGCGGCTCTGGTCGCCGGATGCACCGTTGAGCGCAACTTAGGCTAGGTACGCTAATGCGCCGAGTGAGGGACTGGATGACTGCTCGCGGGCTCAGTTTGGCACTGGAGAAAACCGAAGTGGTCATCTTGACAAAAAAGAGAATCCCTAGAGTAAGGATGATCAGTATTGGAGATATACAGATCGAATCGAAGCCAGCGGTGAAGTACCTGGGGCTACTGATCGACTCGAAGATGAGTTTCTCTGAGCATATCAGGGCAACGGCTGAGAAGGCTGCTTCGGGAATATCGGCTCTGAGTTGACTCATGGCCAACGTAGGGGGACCCATCCCATCAAGAAGACGCCTCTTAATGAGTGCTGTAGGGTCAGTACTACTGTACGGAGCAGAGGTATGGGGTGACGCTCTCAGCAAGGAGGTATACCGAAAACGATTGGCACAGGTACAGAGAAGAGGAGCACTGAGAATTGCATCTTCGTATCCAACAGTCTCCGACTCGGCGGTGAGAGTGATTGCAGGCGTGATACCTGTCGCCCTCCTTGCTAGAGAGCGCCGCGCGATTTACCTGCACCGAAACGAGGATGCGAGGGAGATCGTTGTCCGTGAGGAGTGACAACGCTCGCTCAACGATTGGCAGCAGTCTTGGAGGAATTGCACGAAGGGAAGGTGGACTGCGCGCCTCATCTCGGATGTGAGACCGTGGCTAAATCGAAGGCATGGTGAGACTGACTTCTATCTGACCCAGCTTTTGAGCGGGCACGGGTGTTTTCAGTCTTACCTGCACAAGATCGGCAAGTCACGGTCTCCCGATTGTCGTTTTTGCCCAGGAGAGGAGGACAATGCCTGTCACACATTTTTGGCGTGTGCAAAATGGGCCAGGCTGCGAAGGGAACTCTACAGGGAGACGGGAGAGCTCACCCCGGATAATATAGTTGCGGTGATGCTCGAATCGGTTGACAAATGGAACCAGGTGGCACATTATGCTCGGGCAGTCCTAAAATATAAAAGGGACTCACAGCAGCCGGAGGCACTGGGGCTGGGGGATCGCTCTTCTGGCAATTCCTTTTCCCCCCTCCCCTCCCGCTAGGAAAGGGACTCCCCAGCTTGAAGGCGCCCCACGGCGTAACAAAACGAGACCTGGCCCGAAGTAATGTGTCAAACGGTTCCAGGCTAGGTTCTCAGATTGACAGGGGAGGTGTTTAGTGGGTAGTCCAAAGGTATCCTCCATGGGAGTCCCACACTGCCAGACTCGGCGGGCATAAATGCCTTCACCTCCCTACCACAAAAAAAAAAAAAAATTATATATTCAACGTATACATCAAATGGCCTGGGTACTACCAGATGGCAATACGCAAAACTACATCGATCATGTTCTTATCGAACAGCGATGGGCCCTGACCATAATTGATGTCCGTACATACCGAGGAGTCAGTTGTAACTGGAATCATTTCAGTATTAAATCTACCTGTTGATGTCGTATGTCAAAGGCGGATTCGGCAAAGATCAGCCCTCAACAGGAATTCGAAATCGAAAGCCTCCAAATGAAGTCTGTGACCCTTGACTGCTAAGACCCTTGATTACTAGCTAGCTTCCATCTTATAAGACACGTTGCAGAAAACAAGCAAAGAAGAATGGGCGGAAGTGGAAGCGGTACTGAAGCCTAACGTGAAACAAATTATTGGTTCAATGATGATTGCCAGAATGCATTGAGTATTGTAACGACCATGAAACGTTGTACAATTTTCAGTTTCATATTTTTTTCCTTTCTCTGAGTAGTGAACCACATCATCAGGATTTTATATCCACTTGGGAGTGTGCATGAGGGTACCATCACCAACTGGTTGTCCTACTTTTGATGTGAGCCGTAAATACACTCGTTAAGGACGAGGACCGCTCTTGTAATCACATGTGTTAATGCGAGAAAATAGCTAGGTTTGATGGAGAACAGTCGTGATGTGTTCAATTTATTCCCTCAGGCCGAGACCTATTCTATCCTTACGGTTTCTTGAAACCCTTAATTTGCGTGATAAATGTTTTGTAGTGAGAGGTTTGTACAGGTGAAAAGAATCCGCCACACGCTAACGCCGAAGCTAGCTGCCCGCATGCGTGCGCGTACATCAGGTAAACCACTTCAGCTGAGCTCGGTGATCCATTATAGCTCGCTGACTCTTGTGCCAGACCATCGGCACCCGTGTTCTGTGCTAACTTGAAAATACACCTTAAAACACTACAGCATATCACCACTTTATACGGCGTACAAAATATTAGAAAATAAAATCAGATCATCTTCTTCTTTGTAGCACTGCAGCCCCTCGTGGTCCTTTGCTGAGAGATAGTTAGAGTATCTCATTTTCATGACCTAGATTGATTTTTTCGGAAGTTGGTTTGGTCAGTACCATGTTCCCGCGTGTACCTACTCAGCTATGATATGATCTGATCAAATTGGTACATATTACCAATAAGTGAACACTCATAGTCTGTCCGAAGAACCCCCTGAACTAAATCACGTTACTCCTAACGAGATTTGAACTTAGGACCTTCATTTTATGCGCTCATGCTCTAACCACTAGACCACACAGACTATATCAGATCATATGCAAAAACATTTTATTAGGGAGTATCAAGGCGGTCTTAGATTAGTCTATTTTACCGGAATGACAATGATGTCAACAACCTCCTAAGTCCACATCAATAACCAACTCACTGATTCCTTGGACAAAAACATCGGACTAAACGAGCATTCAGCCAAAGGTGAGTCGGATGATCCGCAATTGTCGGACCAATGTGTAGCACTATTCCTCACGGCATATCGCGCAGCTGAGCATACATCAAAAGGGAAAAACCCATCAAAAGTTTTGTTTAGGAGGACGGTCCGACTAACTGCTGATATTAAGTTTGAGGTCAGATATAATTAAGTAATTAAACTGATTTTATTACCGCGCTTGTGGTTACCCTGCGACCTTCAAATTCCTTTCCCCTTCCCCGGCGTCCTTCTCCTCTACATTGATGTATTTACTATCGCTCTAGCTTGTTTAGTTCGCCTGTTGTGTGGTGTTGAGTAGACGTGTGTTGGTGGTGCTCGACACGAAAATTGAGAAACGAAATCAAGAGCCACGCGTTGTGAGAAAATTTTGCACCAGATTGGGCGAAACAGCTTCGGGAACGTACGATAAAATTGCATGGTGATAGTGCTCTTAGTCGTGCTTAGGTGTTTCGGTGGTATAAAGAGTTTAAAGAGTGGTGTGAAAACGTTGAAGACGAACCGCGGAGCGGGAGACCAGTCGAGGTGCGGACTGATGCAAATGCGCCGCGTGTGCGCACCTAATCCGTGAAGATTGGCGTCTAACAGTTTGAATGCTGGCCTCGGAACTGGGCATGAACCGTGAAACAGTCAGACAAATTTTAATCGATGGTTTTGGGATTAAAAAGTTGCGGGCGAAGATGGTTCCAAAGAACCACATCGCTCTCAGCGTGTCCCAATATTTGGCCTCTAAAGGGATCGCCGTGTTGCAGCAGCCGCCTTATTCGCTCGATATGTCACCCTGTCACTTTTTTTATCCGCTAGAACAAAATCGATGGTCAAAGGAACCCATTTTGAGTCGATTATGAACATGCAGGCGGCCGTAATGACGTGAACATCCCAGTCGAACCGTTCCAGAAATGTTATGAAGCATGGAAAACGCGCTGGAATCGTTATATAGCTGCCCAAGGGGACTACTTTGAAGGGGATGGCAGAGTTTAAGAAACATTTTTAAATAAACGGTTTTCATGGAATCAGTCTCGTTACTAAATTGGCACACCTCGTACATCCAACTTGAAACGTCGCCTGGATAATATACGCTAACTGATGTGAGGAAGACCTATGTTGGATTGAATACGAATTGTATGAAGACAAGTCACTGATTTAAATGAAAGTCATCTAATTTGGATGTACAACCCTCGTCAGAAGAAGGTACTCTATCCAAAGCTGGACATTTAGTAGGCGTGATTGACGACATATTGATTAGAAAACAATTAACGATAGGAATTACAAGCCCTGACGGGGGAAAATAGAGAACTACATCATGAAAATCGAATCAAGTTTGCGGAGGTTATATGCATTTTAATTTTCAGCACAACTGCAGCAACATACGTATTTTCCACTATATGTGCTTTCTATCAAACCAGACCTTAAAATTTCAAAGGATCTTCTCAAACTTTTCCGATGAGATGAATAAAATGTGTAATAAATATGCAGGATTGCCATGTAATAAATACCGAAACGCATTTGACCAAAGGAAAAAAGCTCAAGCGTTGGACGCCTTCCTGCGTGTTTCCTACAACGAAGATTTTTACAAATTATACTTTTGATAATTTGTAGAACGCAAACACAAGCGTGGAACACCTTCCTGGTTGTATCTGCCCTAACGAAATAGTCCCATGCGAGCGTTTGCACGCCCCTACCAAAGGGATATTCCCACGTAGTAAGATGACCAGCGTATCGAGAATGAAAGAAACTTTTATTGAAATCGCTTCCACTTAAAAAATATTTTAACCTAACTGTACATGTGGAAACTAGTATAACCTAATTGCTTACAAACTATACTTAATATTATATTCCTTAAAAAAACGTATTGCCAGATGTTAAATCTATTAGAACTAAAAATGTACTAGAGGCGGTCATATTCAAATATTCGCTAATTTTAAATAATTGTTTGAATTCATAATATATCTACAAGTACAATGGACATCACTACACATGTTTATTCTTCAATTTGTAATTTTTGTAATATTGCAACGAAATTGCGGCCGCTCAAAATGTGGTATTAATGGATTTTTTCAAACCGACTCTTAAGTGTACACGTCAATGAAGTTTTTCTCGAGTTAATTCATTATTGGTGTTTCAATATCATGGATTGAGCGCAAAACCCTCCTGACAGGAGCGTACCTCTGTCCACCTTACTTGTTGCTTTACATTTTAGATTTAAACTACTCACGCGGACATGACAAAAATTATATTTTCACTTCCATTTGGCTAAATATTTTATTTATCCTGCGGACAGTTCTAATTTTTACTTGGTAAAAAGACCTTAAAATTTACTCCTGAACTTTAAAAGCTGAACTACATTACCATCCATTTAGCGACAAAATCACTAAAAAGCTGCTCTAGAAATTCACACAAAATTCTCCAATTATGTAAATATTTCTCCAAAATAATTGACTGAAAATCCCCAAATTGGAAGGACTAACAACGCTTCTTGCTGGCTCGTTTGTTCATCATATTCGTTGTCAGTCTGGTTAAGTTGCCAATTCAAAATTTCGTTGATAATCGTCGCCTAATGTGTTTGACTATCAACTTTATTAATTAATTATGTTAATGCGATTTTCTTGTTTTACGCCACAAACACACCAACAAACACGTCCACATTGTAAACAATCAGCCCGTGAGCGTTTTCCAAAATACTACAATATAATACATGCTTCATACGAGTACGAGTATATGCTGAGCACACACTTGTAAACACAATTTGCAGATATTCTGCATATACTACACTTATTCGCTTGCTTGCCGTAGTACAAGCCCAGCATGGAAACTATGCTCAGCTCGAATTTTACATGTGTACCAATGAATGTATGAATGTAGAATATGTTAGTAGGTATATGGCCAAGTGCGACAATAATTATATCAGCAAATATACCTCCAAGTGGATGTAATTAATGATAATAGTAATTAAACACTGGCAAGTACGTTGATTAAACATTTATGGAGAGTGCCTACTCATAGTACGTATTGTGGGGATATATGACATGCTGCGTGGAGTATGAAGATGGATGTATCTTTTGCCTTTTGCGTCACCAAGCTCCTGTCCCATATCCTGAGCCTAGTTTGAAGCAGGATTCCGATTGCCGCTGCCACCAGAATACTACGAGCAGCAGGTTTGTCTATTTGTTTGTATTGTATGTTTGCATAAATGTGCGTGAACTTGTGCGAATGTTTATATATTTGTTCAGCTACAATAATATTTGCATATGCGTGAATGGTGGCTGCTTGTTTGAGGCGACCATATTTCATTTGCCTCAGATTTCAATTCAACGCATCAACACTAACCGCTACCTTAATGAAATTTACTGCCACCAATTTGCCAACCTATGGATATGCTTTGTAGCAGAGATTGAAGCGAATTGAAAATAGCTCGATAGGAATTTAGTAGGTGTTGATGCGATTTTTGGAGAAAAATAAATCAAATCTAGCAGAATAAATTAGCGCACGTTGAAGAACGCAACGCTCGACTTTTCGTCTCGAATATCTACTTAAAAGCCGTTAAATAACGATCGCTCATAAGATAACTCTCACTCTTGATCCCTTAACTAAGATCACTGCCGGGGAGGTGGTAGTAATGGTCATATAAGTTAGCGATTAAATAATGAGGTCCATTAAAAATTTCCAGGATTATCGACGCTGTTCTGATTCGGAAAGCACATTAGAATTACTGAAAGCATCAATAGAAAGGTTTTTGGGGAGGCATACATTCCAACATGTGATGGAGCCTTTAGCTTATTTAGGCTTGTCTTCAGAAATCTGATTGAAGATAAATGTCCAGTGGAGCACAATGGTAAGCTCTTCCTCAGTAATCGAATGGTTAGTTCACTTTGCCTCTAACCAGAGGATGTGTGTGTGTTTTTTTATTCAAAAACCAAGCAAAAATGCTGCTTCCCAAAGTCTTACTTCACGCAAAAGCCGTTGGAAAGGTGATTCTAAATTAACAGTAACAAGTAACATCTAACTAGCCCGCATGCCATAAGCTAGCAGCATACAGATAAATGGTGCAAAGTCTCCACTTCATCCCCATGACTCCTACTAACTACAACAACAAACTAAACAATATTTACAGAATAGTTAGTAATAATGGGTACAAATAACGTGACATTAACAAACTTGTTAAACAGCACAAACAAAAGCAGGAAGCTCATAAGAACGACCAAGAGTGGATTTCGTTAACAAGCGAAGGCAAAGAGACATACACACTTTAAAACTGCCTTAGAAAATGCAAACTGCAAACTGCATTTAAAACTAACAACAACATTCGAAACAAACTGAGACCAAAGCTGAATGACACATTAATATACGAGAACAGCGGCATATAAAAACTGGCATGCAAAGACTGTAATATGGTATACATACAAAGGACAACACGGAAACTAAGGACAAGATACAAAGATCACTTACGATCTTTCTTACACAACAAGGTAGTTTCCAATTATGTGACGCATCTACAAAATCACGCACACAAGGCTGATGCTATGACAAACTTTATGACATTGCTACACAAACAAAGCAAAGGACCGAGACTTGACATCCTTGAGAGACTTGAAATGTATAAACATAGAAAAACAGAAGTGACTTTATCAACGAATAACTTGTTATGTACAAACTCCGACGCAATTTTCTCAGTACTAGACCACAATCTCCGACAAAAACGCGAACGTGATGAAATACAATAGACGGACATCCAACAATCCAAAAAACAAGAACCTAATATCCCTCTACCTGAACGAGTTTAACACCTGACTTAATTTAATACTTGACCTAATTTAGTATCTAACCTATGATATTCATTTTGGAGGTAATAGCGCCTAGAATGACAAAATTAAATAAAAAACAATTCATAATTTAAAAAATTTCTCTTAAAAAACGCGATTTAATTTACTGTATAAGAATACTTCCCATTTACATGTATTTCGAAAACAAGTTGTTTCCTTCATCAGTGGTAAGGGTATGAAAAACTCAATGAAGAACGGCTGCTATTTATACTCAAAAGGATAAAGAACAAAAGGATTACAAAATTATAAGTTAAAGAGAAGATAAAGATGTGTTAATGAGTTTGCCATGCAAAATGGTATTTAGAAAATATGGTTTGATTTAAATTACTGCTAACATATTTGACTCATTCAATGATTTTAATTAAGTTGCTGTAGGCGTTGCCCAAGTCCGTGCTCAAGCGCTTATCTATCAGGGTTCTCGCTGCCTACAAGCCTTTTGAAGCATCCAACCGTCTCCAATCACGCAATTACTGAATGATCTCCAAATTCCGCCATTCAATAAAATGTGACAATAAACTAAATAGCGTTTTTAAATGGAATTTTTCAAATTTTGAATTACCTATAACCTGTGCCTGTGCATTACAATTTAGGAGAAATTGGATCCGGAGTCTCCTGCCGTGTGCATCAATATCCAGACCCCCCCCCCCCGTTGAACGCTCCGTTCAACCTCGTCCATGGTGTTGGGAAGGCTGTGTCTCCTCGGAGTTGGGATAGGTCTTCTCGGTCGTGGTCGGCAGCTCACATTCTTAGTCTTACACCAGAGAAAAACAGCAAGTGTGACTAGTGCGATGGGGCTCAAATATCCCAGGTTGTACTGGTGGACATAGTGTACATCTAGCTGGTCATTCCAGGAGAGGTCCTGCACCTTGAGCTGCGTTCGTAAATCGTCGACTTTAGCGGCGTACATCCTGAAGTCAGTGGGGATGTTGGGTGGTATGGCATACTCCGGGCTGGTGTTCTCGATCGGGTAATACGATCCCACATGTGCCGCTTGGATAGAGCTCTCATACACGCGGTGGTCCCGAATCGTCACTGCATCGGATTTGAGCGTGCAATCTGGAGCCAGCTGGTGAATTCCGGAGCCCTGCAGTGTCAGGGTGGATGTGTTACCACTATACACAGGATGGGCTACCACCAGACTTATGAAGGCGTAGATCCACTCATTTGATTGTGGAATGTTGGTCCATGAGAAGGATGAAGGCAGCTCGATCAGATGACAATCGGCCGCAGATGGCATCCCTTCAGTAGCGCCACTTCACACGTGCTCATGTTGGCGTCATTGTGGTATAACGGCTGAGACTGTCGGCAGAGTTGAATTTTTGGCTCCATCCAGCTACAGTTAGCATATTCCATCTCATCTAGCGGGTAGTACACGTCGCGATGTGGGCTGATGATGAGATATGGGGAGGTAGGCTGTATGGCGATGAGATGGTTGCAGGATACTTTACAGCTCGAAAGTTGATGGTATCCTGAGTTTGAGCAGGATAAACTCCGCATTCACCTTGGCCTTGATGGGTGTCAACTTGAATAATTTCAAAAAATCCTCCCGACCAACGAGAAGACGTTGATTCTCCGGGAGATGATCTCGAATGTTTGTCATTGTTATACTGAGCTATCACGGTGAATCCTTTTTGGGCAATCTATTTGGTTTTCCAAAGTTTGTTTATAGTTGAATCAATAATTGACGTTTGATTCTTGAGCAAGAAGTGCAGCTTGTTCTGATCACCCTGCATAGCGCTGATGTTTTGGGACATCTGATTGGCAAAATCCTCGTTCAGGACGCCGTATAGGGATCTGGCTAGGCCACCCACCATATTTATTGCTCCTCTCCTGGATCTGATCTTCATAACCTGGTTGACATTAAAAAGTTGATCTGTGAAGATCTGTGGCAAGCAGTTGGTCTGACTAGGATCACAATCGCAAAATTGTTGCACCCAGATCTTGCCATTCTGCAGCATAGCCAACTCTGTCCAATACGGTCCTGGGTTATAGTAGACCAAAATTTTCCACACGCTTGTCGATAGGAAGGCATTTCCCAGGGATTGAGAGTGCGGCCCTGGCTGTGGACCAGTTGACGATACCTGGATAGGAATTGTCAGCGATAAAGGAATTAGCAAGCATACTAGCAGGAGTGATAGTAGTGGCGTCCTCCTTCTTTTTGAACAAAGCCCACTGCGGTGATTGCTGGGGTCAGATGCTTGATGCTGGACGTCCGGGAAGGCTTGAGCATAGTACCCTCCTGCACTGTTTGTGGAGCAAGCTTATGGATAGGTCTTCTCATCATTCCTGTGGCACTCTTCACGTCGGTGACTCTAACAATGCTGTCAGCACCTTTGTGCGTTTGTAAGATTCGTCCCAGGGGCCATTTCAGGGTCGGCATGTTGTCCTCCTTGATAATGACGATTGTTCCGGGAGTCACATTTAGTCGCATCTGTAGCCACTTGACGCGATGTTGCAGCTGGGTCAGACATTCGCGTTCGACCTTGAAATTTGCCTTTCAGATAGTTTACCAGTTTCCAGCGAGTGTGAAGCCCACCAGTGACAGGCTCCGCCTACCGTCCACCATGCCTGAGAGGGGCTACCCAATGAGGAAGTTTCCTGGTGCCAACGTTGCCAGATCTTTGGGTTCGTTTAAAATTGGAGTCAACTGTCTGGAATTGAGGATGGCTTCTACCTCGACCACCAGTGTGTGCAGCTCTTCATAAGTGAGTGTGACCGATGAAGTGCCTCGACGGAGCTGACTTAATGGCCGCCTCTCACAGTTCACCAAAGTGAGGGGCCCGAGGCGCGATGAAGTGGAATTCCATTCCTCAGGTACTGCAGGAGTCGATCATCCTGTATTGAGCCTGTGCCGAATGATGTGATGAAGATAATTCGCAAGTTGATAGCATTGTCGCAGCGCATATTCCTGCAGCGGCCCCGTCTCCCGATGAATCACTTCGGAGCACCGATGAAAACTTCGATATCGATCGCTTTCCAATTCCAGATGGACGGCCTCAGTAGCAAAGTGGCAAAATATGGCAATGTACCCTTTTTGAGGCCACACACCTCTGCCATAATAGCGTAATAGCAACGGTCCGCATAAATCAACGTTTGTATTGATGAACGGAGCTGCCGGCTACATGCGAGTACCTGGCAGATTTCCCATAATCTGAGTGAACAGCCGGGGCTTCACTCGCGCACATAGAATGCATTGTCACACAATCGATCTTGTCAGCTGTTTCCCCCTGACTGGCCAAAAACGTTGTCTTGTGGTGGCTAGCAGCGCTTGAGCTCCAATATGACAGTTGATGTTCATTATCAGTAATCTCGTGAACGGGTGTGAATACGGCAGCAACATGGAATGTTTGGCTTCAAACGGGAGTCTTGAGGCCTCCAGCCTCCTGCCAATGAGGAGGACTTCGTCCGAATCAAGAATAGGAGCCACCCATGCCAGAGGGCTGGTTTTGTGGATCTGCTTCTTGAGTTGAATGTTCCGCAACTCTTCGTGGAAGTCATCTTGCTGCATGCCCCTCACGATGACCTCCAGTGCTCTGGATAGCTCGTGGTGGGTGACTGCTTTAGTGCCCATTTGGGGAGGCTGGGAGCTTGGCCGGCAACAATCAATGAAATGTAGCACATAGGCGATTATTAGCTCCGTGCTGAACCTCATTCATAAAATACCGGTCCGCTTGTATTTCTTTTAGTGTTGTTGCCTTTGCTCGCCTTTTTTCTAAGTCGCAGGGTCCTTCGCTCTTGTACTTGGGTGGCCGGTCCGCTTCGGGTTCGCACAAGAACGAAGACCCTTGCCAACTACGTGAAAAAATATCGGCAGGATTGTCCCGTGATGCAATATGTTGCCATTGCTTCGGGCTTGACCGCATTTGAATAGTTGAAACTCGATTAGCCACAAAGGTATTGTAAGGCAAGGTGGTAGCATTGACCCAAGCCAACACAACTTTAGCATCAGACCACAAGACGCTGAAGAAATCTGGCAGATTCAGCGCAAGTTTTACCTGCTTGGTGAACTCCACTTCTAACTTGGCTGCGCACAGTGCCAGGCGTGGAACTGTTAGAGTTTTGATTGGTGCTACCCTTAACTACGCGCACAGTAGCCTGACTCCAACTTGACCGGTCCTTGACGTAGGACTGAAAAGGCATATCGTGCAGCACTCTGCTGCACCATATGCCTTCTCTGAGACTTCACAAAACGTGTGCAATTGCATCTGCACAGGCTTCTCGTGAACGTTGACGTATCGTGGAAAACGCATCCTCCGCAATGATGGCATGTTACATAACCAGTATACCCTATGCATAAGGATATGAACTGGGAGCTGGATCTGATGTGTATCCTATATATATCATCAAGGCTCGCGGAGAGAGATCTCGCTTTACGACACTGACCTGCTACTCCATTCATCTAAACCAAATCAACGAAGGTAAACATTTATTTTATTAATTGTTTTATTTTTTTTTCAACATTTCATTTCACATATTAAATTATTGACCAATACCAATATTGAGTGAAGTGCTTTTCACTTTACCCTGGCTTGTCGCACTTCGCAGGTCAGTGCCAGCCTGTAGAGGGTATCAACTTAACGTGCGCATGGTTCGGAGTAGCCACACGGCGTGGAATGCCAAAAGGCCGATTGAGGATCGCGGCGCAAGCCAACACCTCACCTCTCACCATTTCGTCGTAAAATTTCACTATACCTTCGTTGAAAATTTTACTCGCGTAATTATTTGTTGAAGTTAAAGAATGGATACCAGCATGCTCCCTTATAGATTCTAACAAGACTGCCTTGCATGCTTTGCCCAAGAACTTTAAATACCATTCTTTCGTGAGCTTTCAACCTGAATTCTCTTAAAAGGTGTTGAGTAGCCGAACACGTGCGCTCTCTTTCCACGAAAGCATTTCCTCCCCGCTCCATCTCGCTTGCTCGGATGGTGAATATGCGAAACTTGGGAAATTGAGCAAAAGAGTACTTTTCTCTTAAGCTTTCGGCTTTCCCACGATCGTTTGAGGTGAATTAGTGAAAATGGGGACATTGAACAAGAGAGCGTGTACGCTGGAACTTGCAGTTTTTCTTTCAGCTTAACCCTCTTCGAAGTACACCCAAAGCTTGGCGTTCGTGATGTGAGAATCGTGTGAAGTGCGTTGCGGGTTAATCTCTTTTATTTACTTTTCTGCTCGCTTATTTACTTTAACGCTTGATCATTGGACGACATGCTTCGATAGTAATGGGCGTACCTGCTTGTTTGACTAATTTCATTGGCGAAGCGCGAGTAACTAGTTTGTGTTTGCTCGCTCGCAACTAGTAAGTTGTATTTTCGCTCACAACAGGCAGGCGATTGTGAGACTCGAGCCATAGAGTGTGCATTTTGGTTGGCAAGGCTGCATCCCAGTCCAGCTCTAGGCACCATAACTCCTGCAGGAGCAATTTGGCCGTCACGAGAACCGGGGCCAAAATGCCCAACGGGTCAAACATCCGGGCAATTTCTATCGCAATCGTCCTTTTGGTTAGCTTGGATGTGGTGAGATCCAAATTGATGTGGATCTGGAACTCGTCAGCCTTCGGGAGCCAAATGACTCCCAAAGTTTTGACATAGTCCTCTGATAGACTACTGAAGTCCAAGTGGACCTCTTGGTCATCGCCATCCATCTGCTGCAGAAGGCGAGGGTGATTTGCCCACCATTTTTGCAAATATATACCCGCACCAGCGAGAATCCTGCGTAGCTCTTCCTATTTTTGGATAGAGTCTGCCAAGTTGTCTGCCCGGTAATGACGTGCTTGTTGTTGCTCTTTTTGTGCCAGAACCTGAAGATATTTGGTTGCCAAATACGGGGCACTCGTCGCAACACACGTCACGGTTTTTAAATGATAATATCGTAATAGATCTCCTCAGACCAAAATCTGGAAGTTCCGATCATCCAGGTGAAGCATAACTTGCCGATATATCTTTTCGATGTCGGCTGTGAAGACAAAGCGTGACAGTCGAAAACGCAGCAGGATGGCAAATAAGTCAAAAGTATCCAGTTATTCGTAGACCAATGTTCACTTTTCCTTGCGCTCTTGATGTTGTTCCCCCGATCTTTTCAATGAAGGTTGACGCAGGCGTAGGATCCAGCCCCAGTTTACATACTGTATGCGTAGCTATCAAGTTGATTTGGGAGCCTGGATCTAGCACAGCTCGGCATTCCGTGGTCTTTCCTTTGCTGCTGGTCAATCTGACATCGGCTGTGCTCAGAAGTACAAATTCCATCTGGAGTGGTTTGGATACCGTAGTCAGAGAGAGCGCTGGTACTTCCCTTGGCCATTTGGATACGGTCGTACTTGTTGTTGTCACGCTGGCTGGCTTTCAATTGGTCACTCCGCTCAAATGCAGCAGGCTATTGTGAGCCTTGGCACATTCTTTGCACTTCCTGCAAGGGCACTCAGCGGCTTTGTGGCCATCTCGTAGGCAGTTAACACATAGTCCCTTGTACCAGACAAAACTGAGCCATTTTGCGGCGGTGAGCTGTAGGAAAGCTGGGCAATAGTATAGCGCATTCGTCTGCTGGCATATGAGGCATGAAAACGTCACAACTGTAGTCACTGTGGTTTTCGTCCTCCCTTTTTGACGCTTCTCCTGTCCCTTGGGCTGGTGCCCAAGTGTTTCGAAGGCCTGGAAGTCCACCTCTAAGAAACTCAAGGAACCCTTTAGAGTAGGCAGCTCCCGTAGGCTAGCTAGCGTTTGTTCATACAATTCGCTGGTGATTGCATCCACCTTTTTTAGCAATGAGTGCATGAGGAATGGATTCCACTCGCTTGCGGCTACATAAAAGTTCTCCAGGTCCCTAATTTTATGGCTGCGACTGAAGGCTTTTCGTTAGCGTGCGAGGGCTGTCCCAGCAATCGTTCAATGAGTGCAGTGACCAAGAGTCGTCAGCTATTATACCGTTCTTTCAACGTAGTCCACACCGTTTCGTAACACTCCTCCGAGAGGGAGAAGTTGATGACTAGTCGATCCGCTTCTCCGACGAGACTGAACTTGAGGTGCCGTGACTTCTGGCATTTTGAGATGGATTGATTATGTACCATTTGTTCAAATGAATCTCGAAAATACTGCCACCGTAGGTCATTGCCCTCAAGATTCGGTAAGGTGATTATTGGTAGGCGTAGACTGGTGTTTGCTGAAGTTGTAGTGGGTGTAGGAGTTATGGCGTCAAAATCCTCAACCGCAGCTTCCCGATGGATCACACAGACCTGAACCACTTCCTCCAAATTGGTGTGTCGTTCGTGGCTGAATCCAAGTTGTTCTGGGTACTCTGCCAACACACACAGCTGGTAATATTGCTCTTCTAATTGAGTCCGATTTCTTTGAAGTGACATGATTCCAGCCTCACACCATTGGCGTGAAAGCTCCGGGCTATTCAAACGCGAGGCCAATCAGAGCAAGGCATCTGTCATCACTTTGCATCTTTGCAGTATCTTCGTGACGGCCGGATCGCTGTGAGACGGAACATCTGTTTTCCCAGATTGGCTGGCATCCTCCTTGGAGCGCATGCTCAAACGATCTGACAGAACTCAAGTATTCTCCTTGGTACCTTTCAAGGCCATCATCCTCGCGGAGAAATACCGTTGGAAGTCGGTAAAATTGGACTGCGTGGTGTTGCACAGCTGGGTTGTGAAATTCGAGTGGGATGGTGACACCTCTGGTAATGCCCAGATTTGGCTGCTGACTCCTTCAAACTCGTTCCACATGGACTCGACCCGTCGCAGTCCTTCTTATAATTGAGGATGATCGCGTCCAATTCTGTGGAAAACGATTTTTGTTTTTCCGCCAACTTGTGCATCCTTGGGCGATCGATTCACAGCATAAGCATACTCAGAGGGCATCGTACGACACCAAACAGACGCGCACAAAAAACACTTCAAACCTGCCGTGTATCTCGCCGGGGCCTCTAAATGTTATGCGCCGAAGCTCCTTTGTTCTAGCTCCAATACACCTCCCTTGTTTTTAACTTCGGCTACTCCTATAAGTAATCCTTCAACGAATGAAGTTCACAGATTCCACGTCTATTCAAAAACACTTGTTCTTCTTTTCCCTTATGGAAACATTTTGACTTTTATTTGTGCACCAGACCAACGTTTAGCGTTTCTTTAAAACTCTTTGCTATAGAATTCCAACTTTACTTCATTTCTCTTTGCTTGCTAAGATTGAACGAGACTGATCTCGCAACATTTTCCTCGATTGCATGATCGCATAAAAATTAAATGCTGACGCTTGCGTGTCCATGAAATGGATCTCCACTGAGATCAGCGCGTCCGCTTCACGGACAAACTTCCACCAAAAAATGCTGATGGCATCTTGATAATGCTTCATGACCATCGAAAATTGCTGACGCTAGAGCGTCATGCAACCGTGTTATCTTTATGAATATTAAATACATGATATGCGTGGAATGTGCTTACACACATGAGACCAACTCGATTATAATTGCATAATTTGCTAGTTTTCTCATGTTAGATAATTCGAAAAGACACATGATGTGTATGGAATGTACTGATGTCTCATATGTGTAAACACGTTCATATTCCAATGGATGAACTAGTATGGAAAATAGAAAATGTGCCTGTGCATGACAATTTAGGAGTAATTAGATCCGGAGTCTCCTGTTGTGGGCATCAACAGTGAGCTTGGATAAAAATAACTGTACATTCACATGAGCATTATAAATCTTCACAGTAAGCTAGTATATGAAATTGTAAATCCCAGTTTTTAAATCCAGCTTCAATTCAGTTGACTGAATATGTACAGATATGAAATTAAAATATTACAGGAAAGTCAGAATAATTCAAACAAGCGAGTAATGAAATCAAAAGCCAACTAAGCCTTCCAAAATCATCTCACAGTCAAATTAATTAATTATTAATTAAATTAAATGCAACCACAACTTCCAAGGGACCGAATCTCTCTTTGAAATTGATTGAATTATTTTATTTTTGTGTGCATGCAGGTTGAAATTATTCAAGTATATTCACAAGCTTTCAGATAGAATATCGTGATCACCATTTAGGTAATTATTATTGTTTACTCTTGGAACTTGGATGATTTTTTAATTAACTTTAAAGTCTTGGACCTCTTATAATTACATTTCAGGCATAATAGGACAACTGCGATACCATAGGAACTCCCTCCCACCAAATCAAAATCCAATCATGTTCACTCGGATCAACTTCACATCATTCTGGCTCTCAAAATGTACATTCCTATTAAAATTGCCAATTAAATCTTTTCCCATTTCATTTTTTAATTTGAGCGAGTGCTGCCGGAAAATATGCATTCCATATTTCACTGGTATGTTTGTTATGCTAATTTATTTATGCATTTATTTATTTACGCTTTCCTTTCGATTAATTCTGATTTACATGCCGCTTGTGCAACTCAAAATCATATCGCGTCCTGAAAATAAAAACAATTACAATATGCCACGCTCCCGTCAACCCGAGAGCCCCTATTTACTGCTATAGCTTTACCGCCAACATCACGCCTTCAACGTCCTGCAACTCGGTAGTCCTTTCATTCATTCTTTGCCGAGAGAAGTAAATTAAATTAATTAAAAAAATTTCATCCGAACTTACGACCTACGACTACGAAGCGGCAGTGCGGACTTGGCGAATAAACACTTTTCCAGATGAAATTATACACGAGGTGCCTTTTAAATGGAATTTATTTGGGATTAATTGGCAATGGGAGAGAGAGTGTGGGAGGATCGAATGATTGTCCGGTGATGACAACAAAGGTGTAACTGTAGTTAAGGCAGCAATAAAGAGTAAAGACACAACAGAACTATTGTGATGCTTTGTTGGTTGTCTGTATGGTGCATGTCCTTGCTTGATTAGATTACACTATCAAACACGAGTGGAGCCAATTAAGTGTTGTGTCCCGATTGATCGGCTTAAGCTATTCGTATCGTTTAATGGATGAAGGTAGGATTTGCAAGCGAGAGGATGAGAGCGTAAGTAATTCTCTTTATTCTCAGCAGGAAAATTGAAGAATATTTTTTACGATTGTGCTTTTAATACTATTCTAAGTGTATTCGAGTATTTGATAGTATATTATATTTGCTCAATTGAATGCAGGATATTTAAGCATTCTCTTTGACATTTGTTATACAAAAGCAATAGTTTTTGTAATAACGTTTACTTGCACTACATAAAAACACACTATAATAATATACACAGGAAAATCTTTGTTTCGCAGTTTTGCTTCGTCTCTGTTCTCCCAACTGCTATCTTAACTCGAATGCCTCGCGGTGAACACAATAACTATCTGTCATATGGGAAACGCTACACTGCTCCCTCTTGAGTGACATTCCCACTGTCACGATGACGCATTGCAGGCGTATATGTTCTGACAGCCGTATGTGGTCGTGCTATCGTGCTATCGGTGCCTTTGTAATTGTTTTTCTTTTTTTCGGGTGTTGAAACTATTCGCTTCTTTACGGAGTCTGACGGAGCTTCGGTTTGCTGAGTAGACAGTAGTGAAAGCTGGCTTCTGTCGTTCGGTGGAGACGTTGATTTGTCTACCTTCGATGTCAATCGTAAACAGTATATCTGAAATTCGTTTGATCACTTTGTGTGGTCCTGAATACGGTTGACGTAGCGATTTCCTTACGGCGTTAACTCTTAAGAAGACGTGTGTACATGAATTTAATTGGAACACGTCCCAATTCATGCATTTGCTGTTTTAACATGGATCCAAAAGCGTGCGGATCGAACAGATTGTCATTGCCCGCAAAGAATTCTCCAGGAAGTGTTAAAGTTGTTCCGTAAACGAGCTCCGCGCAACTTGCGCTTAGGTAATCCTTGTATGAGTTTCGGAGTCCTAAGAGAACGGTCGGCAGGATGTGAGGCCAGTTGGAATTTTGCTCATGGCACATGATGGCAGCTTTCAATGTTCGATGCCATCGCTCTACCAATCCATTGGATGCAGGGTGATACGGCAATGTTCGCGTACGTTTACATCCCAAAAGTTTGGAAAGATAAGAGAAAAGCGTGGACTCAAATTGAGTTCCTTGGTCAGTTGTAATTATGTGCGGTGCTCCGAGTCTCGATAGCCAGTTAGTATAAAATGCACATGCGATAGTTTCAGCTGTTTGATCACAATCAGGAACTGCTTCTGACCAGCCTGTAAATCGGTCAACCATCGTTATGCAATGGCGATAACCGTTGGCTATTACCAGTGGTCCAATGATATCAAGGTGCACTTGCTGGAATCGTTTGTCCGGTATCAAAAACTGCTGGATATCATTTCTTGTATGCCTTCCAATCTTTGATCTTTGACATGGTATATAAGTGCGTGTGTCGGCTCGAATATCTTCCTTCATGTCATACCAAACAAACTTTCTTTGTACAGCTCGAATCATTGAGCGGGCTCCAGGGTGCAAGCATCTGTGGAAGGCGTTCATAACTCGACTACGTAGAGTTGATGGTACGTATGGCCGAATATTGTTCGTCGACGTATCACAATATAAACTTCCATATTCCTCTATAGGTAGTGGATGCAGCTTCAATGATGCATTGTTTCCAGAGAGAAATGATTGAAGTAAAGTGTCGTTACGTTGTTCATCTATCAACTCGTCGGTGGCCAATGAATATGGCAAGTTGATCGCTTTGATTCTTGATAGCGTACCTGCTACAATATTTTCCTCTCCATTAACGTGGACGATTCGGGTACGAAATTCCGATATAAAACTTAAGTGCCTAATTTGTCTCAGCGAAGATTTTTCTGTTTTTTGACTGAATGCATGTATCAACGGTTTTTGGTCCGTTTTGATAACAAATTGGGTGCCTTTCAGCCAGTGTCAAAAGTGTTTTATACTGCTGTAAATAGCCAACAGCTCTCGGTCGTAAACGCTGTACTTTGATTTTGCGTGATTCAGTTTTCGTTGAAAGTAAGCTAATGGTAGCCAATGTCCCCTTCGCAAGGCTTTCCTTACATTCGTTAAAGGCTTTTATGGTTTCGGGTGGCCATTGAATAGCGCATTTGTCGCCTTTTTAGGGTTTTGTAAAATAATTTTACAAAACCCTACTAAAATCGCGACCTGTATGTCCGTCTGTCCGCCCGTCCGTCCGTGTGTCACAACACTTTTTCTCGCAAACTACCCAAGCTAGAAACATCAAATTTTGTATGCAGGAGTAAAGTGTTGCTCTCTTCAAAGTTCAACTAAAAAAAAATTTATAAGGTAGGCCACTCCCCATATAGGGGAGTGGTCCCCGAAAAAAATTCATGTAAGGTAGCCGATATGGGTATCAAATGAAAGGTCTTGATGAGAACTTTTCAAAACAGGTCTTAATTTTATACTTTTTGCTTCAAAGGACGCGCAGGGAAGAGAAGTATACGAAAAATTTGTGTCCCCCCCCGTCGCGATTGGACACCTGTGATCCGAAAAATCTGAAAAAAATTATGGTAGTAGGTGTTTATGAGTACAAAAACAACAAATACCTTAGAAGTTCAAATCCGCTCAACTTTGTTAATAATAGTATCATATTCGAATTTCACATTTTCCCCTAATAAAATCGCATCAGTATCCTTAAACTGAGCGAAATACGATATTTAAGTAGTCCTACTAAGGATTCTTTGACTTTGAAAGTTTGATGAAAATCGAATGATATACAGGGAAGTTATAGCCGTTTGAAATTTCTCCAATTACAACAACAATAACACATCATTTTGGTATTTCGTGGACTTTCCATCGAATCAGTCACTGCAGTTTTGACTTGATCTTCTTGAAATTTTTCAATAAGGGCAATAACATTAACATTTATGAGAATTCATAATTTGAGCGATTCTTGTCGGTTTGCAACAAAATGGCAACCGTTGAAAGTAGAAAAACATTGAATTTTCTTTTGAACGTGCACATCTCTTTGACATATTTCTTGACGTTATTCACTGCTGATGATTTCATTTCTGAGAAGTTGGATACAAAACCCTTCCGACATGAGCGTAGGTCTGTTTACCCAACTTGTTTTGAATTGCTTGCTGCAATCTAGTTAATTGCTGACAGTACAGAGCCAAATTGAGTGTTTGGCCAGGTTTTAGCACCTCATGATGAACAATTCCCTTCGAATCCCACCATACACCCAGCATATCCTTATTTGGTGTCAATTCTGGCTTTGAAGTCGTTTGTGATGATTCGCCTCTTTTTGACCACGATCTTTATCAAACGACATTCTCCTATCTTACCCATTTTTTATCGCCCGTAATGGTCTGCTTCAAAAATAGCTCGATTACTGTTGCGGATAAAACCGAAGGGCACCAGGATTACCTCACTCCGAGCACTATCGTAACATTCGCGTGACTATGTATAGTCAGAAAGCTAAGCCGCACTCGACTAGGGTTTGTTTGCCAGTCCAAATTGTAATCATATTAGTAGTTTAAATACGATTATTGGTAGTCTTAAGCAAACATAATTGTCATCGAGCGAAGGTCAGGATCACCGCATGTTCGAAGTTGGAATGTTCCCCAGATATTTCGGTAAAATCAAAACCTAACAAGATCGAGCCAGATGTTGCCAAGGAGGATTCAGATGATGAGAATTCACTGTCTTGAAAATGTCGATAAAACGCTACAGTTTCTCCGGGAGCAACGAGTACATTTAGAAAACATCGGTTCACATGATATTGTCGATGAAAACGCATCTCTAAATTTAGAATAATTGTCCGGTTTACGAATCGTCCCAGAGTTACATCGCTACAGAAATGCTGGATGGTGACAACAAATACGATGCTGGTGAAGAGTACAGTCTTCAGGAAGCTGAGAAAGGAGTGATTTTTATTTCGTAGTCCATTCAGGAGACCAGGATCGAGATGATCCATAAAGCTACAAAAAAAACAAAGGCGGACGTGGTGCACGATAGTGGTGATCGGTGCCCAGTTGTTAAATTTTCGAAGTAAATGTCGTCGCAGCTGTTGCTGAATATTTGTGCATCTTTCGTTTCAGCTTAGAACGGAAGATTATTGTTCAATCGAGAAGGGAAATAACAAGGAACTTTATCTAATTGGCATTTTTAGATTCATAGCAAATACTTCAGGTGTTGCTGGACCACTGCTACTTGGTGGCGTGCTGAATGAAACTACTACGGAAAATGCAGGAACAGACATCCGACCATATTTTTATGCTCTAGGTCTGCTTGTAGCATCATTGATTTCCGCATTTTGCAGTACACATTTCAACTGGAGGATGGCTATTATAGGAATGAAAATGCGAAGTGGCGTTGTAAGCGCAAATTACCGGAAAGCACTTGCGGCACGAGGACTGCAAGATGCACGTCCAGAAATTCTAAATTTAATGTCAACAGACACAGATCGTATAGTAAATTCATGTATTAGCTTTCATTCATTTTGGAGCATCCCATTTCAACTATTTACAACGTCATACCTTCTTTACACTCAAATTGGAGCTGCATTCATTGCGGGGCTCATCTGTGCTGCAACATTAATCCCTATTAACAGATGGTTAGCAGTTAAGATTTCTAAATATTCCGTTGGTCTAATGAGCGCTAAAGATGCAAGATTATCTGCTATGAGTGAAACAGTATCAGGAGTGAAACAAATAAAATTGCACGCTTGGGAGGATGTTTTTATCAATAAGATCAGAGAACTACGTACCACAGAAATGCGTTTCTTAGCGAAACGAAAATATTTAGATGCAATGTGTGCATATTTTTGGGCTACGACTCCAGTTTTAATGTGCCTCCTAACCTTCACCGTGTTGACACTCATGGGTAATCCTTTAACCGCGACAACCACTTATACTAGCGTCGCCCTACTCAATATGTTAATTGGACCGCTCAATGCATTTCCATGGATACTAAATGGTCTCGTTGAAGCTTGGATATCAATTCGCCGTGTGTAGAGCCTCTTCGATATATCTGATTTAGATTTTAATATTTATTATCAAAAGCTGCCAGAAGAGAATCCAATCGGTGTTGATACAAAAATGACCGTGTTGAAGATTGAAAATGCGTCATTACAACATAGAGGTCAAGAGTACATTCAGGATTCAAGTTGCACTTGTCGATTAACTAACATAAATATGGATATTAAGGAGGGTGAATTAATTTGCATCGAGGGACCCGTAGGATGTGGGAAGAGCTCATTAATGTCTGCCATAGTAGCAAATATGGATTGCATTGAAGGCACAATCAATGTCTACAATACAAGCGAAGGTTTTGGTTGTGTGCCTCAGACAGCATGGCTTCGAAGAGGTACGATCCGTGAAATTATCCTGTGGGGAGCAGTGTATGACGAACGACGATACAAATCGGCTATAAATGCATCCGCTCTTGCTGAAGATCTGTCAGCTCCTGGTGGAGATCAAACTAGTGTTGGTGAAAATGGAAGAGCCCTTTCCGGAGGACAAAGAGTTCGAGTATGTCTCGCAAGAGCCATTTATCAAGACAAACATATATACACTTTGGACAATATACTATCAGCACTAGATACACATGTGGCAAATCATATTGTTAGGCACTGCATTTTGGGCATTTTAAAAAACAAAACACGCGTCATGGTTACTGAAAACAAGACACTCTTATTTCATGCAAATCAGGTTTTCCATTTGGAAAATGGAACAATGACTTCAAGTGCATTCACTGATAGTTTTGAATTAGATGAGGACAATGATGATGACTACGGACAATACACGATGACTTCATCAATTATCAACGATGAGAACAATAAAAATAGTGTGGACAACATGTTATCTGAAGAGTCTAAGGAATATGGAACTTTGTCATCGAACGTCATATTCAGATAGTGGGAAGCTATGTCTCAAACTGTCAATGAATTACGTTCAGCTGATCTAGCCGAATTTGGAGTGCCCGCCACCAGAGGGGAGCGGCGACCAAATGGCGGCAAGAAGGAATTACCCCGCTGAAGAGGTGGATGACCGACGAGCGGAACCATAGCCGTTAGGAGGAGGCTATATAAGCACGCGAAGAATGACGCGCCTCCTCTTAGATCTCTTTTATCGTGGGCGACGACGGCAACGGAACCAGAACAATCAGCGAGATAAAATTCGAAGGGCAGCGGAATTTTCAAGTCGAGGACAGCGGAGTCAACAAAGCGAAATCCACGCCAAGGAAAAATTGATAGCAAAGCGACGAGCAAGTTTCGATATTGGAGGAAAGGCGACGGAATACAGCCGCGAATACGATCGTCGAAGGGGCCCCTTTGTAGGGTTAGAAGAAAAGTAAGTTATTTTATGATAAAGTGTATCTTTTGTTAAGGTTATAGATTCTTTTGAACTGAATACAAGTGTGGAAAAATTGTAAATACTTGAAGTTTATTGGTGTTCAATTAATGGTCAAAGGAAGAAATTTTTGTGTCTTGAGAAGAGAAGTAATTTCTTTGTTTCAGATCGCAGGTTGTAACGAGTGCGGCTTGGACGGACAAGCCAAAGTGGAAGTGTCGGGAAGTTAAATAAAGCCCGTGATATCGGAAGTCATAGTGTTCGGGGGTGGTATTGTGGTCCACGCGAGGGATAGCTTGATTAAGAAGTGAAGAATATGGGGTGTTAGTGAAGTGGTGTAGGTGAAGGATTAAAGTGAAGAATATAGGGGGTTAGTGAAGTGGTGTAGGGGAAGGATTAAAGTGAAGACCGTAGGGTGATTAGTAGCTAGGGTACCGGCCGAATAACGTCGAGTGTAATCCGGTTAGTCGCATTCTCGCTTGGCGGCTATTTGAGGCTTTGAGGGAAAAGCGAGTGGCGCTCCACGCCCGTCTTCGGACGAGCTAACCGGGTCCATAAGCCACGCCGGAGCACCCCAGTTTCCCTGGTAAAAAGTGGGTGTAACATTACATTGCGTCTTATTAGTTCGGTTGTATGTTGAGTTGACGGTGATCCCCAGTAGCTTTCCAATGGCTGCCGTCCCTGGGCACTATGTGCAGAGGACTGGCCCACTGGTTCGGTGTGGCTTTGGCTGTGGTGAGGCACTCTCGCGCGAGGTAACGTGGGCTCCTAAAAACCAGTGGGCCATTGGTGACTATCTGGTGGTGGACGAGTAGGTCAGCAACTGGGGCTGAGTCCTCGAGTTGTGCGGGTGTATCTACGTATTTGGCGATCATCTCTTTGTACCAGTCTCCAATGGTGTCATTCAAGGTCGATACCTTAGTTATACTGTGTAAATCTGAAGCTCGACCAAGGACGCAGGCTGTGGAGATGTTACTAAGATCGTCCAAGAGGCGCTGATTGTGAAGATTGGTGAGTACACCATTATGCTTTATTGCGTCGGCTACTAGAATGGCTGTTCGGACATCTGCTATCACGAATGACCAGCGGATTGGCCAGCGTAGCCCGAAATCTAGGCTGAGTTGCTGAGATTCAAAGGTTATGATGGGCATATCAGTGGGTGTCTCTAGCACAAGGCTTTTTTTTATGAAGAGGCCTGGGGATGGAATAGCCCAGGATGATGGAGAGGGTGGAACCGGACTCTACCAAGAACCTAGTTTTTGTGGTTTCCAAGGTGTTGCCGATGGTGTCAGCTGAAAAAAGCAGCAGAAAACCTAGTTTTCCGAGCGCTTAGTAGTGTGGTTTAAAGCTCGGAAAGAATAGGGCCCCGTGCTTGGTGTGATATTAGCAGTGCCCTGTGCGAATGTCTGGTCCAGGAGTAGTGGAGTGGCCTCGTCGTTAGCTTGCGTTTCTGTAGAGAGCAGATGAGGGTGTTTTTGAGCGGACTTCCGGACCCATGTCTAGTGCCTCGTCTGCAACAGAAGCAAGCTCCTCTAGCGTTTGGTTCTTTATGAGCAGAAGCATGCGGTGCTTTTGCTGAGACAGGAGGTCAAGCCATCTGACATCGTCGCTGATTCGTGTGCCAGCGATGGAACGCATGTCGTGTAGGAGCTGTAAAGGTCTTTTGTCTTCAAGCTTGACGGCTATGAGCAACTTATGGAGCTGCACATCAGGTGAGTCTGTGAGGCGGACGACGATAGCTGCTTTGAGCGCTCGGTATCCGCCATGCTCCGGTAGCGCACGAATCATATCCGCTACATCCGTGATGGTTTTGTAGTCCAACGATGATACTGTGAGATGGTTCTTGGCTGCGTCCCTTGCCACTTTGTGCACCTCGAATTGTGATTCTACTTGAAAGAACCACAACTCAAGACTAGCACTCCAGAAAAATGGCATTGGCTGATGACATTTACCTCCTAAGCCGGTGGTGAACTCACGGCTTGTGGTGCCTCCTGAGGGAGATGGTGCTCACCATTCCCGTCATTTCTTCCGACTATCATTATTGTTGCAAGTTGCGGTCACCACTTTGGAGGTAAAAACCCTTGTCTTTTGTTTTTACTTTATGTTTGTATTTTACCCTTTGTTTGTTACTCTTTACTCTTTCTGAATCACAGAATTACTCTCCTTATTTACAACGAGGGTAGTCGCTACAACGATGAAGATGATGATATCGTTGTTGTTGTTGATGATGATGATGATGATGCTGTTGATGATGCTGTTGTTGACGCTACTGTTTATGATGACGTTTCGACAACGATCTAGTGGTAAGTTTACCTAGGTTCTCTTATGTATGTTTATTTATCAGAGCCCAGAAGAGCGGCTCAAGCAAACTTCCCTTTTTCTCGAAGGAATTACTTGCGCCGCTGATATGTTGAATCGGCCGGCAGGCAAAGTTCTCTCGTAAGATAAGGATTTGTTTGCGTCGTGAATGGTATGCTGACGTTGGGATGTTCTGAGTCGCCAAAGATCTATGCAGTGCAAGACTTCCAGATGAATTCATACCAACTCCTACCACTCAATCCCTCTTGTCACTGCCAAAGGCCTTTGGAGAGTTATTGAATTTTCCTAATTGTATATCGGCAGTAGATGGAAAACATGTACAGATTTTCCGCCCGACAAGAAGTGGATCTCAAATTTATAATTACAAAAAGTTATATTCAATAGTTTTGATAGTTTTTGTAGATGCTAATTATAAGTTTTTTATGGTTGATATTGGTTCCTACGGACGTGAAAGAGACAGTCGTATTTTAGAAAAATTTAGCTTTGGGTAGCTAATTAAAAATGAACAGTTTTATCCTTCCCCAAGGACTGTAGGACCAACAGAGCTTCCCTATGTTGTAGGAGATGATAATGCCTTCAAACTTTTAATACATTTAATGAAACCTTTCACAAAACCTCTAGTGCCAATGAAAGAAAAGCTGTTTTCAACCACAGACCAGCTCGTATAAGGAGAGTGTCAGAAAATTCCTTTGCCTCACTGTCTCAAGTTTATCGTGTTTTTTATATCCCAACAGCAATCAGCCCAGAAGTTACAGACAAGTTAATAATGACTGCCTGCTGCCTTTCCAATATGCTGCGTGATGCGTACTTTGAAGAAAGTGGCCGATGTTACTTTGAAAGCTTCAACACGAAACTACTACCAACACAAAACTTGATTCCTTTGCGTTCTGGAGGTGGCTTTGGAAACCTTGAAGGTTTTGAGACACGGATCCGTTTTTGTGACTACTTCAGAAGCAAAAAAGGACCCGTACATTGGCAAATGACACAAGTTTATATAACAGATGTAAAATTGAAAAGGAAAAGAAAAACTTATTAAAGGGATGTAAATTTAAAATGAAATGAAATACATTACCTGGTAATAAGTACCGGTTAATTCGTGCTTTTAGACGATGGGAAATGGGTTCAGGGTTTTGCAAGTTCTTCTTGCGTTTAGGAAGGCTCTTGGTCGAGCAATTTCTCCAATTCGTGATCTTCAAATTTTTTTGGCTGTCCGGGTCGTTCATCGTCCTTCAAGTCAAAATAGCCACTTTAAAACCGTTCAAACCACTTCTGGCACGTGCGCTCAGCTGGAGCATGTACACCATACACTTCCATCAAAATACAATGACTTTCGGCAGCCTTTTTCTTCAATGAAAAAGTGCTCCCGGCAAAAACACTTTATTTGGTACAAAATTCGACAATTTCAGAGTAAAAAAAGTATTGTTGTTTACGCTTCAGCTAAATGACACATACTGATTATGAAACTATATGACAGTAGCTTTCCAACACATATTTGGAAAGGTGGAACACTGGAATAAAAATCAAATTACGCCATTTGTTAGGAAACGAATTAACTGGTACCCCTATTAATTTTATTTTTACAACAATATAACTCCATACGCTATCTTTTGCGTTTGCATCTTTATACATGTGGTGTTTGGGTTGAAAACACAAGGGTGTTTACGTACTAGTTCGATAAGTTTAGGGTCATCCATGATTTAATAAGAGAATAAACACCAAAATGTAATAAACAGAGCTCCCGTGGTCACGGCTGTTACGGCTAGACTGCTCGTGTGAGCAGTCTAGCCGTACTGCTCGAGCTGCCTCACTAGAGCCGCTTCCATTGCGCGGCATCAGTCGCATCATTGGAATGCGTTTCGTTTGATTACATTGGAAGCAGTATGAGTCATACTCGCGTGGCTCGAGGTGTGCGGCTGAAGTCGCCACAGTCGTCACTTAGGAATGACACCGTTACTGTCTTATTACCGAACATAACAGGCCAATTGAAAAGTCCCTGATCAAATGGGGCCGTTTTTAACGATTTCATCCTTTATGCGATCCAATAATGGTATATAATAATCGCTGTTGATGGTCTGGCCCTTTTGGAGGTAATCAATGCATATTATACCTTGCGCACCCCAGGATACTGATGCCATAAGCTTGCCAGCTGACTGTTGTGTTTTTCCTCGCTTTGGGTTCGGCTCATCGTGTGCAGTCCACTCAACTGACTGTCGATTGGACTCCGGAGTAAAATGATGGAGCCATGGTTCATTCATTGCTACATATCGATGCAAAACTTCAGGTTTATTGCGCTTAAACCGCTTCAAACACTGCTCAGAATCATTAACACGTTGTTGCTTTTGATCGATTGTGAGCTCGCGTGGCACCCATTTTGCACACAGCTTCCTCATGTACAAATATACGTGAATGATATGATTTACACCTTCAGATGATGTCTTCATAATGTCTGCTTTCTCGATCAACTTCACTTTACGGTCATTCAAAATTATTTTGTGAACTTTTTTGATGTTTTCGTCGGTGACAGCCTCTTTTGGGCGTTCACTGCGTTCGTCGTATTCGGTGCTCATTTCATCACGTTTAAACTTAGCATACAAATCAATGATGGTTCATTTTCCTAGTGGAGACCCCAGAGACTCTCTTTCAAGCCAAAATTTTGCTTCAACTGTATTTTATCCCTTCAAAAACAATATTTTATCAGCACACGAATTTCTTTTTTTTCCATCTTTTTTCTAATAACAAATGTAGCTACACTCACAACGCAAAATCTCACAAACTCTTGGTCGGACTGCTGTCAAATTTTTACACGTATCGTTTGACGGTTGGACCTAACTAAAAATTATATGGAATTAATACTAGCACCGCCACTTATGTATCAGACCAGGGTCTTTTGAATTGGCCTGTTATAAGTTTTTAATGTGTTTGCCTATACGACCCTTAACTTTAACTAAACCTCCACTAAATACTCTGTATATGCTCATTAGGGATAGAAGATTGGACAAGCGTGCGATAAAATCAGTTAATAACGTGCAATTCAATTTTGTTTGCAAATAAAGTTCGAATTTTCAACATAAATCGCACATGGTTAAAATTGAATGAATAATTCGTTGAAGCACTTCCGTGTGGTTCATCTCTGTCTCATTCAATCAATCAGCCTATACGAGTACCACAACTTCTAGATATTACATCTGAATCCCATGTTTGGGATTCTCACAAAACGGGCATCATATCTCACATTTTGTATTGATTGAGCCGTAAAACCGTATTGTTGTTTGTTTATGGAATTTACGTCAGAATAAAGGACGAAACGTACGCTCTCCGGATACCGGACCAAGTGGACAAGTACTTGTCTGTAGACGTATTCGTCCTCACCGAAATTCATTCAATTGAATGAGATACATGTGTATCCTCGTTTTGTCTGAACAATTGTCGAACGCTGGTACAATCATTCCTTCTATTCGCTTAACAACAATGCGAGTTAATTACGACCTGGAGATGTTTTTGCAACATTCAATACGGTTGCTGCGACGTACTTGTACGTTAGTCCTTATCAAAGGAGATGCTTAATTAGACAAAATTTCACTTGAACTGATGGCTAACGAGCTCTAGTTTGAGGAAATAGATTGGTCTTGATTTCTGAACCTTGTAAGGATATTTTCCGCAGGTCGATTGGAACAATTCCCTGAAATTTGTATTTGGGGAATGATATGTGGGAGATATAGGTACTTTACTTTTGGTCTGTAGAATGGAGTTCCAATAGGGAAATTTAAACCACTTTCATTATAAATACACCCAGCATCCCTCTCTTCTAGTCAAATGAAATGTTTACTAAAAACAAGATGAACTTATTAAGGACACCTTCTCTGTGGCTAATCAGACATGGTAAATACGATTATCTCGCTAAGGTTTCCACTCTGTTGATTCCATGAACGCTTCCTTTCATTTGACTTCACATCATATTGAAAAACAGTCAGATACTCGCGATTTCTCGCAAAAACAACAAGAAAGGTCTTTGTACGTGGGCTGACTCCCTTTTATTCGTCTCATCAAATATTGCCACATCTTGTTTTTTTTGCATCTTTCTTCTTCACTTTCCTTGTATTTAACCAAAGAGCGCGATTGCCCTCACATTAACCGAACAGTTACCCTCAATATTTTTTTCCTAGCCAATGGAGCTCAAGGTTTACAGACTCCTGGCTCCTGCTCCTTTTGCTTTTGACTCGTCTTTGTGTCCGGGAGTTCATCATCAAGCAATCACTCAGCCCCAAAAGTGGTTGCGAATTATTCTTGTAAATACGGTAATTTATTTTGTACACTTTTGGTGGAGGGACAGGAACTTCTGAGAGGAGGTGAGTTTTTTAGAGGTTGTTTTTCTATTTTGGCGGGGTTTATAAGTAATATTCATGAGCGATGCAGGGTTGAGATGAGTTATGGTGGTCGTTAGCAATGATAGCAGTTGATTGTTGTAGCGATGTGTCAATTTTTAAAGAATATTTTTTTTGTCACCATCTTGCATTCTCTGATGGCATCTTATGTGACAATGTGTTTGCGTTGCTAATTTAGTCACGTATTCACCGTTTGTGAAGTTGACGACGAATGTTCTTTATTGAATCAATGTAATCAGGTGTTAAATTATTGAGTCCTTTCTGGAAGGTATTTGCGTAAATATTCATATTGACTGCATTTTCATTCCTAAGAAAAAGAGATTTACAAAACGCATGCATCTTTTGAAATTACATAAACTACGACCTGAATAAGTTTACGTAAATTCGGTTGGCATGAACCCATAAGCCGAAGGTCCCAGGTTCAAATCTCGTTGGGAACAACGTGATTTAGTTCAGGGGATTTTTCGGACAGACTGCGAGTGTTTACTCAGTGGTGATATGTGCTGATTTAATCAGATCGTATCAAAGCTGAGCAAGCACACGGGGGCATGGTACTGACCAAACCAACTTCCGAAAAAATCAATACTCTCATGAAAATGAGATACTCTAACTTTCTCTAAGCGAAGGCCTGAGAGGGGCTGTAGTGCTACAAAGAAGAAGAAATTCGGTTGGAATTGACTTATTACACCAACATTTTGATAGAAAAAAAGTTTGCTCATTTGCATGGCATGAGCAAAATAATTGAAATTTAAAAAAAAGTTTTTTCGCAAATTTCCAACCAATGATAGCCAAATATAATACTCAGGTTTACCAATAATCTTGTTAATAAGAACTTAATAGGTAATGGATTACTCAATAAGTTATGTAATTGCACGCAGTTGGAACATCGAAATGTTCATACGTAGTCCTTCCTGTGAATTAACAAGAGAAGTTTTCGTGATATCACAGCCCTGATGAGAAAAGTTGGCACTAAATCAGTTTTCCTTTACTTCATAAAAAAGTTTTAATTTGATTTGGCAAGAACCGAAAGCAAAAGTCGGTTGGTTCTTGAATTCAGAAACACACTCTAAGATTTTGCTGAATGTATTCATGATCACGGACGAGTCGGACCAATGGGGAATGAAAATTAATATCTGTAAGCGCGAAAGGAATCGAGTAAAATTGAGTAGATCTAGTTCTAAATGTAGGTAAGTCCCCGTATTGTAGTGGTTAGAGCACTAAGCTCATAAGCCGAAGGTCTCTGGTTCGAGTTTCGTTGGCGTCAACGAGATTAAGTTCAAGTGATTCTTCGGACGGACTATAAGTTCTTTCAGTTATGATATATGCTGGTTTAAAGTCAAAACGTATCGCAGCTGGGTGGACGGAAACACGGCCAAAGCGTGATGATGATCATATCACCTTGTGGAGTGCCAATACATTCGATCATCACAATAAGATACTCTAACCATCTGTAAGCCAAAGCCCGAAAGGGGCTGTAGTGCTACAAAAAGAAAAAAAGAAGAAGTTCCAGGTGGAGGGTGGTTGCAAATCGCATTTTGAATATCAGATGATTAAAAGCCTCGAGTAAGCTAAAAGAGCAAACATTGGTCAAGATCTTGTCGCCTCATCTCCAAGGAAGAGATGCCAAGGCAAATAAGACGTTCACCATATGGACGGTAGGATAGTTTGTATTTATAGAAAAGCGGGCGAATAAATTTTCTGTGTACAAATTCGACGGCATTCGGTAGGTAAGTGTGACGGGGAGACCATATTTGACATGCATATTCTAGAATAGAGCAAACGAGTGAGACAAGTAGATGGGCACATGTTTGAGTGCCAAAGGAAGTGTGGAAACAGCGCAGAACGAAGCCCACAATTTGAGCGCAGAACGAAGCCTACAATTCGAGCTTCTCTAGATGTCATATGGGCGATGAGGAGGTCAAACTTATGATGTTGGTCAAACGTCATACCAAGATCCCTAAAATGGTCAACTGATAAAATTACTGACCCACTAATCGAATAGTCAAAGCTTATGGTATTTAGCTTATTGGAAAAACACAAAAAGCACCTGTTCCAAATTACCGAGCAAGATTGTTATGCATAAAGGAATTGATCCAGGTAAGGATGGGACCGGATATTCCGTATGGACAGGTTTATTTATTAAAGTTTGGTGGCCAATGCTGTCGAACAGTTTGCCAAAATTGGTATAAATCACGTTTACTTATAAGCTGGAATCTAGAGCAAGAGCTATGAAATTGGAAAACTCTAGTAGATTAGTAATGGTTGAACGACTTTTTATGAGCCATGTTTCTTAACGGAGATAGTCCCCTCTAAAATTTTCGAAAAACGATAAGAGGAGAAATATTGGCCGATAATTTGAAACCGAATTGCGGCCGGTGGATTTATGGATGGGAAAAATATTAACACGTTTCCATGCATCTGGGAAAACACCAGTCAAAAGACTCAAATCAAAAATCAACAATAGAGGTAAACTCAGAGAAGACCATGGCGATTTAATGAAGAAGTTAGGAAGACCATCAGGTGCCATAGATCCGCTTGCATCTACATCTTCCTCTTCTATAGATTTGGTAGGAATAAAGCCAAAATCGAAGTGAGTTCACTACAGCAATTTATGGAACAAGGTAAGGAGGATACAAAATTTGATGAAAAAAAAGTGGACAAAGAGATTGAATATGTCTTGATCATAAAAAGCTGTTTTATTAAGTAATTATATTGAATTAGATAGAGTGTTGGAAGATTTAAGTGAATGAACATATTGTCGCGTGTTATTGGTTCGCGGCCAATAATTTTAATGTTCCGGGAAAGTGAAAACGCAATGTCTTTTAATTTAAGTTAAAAGTGTTTATTTAATGCACAATAATCAGTTAACACTTTCACTAATTTTTATTGTCACTATTAAAATAAATCTAACACTTGTCCATAAATTTATTATCGCAATTGTCTTCTAAATCACTTCACTATTACGAAACACACTCCATAAATTTACTATCGCAGTTCTTATCGCGGTCGAATGAATTGTTATTCATTCAGCTCGCCTTTATATAGGGTCTCTACCTATTCACCCATTTCTCGTACATGGGCGAATGTTCTACCGAGAGGTACCTGGTAGGTTCGAGCAAGTTCATGAATGGAGTGACGTCACTTGCAGGTGTTGATCATGCTTGTTGGGTTCGAGTAAATTCATTCGTTGACGTTCTTAATGATGATGAAAACAATTGCGACAGTAGCTCGCAGAATTATTTGTACATGTAGTTATTTGTACATGTAACACTGCCCCCATCTCAGTTCTTTTCGCCCCGAAAAGATGTGTCGCTATTTGTAGTCAATTCTCACTGGGTGTAATATGGGGCAAGACAGTCCAGATGCACGATTTTCATTTTAGCTCTCGGCTTACGATGTTCCTGTATTCGGTATACGACGTCGTTGATTCGCTTTGTAACTCGGTATGGTCCCTCCCAATTATGTTGCAACTTTGGAGACCTACCCTTTCGCCGTTGCGGGTTATAAAGCCACACCAAGTCATCTTGCTGGAAGCCAGTAGAATTAGCCTTTAGATCATACCTGGTCTTCATGCGGTCAGTAGCCGATTCGAGGTGTTTTCGCACTGTCCGATGTATCTGGTTCAACCGTTGTCTTAGATCACTTGCGTACTCCGAGATCGTTTGGGGTTTCTCAGGGGGTGTTCCGAACTTTATATCGGCTGGCAAACGAATAGACTTTCCAAAAATGACTTTGGCTGGGGCTTGGCCCGTCGACGCATGTTCAGCGGCTCTATACGCCATTAAAAATAGTGGGATATGTCGGTCCCAGTCCCTTTGGTTCTCGTCAACCATCTTGGCCAGGTGTTTATTGAGCGTGCCGTTGAAACGTTCGACCATTTCATCGGATTGGGGATGCAGCGGTGTTGTCCTCGTTTTCCGTATTCCCAGCTAATCGCACATTTCGCTAAAAACTAGTGACTCAAAGTTTCGGCCTTGATCTGAATGTAGTTCGCAAGGCACGCCCTACCTGCTGACCCAATTTAACACTAGCTGTTCGGCTACAGTAGTTGCTTCCTGGTTGGGAATGGGGTAGACGTCGGGCCACTTGCTGAAATAATCAGCTACAACCAGCGTGTATCGATTTCCCCATTCAGATTCAGGAAAGGGTCCAGCGATGTCAACAGCAATCCTTTCGAATGGCACGCCTACGTTATAGGTTTGCATTTGTCCTCTCAGTCGTCGCTTTGGGCCTTTGACGGAAGCGCAAATTGTGCATCTGCGACACCAGTCCTCTACGTCTTCTCGAGCGTGGAGCCAGTAGAATCTTTCCCGCAATTTCGCTAAGGTTTTGTTAACACCAAGATGGCCTCCCGAGGATCCTTCATGCATTTCCTTTACCACATCGTGGATTCGGCTTTTGGGTAGTATAGTTTGCATCCTATAGGAGCTGCCATCCGCCGTTTCCCATTTCCGCGTGAGTACACCACCCTCCACCTGAAGGGAGTTCCATTGTGCCCAATAGCTTTTCAGGGTTGCGCCATGCGTTGAAACGTCCTTCCACTCAGGTCGCCCAGTCGTCTCCTTCCATACGAGCAATGGTCCGATGTCTTCATCGGCTAGCTGGGCATTTCGAATCTCCTCCGATGGCCAACCTTCATCGAATTCGGCCGTTATCAGTCGCAGATCAACGGGCGGTTCCTTTTCCTCAATCCGTCGGCAATGCTTGCAGTTAGCTGGACATGGGCGACGAGATAGGGCGTCAGCATTTCCATGAACTCCGCCCTTTCGATGAACAATTTCGTAGTCGTATGACTGCAATCTTTCGATCCATTTCGCAACTTGTCCCTCGGGGTTTTTGAAGTTAAGTAGCCATCTCAATGATGCATGGTCCGTTCGAAGAACAAATTTCTGGCCATATAGGTACTTGTGGAACTGCTTGGTGGCCTCTATTATAGCCAATAGCTCCTTCCTGGTCACACAGTAGTTCCTCTCACTTTTTGAAAGAACTCGACTGTAATACGAGAGGACTCTTTCTTCGCCATTGATCTGCTGGGAGAGTACAGCTCCAATACCGCCGTTGCTTGCATCGGTGTCAACCACAAACATTTTTCCGGGTTTCGGATACGCCAGTACGGGTGATTCACATAGCTTTTCCTTCAGGGTCTCAAAGGCTGTCTGGCATTGTTCATTCCAGACATACGGACGATTTTTCTCGGTTAGCTAATGGAGACACTTAGCTATTTTGGCAAAGTCTTGGACGAATCTTCGATAGTAGGTCGCCAGACCCAGAAAACTTCGTAGTTGGCGCTTGTTGTTTGGTGTTGGCCAACTTTTCACGGCTTCAATTTTCTCAGGGTCTGTTTTGACCCCTTCTGCTGATACGACGTGTCCCAGGTATTTTACTTCATCTGCGAAAAGAGTACACTTGTCGGGACTAAGTTTCAAATTTGCCAGTCGTAATCGGGAGAAAACCTCTTCTAAGTTCCGCACATGCTCTTCGAACGTTCTCCCGATGACGATGATGTCATCTAGGTACACTAAGCAGGTTTTCCAGGTTAGACCACGTAGCACATATTCCATCAAGCGTTCGAAAGTGGCTGGAGCATTGCAAAGCCCAAACGGCATCACCACAAATTGCCACAATCCGGTCCCAACTGAAAATGCGGTCTTCTCACGGTCCTTCTTGTCAATTTCTACCTGCCAGTAGCCACTCTTGAGATCGAGTGTAGAAAACCATTTTGCGTCGGCTAAAGTGTCCATGATGTCATCGATGCGTGGGAGCGGGTAACTATCTTTTTTAGTGACGTCGTTAAGCTGCCTATAGTCGACACGAAAGCGAGTGCTACCATCCTTTTTCTTTACTAGAACTACAGGCGCGGCCCATGGACTTACAGAAGGTTCGATAATGCCTTGTTTTTCCATGTCCGAGATCAGCGCGCTCACTTCTCCTTGTTTGGCTATAGGGAGACGTCTCGGTGCTTGTCGAATCGGCTTGGCTCCCTGTGTGTCTATGACGTGAGTTACCAAACTCGTTCGGCCTTGGTCATCCGGGCTTGTTGAGAAGATGTCACTGTACTTGGTGACCAGATCAGAGGCTCGTTTGAATAGCTGCACCGGCAATTTGACTTGCTTCAATATTGCAGACGTGGATTCCCTGGTTTTTTCTGTGTCTTGCCTCCTTTTGCAATGATGGTTGTGAGTAGCTTCCAAAGAGGTGATGGTGGAAACAGGCTGGCAGCTGCCGATGACTTCTCCCGCTTTGATGCTCGTGGTTGAGTCTGCGGTGTTAAGGACTCTAACCGGCACATATCCGTTCCTTAAAGATCTTACAAGGCTTCGTCCTACAATCAAACTGCGCAATGCGGACGTCTTCGTTGGCTCTATCAGATAAGATCGGTGGTCTCCAGAATCGCCATCAAGCTTGGCCCATACAATGCTTTCGGAAGAATTCGGTACATCAGTGTCAGTACATACCACTACATTCATCTTGGGGATTTGGACGCTGGGATCCTCCATCAGTACTTCGACATTCTGCCATTTCAAGACACGTTTTCCCAAGTCCAACGTGATTCCATGTGGGCGCAGAAAATCCATTCCGAGAATGCAGTCATCCATAATGTTCGCGACCAGAAAGTTATGTCGGAACACAAGGTCTCCCAACTGTATCTGGAGGTTGACCTCTCCATGAACAGGTGCAGTTTCTCCCGTAGCTGTCCGTAGTGAGAAAATTCTGCCCTTGTGAAGTTGTTGCTGTCTAACTAGGTCTGGTCGGATAATCGATCGGGTTGCACCAGTGTCGATTGTTATGGTGCAGTGTTCTCCGTCAATTTGACCCGGAAGGCATAAGTCCGCTTCTCCACGATGTAGTCTTGACACGGTGATGGTGGTGCTGGGGACGTCGATCCTCCTAGCCAACCTCTGCCCCACGAAGTTGGCTCTTACATGTTTCCCGACCCCTCTGTTTGAAGGGCTTCCATTCTTGGGCTCCTGACTCGGTCTGGATCTCCTCCTAGCTGCACACCCTGGACAATAGCTCGGTTTTCTTCGCTTCTTGCAGTCTCTTTGCAGGTATCCCTTCTCTCCGCAATTCCAGCATCTAGGCGCACCATTTACATGCGGGTCTCGCTCAATTTCTACGCGCTCACACCTGCACTCGTCTATCACTACCTCACTTACCCGGGCAGTGGTACGAGTCACATTTTTCGCTGCCTCAAAGTTCAGACTATAAGCCAATGCGTCCTTAACCGTTTGCTTTTGAGCTAAACGCACGGCTTGTTGTAATTCCGGGTCCTTTAGTGCGCTGATGAATGCTTCCGTCGCTGCATCATCTCGATGTTCTGGGTCGTAGGCTGGATAAGCCAAAAGTGCCAGTCGCTCAATGTCTTGGGCTAGCTGCTGTAGGTTTCGCAAGACTTCTGCATTCGATGCCTTAGCTGTGACCGATAAATCTGCTTTAGATGATCGTCTCCATAACGCATGTCGAGCGCATTCATTATAGCATTCGGGTTTGAGTGCAATTCAACGGGGATCGTCTGCAACAGCTCGGCAGCTGGGCCTCTTAGAGCAAGAATCAATGCAGTTGCTCGTTCCTGCTCATTCCAGTGATTTATGCGAGCGGCTGCTTCGAACTGGGTTTTGTAAATAGTCCAGACCGTTTGCCCATCGAATATTGGTGCTTGCACATTTCTAGATGAGCTTTGCGCTGCGGTTATAATTGGGGCTGGTGAGGCGGTTACTACTGCCTTCGCTGCTTCTAATTCTTTTTTCACTTTTTCCATCTCATGGTTTATTCTCTCTTCGACCTGCCTGATCTCATAGTTGATTTTCTCCTCAACTTGGCTGACCTTCTCCTCGACCTGGTAAACCTTTTCCTCGACGCATTTAATTTGATTGTTCAGGCTACCGAGCTCCACTTTTATTTCGGTTGACTGTTTTTGCACTTCCTTGATTACGATCGCTTGTTGGTCCATCTTCGCTAATTGTTCATCTAGCTTCGTCATTAAATTGGATGACTGTTCATCTAGCTTCGCAGTCAGACTTGATGACTGTTCATTTAGCTTCGTTGATTGTTCATCTAGCTTCGCAGTCAGACTGGATGACATTAGCATCAACATTTGCATCAGCGCATTTTCTGGCTCCTTTGATTTTGGTGTGTCCACTTCTCCACCTTCTGCGCCTTTTTCCGCATCGGAGAGCTCACCCGAATCCAGATTCACGCCTTCCGACTCGATCGCGTCACGCAAGCGTGCAATCAGTATGGCCTTTGTACCTTGTGTGGCCAGATTCCGCTGTTCCAACTCCTCCTTGAGCTCCGATATGGTCAATTCATTAATTTTTAAGTTTAAGCTTCGTGGTATTTTTAATGTTTCTTTAAATTTTACTATTGTGCACTATAAAAATGTTCAAATTTTCACTTTCAAAATTTTTCTTTCGCACTTCTTGACACCACTGTCGCGTGTTATTGGTTCGCGGCCAATAATTTTAATGTTCCGGGAAAGTGAAAACGCAATGTCTTTTAATTTAAGTTAAAAGTGTTTATTTAATGCACAATAATCAGAACACTTTCACTAATTTTAATTGTCACTATTAAAATAAATCTAACACTTGTCCATAAATTTATTATCGCAATTGTCTTCTAATTCACTTCACTATTACGAAACACACTCCATAAATTTACTATCGCAGTTCTTATCGCGGTCGAATGAATTGTTATTCATTCAGCTCGCCTTTATATAGGGTCTCTACCTATTCACCCATTTCTCGTACATGGGCGAATGTTCTACCGAGAGGTACCTGGTAGGTTCGAGCAAGTTCATGAATGGAGTGACGTCACTTGCAGATGTTGATCATGCTTGTTGGGTTCGAGTAAATTCATTCGTTGACGTTCTTAATGATGATGAAAACAATTGCGACAGTAGCTCGCAGAATTATTTGTACATGTAATTATTTGTACATGTAACAATATGACCAAAAGGACTTAGGTTTATTGGAGCAGAAAGAGGCTTCAATGGACGGGTAATAGGCAAACAAACCTTGAGAAGTAGCTTTTTTGGTATTAGTTCGAAGAAGTTTGTACCTGAAAAGATGTATATTGGATCCCGATCGAAGGTTGATTTTATGAGCTTTGTCTTTTACACGCAGTACATGTGTAACCTCAGCAATGAACCAAGCTGGATGCTTATCACTTAGTGAACGAGTCAATGGAGTGAACTGAGCAATAATATTGCACAGTGTAGAGTAGAAAGAATGTACAGCAAGGTCAGGATTAATTGGATCCAAAAGAGAAACCCAATCAATATTCGCAGGCGTTGATGGTAAAACAACGAGGGGTTGTTTTTCGGTACAAACATACTAAATGCACCGTTAATTGTGTTTCTAGTGGAGGATGTTGAAAATCCGGTATCACACACGGCGACACCACCAGAGAAATTGGACTGACGGAAGAAGGACTATTTGATAAAATGAGGTCGAGGATTTCTTTGTTAGCATTTTATACAAGTTTGAGTTGGGTGTGGGAGCAAAGGGACAAAAGAGATGAAGGAGCAATGAAAATTTCATTTACTGAAGTTATAGAAGAAGCGATCCAGATTACCGATGGCAGTTAAAATCACCACAGATAAGAGTTTGAAGAGAAGGATTTGCATTATTTATAAAGAAGGCAAGGTCACTAAAAACCCATTCATAGGAGCGAAGCGGCATATTACAGGGAACTTACAGATATATGACGCGAACTCCAAGATTGGTGGAAAAGTTTATTTGAACTGCGATACTTTTTACAGGCGGAGAAATGTTCAAATCAGAGCGACGTGAAGTCTGAAAGCTATTGTTGACCACTATGAGCACACCCTCACCATCTGATTTCCCAGATAAAAGGTGATTCCTATCTTGTCTAAAGACTGCATGAAGAGGAAAAATTTCTTCATCCGTAAAGTCATTTGTAAGCTAAGTGTCAAAAAAACAGATTATGTCATCGTTGGCAATGCAAGATTGATTGCGTTCAGCTTGGCCCTCAAACCGCGAATATTTTGATGAAAGAAATTAAGAGAGAATAACGAATCAAGGTGATTTAATATTTCCGTTGAGACTTGCCTGATAGATGAGCCTTTATTTGCAGAGCCTGCTCAAAGCGTTTAGCTAAAAGACCGGGACGTCAGAAGAATGATAGCCAACATTACGATTTGGACGGTCGTCACGTGTTAATTTAATACAGTCTAAAAACTGCGGAGAATGATCTAGTTTAGCAGTAATGTATAATTTTAATTCTTTAGTAGAAGTGTCCGAAGCAACTTAGGAGACCAAGAGCGATAATAGTGGAGAGACGATCGTAATTGAGAGTAAAATATCAGCTGAACCACCGTTATTTTCATTGGTACATCTCCTTAGAGAATGGCTTCCTGCAATGTGTTGACCATGGCTGTGATTCGGAAGCTGCAGAAGATTATACTTCACAATGTTTTTGGCACTACGATATTTACTATTGTTTTGCTGCTGCTGGCATGAATAATACGATTAACGCTCAATATAAACTGAGCCTTTCCCTGTCTAACAGTTTGGTTCGATTTGATTCTCATCGTATGCATCGTTTCAGAAGAGTTAGCTCATACAGCAATTGGCGAGTTTAAATTGTTGTTAGACTCCGCAGGATCCATATTATCATATGAGCCAGATAACGGTAAAGGACTCGAAAGGCTGCTTTCGAAAGGCACCGTAAGGGGTAATAGCAGCCGTTGTTCAATCTTCTCAGTTGAAAGAAATTTTGATATTTCCTCCTCCGCATTACTAAGCATCACCTTTAATTTGAGCACAGAGAATGAAAGTGTGCCCACAGTTGATTTAGCCTTATGAAGCCCAGTCACGTAGGCAGCGATGTTATATTTTCGGCAAAACCAGTAGACACTGGTATCCTTTTTCATTATTCCATCAGCAGATGGCTCCAACAATATTTTTATCGATACATATTCAAGCTGCGCAGTTCGACATCATGCGGATGTTCAGACTATTTGTGAATAGAAGGAGGCTTCCATTGGATATCAGGAAAAAAGTCGTATATATTTAAATGCATCGGTTTGAAGCCACGATCACCACACTGCACAGTATATAATTGCACCAGAGTTTTATTTGTTTTAATTAAAAAAGTATAAAATAAGTCACTAGCCCAGTTTGAGTCGATGGTAAATTAGGTGTTTACGCTATATAAGTAAATAATAATAAGAGTGGGCATAAAACGCACATCTAAAACATTTTGCTATGAGACAACAATGTTTGCCATGAGACAGCAGTTATAAAACCATTCTACTGTTTAATCCCTCCACGACGCTACTACTCGTCAAGAGTACGATCGCCCATTGTAACGACATTCCCACAGGCATTTGGAGTTTGATTGCAATTTGATGAGCCGGAGAATATCAAAAGCAAGTATAGATGCTAGAGTGTCGGACTCTCAATCTGGAGTTTCTGCTAGGGGTGTGGGTTTGAGTTTCCCCGGGCACAAAGAAACTTTTGATTTCGTCAAATATAATTATTTCTGTGTATGATGATTTATATACGAGTGTGATAACATTATGATGGCTACATACAGATCGCCATATATGTAATTGGAATTATTGAATTTGATGAAAGTCAAAAGATAAACAGAGAGGACGTGATTGTAGTGTGTTGAACGTCAATCACATTACCTCTGAACTGCAGAGGATGATTGGAAGAAAAAACGGTTTCAGGAGGAGAGAATCAGTGAGGTGAAAGCTAGAGTTGGGATTGTGAGAAAGAATCTTAGCGGGGTCGTGAAAAAAGGGAAGAGTTGCGGTGATGAGGGCTTAAGAGTTAGAAACGCTATAGAATTTAGCAAAGAAAGTGAAATTTAATCCAAGTAGAGTTTATCAAAATTGAAGAATAAGTTTTTTTTTTTTAAATAACCTGAATTTTATGATGATAAAACATGGGAATCAAAGCCAAGAAATGCACGAGTGAATTTTCAGTTTATAGTGCTTTAAAATAAAAATCTGGAGTAGAGTGACTTCCACGATAGACTAATAATTCTGGTGTTCACAAAACAAAATGAAAAGTTAATTAGAATTAATTTTTTTGAGAATCATTTGTTAATTATTAAAAAATAAATATAAAAACTACCTTGGGAATCTCGACTATTTTTTTCGTTCCTCAAAATGATCCCTTCTTTCCCCTTTCTTCCTCTTCGTGGTATGTTTTCAATGTTGGGTGGCCAAGCACAGACGGAGGATTTTCTGGAAAGTCCCGTGACATGGCTGAGCGCTAGCCAGCGACAGAGTCCTACCCTGGGTTAAAAAATCCTCTACCATAAATATCAAAGTCTGCAACTGCGGTGACTTCTGTGGTTACAGCAATCTCCTATCTAGTTATCGAGCTCTTCTTTGGAAAACAATGATTTAACCGAAGCCTCTGATTATGATATGAGGGGAATTATAAGGTTCATATTGATCAGTTGCACTCTCAAACGTAACTAAGAGACTATTTTCTGTTAAAGTATTATTACTTCGGACCCTAAGGATTTATATCAGGCGTAAGCCACGACAATAACCCTACCCAACCAATCAATGGATATTTAGCTACAGAATAATACTTTGTCCACCGACAATTATGACACGCGCAGTGCTGCTTGATGATGAAATGGAAAAATTATTCAATTATCATCGCAGTTTAAACAAAGCCCATAAAAAATAACAATTCAGCTCACTGTTCTTCTTCAAAATATGCTTTTCATCCAAAAAAATGATATCTTGAAGGATTGCTGGTTCTCTTTTACCAACCGTTCAAAAAACTTCCCTAATTTCAATTCAAACACAGGTACCAGTTGTAATAGCCCATGATCCAGGCTTAATGATTCACAAAGTGGCGATTCTTAGAACGAGCTTTTTAGTGTTTTTGGTGCCCTGAGGCATGCCTGCCTTTTTTATTTTTCCAATGTCGTTGTTTTTTCTACAGTAGAGCTCAAACTCCTAATTTCATAGAAAAGAATGGGCTTGAGAAGCACTATTTGAATCCAAAATGATATCTAATACCGCAGACCATGTTTTCAGACATTGTCTTCATGATGGTTTATTTTCCAAGATGAGGCCCGGCCGGTCAGTATTTTTTTATGATTGAGAGGTGAATGCCATTTAAGTACTGAGTGTAGAGCTTCCATGCTCGCTAGTGACTGAACCACCCAGAAAACACCCCCCCCCCTCCCCCCCATCAACATGAGAATTTAGCCTGCAATCGTTTAACATATTACCTCGGACCAGGTATCGTTTGACTATGCCGTGGGGTACCTTCAAGCTGGGCAATCTCTTCTCGAGGGGTAGAGGCAAAGGATTTGCAAGGCAAACGATCCCGTTGCTCCAATGTACCTGGGTGCTGTGAGCTCCTTTCATCTTTTAGGACTACTTGAACATAATGTGCCACATGTCAGCCGATCTAAGCATCACTGCCGTTTCCCTGCAGAGCTCCCTGAGCAGCCTTTACCACTTTTTACATGAAAAAATTATATGGTAGGCAACATCTTCCTCTCCTAGGCAAAATATACAGTCAGGGAATCGTGATTTAACATTCTATTGCAGACCCAGCAAAAGCTGGGTCAGATAAACGTCAGTCTCACCATCTCTTCAATTTAACCACGTTCTCAGATCTAGGATGAGTTGCTCGATCCAACTTTCCTTCGTGTAATTCACCCAAGAGTGGTGCCAATTATTGAGTGAGCACTGTTTCCCCTGGCGAGCAATCGTTTCCTTTGTGTCTTTGCTTTGACGCAGGTAAATAGCACGGTGCACTCTAGCCAGGAGAGTGAGGAGAGTGACAGGTATTATGCTTGCAATATGCCCCACAACTGAATCACAGACGGTAATATATGAAGATGCAATCCTTAGCCTCATCTTTTCTGTACCTGTGTCAAGCATTTTCAGTACACCCCTTTACTGAGAACGTTGCTCATATTTTTGCTCCCTATTGTGGCGCTGACCCTAAGGCGCTCATCAAGAGGCATCTTACTGATGGGTTGGGTCATCCTATTTTGGCCATAAGTCAATTCAAAGCTGGTGCGCCTGAAGTAGGCTTCTCAGCCATTGCCTTGAATTGCTCATAGCAACTTATCTTCGAGTGGTTCAATAGCCCCAGGTACTTCACCACTGGCTTCGATTTGAATAGTATAACTCTAATATTGAAAGTCCTGTTTCAAGAAATTTTATTCTATATCAAGATGACCACTTCAGTTTTCTCCAGTGCTAAATTGAGCCCGTAAACAGTCATGCAGTCTCTCATTAGCATACCCAGTCTAAGTTGTGCTAATTCAGTGACTAGAGCCACAACATGATCCTCATAGCCAATCGAGTGCAAACCATCTGGCGTCTCATATCTCACTAGCCTATCGTAAGACACGTTTCACAGGTCTGGACCATGGATAGATGCCAAGATAACACCTGATGTAACTTCCATCCACTCTATGATGTACCATAAAGCAGGCTTCGGTCTTTCAGGCAGTCCCTTAAAAGCCGCATGAAATGTTCTGGAAATTGAAAAGTTGTTTTCAATTTATCCAAAATATCCACTCATCTAGCGCAGTGGAAGACTTTCCTTATATCGAGTATCACCAACAGAACAATCTGGTACTTGGTGTGGTCATGTGCCTCTGCCTTTTGGATTACACTCACCACCTCTGCAATCACATCAATGATGAAGCATCCTGCTCCAAAGTTGTACTGCCAAGGTAGCATGAATTGTGTCGGTGAGCCTTTTCTTGATGAGTTTCTCTAGCACTTTTCAGCCGTGTCTAGCATGCATAACGGGGGGTATGCAGACAGCGATCTAGAATTTCTCTTCCCCTTGCTGATCAGCATGTGCCTTACTTCCCTCAATTGTACCGGGAAAACTTCATTCAGTAGGCAAGCGTTGAATGTGCTTAGCAGTAAGTTAGGACAATAATGATAGAAAAGTTACGACATCATAGCTAGAACACCATCTAGACTTGGAGCCTCCCTTGCTTGCAATTATAGGACTGCCTCTTCCAATTCCAGCTGTGTGTTACTGTTTCACCATGGACAGCGTCAACATGGACGTGGTGGTTGGGGAAATGTGCTTCCACTATCCCATCTATCTTTTCCATTTCATATATGCTAGGCGACCGTAGGGCACCAAGCTTCCGCATAACTAGCTTATAGTCAAGGCCATAAGGATCCTTGTTCACATTGTCCACTAAATCTTGCTCTTGTTAATCGATTTGCGAAGGCATTTCCTGGCTGACCTATATGCTGCCATCCGGTTGCATTCCCGGTTGCCCATTGAGCCTCACTTCAAATTTTGTGACACTCCCTTTCAGCAAATTTAGTAGACCATAAGTAAACTGGGGGTTTCCATGCCGAGGTTTTCGACGGAGCAAAGAAGTACTGCAAGCAGTAGTGATGACACTCAAAGTTGAGTTCACCACGTCTTGAGCTGCCAGTTCTTCTGTGCCCAGCAAATTACTCTACAGCGATGAACTTCTCGACGTCTATTCTTCCGATGTTACACCCAATTGTAGAAAGTTGAGAGCACGCATGTCAAGAGACAACATCACGGATCTCAAGCAGAATGTACTGATGACCACTGGCTGAGTAGCCCTCTAATGCCCTCCAATTGTGTTTGCTTCCTACTTAGAACTCTGAGGCGAATATCACGTCCAGTATGGTTCCTACATGGCCTGTATGGTGGAAAGTAGGCGTATTGATATGACCTCTGGCCTTTCAGTTGATAAGAGTCCCCTGCTCTATATGGTGAGATAACCATTCGGAATTTTCAAATTTTTTGTATCCAAATTTTCAAGAGGTCCTTATATCACATTTTACTACTTATGTTAGTCATTTTTACTACTATAGTTTTGGAGAACAGCAACAGACCAAAGGAGAGGGATGGACAGACAGTGAATTATTTCAATAAGGTCTCGTTGTATGGCTCATACCCCTAAAAATGGAAGAAAAGAGCAGGAATAAAGAGACGATGTATATGATGAGGTAAAATCCCAATATGGATGGCAGAGAGTAGTGCATCATGCATCATATGGCGAATGCATCATGTGCATCATATGGCAAATGCAATATTATAGAAGTGGTGAACATCATTTTGATAACAGATACCTCTGCAAGCAATATGAATCCAAATAGGAAATACATTCAGGCAAAGATCATTGTTTGTGCAAAAACTATTAAGGCAGGGAACGTCCTAAACGAGAAGATCTGGAAAGGAAGTAATCCACGCCAGCAGAAAAATTAAGAAACTTAAAGATACCCTTAAGTACAATACTGCTGCCCGAGGCATGAAAAATAAATTTAGTTAGCCTCCTTGCCATAAAGTCACAGGGCTGCTGGATTCTCCTCGATCATTTGGAAAAAAATGGCTTATCTGTAGGATGGGAATACTGATATGAACAAAACCCATTTGCAACATCCAAGAAAACATGAGAAAGGGCATCATGTATTGTTCCTTAAAGCTTGAAGATCTCTTAGGAAAGGTTGGCCACTACAGACGCAAATCTTTGAGGGTAGAGGTGAAGTATAAAACTAAACCACCAGATAGAGTGCCATTTTTTCTGGCCTTTATTAGCAGCGAGAGGGTGGCCTGTAACCCGATTGAAGAAGGAAAAGAGAAGAGCATAAAGGGCAAAGTTTACAACGAGCTTACCTTGTTCAATAAGGGACTTTAGGTAGTTTTAACTAAAGCAGCTAACAAAGCAGCTAAAAAGTATTTCCAATAATAAGCCTTGGTAAGAAACAAGAACCACAAAAATATCCGAGACAACTCAAATTAGGGGTAAGATATTGCGTAAATCCCTAATTCGTGCTCAACTGGTTCTATGCAGATGTGTTCCAATAAGTATAGCGAGCTGTTAAGCAAGATCACGTAAAAACTACCATGAAAGTAGTGCGGTCTACCTGATTAGGTAATATACCAGTGGGATTTGAGCTAGAGCGAACGAATAAAGACTTTTTTGTATGCATTCAAAAGACTTCTTGGATAAGAGACTCTTCTTGTTTCCCTCGAGCCTGTTGAGGAGACTGCATGCATCATAGACTTGACCGAAGCTGAAGATGCTATCAAACGTGAGTTCTATTTCTTAGCTGGGGTTCAGTAAGGGTTCACCAAAGGAAATAACAGGAGCAAAGCATGCCCATCGTTGATCTTCCTAAATGAGAAGCATATTCTATTAAATAAGGGCCCAACAAGAATCAGCTAGATTATATACATAATACAGTGAAGAGCCCTACCTTCTCACTAGTGAAAGCACTTTTATTTGACCGTACCGACAAAGATGCAAGGGGCTTGATAGGAGCTCCTCACGCAACAAGTATCGTAAAACGGGGTTAAGAATATAATAGTTTAAGGGCAAGAAACATAGTGCCCTCCACAAGGATGCTCATCTTAGCGTTGCTAATATCAAGTAAATGCTACCTTCAAGGAAATGTCGGAATTTCAAGGAGGCCTTACTCTAGTTCAAAGCCATACTGCAATAATCTGTACCTTCCAGAAAAACTGACATCTCAGTGCCGCTCCTCAAAATTGACTGCAACAATTCGCGAGGGATATGAATGCGAACTTGCTGCTAAGCCAGCAATGTCGTAATAGGAGTTAGGTATTTCCACCATCTGGGGTTGAAACAGTGCTTATTTTAAGAGCAGAGCCATGGGCGAAGAGATTGTTTTACTTGCTTAGGAACACAACAATTTAGTATATAACTGACGCTGACTCTAAGCTCGAAGCTTCGGAAAAAGCTATCGTGAGAACAGAACATCATATTTTCCTTAAAAAAGAATTTAATGCAAAAGCCATTGGGGAAAGCTTACAGAAAAACGAGCTCTATAAATGACAGCCAAAACTACGCTTGTTATATTGAGCACCTATCACACCAATAATATTCACTTTAGAATCTCTAGTGCTAGAGGTACATAGCTGGAGAGATTTAATGACTACTTGGTAAAAGATCACCAAAACAAAGCTCTTGAGATCAATGATGGTCCTTCTCCATGATCATATGCCCAGTACTCCAGTCTCAGATGGACCACTGTGAAGATGGGCGTTGAGAAGTTTGTTGATGCTACCTGGAGCCTCCCAGGGGAGCAGAAGCTTAGCAATAGATGTGATGAACTTAACTGTGTGTATCTTTACGTCTACGTGCAAGTTTTCTATGACCCGTCGAAGACCTAGCTCAGCTAGGTTCCAATGTACTAGTGATCATCTGAAATCCGTGAATAGTGAAGTAAATGTCAACGCTCTATCAAACGGCACAGTAGGCATGGACTACTAAAGGGTATTTGCATGGAAGTTGGCCAGGAAAAATTTTTATAAGCTTGCCAAGAACAGCAAGGCCAGCTGGTGATAAGATCTAGTGAACGTATTGAATAGGAATTCAAGGAGCCTGGGCTATAAGCTGGTTATGCAAAGGTTTGATACCAAACCATCACCTTTTTAACACGAGATGCGATATATTATTCGCACTTTTCCCTACGCACCTCATCCAAGTTGATGCAACCCATGATAAAATACTAAAAGGATGCCCACTTTTCAGGAAGATGGACATAGAGGAAGCACTCTTGTCTTTGATGGCGAGAAAGGCAGCAGGGATAGATGGTATTCCAGTTGTGGTGCCGCAGATGGTCTATTATTTTCACCCAGACTTTTTGCTCAGTAAATGCTTTTATGGGGAATTTGAGAAGGTAGTCAACTTAACCACCACTTAAACACCACCACCGGGAAACGTGGTACGAAGGATGCATCCTCGAGCCAAACTGGGTTAGGAAACTTGACCATGCATTGTACAAAGATATAGTAAAGTTAGAAATAAGAAAAAATTCTAATGTCAATGGCAACAATAGAGAAGATATTAATTTCTCCCAGTTAGATTAATGCAGCTCATTAGATTGATGAGGCTCGACGAAGTTCACGATACCACTCCCGGTTGTGCACGGTTGCTCCACAGCGACATCATTTGTTATCAACAACCACGAAAAGAATGAGTCGAAAGGTTGCGTGGGGAAGAAATGGAGCCCTCGGCCCACATACTTAACTCCAAAATGCACCGCCAAACTACACCATCAATAACCACAGCAATAACCTTTGCAGAAGCTCCTCTGCTAATCTAGTGAATAGCAACCACATTGCTGCAGCGCCGCACATATCCGTTACGGAAAGGACATCCTCGACGACAACGATGGCGTCAGTATCCACTCGAACTATTTCAATATAGTCCTAATGAACACAGCGACCATTTAGTTCAAAATCATATCCCCAATCCCCATCACCAACATCTTCGTCACCTCTCACCCTACGAAATGCAGCAGGAGCAAATCCCATTCGCGAAACCTTCTAATGTGACGTCACTGGCTGCGGTGGCGACTGGGATGACCACGACAACATCGTTATCATCAAAGAAAGCGTTCAACTTAAAGTCGGCAATAATTGCTAAGAAGACAAAGTTCTGGACGTATTTTGAGGAAGAGAAGTGGAAAAAGTCGACAAGTGTAGGTAATCTGACTCCAGCGAACTGCAAAAAGAACAGCCAGATGAGGAACAATGGCGTGATGATCAACAACACTAACAACACCATCAGCCAGAGTAATAATAACAACAACAACAATAGTAATAACATAACAATAATGGAGGACGTAAGAAAAGCACAGGTGATAGTAGCAATCAAAACTCAAGTACGGAATTATATAAAAAGTCTGCTGAACTGTTAGGACTTTCATGTACACTTTGTGATAATTGTCATTGCTTAGATTGTCAGAGAGTCGCTATTTTGAATGTGATGATGCCGGTAGCTACTCGAAACTATCGTTTTTAAGCGACTGTTACGATGCCAATGATATCCAGCCCCAAAAGACGCAGCACCCGCAAGACTACAATGGATCAAACAGCGCCGCTGAATGTTGAAGCTTATAATCAGATAATTCTAGTGTATGTTGTGTGAATTCAAATCACTCCGATTAACCATGAGATCTGGATACCTAGAAAACAAGAAAAAAGGCACACAAAGTATCTTGTCCAAGGGATAAAATACAAAAGTCCTACTTATCTGATAATCCTCAGTGAAGCCTAGCCACTGAAAATCCTTGTAATCGCCAGCGCTCACATCACACCGAACATAAACAAACAACATTACGACTATACTTGTTACACGTCAAATATCCGTCACAGTGACAATTCCGAAAAAATATCTACGAATCCAAATTTCGAAAACACCAGTAGAAGTGTGGTAAAAATTGCGATGGAATTGCCCGATCGCACGAACCGGGTTACAATTTCTGCAAGAAAAGGAGCACTATAAGGTTCACTCCGGAATTAGTGGTGCTCCGTTGGGAACGAGTTAATAAAAGGGCGAGGGACAAAGAAAAAGCTCTTTTGTGATCTGAACGTGTAGTGGCGAAGGCATAAAAATTGTTTGATAAAAAAATGGTGCGGAAGTCTAGAAGAAATAGGAAGAAAAAAAAGGAGGAAAAAAGGAAAGAAAAACAGAACTAAGCAAATTGTTGTCGACGTCAATCACCACTGGCAGAAGGATAACTACCATCAATTGGCGATTGTACGAGTGCCACCCGGGAAGAGTGCGTGGAGTCAGCGCAGGATCTTTTTCACCGTGCCGTCGTCGACGGGAGTTCTACCAGGAGGCCTCCTTATTAGCTAGGTAAGGTGACAGAGGTTACTCTAAAAAAAAAATTGTTAAGGTTTGTTTAGCTTTACTTCATAAATTGTATGGAAAATTTGGTTTTTTACAATTTCCACAAGGTGCAATTAAATCCCTTGCATATCAAGGAAAGTGGTGTTATTTTTAGTAAATTCACTTCGAAGATATAGAATTTGATTTTATTCCAGGAAGTGTAACGGGTTGGCTCGGGGAAATATCGCGCGCGGGTGTACGTCAGTGTGGTTAATTTTTCGTGGGTATTTGAGCGGCGAAGCGTTGGTGAGAGGAGATAGGGTCCACCTCGAGTAGTGATATTTTGTGCGTATTCTTGGTGGAAGCTGTGTTCGTGGAACGAGCTTCGGCAAACCGTCTTACTCACTGGGCGGTCAAGTGTGGGGCCTAGGCCAAAACAGTGAGTTGGCGCCCACGCTTGTCTGCGGCGAGCAAAGTCGGGACCGTAGGTCCCCCGTTGCCGGAGCTCTCCAGTGGTTAGGGGTGACAATGCATCACATGACAATGTAGAGAGGTCTTCCGGGAGTTCTGGAAGGTATTGAGGCTCAAACTAGTCCACTAAGAAAAGAAAACCTTGAGCTACCGTCTGCGTACCACCAGCTACATATACTAGACATAGCACCAAAAGTGCTCAAAAAACTCATCATAAGAAAACTCAATGACACCATCCATGCTTCTTCATGTATGGCTTCAGAGCATCATCGATACAATTGCAGAGGTGATGAGCTCGACTCTGAAAGTGGAGACAAATAGCAATTTCAGCTGAAGGATTATTCTACCGTTTACTGCTAACGTCAGGATTACTTTTTACTCATCTAATTATGCGAATATTGTAAAAGCGCTTGCTTGAACCAATACACAGACGAAAATACGTAACATAGATTAAGTACGCTAATGCACTAAGTGAGCAACGAGACGACTACTTGCGACTTCAGCCTGGAACTGGAGGAACCCAAAGCGGTCATCCTGACAGAGGAAAAGTGGAAAGACTCCCAGTATACCTATGCCTACTGATAGACTTGAAGAATGGTGACATTGAGACCACATTCTCGCAGTGATTGACAGCAGTCCAGAGATGAACTGCATGCCTTTCTCCTGACTCAAGGCCTTGGCTCAATCAAAGACATGGCAATACTGATATCTATCGGCTCCAGCTTTTGAGCGGGCATATATATTTTTGGTTTTACCTACTTGTAGGTCCCAGTCTCCCAGTCACGTGTTTTGCAGAGCAAAAGAAGATTATGCCTACTATAGCTTTATTGCATACAAAAGGTAGAGCAAATAACGTGGCGACCTTCTCAATGAAATCGGAGAGCCTTTCTTTGAAAATTTAATCAGGGAGATGCTTTAACCGGTGGGCGAGTGTATACATGTTCGAGCAGTCCTGAAAGATAAAAAAATCCCCGTTAGCAGCACCAGCCGGAAAGGTAAATTTCTCCTATGTAGCGTAAAGTTTCGAAAAAGAATTTGGCTTGCCTACTACTAAACTTCTTTCCGCAATTTTCGTAGTACCACATGGGTATTTATTAACATAAAAAAAATCTGGCCACGTTCGTTTTTAGAAACCTTTTATCGAGGCGCAAATATTTTGCTAATTAAATTGAGTTGCACGCGTATGGATTACACATTGAAAATCGGCGGATCATAAATTGTTGTAAACATATAAATACCGGTTTCGCCCTTCTCGCATTTGCTGTTTACACAGTTCACAGTGGTAACTACACAAAGGTTTAAATAGCTCGAATAGTTAATTTCAAAAGATTTCCATAAAAGTTTAATCAGCACTTGCTTTGCACTTAATATATACATTTTCAATTCTTTTCTGAACTGTGAGGGCCGTCATTTCGATTTCTATTGAAATCGGCTGCTACAAATATTAAGCTGTAAATTTTCGACTGTTTTATTTGTCATTCAATTTGCATAATTAAATTAAATTAACTTGCCTTAATAACTTATAATTTCAAGTTTCAACGGAATCTGTTGAGAATCTTGGCTGCTAGAGGGCTACAGAAATAAAAAAAATTGTATGCCACCCCCTTGTATGGGGAGACCCGCCTGTATGGGGAGACCCCCCTTAAATCCCTAAAAATATTTTCTTGCACTGCAAATTTCAAGAGGCACCACTTTTGACCTACGTAGAAAATTTCCTCATTCTAGCTCATGTGGTTTGCGAGAAAACTTGTTATGACGCACGAACAAACGGGCGGACGGACGGACAGACAGACAAGTCACGATTTTATAATTTTTTAGGGCATTGTTAAAAATATTTTACAATATCTTTAAACTGATCTGGTTAAAGTCATTTAAAGCGTTTCCATGAAAAATATTCATTATTTCAGTTGGTACTAAAATAGCGAATTGCGCTTGCCTTCAGACCTTTGGGGGCCGCCATTTTGAATGTATGCATTTGATTTTGGATTATTTTAAATCTTTGTATCCTAGGACCTCATCAATCAATGTACTATCTCGTTCAAATAGGAGTTTCACTCTAGACAGGGCAAAATAATTCAATTTTTAAAGAAAATCGCAGCTAAAAATATTAGGCTTTAAATTTTCGACTTTTTTATTTTTCATTCAATTTTAATAATTTCCTGCAAAATACAAGAACATAGTACAGAGATTCATAATCTCAAGTTTCATCAAAATCCGTTGGAAAATGTGACCGCTAGAGGGCCACAAGAACATGAAAATAACGCATATTTAAACGGCCGCCATTTTGAAATTTGCACATGCATGATCACCAAAATATCAAAGACTGTAGGTGTAAGTAATGTTTATCTAGAAACCAAGTTTCATATGTGTCGGATCAAAATTGCGACTTTTAAAAGCCTTTGAAATTTCGACTTTCAACTGGCCGCCATTTTGTTTTTTGCAACCTGACCTCCAGTTTTCTTACGCAATTCTTTAGATACTCATAATTTCTATCAAATTACCGAATTTCATGAAAATCTGTTGAAAGCTTTGACCACTATTACAACAACAAAATTTTGCACGTTTTTTGACCTTTGAGCGGCCGCCATTTTGTTTCTGCCGTACTGACTTTGGATTTTTTATTGTGAGATTCATCACATACATCAATGAACCCTTGTACCAAATTTCATCTAAATCGGAGCTATACTTTGGTCAGAACAGAAATCACGATTTTTCGTCTAAAATGGCCGCCATTTTGTTTTTGCATGGCCGATATAGCTGGTTCACGAACTTAACCGAGATAATTACCCAATACACCTTTCCTGAAAATTTGGTGAAAATCGAAGCAAAATTGCAACCTCTAGCGTGGTCACAAATTTCGTTATATCCCATATATATATATATATATATATATATATATATATATATATATATATATATATATATATATATATATATATATATATATATATATATGATGCTCTCCGCAATAGGTAAATTTCTCTCGAGAAATTTACCTAAAAGGAAAATTATGGCGTCCGGAGGCGTTGAGGGCACAGATGTCTCTTTTATTACAAATTCTTCCCCACCCTAGCTTCTTGCTGGAAAAGAGATTCCTTTATCCCACAGGCACCTCTTAACGTAGCAAAATTAGGTCTAGCTTGAAGAAATGAGTCACGTGGTTCCAAACTAGGTTTTCAGGTTTATAGAGAAGGTGTTCGATCGAAAATCTAGAAGCATTGTGCGTTTGCATGTCCCACACTCAGGGCGGAAATAGCCTTCATCCCTCTTTCACAAAAAGCCAATTTTCAGCAACTTACGTTTGTAACAACTTTCATCGCCAAAAATACTCAAAATGTAAAGTTTTATGCAATATAAAAGAATTTTATTAATAATTCCCTGGAAGAACAAAGTATTGCGATATCTTCATTTTTATTTCATTCAAGTGGACCCGAAAATGCATACAGGAAGTTGACTTCTGTATCTTCCACTCTTTGAATGCTCGTAAGAATCAGCTTCTTTATTAGCCCATTTATTTCTCAATCAATCATGAGTATCACAAACGAAATTCATCGCTGATGATAGATGCTTGTCAATTCCAATAGTCAACTTCAAGGCTAAAGAAAATCGTTCGCCAAATGCCTTTTAACTGGTACCAATCTTATCTTGAGCTTCGCAAACAAATTGATTCCCATGCATACTTCAATAAATATATAATTCCAATATAATCCTGAGCTTAATCAATTAGCGAAATCGTGGTGACCTGATTAACTGCTCCTTTCATTTCCATTTCTGTTCTGGTGTAATGGATAGAGATCCAATCAAAGAACATGTGTAATGGAGCATCAAGGGCATAAGGGATAATTGGAATGACATCCCTAACTCCCTTGTTGTACTCAATTCTCATTAGAACTTCTACCGAATACGAGTATATTGAGAACGTCCTAGAACCGTGCATGGCCATAACGGAAGTATAACATACTAAGCAGACTGACTGGCTGCACGTTCTTATAAACACTTCTTCGTTGCTTTGAAGGAATAAGTGGCCCTCAAACTCAATCTACCATCAAATATCCTTACCCGAGCGGCGCGCTCCTCAATATACGAGTATAATCTGTAAGGGTGTCTGAAAACCAAGAAGGACCGAAACCCGGGCGTTATAATCCTATTTTGTCGATCAACTCATACAACGATAATTTAGTTAATGAAATGATGTCAAGCGATACCATCTAATTCATTAAGTAAGGCGGTCTGTTATCCCTTTAACAGTCTTGTCGTCGTCCATATCGTCCTTCGAAACTCTCCTGTACTGAAGCGGGGGAGACAAACTAGTCGATGAGCTTTAGAGGTGGAGTAATACTATTTGTACAACATCATATTGGGCGGCCAATCTTTACCACCAACTTTGATTTCGGGAAAACCTTCAATACAAGGATCCCTTCTCGTCCCATTCCGTGCCGACTGTTCGGAAGTTTGAAGCTATTGTCACCCTCATTTCTATTTCTATTTACCTAATTAATTTTGTCGTCATTTTTATTTGATGGCATCACGTTTGCAAATGACCGATCCGAGGATTGAATTAAAGGTCGGCGATGTGTGTGTGGGGGAAACAGAAGGCTCTCCGTTCAATCTTGGGTAATGTTAATAAAGTGGGCGCTCAGGGTTTTGTAGGGGATGTTTGTTGATGTCTATTTTATTTTAAGTTAATCAAGTTAATGATTTCTGAAGCAATATGAAAGGATTAAATTGACTTTGTGACAATTACGCGTTGTGCTCAATTAACTCAATGGAAAGTGTACAAACATTATAACAATGTATTGTTGGAAGGCGGTTTATGAAGCAATAGGACTAATATGTTTACTCAGTGGAAGGTCAGATCGAAAGCTGAAATAATGGGTGTTGTTGAAATAAATCAATTAGTTTTGTTGACGCGGACAGGAAAGTTTGCGAGTTACTTGTTTTTGTCATTTCCTAACATTCACTATTCAAAAGGATGATTATAATGCTTAGGGATTTATTGTTGCTAAATTAATAACATTAAATTTGCAATAATTGTATAGTTTACATAAAATTTATCAATTAAATTTCAATTCCGTCTTCAATAGATTGGATTTTAATTGTTAGTACCTCTAGAGCATTATTCTAATGTATTCCGTGGCTAGTATTCACAAATGACACATTTGCATATAAGTATGTATATGAGGAACAATGCTTGGGATTTCAAACCTGCGAACGAGGTAGCAAAAAACTGCGATGAAGGCAAATAAAGTTCAAAAGCTTTTTAATGCCTTCAATGAGTGCACATGTTATAGACTATACGCCAAAACGACGACAAATTCGAAATAATCGGCCCGCAGTTGGGTGGTAGTGGCCTCTAAAGTTAATAAAATTCGTGTTAAGATGAGATTATGGGTCATATTCCTGCTCACTAGAATGGCCGGTCCACTTCAGTTACCTGTTCTTCTGTCATTTCTGTATTTCTGCACAAAGTTCCGCTAGTGAAGGTGGCTTTTAGTGAAAATGGGTAGATCAACTATCCGTAAACGACTGCATCGATGCTCTGCTGCCTCGGCGAGAGAGGATGGTGGGGTTCTCAAAGATGGGTCTTGTCTAAGGACACGTAAATGCGCTGCAGGCTAGCATTGTGGTGTCGCGGGCGGGTTCCTTTTCCCAGCACAAGGACCCACTTCAACAAAATTCCGCATCCAAGAATTTTTAAGATACAAATACGTATCGACCGCAGTCGAGGCCGAGGTATCCTACTAAGTGTTAAAATTGCTAAAGCAAATAGCAAACTGGGCCTGTCGAAAACAGACCGGACTTGGGAGGACTTCGTCTTCACAGACGATACTTACAGGCCCTAAATAAGAGTGGAGCAACCAGGTTGAAGTGGTATTAGATACACCAACCATTGATGTAGTTTATTTATAGCAGTGGAAGTGATTTTCTGCACGTTATACTTGAAAATATATTGTGTGAAATTGCAGTGTATTAAATGCTATATTCTGTGTATATATTATGTATAGAATGATTAATTCGGAAATGTTGATTAAATCTTATTCGTCGCAAATAGAAATTTAAATTATCGTTAATTATATGAAAAATGAAAGAAACCAAAAGGGTACTCATCTATCCGTCTCGACGAGCGCTCGTAAACGGCGCGGGTAAAGCCTGAAAACTTTGTGAGTTAGCGTTATTATCTTTTACTATGTCACTATTCGTAACATATGATTCAATCTTAACGGTATCTAGCATTTAAAGTGGTTGATTTTGTTTCATCACAGCTATTTTCAAATTTTTCTGTCCTGATTGGGCAACTTCAAGCTAAGCTTTAATTGCTAATTTAACAGCACCTTCTTCCGTTTTTGCTTCTTTTGGTTTGTAATATTTTTCGAGAAATTCGCACACAGATTTGGCTGATCGCCCAAATGAGTTGGCTTTACATTCGTAGTAAATGCCTGAAGGCTCAGTTTGATACTGATGAAGTGTTCCATCATTATCAAAACCACCAATCAAGCACGATATGTCGAATGGGCGTTGTCCATTACCCTGTGTGGATATTTGTTTAAGGTCAGCGATGAATCTGGTTATATATTCCAACGTGACGGGATCTTCGATGTTTAAATTGTGGCTTTGACACTCAATTTTATCCCGATTTGTTAAAATTTGACCACCGCCGTAAGACTAGCAAAGGCCATCACCACATGACTAACTAGCGGGAAAATTTTTCTCACAGTGCGTTTTTCCTGCAGTTTCCAGACAGATTTCTTTTCCATGCCAAGTAAAACAATGTCTTCACCGTTTGGGGCCACCCACGTCAAACTTCAGCGTTTCCTTTCACTTATCGTGACGAAAAAACCACCAATTATTTACACCCAATCATCACCAATGCCTATTATCAGGCGCAACCTTAGCATTACAACCCTCTCCACTTGTTTCGAGCTGACCCTCTTGCACCGCACTTGGAATGACATGAATTTTCAATGAGAACAATTTTGGGCCACTTAGAGTTGAAATTTTTACTCCTTTCCATCTAGCACGGTCACTTTACGGTAAATCACTTCTTGCCTTGATAGAAAAAAACACCACGGTAAAATTTAGTTTATCGGCAAACATCCCCGAACGTCAAAAAAAAATGCAAAAGGAAAATTTCTCCACAAGATCAAGAGATTTGCACCAGACTTGGAACAATGCCAGCGCCAAGAATTGTAACTTTGATCACGAAATTCAAGTTAAAGTTGCCGGCAAGCTATCGAACAGGTAGCGAAAATGATGCCCACGATCATTTTCTCTTGATCGATGCTAAAATTCGGATTAGAACATGCCTCAATTAGAGAAGTTTGACTGAAATGTCTGTGCAGAAATGGGTCAAATTCTCCTTTCGAATGCGTCTATTGTAATGATATCCATGTAATGATATCCATTCATTAAAGCTAAATCGGATGACATTCATTACATTAATACTCAATCAATGTAATGAATATCAGCCAGAACTAAATGAATGTAATGAAAATCATAACGATACATTTCACTTGACCTCAACGAATATCAAGTGAAAATAAATACAATAAATTTCACTTGACTTCAACGAATACCAAGTGAACATAAATATTGTAGAATGAAACACATGTCAACAACGTAACATGAATCTCATATGGAGACTCACCATAGAACCACTTGAGTATATGGCCAAGCAAGAATGATTCATGTAAATTACTTAAGGTGTGAACTGAAATCTCGTGTTCCCTTTGACACGCGACACTCGAGTATATGACCAAGTGAGAATGATTCATGTAAGTCCATGTGTATGATATTTTTGTATAGTTAAGTGTTTTGTCGTTATGAGTAATAAATTAAGAATTGGGTCATTTTTGAAAATCTATACTAAGCAATGTATGACCAATAAATTCTATATTTTATGTTTAGCTTGTAAGAATTGGAAAGCATAAAAATCAATGTAAGTAAAAGAAATATAATCAGTTTTTGATCGTACACGTAAGACGGAGTTTTAATAAGGAAGCGCTGCGAGTTTGTAGCGACTTAGGATTATTTTCATTGCTGCTAATTGTAGCAAATTTAATTTAATTAAATCTATTAACCATGACGTTTGTGGAATTCAAGATTCCTCGCCAGAAATCTCTGCGGCCTAGCCGCTTGGTTAAGTAGGTAACTCTCCAATCCTGGTTTTTATAATATAATTCATGTTTTGTTCTAGTGAGGAACAGAATAAACAGCTAGTAAAACCAGAAATATTATACTATCTTGGATCCAAGATCAAACTCCCTGTGTGCCGATAGAGATGCCGTTTGGGCAGACTGGAGGTGGAAAAGCATACTTATGAGTCAATTCACGCCTGGCAATTTATCCACACTGGTGTCGTCCGCGAATATTTATTTCTCTGCAACGAGAAAATTTCCTGGATGAGACACTTATGATTCGCCTGAATCGAGAACAAATTAAAATTTCACCGCACGAAAACATCTCTCCCGTGCACAACATAAAATTAAATTTTCTCGATATTAGGCAACAGTTCAAGTAACATGGAATGGGGCTCAAGAAAAAGGTTATTCGATCTATTTGGTAACAGCTAACAATTCAACGAAAAAAATATCCTGGCAATTGAAATTTAACGCCTTTGACCGACGTTCACTCGTCTTCCAAGTTGATTTTGTTTCCCGCGTGTTCCTCCTGTACCCTCTGTGGTGACCCGTCATCGACTCTTGATCCGCCCAAGCAGAACTGCTCACTTCTCCGAACAGCCACTGTACGGGACCTGCAGCAACGGCAGGTGACGAGCCTCTCATCTACCCACTGTAGATTGCATTGCGGCCGTGCAATTCATGGATGAGCTGCGTTTTAAAAGTGTTGCCGTGCTTAAATTTCAATTGTAGACTTCAATAATTATTTTTTGCTTAAATTTACGACTCAAATTTGATAAGCATTATCATGGTCTTCAAGCAGTTTGCTTAGGTGACTGCTCGATTACTACAGGCTTCCAAGCTTAAAAAGAAATGACGTCAAATTTATAATCAAATATAAACTGAATCAGATCACCAGTCTTATGAAGAAGGAACTCGCATTCCAGATTAAAATGAATTGTTGCATAAGGGACATTAGTGTTTATTTGTAGGTGTGGTGTTGAGTACATTTTAGAATTTTTCCCATCCCTAGACGAAAGCTTTTGCAACATAAAAAAAGGGCAACACCCTGATGGCTGAGCATACTGGTGAAAACCCAACTCACTTTATGGATCTGATCCCGGTGGAGTTTAAAAATTGAAGAACAAGTTTTTAATTTTAACAATTGACCTCCGTTTTATTTAACGAGTGGCCCTCGTTACCCACCCTACCACCTGGAAGGAAACCTCGCGTATACTATTCACGTGAGACCGTAAGAAAACGAAGAACTTATTTTGAGAACCGGGTTAGATTAACCACCACGAGCTAAGGTGTAAAATTAGGGATAATTGTGAAAAATATAAATTTCAGATTGTTTTTTGAATTGAAAAGTAATGTGTAAAGTAGAGTAGTTTACCGAATATTTGTAATGAGTGCGTAAGTCTGCAGAGAAATCCACTTCCACACCAAACAAGGGAAAAGCAAAGCGTCTTCTGATGGGACGCAGGAACAACAGCAATAAATGGCGGTCAACTGTTACTCTTTTGACCTTGAAGCTTCAATTTTTAGCGCACTTGAACATCAGGACAGAGAAACTATCATAGAATCACTTTGCGGTGCCACGAAATTTTGGATCTGTGTCAGATATTGTGGCACTACAGGCTCCAGGATATCTACCGAGTATCGGGTCCACTAACAGAACGACAAATTGCCTATTTGTGACGTGAAATGCACCAGGGCTTGGAGTGTTTACATCTGGTGGGGAGTACAAAGGGACATACGAAGAGCAAATATCCTGCTCACGGAGATGCGAAATCGACCAATTCTGGCCTATTAGCACAGATCAATGTGATGATAGCTACAATAGCTGCAACTAGCAATCATGCTAGGATCAATACGAATTCAAAAAATGAATATAAGCAAAATGGACAGGAAGAGCTTTCCTGCTATAATACAATTAATTTACTCACCGATCAGACTTATTTAACACTTCAAATCAATTGAAAATATCTTTTCACGTATGACAAACTAACTGCTGCAACCCCGTATGATGAAATATAATACCAGTTTTTGCGCTTTTTTTTTTTTAAATAAAATTTTTCATTTGAAGTTTAGGGTAAAATGTGTATTTTCGTGACTGCGGGAATACTCCTTGATCAGAACTATGACTAGTATCTTGGCTGCGAAGGATAAATCTTTTGCGTTATCTGGCTTTCTTTGCGTGAAGATGACCATGGTCAATCTGTAGTAATCGAGCAGTCCGCCTGGGCAAAATCCTCGAGGGACCTTCACAAAAAGAGGCCTGCATAGAAATAAGTTCAATTAGGTAGCTTAAGACGATTTGTAAAAGTTATTGCGATGCTATGGTTTTGCCAGCGTGTTCAAGATTTTTCATAAGTAATACAATGTTTAAATACATGTATATAAGATGTATATACATAAACTGAAACCACGTCATGATGGTTTGAAAATTCACCAAATATTTCCACATCTGTGTAAAAGCCGATTTTTATTATGGATTCATATGGAACAACACTTGCCAAGTGAAGGATTGCCTTTTTAATGGACAACATGCAGCCAAAAATGTTCAATAACATTCAGCAGCGACCAACAACCAGCGTTTTGAACGATATCCACGTCACGAATATTGCAATTTCAGCAAAAATGAAAATCCGCCACCAAACCAAATCAATTTAATCTGAGCCAATCCGCAATTCATAATGAAAATAACATTCTTATTGATGCCCCGTCTATACATGTGATACAGAAGTACGATTGGGATACTGTTAAAAGTGACAACATATCGATTCATGTCCAAATACACGAATGCTTCTGGAGAAACGAAGCCAGTAGCGAGACAAGTCTCAATATACCCGTCTGCAGGGTGAAACGGCTGTGAGATCTAGGGGGTTCCTCTCACAGTTACATATCTTACGATATGATTCCCAAGCAGTCTCAATAAAAGGATATGGATTCTGGCCACTTTAGCAGTTTGATAAATTCTTCTATTCGATATACGAGTATAGTGCTTTCAATTCATCTCAGGCTTTCTGTACAAACCAGTACATACACGAAGACCTTTCCTTTCGAAAACTCTTAATTTTTCTATAGTACTAGCACTTGGTTGTACCAGAACTGACATCCATATGTCAAAACTGCTCTAACCAGGATCTTGTAACATATTACTTTGACCTTTTGATCAATGTATCTGGAGTGAATGAGTCGCCGAAGGGCCATGACTCCTTTTTGTTGTTTGCCGAGCATGATTTTGACATGTTCAGTTTCGTACAGATACTGATCGAGATGAACACAGAGGTATTTAACACAGGATTTATGTGGAACCCGTTTTTAATTACCCTCACTAGCCATGATTTATTTATTTATGTTGCCATTAACAGAGTTACCTCTAATACAAATGGTGAATTATATACTAAGAAACACACAAAATTAACAAATTAGTAAACTAATAAGTCTTTGTTTAAGTAAATAAAGAGAACGAGGAAAAGGACCAATTTGTAGACGATCGTGATTGCGAGGTAGCCTTAGCAGTGGAGAATGGAAGTACGGGTTAATCCGAGCAAATGGTACAAGAAAGATACTAGCATTTCTACCCGAGCGCAGATTTAGCTTATAATAAATTCGAGAATCAAGATTTGTATCCGTAAGGCGGTTAAATATTTTAAACAGAAGACATTCATCAAGTATCAATCTGCGAATTTCAAGAGAAGGAATCTGTAGGAAGGACAGGCGATTTTCGTAGGTGACATAAGGGATTTTGAATTTGAAAAATAGAAAACGGGTGAACTTCCTGTGGACAGATTCAAGGAGAACAATCAGATAATCATTGTGAGGTGACCAAATTCGAGAACAGTATTCAAGAAGAGAACGTACGATACAGATAAACAGTTAGAAAAAATAGAAGTATGCCTAAGAACAAAACCCGAAACACGGGGAGCTCTAGTGGCTAAGTTTATAATGTGAAGGTTAAATTTGAGCTTTGGGTCGAAGATAACCCCTAAGTCTTTCACCTGATCCACTACTGTTAGAGGAGTTTGATTCAGTAAATAGGAATGGGGTATTGATTAACTTTTCAACGAAAACGACATTTTGTGGCATTTTTGTACATTTAAATTCAAAAGGTTAGCCTTACACCAAGAAGACAGAGATAACTGATCGTTTTGGAGAGTATGACAGTCAGCTGGCGAGTTGATTACTCTGTAAATCTTCAAATCATCCGCAAATAAGAGACAGGAAGAGTTAAACATTGATGGGAGATCATTGATAAACATGGTGAAAAGGAACGGACCTAAGATGGAACCTTGTGGAACTTCAGAGCAGGAATGAAACGACTTAGAAACCGAGTCATCAATGACAACTTGGCATGTTCTAGAAGCTAGGTATGAAGTTAACCATGACAAAACGGAGCCACTCACACCATACTGCTGCAATTTGCAAATAAGAATGTCATGGTTGACAGTGTCAAATGCCTTAGAGAAATCAGTATAGATAGTATCCACTTGAAGACTGTCATTTAAGGCTACCGCCACAGTGTCAGTAAGCTCCAAGAGATTGATTATGGTTGAACGTTTTGGCACAAAACCATGCTGCTCAGGAGCTATTTGGGAACAAAGAGAAGAATAGAGCTCTAGGTGGACAATTCGTTCTAAAATTTTAGAAAAGGATGAAAGTTTTGAGATAGGGCGGTAATTCTCCACCATGGTCGGGTCACCACTTTTGTGTATTGGAGTAACATTAGCAATCTTCCAGCAATCTGGCATGTGACCTGTTGACAAACTTAGATTGAAAAGCAATGAAAGTAGAAAGCTAATGGTAGATGCTAATGCTTTAATAAAGAAATTAGGAATGCCATCCGGCCCAGGTCCAACGTTAGGATCAATAGAGTTGATAATAAGTTCAACTTGAAGAGGATTCGTGACTATCGAGGTGATAATAGGCGAAGGCAATACGGAAAAAGAGGAAGGTATAGAAGTCTTGTTATATGAAGAAAATGTAGAGGAGAAAAAGGTGGAGAAGAAGTTAGAAATTTCAGAAGGGGAAGAAGCAGTCTTGCTTTTCCACTGAAAAAAATTTGGAAATGCACTTGAAGATCTTTGAGCTTTAACAAAAGACCAAAAGGGCTTAGTTTGGTTGGAATGAAGAGACTTTTCGATATCGTCATAATATGCTCTTTTGGCTCTCAGAACTTCCATATTGGCAATTGACCGATACCTAACAAACTCTTGACGATAATCAATTGTTCCATGAGATTTCCACAATTTATGAGCTTTATCCTTATTGTTAATGGCTTCCTTAACATGCCTCGTAAACCAGGGAGGATTAGCGCCTGCTGAGGAGGCATAAAGTGGAGTGAAGTTATGGATACTAATAAATAGAAAGGAATAGAATTTCGATATTGCTTTTTCACAATCCAAGTCAGCAAAGAAACTTTGCCAGTCAATGGTAAAAATATGCGTGGAAATTAAATGGAAATCGGATTTGTAAAAATTGAACCTAGGCCACGTACGAGTTTTGCATCTTGCTAGATATTTCAAAGAAAGGACCATAGAGAGGGGAGGGTGAAATGAGTCAATGTGTGCATAAGGAACCGCTGACCGAGATACAGAAAGACGTTGATCAGCAACATTGGAAAGCACTAGATCCAGCAGTTTGTCGTTAACATTATGTACAGAATTAAATTGAGAGAGGGAGCAGTGATTTAAAAAAGAGGAAAGAACGATGGATAGATTATTCGTAGAAGACGGAACTGATACAGGAAAAGATTACCAAGAAACCGAGGGCGAGTTGAAATCTCCACAAATTAATAGCGGGGAGTCTGGGAAGAAGGAGTCAATGTAAGATGAAAGCTCATCAAAGAACGTTTCATATGTAGGAATTGAAGAGTTACAAGGAACGTAAGTAGAGGCAACAAGAAGAAACTTATTGTGTGAGGTTTGGACTTTTACAAGAAGACATTCTATAGGAGAAGATGGAGAGAAATTCGAACAGGCTGAAGCTGACAAGGTCTTCTTAGTAGCTATCAAGACACCCCCGCCATCGATTTTAGATGAAGCTGTGATGTCTCGATCTCGTCTAAAGATATTGTGTTCAGTCGAAAGTTCATTATAAAGGATACTTCCATTCAACCACGTCTCTGTAATACAGATGATATCATGCGACGCGGTAAAGCAAGACGTATTAAAAATATTTAATTTGGTCCTTAGTCCCCTAACATTTTGATAATAAATTTTAATGTTATTAAAGCTATTATGTACTATTTTCTTGCGTGAACCGAAGGATTGCGGAAAAAATTTGTCTTTTTAACAGGTACGAATGGTTTCACTAGTGTACCAGGAAGCCAGAACTTGGGACGGCATACAGAATCAATGCTTAGTAGAGCTGTAAGTTTAAAGGAGGATACTACTCGATCCGGCAGATTTTTCTTTGTAATCTTAGTACAACTTATGATTCCACTTAGATTTCCAAGTTTCGCTTTAATAAAGTTGAGAATGTCGTCTACCGAAATTTCATATGCTAGTCTCGAGATGAAAATTTGATTCGGTGGAGCAACAACACGGTATAGTTGATTATTATTAACACCTGCAGGAGACGTTGAACGACCAGGGTCACTGTTATCGATAATTGGAATTACAATTGGATCGCTTCCAGGACCATCAAAAGTAGGTTTATCAATAGGAAGAATGTAGTCAGCATGGCTATTGCTTGGGTTATTAGACCCTGCAGGAGATGGATACATATTTTTAGAATATTTCCTGCTTCTGGTTTGAATTGTTGAGATGACTAGTGACGTATTCTGCACGGCATTGAACTCAGCACTAGCTGTAAATTGCTCGAGATTCAAAGACGAAGACTTGTTCTGCAACGAGCGCTTTGTAGCGATGGATGGTGTTGCACCCAACGTCGTAATCGAAATATCACAAGCTACAGATGAAGATGACGATGAAGGGACAGTTGGCTGAAGCAATAAATCTACCTTAGAGAATGCACTCACGCATTTAATTTGCAGTTTAGTGAGTTCCTCTTTGAGAGTTTTAATAGTTTGATGGGCCACGCGTAGGCCAGAAACATAGTCCAAAGTAGGCTGTCGAGACAGGTATCGCAGTACCACAGCAGACCATTGTCCATTTCGTTTATAAGGTCAGCTATGGTACTTTTAAGCTTCAGACACACCGAGTGAAAGGAACGATCGCAATGCCCAGAGCAACGGACCATAGGAGATTTGTCGTTTAGATCCTGACACTTCAATGAATCACAGGTCATCGTAAGAAACTCGGAAGAGAATTTGAAAGGAAAAAGCGGAAAAAGAGAAACAAACAGATTTCTTTTAGGGTTAAATTAAGTTAGTTGATTAAGTTGCCTATCTCTTGGCGCAACAAAAATTATAAATAAAAAGTTCAATAAAAAGTTCACTTGATCATTAAAGTTCACTTGATCATTAACAAAGTCAACAAAGTTAATCAATACTATTCAATCCAAATATCAATTTCACTTTCATTGATCACTGAAGTTCACTTGTTCACTAACAAAGTTATAAAAGTTGATCAATACTATTCAACCCAAATTTCAAAATCAGTTACAACTTCAACACAAAGGAGAAAAAAAATCAGAATAATGATGATATTAAGAAGCCAATCCGCACGCAGTAAATAATGATCGCACTAAAAAGCACAACGGCTAAAATATCACACGAAAGAGATAATCTTCGACGCAAAAGGTCAAGGAAAAACGTGAGAAATCGCGGAGCACTCTAGCGAACGACCAAGTTGAACGATATTCAGTTAGAGAGTGATGTGCAAGTCCTTCCAATTACGTTTCAGGTCTTGACTGGCCCCCTGCAGTGTTATCTGAAACAAACTTATTTCGCACTTCTGCGCATTGATTTTCATTCACCAATCGTCAGTGTACAACTGCATATCATTAAACAATTTTTGAAGATTGCTCTGAACTATTGTAGATTTTCGGTCTGCCGTATAGATGATCAGATCTTCAGCAAACGCTACCAATGATCGCGCTGGTGAGACGTTAAAATCAAAGCCATTCTATAGCTTGCGAATGAATATTGAGAAGAGCAGAGGCGCAGTAACTATTCCCTGCTGCAGACCATTCAAGAACTTGAATTCGCGCATTGTTGTCAGATTTCCATTAGTTACAACAAACGATTTCCCGTATAACATGTTGCACATCATGGCGACAAGGTGTCTGGGGAACTTGTCCTGAAGGTGTTTAAAAACCAGTCCATCTAACCACACCGTATCGAAGACTTTCTCCATACCAATGAGACATACTCCAACACATTGTCTATCATTTAGTTTTCAACAGATGTCTGAGGTTACTTTCGTTATTGCATGCGTGATCGAATGCTTGGCACGAAAACCAAATTGGCAATTCGGCATCAACTCATATTCCTTAATGTGGGCGTTTAATGCTCTGTTGAGTATCACTTCAAACACCTTGCTGATGTTAGGCAGCAAGCTGATTGGGCGATAGCTTTTGGGGCATGAAGATTCTTTTCCTTTCTACAAGATCGGAAATACCTTGGCCTTTTTCCACTCATTTGGGACATGCAAATTGCCCAACGTGATGTTGAACAATATGCAATAATTCCTAATAGCAGCCTCAGGCAAATGTCGGAGAACTACATTTGGAATACCATCAGTACCACATGATTTCTTGTTGTTTATCCTACCAAATATGAAACACAAGTCTTCATAGCTGGCAAAATACCCAATAAGATTCAAGCTCGATAGGAGGTCAGATATATATGTTTCAGTGAAATGAAGAATTGATTAGCCGTTCAGGCTTGATTTGAAGTTGGAAACTTTTCTTAAACGACCTCTGAAAATATTTCATTCCCTCTCTCAGGGCTTGGTAGATGAACCGATTCAAAATGTGTTCCAATCAAGGCAAGTTTATGCAATCCCTCACATATAATTCTGTTTCCATATCTACCCGGAGTCGTACTATCAAGGAATATGTTATTCACTTTCACAAAAACGCCATCTGGGTCCTATGGGCTAATGCCCCTCAATTTTTCCGCCCATTGATTGCTGACCTCACTCCTGAAGTATGAACGGATTATGTTCCGGACATTCTTCAGGTGTAATTTCAACAAAGACAACAAGGGATGGTTGTCGTCCAAAAATCGTCGATAAATATTGTTGAAGCGTGTGAGAAGAAGGCTTTTCAATCTTTTCAACCTTGCGATGGTAGGTGTTTCCTATCCTTCCATATTGCTTCGATGTTTAATCTTAGGAACAACTTTCTCAATCGTTTCCAACGTCAGCTTCTCTAACTTCGACAAATAGAGATCTATTGCATCGTTAGTTAGATTCCTGTCATTAGGAACCATTCAGAAAGAGTTGCCATCATCAGAAGGGGGACATTACTTCTGATTCCAAATATACGTCTACATGTAACGACGGCGAGACGTAGATCCACAAGGAGGCCCAGTTTGGATCTTCATTCTCACTTTTATGATAAGGATCAGTATCACTTTCAGACAAGTCAGTTAATTTATTGCTCATCTGGTAAGGTTAATTTTTTGCTCATCTGGTAAGGAAAAAAAAATACATCGATGTCTGCTGGGATAAATGGTCCCACTAAAGTAGACTGTCGGGAATTCGAACATATTTCATATCAGCCAATACGTAAGATAGATTCCAAACAATAGACGTGCTACTATGGTACACACGTCTTTACACAGATACACGGTTAATAAGTTATTAAAAAGACACTTTGAAACACTAATAAATGCACTACACGCAACCACGACTTCCATATCGTTTGAGGTTATCTCTCTTTATTCGTAAAATGCACCCGGCTATATGGCGTTGGGTATTGACGTCTCAATTGGCATTTATAAATGCAAATTTGGTACAACTGTGTCCACTAGTTAAAATGAAATCTGCCTTCGGACGTATTGTCCCGTTAGTCTCGAAAGGGTTCAAAGAAAAACCAGTATTGCTCTATTTAAACTTGCCAAGATTTTGTTGCAATATTGCTAAAGTAATTGACTTTACCGAATCTTAGATGTTTTTTGTTATACTATATTATGTATTTGGAGAAAATACAATAAACAAAGTAGTGTCTAGTTTGATGGAAAGCCAATTAGTAGAAAAACTGTGTTTGATTATTGTAATCGGAGAAAATTCAAACGGCTATAACTTCTGTACGCCTAAATCTCTTGCATTTTCTCGCCTCCTGTCTCCCTCGGTGCTGATAAAGTAACTTTAAGACCGTTTTTGAAAATATCTCATCGAGGCCTTTCATATGATACCACATTTGACCACCCTCCCTTAAACTCTTTGAGAATTTTTGCCACCCCAAAACTTTTGATTATTTGAATTCTTCATTCTTTAAGCCAAGCATAAATTTTTAAGTTTTTGGCAATACAAATTGAAAAGGAAATGTTTTAGTCAGAGACTGCTGAAAAAAAAAGGGAAAATTAATGAACTGTTACTGTTGGGAATTCAAAAAGAGAATAAAAATAATTAGATAAAAGAAGGTAAAAATTCAGTCTTCCCGGTTGGGACCCCGAATAAATACGGGACCCGCCACGCTATCCTCCTTTCTTATATGTTACAGGAACTCTCGCAGGGATGCCTGACCTTCCACACCCAATACGGGCGAAGGTATCATGTTTTGAATTTCGTTCCCGCTAAGAGGGGTGCGTGGGGACATCATCTCCATCTAGATGCCCCACTCTTATTTATAGGTCATGACCGTCCTCCATAAGGACGAAATCGCCTAACGTCTCGCGTGCAGCTATCCGGTTAATTGCCGTCGCGTTTTTTCTTGGTAACCCTTGTTGTGCCTTGTTGCGCGTTCGTAAATATTGCAAACGCACAAGCGCACCGCCTCATATCGTTGTCAGCCAGTGGCATCAATCAAAGTATGAGCAGCATAATACAACATGTATAAAGGATGATTCATAACAAGTGTACACATTTTTGTCGAAAAAAACATAGTTTTTGTAAAGATTGAGCTGTAATGTTTATTTATTATAAAAATCTTGTCCCTTACAATTAAATATGAAACATTACTTTGGGCATATGTGCACCTCGTGCTGCTCAAACGATGATTGTAATTTTCGATGACATTTGCGCATATTTCCGGCGTTATTAGGCGTATGTTGGCTCGAATATTGTTTTTTGATGCTTTAGTAGTATAGGAAGCATCAGCGTAAACACGATCCTATAGAAATCCCCAAAGGAAGAAGTCACAAGGAGTCAAATCACACGATTTCGCCGGCCAATTTATGGGTGGACCAAAAAATTCACGTAGAGCGCGAAATGTTGGCACTGGTGATTCATTATTGTTGTAAAAAGTTTTAACACTAATAAAACGTTCGGCTGATGTGTATGACGCCATGGTTAAAATTGTAAAAGACCAAGCTGTCAATATATGGACCTGAAATTGGTGATAAATAAGAGTTAAGGCCCATTCACAAGTGTACACTTATTATGAATCACCCTTTATTAGCAGGTATTCGGTGGAGGCAAAGAGGTGGCAGCGGCTTGTCTCAGACAGCCAAGTACAAGTGTAAATAAGCCATGTTAAAGCTCCAGAGAGGAGAATATTGAAGAAGAAGATGAAGGAAAAGACAGCAGCTCGCGAGCGAGGCAGATAAAAGCTTTAGAGAAAAAAAGGCTGCAATTAGCTCAACAACTGTCTTCGCTCTGCCACAAGTCTGATTTCCCTAAGAGAATATCGTTTTATGGCTCTTTAAATCTACATACAAACGAGACAAAACGGGGAAGAAAAGCTTTCGTGGAATGGGAGCTCACGTGTTCGCATATTCGGCAAATTTCTAAGAAATTTGGAGCAAAAGCTCTCTCTGCACCCAAATATAAGCACTTGGTACAGTTAAGCTTGTGTTCAAGTCTTTCAAAGAGCGTGCCACTACCCAATCTTTACCAGAAATCAACGTGCGATTAGCTACGTGATATCTATGATCTAAGTTTTAGATGGCGGTGTTCTTTTGTGATCAACTAAATGGTGAAGGGTGAGGTGTTGGCTTAATTTTAGGGCCTCAATCAGCTGTATGGCCACCTTGATCCAAAAGCTCCTCTACCTGGTTCCCTCTATAGGCTACCACTCACACAGGAAGCGCAACTAGTTCCACCGACATCAAGGAATATCAAGCCGAAGTCAAATGTGCTCCAGTCAATATCGATCATTATAAGTTTTCAAAGAATACAAAGAAACTTAAACGATGTGTAAATGTACAATGGAATTAACAAATAAATAAAATTAATTCCTTAAAATGAACTCTCGTCTTTGTTAATCTAGTTTGAAAAGAACAATGGTAGCAGGTAAGCGTCGTGCAGTGGGATCTCCCCCGGATGCTTTGATGGTGTATATAGGATACACATGCAATCGAGCTCCCAGTTCAAGCCAGTATACATAAGGTATACTGCTATTGTAACAGCCTAGTGAAGGTGAATCGCTTCTGCATCTTTTGGTTGACTCCGGTTATTTAAGAAAAATCATAAGTGCGAAGAATATTTTGTGGTGGGCTCTTGTGCTATGGGAAAAGTACCCACCCCACGACTCAACAAAGCTAGCTTGCGAGTGTACTTATATATCCCCAGAGAAGACCATTTCCAGCGTAGCACTAATTCTACTTGCTGAGGCAGCAGACCACCGCTGTAGTCCTTTACGGACATATAACATGCCTCAAAACACTACAAATCTCTCTTATTTGTGCTTATATAACGAATCCAACACAACTTGAATTTACAGCCCGATTCGGTTATTTTGTCAATCAAAATATTATAAATCATTGCAATCATTGTTTGATGATTATCTTGAGATGTTTCGTATGAATTATTGGTCATACTCATAAAGATTGTTCGGATGAAGTCATTGTTTTGACTTGTTGTCAAGGACTTTTCGTTGTTATTTTGCATGATGCAATATTTTAAATTTATTGCAAAAAGTTTGTTGTTACGTTTAGTATATTGTTCATGCTAATGCAGGTATTAGGAACACTAGCTCGCACGTTTGTTCTCACTTAAAAATGTTCTTAAGCTTTTTTTATTTATGATCTTGTTGATCCTCGATAGCTCCCCGCACTTTGGATTTTATTCTAAGACAGTCTCATATTTTCTCAAACGTTCGTACTGTGATGATACAAGGTCACTAAAGTTTTATATAAGTTAATTGAACTGTCCCAGCTTAGAAACCTTTTTTGAATCTGGTTGGTAAATTTTATTTTGTGCGTGTTGAAATACATTTACATAACACTGTAAAAATGCAATACTAGTTCTAAAATTCCTTTGCTCTTTCTCTCTCATTTCTATTACATGCATATCAGATTACTGCATTATCATTAAATTGTGTTCTTTTGTAAAAGGAATCAGTCGCACTGAATATACCGCTTGAGCAAGACACGCTGGTTTTTACTGCTGTAAATCAAACTAACCTCAACAGGTTATGGGCCCAGATCCAGTGATAGCAGTTAAAAAGTAAAAAATTTCAAGTGAATCTCGTGAAAACATACAAAGTAGTTATCGCGAAAGATGAATGCGACGGCTGTTTCAATAATTGAAAAAACTGCAAGATAAAAATTATTACAGCTGGAAGCTTCAGATGAAAAGTGCTCTAATATGTCAGGATCTGTGGAAATCTGCAAATGACCCAAAACCGAAGGAAACCGAAGCAGTTACCGTCGGAGTGAAATGTCCAACAAAGAAGAAAAGCTTTAGCCACCGTTATCCAGAATGTAAGTGTATCACAGCTTATTCACATTAAAAACGCTAAAAGTGCAAAAGATTCCTGGAAAATTCTAGAGGGAATTCATCAACCTGCTTGGTCTGGTAGATAAGTTACGCTTTTCAAGCAACTTTTGTCATTCAAAATGGCGGAGAATTCATCTATCTCCACACATATACACGATTATGTCGATATTTCGGAAAAATTGAAAGAGATAGACATATCAGTCGAAGAAGACCTCTTATCTAATATTCTATTAGCGAGCCTGCCAAAATCATTCGACAATTATGTAGTTGCGATGGAGACAAGAGATGAGTTGCCGACTTTCAAAAATTTAAAAACAAAGTTGATCGACGAAAGCCGCAGGAGAGATGCCGAAAAAGACGAAAGTAGAGCGTTTGAACATGTTTTAATGTCAAAAGCGAAATCGGAGCAACGGAATACCCGAGTAAAAGACAGTGACAAATCTAGAAAGAAAATAGAGTGCTTTGTGTGTCGCAAAATATGCCACTACTCGGCCGAATGTAGGAGTAAGCGTAAAGGAAAACCAGTATCCGTATCATTAGCCATAATGAATACTTCGCTCGCTGCGAATTCATCGAATGAATCGATCACCAATAAAATTTGGATAATTGGCAGCGGGCAACAGCTCATCAGTGCAACGACAAAAAATTGTTCGTTGAGCTTGAATTATACCAGGAAACAATTTTTCTCGTGAATAATAAAAGAATTGACGCAAAAAGCAGAGATACAGTGAGATTAACATCCGAAAATCAGCCAGTAAATCTAAAAGAAGTGTTGAATGCACCTGATCTTCGTGCAAATTTTATTTCAATGTGAAAAGCAACGGTGAAAAACATGACAGTGAGTTTCGAACGCAAGCAGTGTATAATAAAACGAAAAAAATCGATGATTTAACAGCAAAAAGGGCCGGTAATTTTTTTATTTACACAAATGATGCACAGTATGCAAATGGAAACGCGATAAATACTGCATTGAATGATGATTATTTGAAGTGGCATAGTCGGTATGGTCATCTAAAGAGAAGAAGTATTTGTGAACTGTATAACAATAAAATGGTGCACAGGCTTGACGTAAACATTTCAAGTGTCAACCGCGTAGAAAACTGCAAAGTTTGTTTAAAAGGAAAGATGACAGTGAAACCGTTTACAAAACTTTCAGAAAATCGTTGTCAGAAGTCACTAGAACTTTTATTGTACATAGTGATATATGTGGTCCACTGAGACAAAATTCGATTGGTGGAGCAAAATATTTTGCCATTTTCATACTCGATTGCACCAGAATGATGTTTGTTGCATTTTTAAGCAAAAAAGTGAAATACTTTGAGTGCTAAAAACATTTAAGCGAATCGCAGAGAACCAGATGGGGTGTAAAATTAAAATGTTTCGCAGCGATAATGCAAAAAAGTATTTAAGTCGTGATTTCACAGAATATTTCAATCAGCATGATATCCGTCCGCAATTAAGTGCTGAATACACACCGCAGCAAAATGGTGTGGCTGAGCGTGCAAATCGCACACTGATCGAAATGGCTCGGTATATGTTGATTCAAGCGAATTTACCGGAGTTGTATTGGGCGGAGGCTGTGAATACGTCATGTTATGTGCGAAACTGAGCGCGTACCAGATTACTTGAAAAAATTACAGCTTTTCAAGCTTGATGTGGAGTAAAACCAACAGTAAAACACCTTTAAAAATTCGGAGGCCGAGCAATAATGCTAAATAAGCAGACAAGCAAGTCAAAATTTGATCTGAAAGGAATACCAGTTATATTTGGAGGATATAGCGAAGTAGCAAAGGCTTACCGGCTTTATGGACACAATTCACGGAGAATGTACAAAAGTAAAGATGTAACATTGTTGGAAAACGAATGTGATACAAATAAGAATAACGATTATCAGTTAGTTATTTTCGATAATGAACCCGAAGAAGAAAATATGGAAAGTGAAACATTCGAGGCAATAGGAGAAACTTCTAGTAGTAAGACTATATCACCAAACAAACCCGTGGACAGTGATGAAGTTTACGAAAGCGATCAAGACAAAAATTAACAAGATAAATAAAACCAATTGCGAAATCCTATAATAAAGGAGGCAGGCCCAAAAATATCAGGACGGGTAAACCAGGAAGACTGCATCTAATTCGAACCGGAAAACAAAAATCAATTAACTTGACGGAAGTAGATTGAGCAGAAAACCCCCTCACTGTGGAAAATGCGCTTTCAGGTCCACAAGCAGATGAGTGGAAAAAGTCAATGCAAGCAGAATATGATGGCATTATAAAGAATCAAACCCGGGATTTGGTAGCCAAGTTCGCTACAAGTCAAGACTTATGGCGAAAAGTTGTAGTCAAAAAGTGAATATTGATTACAAGGGCAGTAAGATACGTTGGCTGCTGAATTTAATTTGTTGTTGCTTCAAGTGGATGTAAGTGCTGCATATCTTAATGGCACACTCGAGGAGGAGATATACGAGTATATGGAGCAGCCTAAAACTTTTATTGATAAAAGGTATCCGGAGCGAGTATGCAAATAAAACAAAGCTCTTTACGGATGAAAACAATCCGAACGCGAATGGAACAAGAAGTTGGATGAGAAATTGAAGAAGATCGGTTACATTCGATGTAAAGTGGACACTTGTGCCTATATTATGAATAGGGCTGAAAAATGAACATAACTGTTGTTTATGTCAATGATATGCTGATCAAAAGCTCTCATCAGGTTGATTTAAACTACATCAAAAGAAGGTTATTATCTGTTTTCAACATAATTACCAATTGACTACAGATTACTTTCTAGGAATTGAAATATGCAGAAATGAAGAACGAGGAGACATAACAATTAACCAAGAACAATTCATAGAAAACCTTCTTCAGGAGAATCGTATGTTGGCACATAACTCGACACCAACGCCACTCAACGAGAAACGATCTTAAAATCTTGCAGCGACTACACAAAAAGGCTGACGTAAAAATGTATCAGTCAACTATCGGATCTCTTATGTACCTGGCCTTGATGACGCGACCGAACAAATTACGTTGCATGCTAAGCAGTGATGTGCGACGTAGACTACGTGATGTCGACTACACGGTTACCGACATGTCGTCAATGTCATGTCGTTAACTGGTAATTAACGACACTTATCGACACAAGGACACAACCTGGAAACAATATGCAATGTAGACAATACGATACCCAAAACATAAATATTGACCTCATAGACTGAGATGGAATCTCGAAAAATTCACCTTTGAGTTAAAAGGAAGTTGATTGTCCAATTGTTGGTAATCATTTTTCTATAGCCGACGTGTCACTACTGAAATGTTATTCAGTGTGAAATGAAGAGATTGAAGTAGGTGCTGAAAGTACAAAAACCTTTACAAAAGAAATCAAACAATGTTATTAAAACATTTTATTAATAACTTTTCTCATACACAAAAAAATGTTAGATGTACTTAATATTCAATGTCATCTTCATTTTCTAAACGAGTTAGATCTTTTATTCTTAGTGTATAATAAATATATAACAGTTTTTTTGATCGCTGGAATGTTAAACGATTTTTTGCTGAAGAGTGGACATGAGCCCAGCTCGAGAAAACTGTTTCAATTTGGGCAGAAGAAGCTGGTATCTGCAACAATCTTATAGCAATTTTAGCTAAATTTGAATATTTAATTTCTGCCATGCTTTAGAAAACAAGTGGACTTTTTATGTCTTTTTCATAAAGTCGTTGAAAAAATCCCGATTTATTGCGAAAACTATCCCACTCTTCCATGCCAGGGCCATGAAGACTTTTAAAAAGGAACTCAAAAATGGTTTGATCGTGTTCTTTGCTGAGCTTTGCATTGTCCAAAAATGGATGCAAATAATACGCCGTCAAGGCATAAGTGTTCAAAGCTAGTTCCTGTCGTGATTTTAACTGCCTTTTAAATTCTTCAGGCAACTTCAGGTCGAGCCACATTTCAACTGCCTCTGCTGCAGAACAATTAGAAGACTGACATTTGTTGATCAAATCACAAATAGGATCCAATAAACTTATTTGGTTTTTGATATCATCCATGAATTGTGAGTCAAAAAGTAAAGCAACTATGTTGAGTTTTACTTTTGATTCCGCTGCTACCAGTTTCATGTATTGTTCATTTTTTCTAAAGCAATAATACGCATCGCGGTGCGAGCACCACCGTGTTTCACATGGCAATTTCATTCTGCTTCCACCTTTCTCAATAATTTTCTTTTCCAAATCTGGCTGTTTGAACTCTTTCAAGACAGATGTGACTTTTTGATTTAGTTCTTTATTCAGAACGTCTTTCGCTAGAAGGTATCCTGTATGGCTGCTGCAGTTACTTTTCCATACAAAATGCTTGGTAATCTTACCCATTTTGGTCATCGCACTAGCATTATCAGACACAACTGCATATGTATGAGAATCATATATTTTTTCGGCCAAATCAACTGATTCTGATACAATCTCAGCAAGTCTTTCGGCGGTTTCGCTTTCTCCCGTAACATCCCATGCTTCTAAAAAGGCCTGTTCGCCGTTAGCGTTATGAAGCATTGAAACTACAGTTTTTGTATTATTTGAAGAATTTTTCCAGCCATCAATTAACAAAACAGAGTCAGAGTTCATTTTTAGGGTTTTGTACTAAAATACAAAACCCTATTGCAATCACGACCTGTGTCCGTCTGTCCGTCCGTCCGTCCGTCTGTATGTCACAGCACTTTTTCTCAGAAACTATAGGGGCTACAGCCATGAAACTTTGTCAAAAGGTCACAAGTGGTGACCTCTTGAAAGTTCAAGGGTGGAAAATTTTTTCAAAGGGGTTTAAGGGGGGTCTCCCCATATAAGGGGGTGACCCCTCAAAAAAAAATTTTCACCATTGGTAGTCGAGTAGGGTGTCATTGGAAAGGTCTCAATAAGATCTTTTCAATACAAGTCTTAAAATTGTCTTATAAGTACCGAGGGGGGTAGGGGAAGGGGAAATGTACGAACTTTTCGCGTACCCCCCCTCGCGATTGGACACCTTCCATCCGAAAAATCTGAAAAAAATCATGAATGTAGGCCTTAATGAGTACAACAACAACAAATACATAGGAAGTCGAAATTAACTCAACTTTGTTGGTAATAGTATGATTTATCGATTTTGTGTTTTCTTGAATAAAATCTAAACGGTACCTTTAAACTCAACAAAATTTAGCATAGAGATGACTATTTATAAGATTTATCTTTTCTGAAAGTTTCATAAAGATCGAATAGTATTTACCGAAGTTATAGCGATTTGAATTTTCGTGTATTACTATGGAGCAATATGCCCTGTATTACTATGGAAACATATTGCTATGGAGCCATATGCGCTTTTTACCGACTTAGACACTACAGCTTTGCTAGAATTTGCATGAAAATTTCAGGAATAATAGGTTTCATAAAGATAAGTACATACAATTGAAACAAATCGAAGAGGCAGGAGAGAGCTCCTAGCAAAAGGGCTTTGTAACCATTCTAAGATTCGATAAAATAGGCCATAAATCGATGACTACAGTACAGAGGAGTCGCCCCTGAAAAAAAATTTCATGAAAGGTAGCCGATATGAGTATCAACTGAAAGTTCTCTATGAGAGCTTTTCAGAACAGTTCTTAAACTGACAGTTTTTGCTTCAGTGGGACTACAGGAGGGAAATACATGAAAAATGTGTTTCCTCCCTCGCGAATGGACACCCGTGATCTAAAAAATCTGAAAAAATTATCAAAGGAGATATTTATGGGTATAACTATAACAAATATCTCAGAAGTCAAAATTCGTTCAACTTTGTTAATAATAGTATGATCCTCGATCCTCAGAAGTCAAAATTCGTTCTACTTTGTTAATAATAGTATGATCCTCGAATTTCACATTTTCTTCAATTAAATCGTCTTTGACATGTTTCTTGATTTTATTCGTTGCTGGTTACTGCATTTTGTAAGTTGAGTACAAAACCCTTCTGACATGAGCATAGGTCTGTCTACCCAACTTGTTTCTTTTGCTGAAGATAAACATTTTTCATATGCGTTATCCAGTAACTTTGTTGATAACGTTTTCCGTCCTGGAATTTTGTCCACATATGCCGGTCTCATTTTTTTGACAAAATTTTCAAAATAAATTGAGTCCACAACACTCAGAGGAATGTTGCATCCAAAAAAAAATTCTGCCAATGATTCATTAATCTCCTCTTCTTCCTTTGGAGTCAATCTGTCAGCAAAGAGTTTTGCCGCTTTCTGTTTTTGCTAGAAGATATGGATGAGTTTAATGGCAGTTGATCGCTGTTTGAATATGAGCCATATTCAAATGACGATACTGATGAGCCTGGTCTTGTTGAAGGCAAATCTGAGCTGCGTGCATCAACGTTTCTGCTACTCGTATCCAATTGATTACCATTGATTCCATCTATAAGCGATTAAATACTTGGCCTTTTTTCAAGTAGTAAGCTAAATTTAATACTTACATAAACCTACGTTAATCTCGCCTGCTTCTATAAGTGAAATGTTTTCATTTTCTTTAACGTAAAAAACGATATTTTCTTCATTTAGATTGGATGGACTCGTTTCATGTGAGATTTTGCACACATTTCTTACAAAGAGAATCAAAACCTAAGGACAATTTGCGAGAAGGAATAAAAATAGTTTCACCTGTGTGCTCTTAATCTAGCTTTCGCAGTATTCAACAAATTTTTGCAGCATATGAGGCAGTATGCTGCATGTTTATTATTAACTTTCACTATTTTATAGTTCAGCTCATCATAAGCTTTACTTTTAGGGCGGCCAGCCATTTTAAATCCTTTTTAATCCACGAATAATAAAAAATTTACTTCACTTCACAATGAAAGTCAGAAGTCACACACCCACTGACATTTTGATTTGATAGATTAAAATGACATTGACGACCAATTCTTGACATTGATGACATTAACGACGTAATTGAAGACATTAACGACACCATCATGTCGAAAATTAAAAACGACACGTAAAGGAACATCATTGATGCTTAGGCTATTGCAATTCAATCAGGATCCACATTCAATACATTTGAAGTCTGCGAGGAATATTTTGAAAAATTCAAACTCCACTATAAAGTTAAAAAATTCAAACTCCACTATAAAGTTAAAGTCATTCTTTGATGGGATCCGTTGATGCTGACTGAGCTGGTTGTAATGATGGAAGAAAGTCATTTACGGGATACATTTTTATACTTGGTGGTGGCCCCATATCTTGGAAATCTCAAAAACAACATGTCGTAGCTTTGAGTTCTACGGAAGCGGAGTATCTTGCCATGTCCCAAGCAATGAAAGAAATTATTTTCTTAAGGAATCTGTTGGCTGAGATGGGTTTTGAAAACGTTATCAATGGATCAACATTGCTTTATGGAGACAACCAGAGTGCCATACAACTTGTGAAGAATCATGTTTACCATGCGCCCACAAAGCATATTGATGTGCGCGTTCATCACATCAGGCAAAAGTTCAATGAGGGCATTATAGACGTCAAATACGCATCTATCCAGGAAATGGTTGCTGGTATTCTGACGAAAGTGCTCGGCAAGAACAATCTTCTCAAATTTGTTAAATAACTTGGATTATCATAAATAAGTATCAAATTTTTTTGGTGCATTGTTAACTTAATTTTTGTGCATTATGAATTTTGAAAAAAAATGACATGTTACTATAAATTGTTACGATGGAAAGAGCAATAGATCGACCTTGTATTGTGGGAGACTGTCGAAATACATTTACATAACACTGTAAAAATGCAATACTAGTTCTAAAATCCCTTTGCACTTTCTCTCTCATTTCTATCACATGTATATCAGATTACTGCATTATCATTACATTGTGTTCTTTTGTAAAAGGAATCAGTCGCACTGAATATACCGCTTGAGCAAGACTTGCTGGTTTTTACTGCTGTAAACCTAACTAACCTCAACATTGCGCGAATCGATACATACCTTTTTTCTACTTTAGTTGATAGGTAAGTGTTTAAAAAATCTATTTAAACTCAATTCCAATTGCATGAAATAATTAATATGGCCTAAGAAAAAAGGTTACAGTATTTAATTCAGTCGATTTACATGATAACCTTTTAATCTACATTGATTAATTTTTGGAAGAATGTCAGTACATGTTAAGGTATATACGAGTATTGCATTTTTGGGAACGGAACATCTTGTATAATATTCCAATTAAATCCTTTGTTTTGCAAAACCCTAGGATACACTCTATTGATATAGGATAGAAGCGATACAAACGATTTCAATCAAATGTCAAAGCATTACAACTACTTAACAAATCAAAAGCCAAACGCTAGCATATAGGACAACTCCACCACTAACAAATACCACTTTAATCGACACAATGCTTTTATCAAAGCATCATCATCACCATTATTGCTGGAAAACACTATCGAATTTCACTCCACTAATCTGCCTCGGAATTGAAAACTTAATTAATCACACGGCGCATTAATTAAGCGAAATGCATACCAGGAAGGAAATCAACGAACGCTAATCACATGATGTAATGAACAGCTCCAGGCACACTTTAATTACTTTTCTTTACTTCAGGCTTTTCCTCCATCTCTTCTTCTCTGCCGTTGTGTTTTCGCTCCTTGTTCTTCATTTTATTCCGCAAGGCAATTGTGTGGGAGGGTTGGAGTGAGGTGTGGAAAGAGACGTGAAATGGGGTGAGCAAGAAATAGAAAGGCTCCGGCGTGGACTTAAAGACATTCCATTTAACCACCCACACTCCATTCATTCATAAACTTTCACAGCTCTCCAATTTTCAGTTGATACTTTGTGCTGGAGCTATTGTGTTGATGGCAATGGAGTGTTTTTAAAAATATTGAGAAAGCTTTAAGACGCTCAACAGAAAGTGGTTAAAGTGCAATAAATCGATCTAATTACATCTAAAAGTAGATCTCATAGGTATAGATCGGTTTCCCATATAAATATGATATGATTCTATTTTATTACTAGATGTTACGAATTTACGTTCCTTGAACTAGATCTGCTAAGAGTTTTTGCAGGAGGTAAACATTAGAATGCAGCCTGGACAATTCCTGAGATAGCTTCCGCAAATCACATAAGCTTGTGCTCCTTTTTAACTAAAAACTGAACATCGTTACCTAAGAGAAGTACGGATTCATTACCTTCTTTTGAGAAAGCATTACCAATTTGTTCTTTTCTTAGAAAAGATAAGTTATTCCATGATATACAAGTATGAATGATTTTTATTCAGATGACATGTAAGAGTTCCCAAAATGTAAGAAACAATCTTTAATATTTTGCTGGCACATGCTATAGTCCGTAAATGGCGGTGCTACTACCTCGTGCATTATTTTCAGCTTATCAATATATTTTTCCAATGCTTTTTGTACATCACCTGCTTCATAGAGTCGACTGGCTGTTTTGTCAATAGAAATTGAATCCTTTAAAAAATCATTAAAAATTATATGATAATAAGATTGATCGAGTAAAGCAATTTTTTTGGCATTACCTGCATCACCTTCAAAGCCTTCAGGATGTTTGTAAACTGCCCACACTCTATACATTTGACCATGAAGTCATTACAATCCATTGGTATTTCAATGATATTTGGACATTTAATATCTGCATCACAACGCATCCGAACTACATCGTTTCGCATTTCATCAAATTTGGGCCAATTTTCAGAGCAAGCTACACAATTGCATTCAAAATGGTAAAGGTCCTGCATTTTGGCTCGTCTTTCTTTTCGTGGTTCTTGTGTATACAGAGGTCCATAATTTTCAGCGATAACTTCACCGGTAGCAATCGGTTTCACTGCATGAACAACTACTGTTGTACCGTTAAAATATCTGGAACAAGAAGAGAAAACTTGAATATTTTACATCTTAAATACTATAGTGCTACAATACCTACTTAACGATTCCTGGATCACAAGAATGATTAAACAACGCCAGCGTAGGGTAAATTCCACCACCAACAAAAATTGTCTTCTTCGCTGCCCCAGTGTCTTGCGCTCTATGTAACTCAAATATTTCGTGGGTGTTAAACTGAAGGATTTGTAAATTTCTCATGAGTAAGCTAGCGATTAACTGTTTATCATCTTCTGTGTTTTTATTATTAAAGTAACCTCCAACTTCTAAACAGTCTTTCAAAAACAGAGACAGCAGTGAATATTGAAAGAAACTAGACTCAGACCGTTTGTCTTCGTGACGAACTAAGCCATAGACTCGTTGGTAGTCGGTGTGAGACAATCTAAGTAAAAATTCTGACTTACTTTTGAAGTTCGTTTTTCAAATACAAAAAGTACAACCTCTTTAATTCAGTTGTGGGTGGATCATCAGAAAATTTGTTTTCCAGAAAATATGCCAAATCTTTCAAGGTGATGCATCTTAATGCCATTTGACAATTCACTGATATACCAGACCGCCAAATGGTTGAAAGTATTCCACATTCATATCTATGATACGACAGTGAAGCTACCTTGAAACAACTGTCTGAGCAAAACACAACGTCTGCACAATTTGGACATGCTATAGGTATGACTGTCCTAAAAAACAAATCGAAATAAAATCAGAAATATAAATTGAACTTATTTGTGAACAATTTCACCTTTTCATACAATTTTGACAATGAGTCTTGCAAAATTTCTCCAGTAGAGCAAATGCATATGGTTTTTCAGCAAGGATTTCATCTCCAACATGAATATTGTATTTTGCTTTCGCAAAACGTCCTTCCTCCTTGCTTTGGTCTATCACAACTGCATCACTGACAAACTCCTTTGTTTTATGACCGGTAGTAGTAGAACCAGATGATTTATTCTTTTGAATTTTCGGAATTTGATCCCTTTCTAAGGTTTTTATCATTATCATAGCGTTTCTCTCGATTTGACTGCGTCGCTCAAGAGGTAGCTTTGAATCGTCCAAAGCAGTAATTGTATTTCTGTAAGATTCCAAAGAAATTGTAGCTCAATTGTCTAGTGCTAGTCATGCCAAAAAATTTTCAAACTTACTTAAAAGCTTCCACCGCGTCGACATACTTCTTGTTAGCCAAGTGACATTGGGCCCGGCGTTCGTAGACTTTATAAAGCATATCTTTAGGGTAGCCTTTTTCTATGGCTCGTTTTATGTCTGCCAAACATTCGGTATACTTATTCATATGAAAAAGGGCAGCTGATCGATTGGCCAATAAAATTGCAATATCATTTTCTGAAAGTTAGCAAAGACATTATATTTGTCGCAACTGATGAAAGGGATAAAACCAGACCATGTTTAAAATTTAATTCGTTTTTTTCCGGATGAGAACATGAACACTGAAATGTTTTAAATTGCTTAATAGAGGTGGCTCAATATTGAATGTTTGTTTCGAATTATAAAATTAAACCCCGGGGCCACTCCTGGAAGGAAGGGATTCCTTGTGCTCCAACATTTTAATCGGAATATTATCAAGCAACCACTCCGCACGCTAAAATACTGGTGGAACGGACTAAGGTAATGTTAGGATAACCAATGTGAATTAGTAGCGTTAAGTAAGGTTGTTTTTAATACGTTCAATTAGAATTCCTTGTTTTTACTCATATTGTAAAATTTGCACATTAATCGCGCTTCCTGTTCAAACACATCATTTAAGTGAAACCCAGGAAAATTCGAGCCAATGTAAATCATTAGCAATAAGTAAGGTTAAGTATTAACCAACAAAACAAAATATACAAAAAAGAAACAGCTTTTCTTCGCCACCGAACTTCAACTCCGCTCTCACGACGACGAATTGCAGTCAAATTCGTGAAATTTTTGGCACACCCGATTATGGCGCACCTGGAGTATTACAATATGAATCAGCATCATTGCAAACTGATGAATGGTTGGTTGGTGTATTGGCGTGTTATTGATGACTGGATGTACACTAGTTGGTGGCGATACAAAACTGGAGACATCTTCTTTCTCCAAAAGTTCACCTCCTTCCCTTTCATTCCAATCGTTAGGACAGTCTTTTTTCCAATCACATTCCAATTCCAGAAGAATGCACGATCTATCAGCACACGTATACTCGTATTTTGAGCAAAGGTTGATTACTGTTTCGCATCCTTTTTCATCGTCACTAATTGAACAAATTTCGTTTACATCGCAGACAAATTAGTGAAACCATTCTGGCGTTAAACATGTTCGTTTCTTGCAACTCTCTTCATCCGAATGATCGAGGCAATCGTTTTGGCCCCTGCATTGATATCTGGCATCAATGCAGTTTCCATCTTTACATCGAAATTCGTCTTCGCAATAAACATTCTTCCACCAGCAGTCGTATACAGGACTTTATTCTAAAAGTAAAGAATCTTGCGGGTACCCAACGTCTTAGTACCGCGCTGGTTGAGACTGACAATGGTATGGACGACAAATGGAAGAATTGGTGAAAACAAGAGTATTTGGCGAATTAAGATGTACTTACAAAATCCTCGGGCTGATCGCCCGACACGGCGTGATATCCCTTCGCGGGCACAATTATTTTAAAATATCTCGCGATGAGCGTAAATATACGCGCACATAACCACAAGCATCAACACAATAATGGACACTTCACACAAAACAAATCGAAAAATTGTCAGTGGTAATACAGGACTGTGTGCGAAAGAAAGATGGCCACCAAGAAAAACTGGGTTTGCGTTCGAGGTAAACGCTGCAAGGTTGAGCAGCTACGGCGAATGTTGTGGCATCAAACTTGGGTTCTTCAACTCAAGTCAAAGAGCCGTTACGGCAAGTTGATAAAAGAGCCAGCGACGATGGAAGATGTCTCTTCTACGGATACTGGGCAGCAGAAAAATAAGTACGGATCATGTTGCGAGCCAACAGGTGAAAAACATCAGAAGGAAGGAGCATTGAAGAAACGAATATGGCAACGAAAGAAAATTGCTCGAGACAACAAGGCAAGCAAATCGATTCAGGCAGCGAGCGAGTTGAAGTGCGAGGATTTAGATCATCGACAGGGCCCCCAACGTAGGAAGTAAGGAAAATTGTGTAAGTTTAAATAATTTGAATTTTATAAATAATAACTTCGCATGAAACTGAGATCATATTGATTTATCGTTTAATTTTCTTATACGAAATTTTCGTGTTTTGTGAAGTGTTTCAGCCAGTGTTTTCGCGCGTGGAGCGCGCGATCTTGGCGGAAGGCGTAAATTACACCTGGAGTGCGTAAGAATCCTTCCCGTCGGGGTTTCAATCCACGCAGACTGTTTCTTCTTTTGTGGAAGCTAGTTTTTATTTTTTGGAAATTAGTTTTTCTTTGGTGGAAGTTAATGAAAGTGGTGATAGCCGGCTCGATGAGCAGAGGAAAGGTCACCAGCGGATATTCTAGCGGAAGGACCATTCCGGGGTGCCTCAGGCTCGCCAATTGGCTCCTGGGGCAATACTAGGGTTGGTGAGTGGCGGCTTTCCTACCTCGTCTCCACGGGCTAGCCGGGACCCCAAAGCGCTCAACCGGAATCATCGTATCATTAACATTTTTGACGTAACATGTTCTATAGGTGTAAAGTTGGACACTCAACTACCAGGGGTGGACCCAGAAACTATAACATTATTTTCCTAAAAATCTGAAAATAGTCAGGTATAGAATATTAGTCATTGTACAATGAACCATTTACGTACACTCCCTGATAGCGCTCATAGATAAAGGTTATCTCATATGTCGACAAAATTAAGTAGTTTTTTAGTTAAAGCTGAAAAATATCCTATAGATGTCTTTCATATATCAAATGAATGTAAAATACGTAAACATGTCAGAAATGAAGTCCCATCTTGGTACTAGGTAGAAGGATAGATATCTTTAAGACTCTAATCAAAGTCATATCTAGTTTTAGATATAGATATTTCAGGAATGCGAAGAAAAACATACTTAAGCAACGGTTACTAAGTTTCATATGATACACTTCTCCACTTTTTCAGTGTAAAGCTTAAAAAGCCAATATTTTGGGTCTCATTTCCAAATTCTGGCTTAGTTTTCAGGATAAGATCTCCAAGGTAATAAAACATAGGACTTTATATCGAATATTATGTTAAGAAAATTTTATTATATTTCAATATCCGGTCGGAACAGTGAACTATTTTTAATGTACACAAATGTACAAAAAACTACCTGGCAGCACACGTTACATTTTCGTTGGCTGAGTCTTTGAGAGATGGCACATAGCCTTTAATAAGAAAACACTTTTTCTTAGGAAATTTAATGTGCTTTTTATTTATTTTATTTATTGAATTTTACCACTTACAATATTTGAAAATCTTAATTTAGGTGTTCTGAATTCAATTCATTTCAGCCTTAATATATACAGTTTAGCAAAGCTATCATGATTTTAAAGTACAATAATACATAATTCCCAAGGAAAAATTAAACAAAAAAAAACCTTTTTAATCTTAAAACTAACTTAGCCTTTATTAAAATACCTTAACATTACGTCAACTAGCTTGGATTATGCTGACTGGTAAGATAGCACAATAGCTTTCAGTAATTATTATCGCTTGAAAGTGCGGGTATTAATGGATTGGTTGCAGCGCTTGCTCTGGCCAACAACCTTCTAGTTCGTTCCTGTACATATTTTTCAATATTGCTCATTCTGGCAAGTTGATGAAGTTTTTCGCTGGAGAAGTAAAAAGGTTTATTGAGAGCCATTTTTAGGCAACGATTTTGGGCGACTTGAAGTTTTCATTTCAAATATTTAGCACAAAAGCTCTAAACGGGTGCTCCATATAGGATAATGGGCATGATTACCATTTTAATTATTATTGTTTTGTTTTTAGCGCTGAGAAATGATTTCCGGTTTTGCATGGGCTAAAGTCTAATATCGCTTTCGAAATTTTGTTACACGTAGTTTCGATGTGATTTTTGTAAGTTATTGTAGTTTTTGGTCTAATGTGAGTCCTAAATAGGTCATTTCTTTTGACCAAGGTATTTCTAGGTCTAATAAATTTATGCTCCTTGGGGGCAGTAGGTTTTGCTTTCTTTTCTTGGTAAAGAACATTGCCTGAGTTTTCGAGATGTTAATTTTGATTTTCCATCGGTGGAAGTATTGATATAATCTTTGGAAAAATATTTCAAGTTTCGTTGTTATCTCATTTGGGGCTATGGATGTAGTATAAAAACATGTATCATCTGCGAAAGTAGCTAATTTGCAAGAATCATGTGTAGGCATATCTGCCGTGTAAATGTTGAAGAGTAATGGGCTTAGGCAGGAGCCCTGGGGGACTCCTGCTGGTATGTTTCGGTGCTTTGAGAAAGAGTCTTGAACTTTTACTGAATATTTCCGGCCATTAAGGAAAGAGTAAATAATATTCATTAGATACTGCGGGAAACCAAGTGTTGCTAGTTTGTCGAGACGACCAGTATGCCACACTGTATCAAATGCTTTTTCAATGTCGAGTGAGATTAACCCGACGGAAACTTTTTCTTTTAAGGCGCATCTGATGTGTTGAGTGCCACGGAGTAGTTGTTGCTTCGTAGAGTGCTGGTGTCTAAAACCAAACTGGTGGTTAGGGAGAATATTGGTTGTTTCTACAAATTCGTTCAACCGCTGAAGGATCAGTTTCTCAAGTAATTTACCTGTTGCTGGTAGGAGGCTTATTGGCCTGTAATTTACAGGGAGTTGTTTTAACACAGGCGTTAAAGACGTACGTGACGAGTACCACAGCTTTCCTGGGTAAATTTTTCAACACTATATTGGGGATATTGTCGTGGCCCGGCGCCTTGCTGTTTTTGAGTTTCTTAAACAGTTCAGCCAGTTCTCCTGGTTTAAACTTTTCATTGTTAGGAACAGATGTAGGAATTGGTAATGATCTAGCAGTTTCTGCTACCATTAATTCAGTGGTTTCACTATGCATAGTGTTGGTTATATTATGGTGCAAGCGAAAAGTATCTGCAAGAAGCTCGGCTTTGCCTTGATTTGAAAATTCATCTTCATCATTGTTTCCTTTAAGTGGAGGCATAGAAATAGTGTGATTGCCTTTGAAGACTTTGTTCAGTGTCCATATTTTCCGCGAATTGTAATCTAGATTGCCAAGCATCGAATTCCAGACCTGATTGCGGAGATTGGTAATTTTTACTCGAATTGCACTTGTGAGTCTGTTGACAGCAATTTTCGCTTGTGTATTTCTGTTTCTTTGCCATTTCCAACGTAACAAGTTCCTCGTCTGGATAAGTCTATACGTCTCATCATCAAGTATTAAAGTGTTGTAAGGAAAGTTTTTCCTGGTTGTACTAAGTTCAATACCAGACCATATGGTTTCATTAAGTGATTGGATATGTGTATTGATTTGGAGGTCTGCCGGCTCAAGGAAATATTTTCATTAATGTGCTTTCTATATAGTGCCCAATTAGTTTCTTTGGATGAGAAGTTGTTTCGCGGGTGTTTCTCTATATATTCATCAGTTTTGATGGCAAACATAACTGGAAGATGTGGTGAGGACAGAGCTTGAAGAGCTGTAATGTTGGAAGGAACTAGTTTTTCATCACTTAAGGCGATGTCTAATGTTGAACCGATTCCTTTATACGAATAAAATGTTGGCTCGTTTGGGTAGTGTAAAAATACATTGTTCTCAGATATTATCTCAAACAGAGCTTTGCCAATCTTATTTGATCGAAAGCAATTCCATTGTTGGTGCTTCGCATTCAAATCACCACAAAGAAGATAGCCTTGGTTGTTAATAATAAACCTTTTCAAATCCCTAACAAAACCGCCTAATTTTTCATTGGTCAACTTGGTTCCAGGAAAGTAAATTGAATAGATTTTAATATTAATACCTTCAATCATAACACCGATGTTTTCAATAAAAGCAGATTGGAATGAAGGTATTAGAAAGTGTTTTATAGATTTTTTGATGGCCAAAGCAACTCCACTACCAATCTTTCCTATTCTGCCTTTCCTGTAAATAGCATAGTACGGATGCGAGAGCTTATTGTGCGATCTTAGCCATGTTTCAGATATAGCAAATACATCAATTGCATTTTTTACGGCGAAATCAAACGCTTCAATGTGCTTATTACTAATACTTTGAGCATTCCAGAATAAAATTTTAAGATTATTATGAGTAGACAAACTTAAGAGCTAGCTTAACTATAACATCGTATTGGTCTGCTTTTGTTTTGCAGTTTGAAAGACTTTGAATGAGCTCATGCGATATCTGTATTAGAATTTCAGGTGAGAACAGATCGCTTTTGTCACTTTTTATGGTTTTTGACGAGCTTGGTTGTTGTCCTGGCTTTAAAATGGAGCTGTATGAGGTAGTGGAATTTATTAAAGCTCTTTCGTTGAGTTGTGTGGTGCTTGCATTGGATGCTACTATCGGAAAGCTTGGAAAATTCACATCAAAGTTTTCAGTAGTGTTAAATTGGTGAATTGGTTGTTTTTTGCTTATGGGTTTTCGTGTCGAGAGCTTTTGCTTGATTTCTATATATTCAATCCTGCTCTTGCATGTAGCAGAATTGGCGTAATGGGAGCCACCACAGTTTGTGCATTTGATTTTATCACTCTCTTTGTCTGAACCTGGGCATGATGAGTATTGGTGATCATCACTACATATAGGGCACTTCGTTGGTAGATGACAGTGATTATATCCGTGGCCATAGCGTTGGCAATTTCGACATTGTGTCGGACCCGTGCTTTTATTGCTGTGGTAGTTCCACTCCACGATTGTGTGAAATATTGTTTTAATTTTGCGGAGATCATTGAGCTTAATTCAACGTTGTAAATAAAGCAGATAATAAACACTGCCACGATGTTATGCTTTTGAGCTGAACTTTTTTATATCCATCGTGGTTATGTTGTGCTCTGTTGCTAGAGCTTTTCTTAACTCTTCCAGGGGCATGTCATGGAGCCCTGATAGAACTACTTTCAATGGACGCATATCTGGCCGTTGATATGTGAAATATTTAACTTTTTTCGAATTTAAATGTTTTTCGGTAGTTTCGTAGTCCTCTTTATTTGAGAGAAATAGTAGTCTACCAATCGACAACAATTTGATGGAGTATGCGCTAAATTTAAGCTCCTTCATTATAGCCTCAACCGTTTCACGAGGCAAATCAATAAAAGTTATAGGCGGTACTTTCACCTTTGGTTTGCTTTTGTCCACAGCAGATTCATTCTCGTGCCCGTCGTTGTCGTCAAGGTCAGCCAGAAGTGAGAATCGATTCGATGATTCAGTTACTGCCGTAGCAGAGCTTCTTGCCATTTTGAAATGATCCCTAAGGAGCATTCCTGTAGGCGAAGTTAAGGCTGATGTAGGACTCACTATAATCACTGAATTTGTCTCAATATATGTAAAATTAATTTAATACAATAAGAGGAATGAAGGTCCGGTTATATAAATTCCGTAAATGATCTAATTCACTAGACAAAATTCAAAAACCAAGTGCACGGCTCAAAGGTAGATGCAAGACTCCTAATGTGCTTTAGTTTCGATCGAAACGAAATTGTCTGTGAAGTGCGCAGCTTGCAAGATATGCGAGAAAAAGTGAAAAAAAGCTCTGCTTAAACCCCATAAGTTCCTAATATTGTGAGTTTATATACTAGGGAGCGAAGGGGATACAAAAAGGTAAATGTAAAAACCTAGTGGTCCGCATGGTGTAGTGGTTAGAGCACTCATCCCGTAAGCCGTAGGCCCCTGGTTCAAGTCTCATTGGTAGCAACGAGATTAAGTTCGAGTGATTCTTCCATCCGTCGACTTTAAGCCCGTTCAGTTATGAACCGTGCTGGTTTAAAAATTAGAACGTATCGCAGCTGGGTGGACGGAGACATGACCAAAGCATGATACTGACCATATCACCTTGAGGAGCGCCGACACGTTCGATCATGCTAATGAGATATTATAACTATGCAATTTTACATTTAAAATATTAAAACCTAACAAAACAAACAATTTTAATTTTAAAATGTTGAAACCGACCTGCTAATCATTTCGAGCAGCTTGAGTTTTATTTCCAAGCATTTTTTCTCTACAATGCACCGTTTTCAAGGTACTTAGAAAAAAAGTGAGTTTTTTAATGAATCTCCTCTAATCATTACGGTTGATCACTCCCAGCAAACATCTGCAATCAGCTTCTATCGTGTCTTCCCATCGAGTCCTCGGTCTTCCCGTCTACCATGTTCTCAACCCGTTAATGTTCTGTTTTCTTCCATTCTTTCTACTTGGCCCACCCATTGTTATTTGCGTAGCTTTATGCAAATGGTTCATCTAAAAGTTAATACAACTCAATGTTGTAACGTAACAACGTTAAGCTACAAGCACACTTAACGTCCATACATACCGAGGAGCCAATTGTAGCTCAAATCATTAGTAAATCAAATAAACTTATCGATGTTGTATGTCAAATGCGTATTCAGCGAAGACCAGCCCTCTACAAAAATATGACATCGAAAGGCTCCAAGCGGCGTCTGTGGTAAAAAATTTCACAGAGACCCTGACAACCAGAAATGAAATGAAAGTGAAATTGACAATTAAGACCGTAACAGAACAGGTGATCGGACATCAAGCTCGGCACAAAAGAAATGATTGGTCCAATGATGAGTGCAAGAATGCGTTACACAAAAAGAATGAAGAGTACAGAGAAGACGTATTTGGGAAAACCAGAACGAAGAGACTACACTATGAAAACCTTAAAGAAAAGCGAATAAGATCACATCAATCTAAGTCTAGCGAGCAACAACTTACAAGCATACAAAGTAGTGAAAAGTCTGTAATGAGGTTATCAACAAAAACCACGCTCAGCCATGATGACATCGGCAATATCATCGCTGATGAAAACAGGAGTGAGAAAAGATGGGCATCATATTTAAATGGCCTCCTTAATCTTCCTAACAGCTCCAGGAAAATCAGAGCCTGTAGGTATTTTCGGAGAGCTTCCGTTGGCCCCACCAACTCTAAATGAAGTTTACACCGCCATCAAAGCCTAAAATAATAATCAAGTATTGGTCATCGATGAAATTCTTGAGGAGCTTAACAAAAATTTTAGCAGAGGTATTCAAAAAGCTATGCAGAAACACTTGGCAACAAGAACATATGGCAAACGAGTTGAGTCAATCAATTATATTCCTTATTCACATACAATATTTCAAGCTACAGTGCGAGAACTATAGAGGCATATCACTACTATGCCTACTTCTTCTTTTTTGTAGCACTACAGGCCATCTCGGGCCTCCGTTTTCTATAAAAAGTGCTACGAACTGTCTCAGTACATCGACTACATCCTCCAATTTTGAAATTCAAGCAGCGATAAACTGTCTTCGCCGCTCGAGTTAGACCAGCCTTCAGTTCTCCCAACGAATACTTTTATGCATATCCGTTATTCATCCATACAATTCATGTGTCCAGCCCATTGCAACTTCCGCATTATCCGTTTTTGTTGCTTTGGCGCCTTAATATACAAATTCATCCACTTTTTCGATACTGTATTCACCATGTGTGATATTTCATGCGCTTGAAGTAATTATCCTCGAGTGCGTTATGAGTTTTGTTTTATTTTCATAAATTTTTAGCCCTACTAGTTTTGCTTCGCTGTCGAGTTTCAGGAAAAGGTCTTGGGCAAATGTTAATGACCGTGACAAAATGTTGATGTAATCCGCATAGGCTGCTACTTGGCTCGACTTGTATACTAATTTAGCTCGTGTATCGGCTGGTAGCTTCCTTATGACGCATTCCAGAGCCAAATTGAATAGCATTGGGACCAGCCCATTTTCCTGCATTAGTTCGATATTTGTGTCAAAGGCATCGTCGAGTTTGCTATTGATGTGAACTTGGGAGGTCATCGACGTCATTATAATTTTGGTAAGATGGACTAATTTGGCTGGGATGCCAAAGCGAAGCATTATTTCCTACAGTACGGTACGATGAATATTGGGGTATGCTTGCTTGAAGTCAACGAAAATTTGGTGAACTTCTATGTTGAACTCCCATCATTTTTTAAGTACCTGCTTGAGTGTGAACAAATGGTCTACTCTCTATCTACCTGCTATAAAACTACCTTGATACTCCTCAATAATAGTGTTGGCGGATGACCCGATTTCACTTTTTTAAGATTTTTGAAAATATTTTCTACGCCGTACAAAGTAGTGATATGCCTCTATAATTTTCACACAGGCTGTACTCTTTCGGCATATGCTCTTCTTTCTAAATGTGCTCGATGACTTTGTGAATAGCTTTATGAACATTGCTGCCACCAGATTCACATCAATGCCCAGTGGTTTATTGTTCTTTTGGGCACACTTCATCCAGAGTTGGTGGGGACAATGGAAGCTCTCCGCCAACAGCAGAGGATTAAGAAGGTTCTTCAAATATATAGATCTTTCCTTAATCTTCGTTTTGTCCGAGATGATATTGCCAATGTCATCATGGTATTGCGTGGTTTTGGGCTGATAACCACGTTTCAGGCTTTTCATAACTTTCATTGCTTGCTCGCTTGACTTACATCGATGTTTTCAATTAGTCGTCATATTATTTTCTTTTCTGAATACTAATTATCGTATTCACTACTGTTCTGAAATTTTAATAGTGTTCTCTCTTCGTCCTGGTTTTCGTACCTACATAGTCTTTGCCTGCCTGATGCTTTTTATCTAACGCACTCATTTCTCTTGCGCCGGGCTTGATACCCAATCATGTGTTCTGCCATAGTCTTAGTAGTCGCTTTCACTTTGATCCAGAGCTCGATGCTTGTCCTTAACAATTTTTTTGATAAGATGGGAGCCAGCTGGTTGTCGAGGGTCCCCGTGATTTTTTTTTGCCACAGATGCCGTGTGGAGCTTTTCAATGTAAAATTTTTGTAGCGGGAGGGTCTTTGCCGAATATGCCATTTACATACGACATCGATAGTTTAATTTGACCAAGTAATAATCTGACTTACTAGTGGCTTCTCGGTATGTACGGACCTCAAGTATGGTCTAAGCCCAACGTTGTTGAATCAGAGCATGTTCGATCTGGTTTTGTGTGTTGCCAACCAGTGATACTCAGGTCATTTTATGAATGCGTCAATGTGGGAAGCAAGTGGAATGTATGACTAGATTTTTGCTATATGCAAAGTCAATCAGGCAAGGGCCATTGCCATTCGTTTCATTGTGGGGGCTATATCCTTCAATCGTTCCCCGATGAGATAGCTTATTGCCAACCTTAGCGTTGAAATCACCCAGAATTATGTTTTTGTCGTTTGTAGGCAATGAGTCAACTAGTCTTTTCAGGCGATCGTAGAACGTTTCCTTCGTTTCTTCATCCTTTTCTTCGGTTGGGGTGTGAACATTTAATAGCAAGATTTTCAAGAGATCCGCTCCTATACGGGTTGCTTATAACCGATTACGATTTTATGTTATCTGCCTATCCACACTGAAGGCCACTCTGAATTCTCGTTTTCCAGTAGGTTTCTGACTTTCCAGTTCATTTCGTAAATTGGCAGTATTTTTAATTTACATTGACTGGCCTGTTTTAAAAGGTTTGTAGCAGCGCCAGAGTAATTGAGTGATGTGACATTCCAGGATCCAATGCCATAGTCATTTTCCTGTTCGCGAGGTCAGTGGCGTGAGTCCAATCCACTCGGAGGCCCATCTACAGATTTTGAAACATTTTAAGGTTTTTCAGGGATGGCGACGTTAGCCCATTGCCAAACCTCCGGCGGCACGGCTCTTACTTCGATTCCGCTATCAGGTGCGGAAGGTTTCAATATTTAGGATATGTATATGTGACGTTTATTATATTAGCTTTAGATTTAAGGTTGAAAAATCTTCGCCTAATATGCTTTGTATTTAGGCGTGTTTTTAAAAGCTTCTGTCAAGAATTTTTCAAAATTAAAATAATTTTAAAACGTCAATTAGAAAGAAATTTTTAAAAAAACTTATTACATCGTCGAATGAATTGAATAATTTATCGACTACCTTTACTTGCAAGGAAGTCTATAGAAGTTAAAGAAAAGAAACGTTTTTTTTCACCGTGGGCATGGAGGAACCCGACGGCTTCCCACCGCTGAGGGACCCGGGGCCAGGCATTTCAAATACTACGAATGAAAAAGTCATGAAACGAAAAAACGACCAAGAAAGCTTTGAGCGCGGGAAGCGTTTTCCGCTTTCAAAAGAAGAATTGGAAAGAGTAACCAGAGAAAACGCAAGAGTTACTAAAGAAAATGAAGAGAAATGATCCGTAAACTAACAAACGTCAACAAGACAAAAGTTATTGGGCTCTTTCACACGGGAATGGTAAAAACCCATATCCAAACAGGTTTAGCGCTTACGCCCTTATGTTTACACGTTGCATAGTTCAGCCAACCAATTTTTTTATACGATACACGTTTTGCGAGTGTATGTGTCAAAAGGATCATTTGATCGTTAAACGTCGTGCGGACAACATGAAAGCGAAGACAGAGAGATAAGCGATTGAGAATTGATGTTTTAGCCTTGAATTGTGCACGAGGTAACAAAAACTGGAATGAAAAATGTAGTTTATGATTGTTAAAGTTTCTATTGGATTTATTAGAACTTCCGTGTTTTTCCGCTTTCTGAAAAATATCTTCCAAATATGAATATCCTTTTAAGTCGCATATTTTTCTTGTTTTGTTGTCAACTGGCATAATATGCATACTCTTAATTTTCTATGGATTTACAATAGGCAATTTAACTTTATTGAAATCGAGATATTCGTCGTGTTGTTTCCTGAAATTGAACATGGCCTCTGCTTTTATAAATTTATTAAATAACGCGTTGCTTCTCGCGTCCACGCATCCATTTTTGCACGCAAATTAAAGAAAGACAAGCGTTTCATGACGACTACCTTCTTTACCGAATGTTCAATTCGGAATGATTACCGGCGTTTGTATAAAATTTCCCCCACCAAATAATCAACAAAATGCGTTTGTGTATGTGCGTTAGGCTCGTTCACTCTACAAAATGTTGGCTTGTTTTTACCATCAGGTCCCCTCAATGCCTCTCACTCTTCTTGCCCATATAACCTGTTTAACGCTCACTTTTAACGCTGCGTCTGAAAAAGCCCATTAAGCCACAAAATGTGTCCCAAAAAGAAGAAGCGACAACAAATTAGACAGATGAAAAAAGAAACAATGAAAAACAAATACGAACGAAAAAAAAGTAGCCACGCAAGATACTCAACAAACAAATACGAGGGTAATCCCAAAAGTACCCATCCTGACTTATGACTACTGGTAGTTTAAAAAAAACAATTACTGCAATTGACAATACCACCTTTCAACAACTTAATGTGAAAAATTCATAACGGCACGTTTATTATCATTTTTTTACAGATATTAAAAGTGCACGCTCTCAGTGAATTTGTAAAGGTCTAAGTTCAACCGATATCAAAGCCGAGTTGGCTTCTACTCTGTGGAAGTCTTCTCCTTTGTTTACAATGGTCAAATATTGGGTAGTTCATTTTAAGCGAGGCCGTACAAGCTGCCAAGATGAACGCCGCAGTGGTCGACCAAGTGAGGTCACTACGTCAGAAAATGTGAAGAAAATCCACAAAATGGTATTGGTTGACCTTTGACTAAAAGTGCGTAAAATCTCAAATATAGCAGGCATTTCTAAAAGTGCTGTGCATCGTATTTTTAACAAAAATTTGGACATGAGAAAGCTGTGTGCAAGATGGGTGCCATATTTGCTCACAATGGAGCACAAACAGCAACGTGAGGATGTTTCCATCGAGTGTTTGACAATGTTTCGCAGCAATAAAGCTGAGTTATTGCGTCGATTCATAACTATGGACGAAACATGGATCCATCATTTTACACCTGAGCACAAGGAGCAGTCAGCGGGACCGCTGTCGTAAACAAACAATAAAAATACGAAAAAGACAACATTCCATGATACTGATACCATACAAAGCGCGGGAGGAGCAAACGGCAGGCCAAATTACTATGCGCGACTTGCTGCGATGAATGACGACATAGATATCGAGATGAAACGCCAAGAAATCATAGGTAATATTAATGATTCAAGCGATAATTTTATCGAATACTAAACATCAGTAATGGTATCCCGATTGCCGGTTTTGCCCAGGAGAGGAGGACAATGCCTGCCACACATTTTTGCGAGTAAAAAATGGGTGAGGCTGTGGAGGGACCTCTAGTGGGAGATGGGAGAGCTCACCCCGGATAAAATAGTTGCGGTGATGCTCGAATCGGTTGACAAATGGAACCCGGTGGCACATGACGCTCGGGCAGTCCTAAAATATAAAAGGGACTCACAGCAGCCGGGGGAACACTGGCTGCTTTCAAGCTAACGAAAGGTTCTCTTAATAGTGTGAAAGCTCCCCACTTCACATACGCGGCAAAGGCGGACAAAAATCAGACCTTCCGGTTAAAGGGCTTGGGCTGTGGGGAGAATGGAGTTGATCTTCTTGAAATGTTACTGGAAGCAGCACCAGCTGGCAAATTTATTAGTGTGAAAAATTTTGCTACCAGGAGGTTGACAGTTGGCGAAGGTGCCCACCAACAACTAAGGTACTTGAGCTTTCAAGTTATGAGGTGGGAGCATCTCCCAAAAACAGAGATCAACCAGTGATACAGGTGCCATAGATTCGGTTATTTGGGTGGCAACTGTGCCATGCACTACCGCTGCGTTAAACGTAAAGATATTCATGCCCCCGGTGAATGCAAATTGGCTCAGATGGAACCAAAATAAAATTATACTCTGTCAACTGCAGTATATTTGGTCATCCAGCATCATATTGAGGATGCCCCCTGTATCAAGATGCAAAACTTAAATTTCCCCCAAAACATGCCCAAGTAAACAGCAGTGTATTACCTTCCAAATGCGTTAAACCCGGAGTATTATTTGCACTTGCTGCCAGAGGACCAGCAGGCAACAATGTAAATAAAATGAATAATGTAAGTGGCAATGATGAGCTGCTTCTTAAAATTTACCAAGAGCTTGAATCTCTTTCATAAAGAATAAATAAGCAAGATCAAAACATCAATTTTGTTTTTCAACATTTAGGCCAACATGCTTCAAGATAGCTTGTCATCCAGTCACATTTGCATAAATAAATTTGGTCTTACCTCGATCAACGTCAACTCGATTGTTACTATACATCGACGAGTCTATCTCCTTGAATTCATTGTTGAGCAAAAGCCTGACATCATGCTTCTCACTGAAACCCACCTCAATTCATGCCATTCCATGACATTCAAGGATTTTGAACTCGTAAGAAACGATAGGGTAATAGGTGGTGGGGGAGGTGGCATCGAGATATTGGTTCAAAGACCCTACTGTTCCCTAAATATTGAAAAAGTCGAATTCAAAAGCTTTGAATCTCTTGAAGTGTCCGTTATCAAAATCTCACTGCCAGGTGGGGATAACCTCTTCGTTATCTCTGCCTATGCAACTGGTGGAACTGTTCTCAAGCTCAAAGAGGAGCTCAATTCCATGTTTGAAATATTCGAATAGACAGGCTGCATAGTTATTATATTCTTGCTGGTGACCTGGACGCCAAGCATACATCATGGTTGAACACCATCAACAATCCAAGAGGTGTATTCCTGAAATCCTGGATAACAGAGATCTAAATTGAATGCAGGTGCAATCTGTAAGGGTTGTAGTTCCCAACATACTCTCGGACAAACTCATATTTGGACCTCTGCATTGCTGACGCAAGACTTGAACTCAGCTTTCATAGTCCTCAACGGAAGCTGCATTTGCTTCCTTATAGTAGCGACCATAACACAATCGTAATGGAAATCTATCATCAAAGGGATGATCTCTTCCTTATTCCAGTTCAACATGAAAATCATCGGTTGGATTTCAAAAAACGGATTGGAGAACGTTTCCAACGAAGCTCAATCGGGATTACCAGAGGCAATGTCCTCTTTCTGATGATGGCAACGCTTGCTCAACGGTTCTCGATAACAGAAATCTAACAAACGGTGAAGTAGATCTCTATTTGTCGAAGTTAGAGAAGCTGACGTTGGAAACGATTGAGAAAGTAGTTCCAAAGACTAAACACCAAACAATATGGAAAGATATGAAATACCAACTTTGCAAGGTTAAAAACCTGAAAAGCCTTCTTTTAACACGCGTCAACAATATTTATCGGCGATTTTTGGACTACAACCATCCCTCGTTGGCTTTGTTGAAAATACGTAGATGGCGCTTTCATGAAAGTGAATAGCTTTTTCCGTAAGAAGTTTCGAGTGAAGGTATCGAATCTTGTTGAAAATTTCGTATCCAAATTGATAGTACGACTCCGGGTAGAAATGCAAACAGGGTTATATGTCATGGTTTGCATAAACGTGGCTTGATTGGAACTCATATTGCATTGGTTCATCTACCAAACCCTGAGACAGGGAATCAAATGCTTTCAGAGGTCGTTGAAGTAAAAGTTTCCGAATTCAAATCAAGCCTGAACGACGAATCAATTCTTCATTTCAATGAAACATTAACATCTTATCTCATATCGAGCTTGAATTTTATTGATTATTTTGTCAGCTATGAAGACTTGCGTTTCATATTTCGCAGGATAAACAACCAAAATTCATGTGGTACTGATGGTATTCTAGATGTAGTTCCGTGACATTTGCCTAATGTTGCTATTAGGAATTATTGCATATTGTTCAACAACATGGTGAGCAATACATATTTCCCAAATGAGTGAAAGAAGGCTAAGGTATTTCCAATCTTGAAGAAAGGAAAAGAATCTCCGTACCCCAAAAGCTATCGCCCAATCAGCTTCCTGTCTAACATCAGCAACGTGTTTGAAATGATACTCAACAATGCATTAAACGCCCACATTTAGAAATATGAGTTCATGCCGAATTGTCAATTTGGTTTTCGTGCCAGGCATTCGACCAAACATGCGATAACGAAAGTGAGCTCAGACATCTGTTGGAAACTAAACAACAGAGAATGTATTGGAGCGTGTCTCATTGATATGGAAAAAGCCTTCGATACAGTGTGGTTAGATGGACTAACTTTAAAACTCCTTCAGGACAAGTTTCCCAGATAACTTGTCGCCATAATTTTTAATACGTTAAACGGGAAATCGTTTGTTGTAACTGTTGGAAATCTGACAACAATGCGTGAATTCAGAACGGGTTCCACATAAATCCTGTGTTCAATACCTGAACATGTCAAAATCGTGCTCAGTAAGGCACAAAAAGTAATCATAGCCCTACGAAGACTTTCATTCCAGATACATTGATCAAAAGGTCAAAGTTGTATGTTACAAGACTCTAGCTGGACCAGTTTTGACATGTGGATGTCCGATTTGGTAGAGCCAGATAACTAGTACTATGGAAAAATGAAGAGTTTTCGAAAAGAAATGTCTTCGTGCATTTACTGGTTGGTAGGGAAAGCCTGAGATGGATTGGAAGGACCATATATCGAATGGAAGAATTTCTCAAACTGCTGAAGTGACGAGAGTCGATATCTTCATATTGAAACTTCTTCGGAATCATATCGCAAGATCTGTGACTGTGAGTGAAAACCCTTGGATTTCACAGCCGTTCCACCCTACAGACGAGTATATTGCGCTTTGCCTCACTACTGGCTTCATTCCTCCAGAAGCATTCGTTTATTTGGACATGAACCCATATGTTTTTGATTCTAACGGTGTCCCATTTACATATCACATACGAGTATATGAGCTCTTCGGAATCATATGGCAAGATCTGTAACTGTGAGTAATAACCCCTGGATTTCCTAGCCGTTCCCCCTAAAAGACTTGTCTCAATACTGCTATTGTGTTATATAACATATTTAGATGGAGCACCGATAAGATCAAATACTCTCCGAATTTGAGTTCACGAGGCTAACAATTCCAACGGTGATACTCATTTGCTAGCTTCGTTGAGCGAGCTGGAACGAAGCAATCTAGATATTGGCGGCTGAATGATAATGTCTAAATTATTCGTGGTTATTTATTTATTTATTTTTTTGTTTTTTTCGTTGCTAAGTTTTGAGTTTCAGCTCATTATTACTACATTTAGTGTTGTTGTTATTTGTTAATGTTAAACATTAGGTATATGTTTTAATATGTAAGATAGCATTTGCGATGTTTATTAAATGAGGTTTTGAGATAAGGTTTAACGATTGAGTTAGGAATATTGTGATAGCATTATATTAAGATATTATAACGTTTTTATTGAATTTCATTAAAATGAGGTTATAATATGTTAGGAGTAGGACAAAAGTTCACTGTTGTGTTAGTATTATAATTAATATTTGAATAGTATTAGCTTATTTTTTCGCTTTGTTCCAATTGAATTATAAAATAAATAATTATTGAATCTGATATTGTTTTTTGATTAAATGTTTTTGATTAATAATGTATAAATTTAGATAACCATGTGGGCAATTAAGTTTAAGTATTTTTATTGGTCGCAATTTATATTCTTTGATAATTTATAACGTTTAATAATAAATACAACGCCTTTAACTTTGTAGTATCAAACGAATAAAATTGTAATTAACTTCAAGAAGTATAACGCAAAGATCACCGAGCCAAAAAATCGGCTTGCGTACAATTCGTTTTTATAGAATGTGCGTGCTTTTCGATGAGTTCATGTTGACAACTAAGAAAATATGCAAATTGACCAAAAAATATGCATGTATATATAATTTAAAAAGAAAAAGCTTTAGGTAAATAACACAGCTTCTATAAATTTTTTGTTTCAAATGGTATTATCCGCTGCGGTGATAAATAATTCGTCACGATTTTTAGGTTAGGAAATCTTCCATCATCTGCGCCGCTCTCATTCACCCTAAATTTCACACCACACTCACCTTTATCACCCGGCATCGAGATATAGCTTTTGCTGTACATCATAAGCGCCTCCGGCCATCTTTTATTCTTGAATGCCTCATTTCCCACTTGTTTCAATTTGAATGCAATCTCCTCTGACTTTCCCACATATTCACGTTTTATTTTCACACGATTTTCACTTATCACATTAATTTTGCTCACATGTTGTATTCTTTCCAAATCCGTTTGAAATCTTCCGAATGCGTTAATATCATTCGGAGAAACTAATCTTTTAATTTTATCATAATAATCCGGGAAAAATCCGAGATTTTCCTTGGAGTTTGTCATTTTCCGTGGAGAATGGGCAATGTAGCGCTTGGGGTCGTACAGAATGCGCCTAGCAGAACGTGATACTGAAAAACAGAACTTTTACTTTTCAACGTGGCGGAAAAATCATGAGAAAGAGAAAATTGTGTTCTAATTAAAGATGATATTTTTAGACTAGTGTAACTGAATGCGCAGTAAATAGATACAGATACGTTGGCGATTGATGCGATGTGGTGCCATTTGCATTCTCATGTAGGGTGAAATATTATATTTAATCAGAACTTAGTGATTTTATTTGTATCTTTACCTAGAGCTTAATAGTAACTGCACCTAGCATTTAATTATCATTTCAAATTATAATTGAATTCCACTTCATTTTTGAAATTTTCTTCAAGGGAAGTCTTGAAACCGTAATGGCACACTTCCGTTCCAAAATCCAAGCACTATCCGCTCTTCCTTGTCGGCAAGGACTCTGCAATAATTCCAAGATGTAATTATCGCAATACTTTGCCAAGTGCTAAATTGAAAACCCATAATAACGTCTCGATCTGATCCAATTCAATTCCGTTCGATTTCATTTACCATCTCTAGTGTGCCGAGCATTTTCGCAATATTCGGGCTGGAATGGGAGAGCATTGTTGTTGCCTCTATTCTAGTCCTCATTGAATTTCCCATTAACGAGAAACATCGTATCGGCTATAATAGCGGTTCCAATGGGAGCAGAATTAATTAAGTTAGTTGCGAAGACGACGCTGGCGAGGAGAGGCTCCACTTCGATTAACACAAAATATAATTAAGAAAATTATCAGAAGCCATTTATCACGTGCGCTAGGAGGAGAGGCGAGACATACTCGTACATACTCGGCTTGTACGTAGATTTGTCGGACGACGTACAACGCGACGACGAAGGACTCGAGGCTGGGAAAGGGTGGATTTGATGGAGGCGCATTTGCAAACCCAGCACCGAATTGGCGATGAAAAATCGCCAGATCTTGGAGATTAGGCGAATAATAGACCAAGTTTGAGGAAAGCCATTGCACCAGTGCCTTGTACTAGCGTCGACTAGGCATGGCGGAATTCGCTAGACAACGGCAGTATGGAGAATGGCTAATGAAGTCGAGACCGAATATGACGAGAGGCACAAGACTTGGCTTGAGGAGTAAGGGGCGGATGGAGATTGTATGGCACGACAATGAACAGACAAACACTAATTTCTACATGATAGTTGGGGCCCAAACAATCAACTTAATTAGCTGGGGAGTCACTCAATCAACATTAAATGGATCTTCCTAGCAGCAACGACGACGACGACTTTGGCTACGATGGTTGAGGAGCATGAACACGACACGGATGGAGAGGTGTGGGAACCAGAGAACGAGTTGGTCTCGAGTGCGGAGATAGCGGGTAACTTAATTAAAAAACTTTAATTAAATCAAAATCAAACATCAAATTTCAAAAAGCCATTAATCACGTGGCGTACATCCGAAAGGATGTATGTGACGCGGCAAACGGTTACGGAAAGCGAGGTAAAAGCCAGCGTTAATCTACCCAAAGCAATTAACTCAATGACAGCGAGGCTAGGCATATGGTACGGATTGGATGCTTGGGCTTAGATTGAGAGTTGCCGTTTCAGTTTTATTTATTTATTTACAGAATTCTATATACAGATTAGAAAAATCCAATTATAATATAGAAAAGGAAGAAGTTATGAAAGAAATAACAACACATACACAAATAAAACAAGAAAAATTAGGTTACATAGCTAGAAAGTTAAAACTAGAAAGTACGCTCAAGTTAAACTGCAAAACTATACAGAAGAACGAATTGTCTAAGTTTGTGCAAAAGATTGGGGTATCAGACCAAGACCAAGAGAGTTTTGTTCACGCGACAAATGTCACAATGGCGAAAAATAAAATACCTTGGTTCGGGCAAAGGGAACGTTAAAAATCATTGGCGACCTACTTGAGCGCTGTGCATTACATGCGGATATCTCATTACAGAGATTCATAGGCAAGAGTTTATGGTTCAGTTTCAAGAGCAAACATTCATCAAGAAAACCACGACACGAGACTAAAGAAGACATGCACAAGAGGGGTAGACGATCATTATCAGGGGAATACAGGATGTAAAATTTAAAGAAAAGAGAGCGGGTAAACCTACGATGAATAGTCTCCACAGTACTACGTGGACTGTGTTGATGAGGAATCCAAATTTGCGAGCAATATTCCAATAAACTTCTAACCAATGAGAAGAATAAACAAATACAGAAGGAAATATTTTTGAAGCCTTTGGTGGATCTTAATACAAAACCTGACAATCGAGAGGCTTTGCAAAGCACCTGGGCTATATGTTGCTCATAATGCAGCTTAGTGTAAAAAAGTACTCTAAGATCTTTATGGAGGTCGACTGATTCCAGGGAAGTACCAGATATGGAATGATCGAAAGGAATGGTAAACTTTCTCAAGGAGTAATTCATACGATGATATTTGCTTATATTTAGTCTCAGACGATTAAACGTTCACTTATCTAATAGAAATTGTAAATCTAGTTGTAAGCAGACAAAGTCTTCCAAGGACTCAATCACTCTTAAAAAATTTCAAATCGTCAGCATACATAAGCAAAGAGGATTTAAATAACGATGGAAGTTCATTGATAAAAACACACAAACAAAATTTTGGTAATGCATAAAGTAACCTTTTTCTTTCAGATTCTTATGGTTCTAATCAAGACGTTTCATTTGATACCCAATTCGACTACCTTTGATTAAAAAAAATTCTTAACGGCTATTTCGTTACTGGGGAAGACCCCCCTTAAAAAATTTTTTAATTTTTAATAAGACCTGATTTTTTTAGAGACTATCATTTCTGACCTTTCCACAAAGTTTGAGAATTCTAGCTTTTATAGTTTCTGAGGAAACTTGCTGTAACTCACGGACAGACGGATGGACGGACGGATGGACGGATGGACGGACGGACGGACGGACAGACAGGTCGCAAAACTACTAGGCCTTCGTAAAATTGTTTTTAAAGACCTTAAAATGAAAGCAAGTTCATAAGAGTTGATCAACTTTTGATAAAGCCATGTTGTTCACTAACGACAACCATGGGACCAAAAAGACGACTATACACACGAACGGAGATAGTGGCTCCGAGAGTGGACCCAATAAAACTGGAGCAACCAAAAATACTTAAAAAAGATGATAAAAACCAAAAAAAGAAATAAAAAATAATAACAACGATGACGCAATCAGCCGTTGCAGCCACGATGTTAACAGTACATCGAGAGCCGTTCTAACGACGATAAAAACGACGATTAATACAATGACAGTGAAGACGCACAAAAAACGGAGATTCACAGATAGTCTGATCCAGACTGAAATTCCTGTGGCATTCGGGCTTAGCAAAAAAACTATACGAACGCCAGAGCGTCCTATAAAGGAAATGCAGATAACTCTGCGGGCCGCTTCAGGTGTTTGAGCGGTGGAGGAAAATATGAAGAACATCGAGAATTTGATGGTCACTGCTGCGATCGCTACCGAAGCGACCGAAGCAAGGGTCGTAAATTCCGACATAATAAGGAACCATCCTGAAGCCAACGAGGAGATTACGGCAGGAAAAGAAACGAGTGACTAGGCAAACAAAGCGACGTTGTGTAACATGAAGAAGAAAGGCTATTCCGAAAAGCGGGAAAAGTTCTGAAAAGAAAACATTCAGCATGCGACTCCCCAAAAAATCAGCAAAGCAGTAAAGATTGGGGTCCTTAAACTAGAGGAGCTCCTAAACCACATAGGGCATTATCGGAGGAGCTGGTTAAAGGCCGAAAAAGAGCAGAAGGCTAAATAAGCGTGAAATCTAAAGGCCACGTGCAGGTAGCTCTACTATCAAAAGTCAATAAAAGAATGGCGTCTAGCCCAACCGAAGGAGATCGGGATGAAAGAAGAAAGGAAAAAGCATTTGATTGGCGTGGAGCACCAGACCACGGGTTCCAGACAGTGCTTACAAAAAAAAAAGCGAAGACAGCCGCAAAGAAACTCCTTCAAAAAGTGTCAGAAAGTAAAGTTAACACGGATGCCCAACAAGAAAAAAAACCTGATACAAAACAGGAGAGACGAAGACCCTGGCAGCAGGCACTGCTCGTAAAACCCCAAGATGGCTGATCCTACGCGGAGGTACTGCGGGACATCAGGGGAAACGTAAGGCCCGAAGACATCAACACAGCCATGAAAGCAGTATGACCAACGTGGTCGGGCCACATACTGGTTGAAGTCGGAGCAGAGGCCGGCAATCAGGAAGTGTGGGAGGGATCAAAGTGAGGCTGACACCAGAAAACTATAGGGGACAATGCATGGCCATAGTTGGCTTTACCGAAAAGGACGCCGAACAAGGGCAAAATATGAATAGGGTGGGTTGTTTGTAGGATACAGAAAAGAGCAACGCGTCTTCAATGTTTCAAATGCCTTGGCTATGGTCACACCATACAAGTATGCAAAGGACCCGATAGGAATTACCTATGTTACAAATAGGGTGAAATGGGACATCAAAGAAAAGAGTGTAAGGAGGAGGCACACTGTATTCTTTTCAAGGATACTGATCCAAGACCTAATTTTGGACACGTCTCGGGACCAGGAAAATGCCGGGTTTTCCAGGAAGCCGTAGGCAAGGCAAAATCAAGTTCTGCGTCATGGTATCCTGACAAAACAGGTACTGCTGCCATCTGGGTCCCGAACAGTGATTTCCAAGTTGGAAGTTATGGACAGGGGGATAATTTGTGGTGGTTCCGTGCTCAGGGACCACCTTTTTTAGTATGTCCTAACGCCGATCGAATCGATATCACCTTTCGAAACCAAGCTTAATGCTCTGGAGGGTTTTGTCTCGAATGCAGAGGGCAACGTGCTCGTTAGGGTGAATTTCAACGCTGAAGCAATCGAATGGGGCATGCCTTAAACAGATCCGTGGGCAAAAAGAATCCTGAAAATGCCAGCCAGGATGGCGCTCGTCAACAACTTTCCGTTGTATTGGCTGTGAAGGAACTTTATCGGATGTAACATTCGCTTCGGAGTCTTTAGTATGGAGGATAAACAATTGGAGAGTATTAGAGGAATACTCAGCCAATGATAAGCAGTATATTCTGCTCGAGATCAGTGAAGTTGCCTCCCGACGTCCGTGCTTTCGGCTTTCTACTAGTGGATGGAACATCGGAAGGATGGACGTCAAGAGGTTTGTCGAGCTGCTCACAGCAGGTGAGCCGCTGCAGGGAGTTTCGGAGGGACGGAAGAAACTAGCAGCTCAAGACGTGGTGAACTCAAATATGAGCATCATTACAACTGCTTGCTTCGCTTCGATGCCCCGTCAAAAACCCCGACATGGCAAGCCTCCAGTTTATTCGTGGTTTACTAAAATTATTGAAAAGCGAAGAGAGTGTCACAAGCTTCGACGAGAGGCACGACGGGCGCGGAACCGTGAAGAGGCTTGAAACCAAGTGGCAGCATATAAGTCGCCCAGGAAATGCCTTCACAAATTGATTAACAATAGCAAGGCTCGCTGCTGGCAAAACCTAGTGGGGCCTTGGTTACAAGCTAGTTCTGCGGAAGCTTGGCGCCCTACGGAAGCCTTGCATACATGATGCGGAAAAGACAGATGAGATAGTAGGAGCAATCTTTGCCGCTCATCGCACTCATGATGATGTTATCCATAGTGAAACAGCAGTCGAGTGTCCACTTTTCTCACAGCCGGAACTGGAGGAGGCAGTCCTTTCACTGAAAGCGAGGAAGGCTCCAGGTCCAGATCGTGTTCCGCGTGAGGTGTTTATTTATTTATTTCAGAAATTAACTTACAGACTAGTAGTCCAATTACAAGTCAATTAATACAAATACCAACATATGAATCCAAAATATGGCAGGAATTAAAGAAAAAAGATCACAATACGATATTAAAAATTAAGATTAATAGGAATATTTATAAATTAGATTTTTCAAAGAAGTTTTAAATACGCCAAGAGATTGTGGTAGAGGACCAAGACTTTGCTGGTTGTGCATACGAGGTTAGAGTAGCAAAGGAGGGTGGGAGAAGGTGTTAGTACGTGCATACAGAACCTGAAATCGAAGCGAGGGTCTATTAGGGCGAGCCGCGTCGAATGTATTTACTTGCCTGCATAAATTTTGAGGTAAAAGGCAAAAATGAAGCTTGAACAAAAGATAAAGATCGTCTGGACTCAAGGGTAGGTAGGTTCAAAGTATGTAGGCGGTCATCATAAGGGGAGTAAGGAAGGTTGAATTTGAAGAATAGTGACCGTGTTTATCTGCGTTGAACTAACTCAAGAGCATCGATGAGCTTCCTGTGGTACGGACTCCAAATTTGGGAGCAGTACTCCAAATGGCTACGTACTAGTGAGAAGTAAAGACACATACAGGATGTAATATGTTGAAATGACGAAGCGGATCGTAAAATAAATCCAGTTAAGCGAGAGGCTTTCTGAATAATTAGAGCAATGTGGAGATAAAACTTCAGCTTACAATCGAAAAGCACACCAAGATCCTTGAAGGAGGTTACATTGCTCAAAGGGATACCAACAAGCCTATACGTTGAGAGAAGAGGACATTTTTTACAGGAGAATGTCATCTGATTGCAATTGGAAACATTTAAGGAGAGATTGTTTGATTCACACCAGTCACTAAGACGCTGAAAATCGGTTTGAAGGATATCCACATCTAAAGGGAATTAATAACTCAAAAAATCTTGAAGTCATCAGCATAAAGGAGACAAGGGATGTGATAACAGAAGGTAGATCATTGATAAAAACTAAAAATAGTAGGGGGCCAAGTATTGAACCTTGCGAAACTCCCGAGCTCATGTGAAATGAAGAAGAGAAGAAAGAGTTTAAAATGACTACACATTAACGATTCAGGGCATAGGAAAGAACCCAGGAATAGAGGCAACTAGGGACATTGAACCCTAAAAGTTTCTCAAATAGGAGATAGTGATTCACTGAATCAAAAGCTTTAGAAAAATCCGTAAAAATAACGTCCACTTGTTGTTGCTGATCGAGGGCAGCTGCAATATTATGGGTAAAAGAAAGTAAATTTGTAAGGGTAGATCTGCCTCTGACAAAACTATGCTGTTGATCCGTTAAGATGGAAGGACAAGTGGATACAGCAAATCAAAAACAACCTTTTCAAGAATTTTACTAGAACAAGGAAGAAGGGAAATAGGACGATAGTTTGAGACGATATTACGATCACCAGATTTGAAAATAGGAAAAATGTGGGCAATTTTCCATTGGACGGGGAAAACCCCGCAGGATAAACTCAAGTTAAAAATAATTGAAAGGGGAACACAAAGCGAAGAAGATATAGATTTTGCTAAAAAATTTGGAATGTCATCAGGGCCCACACCGGTGCTGTTGTCAAGATTATTTAAGAGTTGCTCAACCTGCAAGGGGTTTGTACGAAAATCGGTAGAGAAAAAAGCACAAGAAGATTGGTTGGAGGGGGAATGTTTAGCCCTACCAAAAAAGGAAGAAAAGTAAGAAGCGAAGAGTTCACAAGATTCTTGAGGAAAAGACAATGTAACGCGATCTAGACTAAAATTATCAGGGGCATGATGACAGGTCCTTAAAGATTTTAAGTACGACCAGAACGCCCAAGTTTTATTCGACATTAACGAGGTTTCAATGTGGTTAACATATGCATGAAGTGCAGAAGTGGCAATTTTCTTGGCCGCGGCATGACGCTCTTTAAATTTAACGAGGTCAATTGGAAGATCACTAGATAAGAATTTTTTGCGGGCAGCATCTTTAGATTTTATTGCAGTGCCAACATCTAAATCAAACCAAGGAGCATCTTTAGGTCTTCTTGCTGGACATGCAGGAGTAAATTGCGAGATTAAGGACGAAAAAAACATAAAAAGCTTATCAATACAATCTTCAATGGGGAGATTGCTGAAAAAAGAATACCAATTCACGGCATTCAGGTTAGCTGTTGCAGCTTGTCTATCACCATTGTCCTGACATGCTGCTCAGCACATAAAACGCTTGCCTACGGGACGAGGTTTTCCTGGTAGGATGGAAGGAGGCGAGGCTCGTGCTGATCAGCAAGGGAAAGGGGAGTCCCAAATCGCCCGTTATGCATGCTAGACACGGCTGGGAAAGTGCTACAGAAACTCATCAAGGGAAGCGTCACTGACATGATTCGTGCTGCTGGGGATCTATCTTCTCGCTGGTGAATTGTTCTACTATTGATGCGACTGCAGAGGTGGTGAGCGTGATCCAAAAGGCAGAGGCACATATTCGCATCAAGCGACCGATCGTCCTGTTGGTGACACTCGACGTCAGGAACGCCTTCAACCCCGCTAGATGGGTGGATGTTCTGGATACGCTGGAAACCCCTTTTCAAGATCCAGAATATCTAATGTGGCTTTTGAAGGACTACCTAAAGGATCGAAGCCTGCTCTATGATACGACACAGGGCCAACGAAGGATGGAAGTTACATCGGGTGTTGCCCAGTGATCTAGCGGAACTTAGGCTAGGTATGTTAATGCAGTGGGTGAAAGATTGGATGACTGCTCGCGGGATCAGTTAAGCACTGAAGAAAACGGAAGTGGTCATCTTGACAAAAAAGAGAATCCCTAGAGTAATGATGATCTGAATTGGAGACATACGAATTGAATCGAAACCAGCAGTGAAATACCTGGGGCTTATGATCGACTCGAAGATGAGTTTCTCTGACCAAATCAAGGCAACGGCTGAGAAGTCAACTTTGGGAGTATCGGCTCTGAGTCGACATATGGGCAACGTAGGGGGACCCAGCCCATCAAGAAGACGCCTCTTGATGAGTGCCGTTGGTTTGGTGCTACAGTATGGAGCAGACGTATAGGGCGACGCTCTCAGTAAGTAGGTTTACCGAAAACACCTGGTACAGGTACAGAGAAGAGGAGGGCTGAGGATTGCACCTCCGTATCCGACAGTCTGTGATCCGGCGGTGAAAGTCATTGCAGGCATGATCTGTCAACCTCCTTGCTAGAGATAAAGAGTCCGTCAAAACGAGGATACGAAGGAAATTGTTATCCGGGAGGAGAGACAGCGCTCAATCAACGATTGGCAGTAGTCTTGGGTGAATTGCACAAAGGGAAGGTGGTATACGCGCCTCATTCCAGATGTGAGACCACGGCTAAATCGAAGGCATGGTTAGACTGACTTCTATCTGACCCAGCTTTTGAGTGGGCATGGGTGTTTTCAGTCTTACCTGCACAAGATTGGTAAACCACAGTCCTCCGATTTTCGGTATTGTCCAGGAGAGAAAGACAATACCTACCACACATTTTTCGCGTGCACAAAATGGGTCAGGCTGCGAAGGGAACTCTACAGGGAGGAGGGAGAGCTCACTCCGGGTAATAAAGTCACGGTGATGCTTTAAAATGTTGACAAATGGTACCAGGTGGCACATCATGTTCGGGCAGTCTGAAAAGATAAAAGAGACTGGGGGATCGCTTGTCTGGCACTTCCTCTTCCCCTTCTCTACTACTGGAAGAGAGATCCCCCAGCTTGAAGGCGCCTCACGGCGTAACGGAACGAGACCTGACCCAAAGTAATGTGTCAAACGGTTTCAGGCTAGGTTCTCAGGTTGACAATGGAGGTGTTTAGTGGGTAGTCTAGTCACCTTCTTGCAAACATGGGAGTCCCACACTCTGTGAGTAAATGGGCATTCATCTCCCTACCACAAAAAAAAATCTGCTCATATTTCAGGAGTGAGGTCAGCAATCAATGAGCGGAAAAACTTAAGGGGATTAGCTCTCTTGGATTTTGTATACAATACCTGCTGCCAGGGTCTTTATCGGAGCTTTTTTCCTCCTGTTTAGCACCAGGTATTGTTTTTTGTTGGGTGTCGACGCGAACTACATTTTCTGGCACTTTTTGTAGGACTTTCTTTACGGCTTTCTTCACTGCTTTTACCAACACGGTCTGGAACCCTTAATCTCTTACATTCCGCGCCCATCAAGTGTCACATCCTCCTTATTTCATCGCAATCTCCTCTGGTTGTGGTATACGCTATTCTTTTATTGATGTTTGATGGTGAAGCTTTTTGCATGTGCTTTTTAAGGTTAAGCCCTCAACGCTTCTTTAACTTTTTGGTCTTCTTTGGCCTTCTGATCATCTTCAGGCTCTATCAAGCCCCACTGGTAATGCCTGATCCGGTCTAGGAGCTCTTCATGGAGGCTATTTTTTTACTCCTTGGCTGATTTTTGGCAAGTTGCTTGCAGATTTTATTCTTCTTAAAACATCTCCCGCTTTTCAGATTAGTCTTGTTTCTTGATGTCGATGGACGACAATTATTCTTTATGACCACCTGTCTTGGCAGAGGTTATTGGGTTATATTTCTGAGTACAGTACTTCTGCCGCGTTTTCGATGGTCTTGGTAAAATCACATAACAGTGCTTTATTTGTCTGGACACTCTTTTATTTTTCTAAGGCGATCATTTTACAGACTTCAGAATGATTTGTTGTGATTTTAGGATTTAAGGCCCTTTGTTTGGTTGCTCCGGTGGCGATCGCAGCAGTAACTATCGAATTCTCCATGTCCTTTATATTTTCTCCCACTGCTCGGATATCTAGCGCATCCTGCAGAGTTCTTGCTCTTCTTTTGTAGGTTATTTTGGCATTCGCATCATTTTTTGCTGCATCCGATTCCGGAGGAATCTTAACCTGGGCAAGACTGTCTGTGAATCTATGTTATTCCACCGTCTTTTTACTATCATTATTTTTGTCACTGTTTTTGTCATCGCTAGTACCACTCTCAATGTGCTGTAAACATCGTGGCTGCAGTCGCTAGTTTCGGCATCATTGCTGCTATTTTTGCTTGCTTGCTAAATTCTTTTGATCTGGTTTTATGCTTTTTAGTTGAGGTTTCTCCAGTTTCATTGGATCCCCTTTTGTAGCCTTTGTCTCCGTTCGTGTGTGGAGTCCGTTTTTTGGTTCGATGATATTTGCCAAGGAAGGAGGTCATGCCAGGTTTAACATTAGTCCTTATGGGGATAAGAGCTCAGAGTTAGAGCAGCACTAATCGTGAGTCCATCTCAACAAAACCTACACCACCAACCCAATGGTGTGAACCTCGAACGTAATCCGGGACGGATACGGTATGATAGTTGACTTGGAGTCGTTCACACACGAATGTCACCCCGACACTATTGTGCAAAGCAACTAGGTCCAAATCATCATATCCGCCAGCCCAAAGCGAGTATTCCTGTCGTCCAGCATTCTAATACTATCGATGTACAACATTCATATTTTGAATTCAAAATTATGTTTCTTTAACCTAATGCTGCAACTGTGATTTGTCACTTTGTTCACCTCTGTCAATCTGTCTGTCAATTAACATTGTGTTAAAACGTTGGCTAATTAAAATCATATTATTGTCGAGAAAACAATAACATGGTAGCAGAGCGTAGTTTAGTTTGAGTGGACCAACGTTTTTTCAAGACGATTGAGCAAAATAAATGGTGTTTTTCGAAGAGATTTTCTTGAAACTTGAAGGTGATAGTTGCTAAAATTTTGGTAACTGACAATCATGGAATTTCATGGTATTGAGCTGTTCGGAAAACTGGAATATTTGGAAGTTCATTGTGCGCAGTTTATTGCGAGCAACTGTAGGAGCTTACAAAGTGAGTATTGGAGAGCTGGTTCAACCAGTGCTGGCGGCTAATGCTAATGCGGCTGCGATTGATGCTCACGTTGCGGCAATGAAAATTTGGGATAAAGCAGATTGCGCCACTTGTCAAATCATCATCAAGACGATTGATTCGAGTGCCATGACTTTGATCGTCGCTTGCGAGACTGCTCATCAGATGTGGAACAAATTGCATGGTATTTATGAACAACAAACAAAGCAAGCCGTTCATTCAGTTTAGACTGAGTTTTTCAGTTTCGACATGACTTTAGCGGAGGATATGATAAGTCGTATTGCTAAATTTGAAGGTTTGATTCTACGCATGCAGCAGTTGAAAGTTAAGCCCAACGAACCAGCTTTGATGGTCAAGTTGCTGGAAACGTTGCCTGACAGTCGGATGATCAGCAGACCCTTCATAACCTGATCAACGTATTGACATCTGATGAGCACAGGCGGAAACTTCGACAAGAAAAGGAGAGCAATCTGACGGCACTGATGGCAACCAAGTTGAAAATCCAGTCCGAAGATGATGTCAAGTCCAACCAGAAGGCGAAGAAGTCGGCTTTCAAGTGCTACGGTTGTCAGGGAACTGGTCATTTAAAAAATATTGTCCGAACAGGAAGAAGAAGAGTGATGGGATGTCTGCAAGTAAGGGTCCGTTAGCGTTTGTTAGCGAAGTGTTCAGTGCGGAAGGCAAAAACGAAGCTTGGATCATCGATTCTGCTGCGAAGGACCACATGACCTTCAAGATCTGGCAGTCGAGAACTCTCTTCAAGTCTGGCATGAGCGTTTAGGTCATCAGAATAAAAGACATGGTGTGAAGATATTCAAGAATCACGGAATTGAAGTACAACAGGACGACGAACTCTGTGGATCTTGTGTAGAAGGTAAAAAACATCGAGAACCGTTCAAGTCACGTCAACAGCGTTCATCTGTGCCAGGGGAAGTGATCCATGCTGGTGTCGGTGTTTCACTTGGTTGCCTGCTTCACGAATGACTATTCAAGATTTCGTATGGTTCACTTCTTCAAGGAAAAATCTGAGGTGTTGGACAAGGCCAAAGAAATGTTGCAGCTGGTAAAGACTCAACGAGGTTGACCGGTAAAGATGTTCCAGTGCGACGGAGGAAAGGAATTTGACGACAAGAAGATGCAAGAACTCATGGATTCCGATGGTACGAAGATGGTGATTACGAATCCTTATACGCCTCAGCAGAACGGTTGTGCTGAACGATCAAACCGGACAATTGGTGAGCTAGCACTAACCATGCTTGTTAGCAAGTATCTGCCGAATTTTCTGTGGGCTGAATCTGTCAACGTTGCGGTTAACATTCTCAACCGAACTGGTCCAAGCTCTGTAGAGGGCAAAACTCTGTACGAATTGTTCGTTGAGAAGAGTGTTTTTATTTTTGGAACCACATTCTGGGTAATGGTGCCTAAAGAACGTCAGAAGAAGTGGGATTCTAAAGGCGTCGAAGCAGTTTTTGTTGGGTACTTGGAAGACATCGATGGTTTTCGTGTGTGGAACAAGGATACAAAGCAGGTGATGCAAAGTCATGTCATAGTTTTTGGTCCCGAGCATTCCTCTAAAGTTCCAGCTTTGTTTCCTATTGAAGAAATTGAAGGTCCTATCGAGCCCCGCGATTTTCCCAGAGTCCTGAACATACCCAAAGCTCCGCACGTACCTGAGGTCCTGGATCCTGTGTTGCCAGTCGTTGCTGCTGAACCGCAAATTGAAGAAACTCCTAAGGCTACAAAGATACCACTCAACGACGTCTTTGAGATAGAAATAAACTTCAGAAACCTGTAAAATTGAGTAAAAGGTTTCTTGCAGAGCTAGAAGAACATCGAGACTACAAGGAAGCCATGAAGTCGGGTAATCGTGAACACTGGAAAGCTGCGATGAAAGAAGAAATGTCTTCACTGAAGGAAAATTCAACCTGGGTTTTAACGGTGTTACCTCCAGGAAGGAAGACAATTGCTAATCGCTGGGTCTATCGTATCAAACGAGATGCAGAAGGGAAGGCTTGTCGCTACAAAGCTTGGCTTGTTGCGAAGGGTTATAGTCAACAAGAAGGTATTGAATATCATGAAACTTTCAGCCCTGTAGCTTGATTTGATACTACCAGGGCTGCCAAGGAAAGTCTGGAGTTGGCCCAATTTGATTGAAGACGGCATTTCTAAACGGTTTTTGAATGACGAAATATACATGGATTAACCTGAAGGTTTTGAATATGGTTCTGCGCATGTTTACAAGCTGATTAGAAGTCTCTACGGACTGAAGTAATCTCCGAGGCGCTGGAACAACCAGTTCAAGGAGATTTTTGTCAAGTTTGGTCTCGTCCAGAGTGAAGCTGATCCATGGCTTTCCTTTTGTATGTCTGGTAAAGATAAACTTTACCTTTATGTTGATGATGGCCTGGTTGCTGCAACACAGAAGAGTGTGATTCAAGAGTTCCTGATGAAGCTGGAGATAGAGTTCAAGATCATACGTGGACCGCTTGGCTGTTTCCTGAATATGCTCATTGAACGTGAAGAAGATGGTTCAATCCATTTGAGTCAGTTGGTTTACGCCTAAAATCTTCTTCAGAAGTTCAACATGGCAGAAGCCAATGCTGTTTCAACGCCCATTGACAAGTACGTGCAGTTGGAAGATAAAACTGGTTTGAGAACATCTGCTCCTGATTGTTAACAACAATCAAAACATTTTTTTGTCTTTTTTATTTTATTTCAATTTTAAGTTACCCGCCTCTCAAAAAAAACACCCTCTAGCATAGCATATCTACTAACTGGCAGCTGCAGTGAGAGTAAACTTTATCTCTTATGGTACTTATGGAGTAAGAAGATATAGATTGAAACTGTATATGAATTGCAAACAAAACCTTGAGTTTGGAAGCAATCACATCAAGAAAAAAGAATTTATTCCATTCTAAACACATTTATGTTCTTCTTGCTTACTTTTCGTTTAATTTTGACAGCTTTCCGATTGCAAGTGGTATTTCGTGGTTTATACAGGGCTTTCCATTAGGGACATAACAATTTCGTATCTTTATATGAACGCACCATTAAACTTTTTTAATAAATTGTCAACGTCAAATCGTTAAAGTAAACATTTTCATCATTGTAAAGTTCATGAACCAGCAACGTTTGAAAATTATTAAAAATTTCTACCCAAATTCGGAATCGTTGGTCGCAACTTTAAGAACGCTTACTCTAATTTTCGGGCGTAAAAATCGTCCCACCCGACAGGCTGTGCATACCATAGTGAATAAATTCGAAGTTAAACTTTCACTATTGAATGTTCTGGTGCTATAAAGACGTCATACCGCTTAATGCGATGAAAATATCACAGCCGTTAGTGCATCGGTTCAAAATGAACCAAATGAGCCGATTTCATATCTTTCACAAGAATTGGGCATCACTCAAACAACACTGTGGTGTATTTTGCGAAAAAATTTAGGCCTACATGGTTACAAGATCAAATTGACTCAAGAGCTGAAGCCATTTGATCATTCAAAATGCCGAAACTTCTTCAATTGGGCTCTAGCAAAACTTGAAAAAAAAATGAAAAACTTCATTGCAAAATTATCTTCAGCGATGCAGCTCGTTTCTGGCTCAATGGCTTTGTTAATAAGCAAAATATGCATTGTTGGTCGGCAAAAGTCCACCTTTACATCAGCCAGAAATTACTGTTTGGTTCCGGTTTTCATGCCGGAGGTGTGACTCGGCCATATTTTTTCGTGGATGAAAACGACCGTCACGTCACCGTCAATAAAAAGCGCTATCGTGTTATGTTGGAAGATTACTTGTGGCCAGAACTGGATGAACTTGACATCAACAATATGTGATTGTGATTTCAGCAAGACGGTGCCACTAACCACACAGCACGCTTCACAATCGATTTATTGAAAGGCAAATTTGGTGGTCGAATGGGCAAATTCGGTGGTGGAATGGCCGCCTCGTTCAGGCGATCTAACGCCATTGGATTTCTTTTTATGGGACTATATTAAGTCACTGGTCTATGCTTACAAGCCAACAACTTTATACGAGCTCAAAGACAACATCCAACGCAAAACTACCAACGTTCCGGTCAAAATGAGTGCCAGAGAGGTGGAAACCACTCCAAGGAATCGATCGCTGTAAACGGGCTCGTTATGGCCATACGACCAAAATCGAATTTCATACCACGAATGTACAAAGTGCGTTCCAAAATAAACGAAACTGAACTAAAATAGAAATGACAAGAGTTTTATTCTGATAAATTCGAGTTTATTTATTCAAAATAGCCTCCTCTGACCTCGATGCACTGTTTTGCGCAATCTTAAAGCTTTTCGAAAAAGTGTTTCAGGTCATTTATCGGAATGTCCTTCAGGATGTCGGTACAATTCTTTTATGGACGCAAAGCGTTTTCCTTTCATGGCAAAATGCAATTTTCCGAATAGGTAGAAGACACAGGGAGCCATATCAGGCAAAAACGGTGAGCAATTGATGGTTAAAATGCGATTCCTAGTCAAATAATCAGTCACAAGAATGGATCGATGAGTTGGTGCACTATCATGCAATAAGCACCTGCTTCCTCCTTCGCAGTATTCAGGCCGAATTCGACAAATGCGATGCAGCAAATGCTTTAAAACGCCAAGATAAAAAATTGCATTGATTGTTTGGCCCGTTGGCATGAACTCCTTGTGGACAATTCCCTTGGAATCGTGAAAACAAATGAGCATCGACTTAATTTTTGACTTTTTCAAGCGCAATTTTTTGTGTGGTAACTCGTCTGGGGCCTTCCATTCGGCACTTTGACGCTTCGTTTCAGGTTCATATTGGAAACACCACATTTCATCACTAGTTACGATGTTGTAAAGAAATTTCTCGTCTTTTCTCGCCTCTTGAATGATGTCTTTCGAATGTTGGATTCTGAGCAATTTTTGGTCATCAATTAACTTGTGTGGAACAAAACGTGCACGGACGTTTCGTAAGCCCAAATGATCGGCCAAAATTCGATAAATCGATGTTTTGGAGATATTCAACTCGATTCCATGAATTTCAACGATGATTTCGGCTTATTTTTGATAAAATCACGCACAATTCGATAGAGCTTTCGGTGATCACTGGTTTTGGGTGGCCTGTATGTTCATCGTCATTTATGTTCTCCCAACCATCTCTGAAACGTGTAAACCTCTCATGAACCCTGGCACGAGATACACAATCATCGCCATCCACTTTTTTCATCAATTTAAATGTTTCGGTAAAGGTTTTACTGATTTTAAAAGAAAATTTGATATTAGCTTTTGTTCGAAACTTCTTTTTTGTACCGATGACACAAGCATACTGTCACTTTAGACGCAACAACTTCGCTTCCACTGAACCGAATGTCACCAAGCTTTCCGCGGAAGTCAGCGAAGGATGTAACTTTTTAACGCACTATCTCATTCACAGGTTTATGACAAAAGTCTCGTTTATTTTGGAATGCACCTTGTAATGCTTGCACAATACCCACAATAAATTTGAACTCAATATCTCAAATATTTCTATGTTTTATTCATAGATAAAATTGTTATGTCCTTAATGGAAAACCCTTTAGTAGGATGTAAAAGTGAAAAGGAGCTACTTGCCACTACAAACATTGTTCAATATTCTACATGGATGGCAGCACTACCAACTCCATTCACATACATTTGAAAACAATCATTTCACGTGCGGGTGGTAACTCGTTTGAACACTTAAAACATGACGCTTAGTTTTTCTTTAAAGTTCACGCTTGCTGCCTAAAGCTTTCGTTTTCTTCTCTTCATTTGGCTTTGTTTCGTTCAAATTTTTCATCCATTCATTTTCAATGATAATTGCGATTTGTGTCTGTTGGGCGCTAAACTACTATTGTAGGCGAGCCAGGCAAGCACGGCAAGTGCTCACGGGTGAAACGCGACAGCCAGGTGCGCCAGGTGTTCCTTCAACGGCGCACCTTTAATATTTGATAACTCCAAGCAAATCCAATTAATCAGCCTAATTGAAATCGTATTTGATGACATTCGGAAATAGTCATTCAATCGCGGAATGACTTGGCAGAGCTCAGATATAGATAATAGATGGCGGAATTCGCGGAGGTTGATTAGTGGTGGGGTAAAGATCCTTCGTGAATGTGGAGGAAGTTTGCTCCGCAGATAGCAGCGGTGGCAAAGGCAATTATAGCTAGAATAGCGAAGAGTAATGAATGAGATGAAAATTTGATTGCAAGTGGTTGGAAAATTGATATCTGTAGATTTGATTGGTATCTGTTCTATAAATTGCTTCGGATTGGATAAGATACTTAGATACACATATTATAGAAATAATTGCAAACTTAACTTAAGGATAAAAAAAATGATTTTTAATCTAAAATTAAAAATTAAGTTTCCAAGCGGAACCGCTAAACTAAAATAATTGACTTCGTTCCATTATTTCCCCCTTTAACGTAAATCGACCGGTCCTAACCCCTAACAGCCATCATAACCATTCCAGATAACCATCATTATACATCTTTTTATCCTCTGACTTGAAATTATAATTAAATTCCTTCATAAACATCCACAATACAATTTCAAAGAGTCCTATCCATCGTTGCCACCAATCCTTGTCGCCCTCGTCATCATCCTGCTCCGCTCGTCGCAGCTGCCGTGTAGAGTGTGCATCTCCATCCACCTCCTGTTTATCCTTGTTCCTCTCGGTACGCCTGTCACTTTATGTGTGCGTTTAAGTAAATTCATTACAAACCTAATTAAAATTTAAACTAAATATTAAGGCGAATACGGTCGAATGAGAAAATTAATTGTTTGAAGAAATTCAGGAATATTGGGTGGTAGTGAGGGTGGTGCTGATGGTAGCTTGTTATGTTCGTCGGTCTAGACCGAGGTCGTTTGTTTTGTATGGCCTTGCCCGGTCGGAACCCGTTGAATGAAATTCGCCTCTTTCGTTCTACTGAGGATGTTCCAAAGGAATATCTTGGCAGTGGCGAGGACAAGTGTGAAGGATAAATTTGTCCACCCTCACTCATATCCTCATCTTGCAAGTTTTTCCGGATATGGTTGGTAAGCGTGCAAGGGTTATTCGTTAGATAAAAGCTTCAAAGTAAGTGAATATATGGTGACTGAAATTTTGTTATTAGGGTATTATACTATAATTTTACAATACCCCACTAAAATCGCGACTTGTCTGTCCGTTCGTCCGTGTATCACAAAAATTTTTCCCGCAAACTGTAATTGTATAAACACGCATGATGAAATTTAGTACGTAGGTCAAAAGTTTTGCTTTTTTAAAGTTTCAGAACAAACAAAAAATGTTCTATATAGGGTCACCTGTTAAAAAAATTGTTTTGCTAAAAGTACCAAATCATTTCACGTGAAAGGTCTTGATTATAATTTTTTGAAACAGAATTTAAACGGAGGAGTTTAGCGTGAGGGAAACGTTTGAAAAATTGGTGTCCCCCTTCGCGATTGCACACCTGTGATTCGACAAACCCGATTAAGCCATGAAAGCAGGTCTTTCCATCAAGTTTATTAATAATAGTACATTTAATTAATCTTACGTTTTCGCCTATAAAATCGAAAGTCGACCAGGTTGCCAAAACTTTTGCCTCATTTTTCTAATATCAACCGCATGTTTGCTGGAAATTCTCAAAAATTGAGCCATAAACAGCTAAGTTACAGCTGATTGAATATTTACAAATCACAATGACAGCAACACGTGATACTGTGAAGATACAAAAATACTTCTGTTATTAAGGATTTTGAATGAAATTTTAGGAAATGATTTCTAACATTGATATGTTATCATGACTATTTAAACAATAAGGTCAACGCCCTGAAAATAAAATATTGGCGGTGTGAAACCAATAATAACCATTTATCTGTCTTCCGAGCTAATTTTTTGATGTTCAGAAGATGTTGCTTGAGTTACTAATAATTTTACAAAACCTATCTGGCAAAGGCACTCTCCTACAACTTTGAGTTGTTTATCAAACATATGTATGTATATGTGATTATCAAAATGAGGCGGGAAGAGTGTTAAATATGTTTGAGTAGAATATTGTGTTAGGGGTAAAGGGTGAAAGTACTTATCGTTTATGAAATGAAATTCAAAACGGGTTGGGCTACGCAATATTTTAATTTGCATAGGTAAATAAGAAAGATGTCGTCCTTTTTAAGCATTAAAACTCTTTTAAGGCTTTAGAGGACTTAAATTTAAAAACATTCAATTAAAATTAATTTGAATCGAGATCAATTGAATCGCGACTTTGGGTGAAAAAGAAAAATAAATTAATAGTGGAAACATTCATTACCCTCCACCAAGAGGGTTCTTTCAGGTCGGGGTTTCGGTTTCCGAATAGCCCAATGAAGAAAGGCCGTGGCGCCACTCGTTCCCCCGATTGCGTGCCGCCGCCCCGTGGCTCACTGAACGAGACTGCGAACCCCGGAAACAAGAGGGGAGTAAGACGACTAAAACCCCAGATCAACCACCGTAACACTTGACGGGCAATTACTTCATCCATGGAAGCTAGACTCTAACCAACGCGTCCACCAAAACAATTTTTCACTTTCAATTCAATTAAAGAAATAAAAAACGAGGTCACTTCTGATTCTCATTATTTCATAAATATTTATTTTCACCATTTCATAGGTATTCTTACAAACTAAGAGGATTACAACAATCTTGGACAAGTAATTGAAATGCAAAAGTTTACCTATCACTGTCCCTATCTGTGGCCCCATTATAAGCCACCAGAAGTCCGTTATTCGTTCGATCTCCCTTGCTGCCGCAATTCTTCCAGCGATCTAGTTACTGGGCTTTTGCAATCTTGTGCGCCTTTAAGTGTCCCTCGATGCGTTATTTTCCGCCCTTAAGATGATTCCAACGCCGAATTTTCTTTTTTATTTTTCCTTTTTCCCAATCGCACCTTGAGTAATACTCCGACTCGCTCCACCACTACGATAGAACAGAGCGCCGCCCTTATCTTCCAACTCTTTTTATAGCTTCATGCTTAACGGCTTAGCCATTTCAAACGCGGTTGTCTCTGATACTGCTTTTGGCACTGTAACATCGCTGTTATGGCTGTTCTTGCGGTTGGGGTGCTTGCTGCTGGCGCTAATAGGGCCCATTGACGAGCAACTTGGTCGTCAACCTTGTCATCAACCTTGTTGTCGGTTGATACGAGAAGCGACAAGTGATGTTGACAACTAAATTGAAAACATCATTCTCGAGGTTGTGACCATTGGGTAAACAAATCCGAGTGTGAATTTTTACTTTTCCTGAAGTGAGTTTGTATGTAATTTGTTGATGTTTCGTTTGCCATTCTTCAATTGGGTTCATTTTGTAATAATCAAAAAAATGAATGACGAGTTGTTACTGTGAATAGTTGTAAGTGAATTATGTGAAGAAGATTTGTATAGTTCTAAAAAGAAGAAAGTCTGGGCAAAGAAGTGGTACTAAAACCGGGTCCAGTTTTCTCATTCTAGTTTATTGAATGAACTACGCGCTACTGCCCCTGATGATTTTAAAAACTTTCTAAGAATGGAGTCTAATACCTACAATATATTGCTAAACAAGGTTTGACCGTTTATTGAAAAAAAGACACGAATATGAGAATTGCGACTTTTAGTAAGGGGTCAAAGTTTCGAAGACTTAAAATTTCTTAGTGCTATATCTCCACAATGTCTTGGGGAAATTATCATCGAAACTTGCAGCATGTTAAATAAAGTTTTAAAAGTACAATTGTGAGTGGTGTGCAAGCTAATTTGTTTACCATTTTGAGGTGCCGAAAACAGAACAAGAATGAATGACAATTTCAAAAGAGTTTGAAACTGCATGGAATTTTCCGCATTGCATTGGTGTTATCGATGGAAAACACGTTGAATTTAAAAAACCTGCTAATACCGGATCGTATTATTTTAATTATAAAAAGAGATTCAACATTATTTTATTTGCGGTAGTCAATGCGAAGTATGAATTTTTAGTGGCTGAAGCTGGTGCAAATGGCCGCACGTCGGATTGTGGCGTGTTTTCGAATAGCACATTTTTTGAAAGTTTTGAGAGCAACGGACTCAAAATCCCTAATTGCGGTCACCTTCCAAATGGTTTCTTGGAGCCAATGCCATATATATTTGAAGGCATTGATGCGTTCCTTTTGAAACGAAATCAGATAAGACCCTATCGATGCGATAAACTTTAAAATGAGGAAATAATATTCAACTACAGATTAGCAAAAGCAAGGCGAATAGTTGAAAATGCTTTTGGCATACTTGCTTCAAGATTCCGGCTTCTCTTGAATGTGGTAAATTTGAATCCTAAAAAAGCAGCTGGAATCACGCTGACCGCCTGTTATTTGCACAACTTTTTGAGAAAAAATAATTTGTCTATTTACTTGCGAGGAAGTGTAGACGTTGAAAATACAAATACCGGTGAAATTGGGTTAGCACCTTGGAGAAACGATCCTCAGCGGCTGTGTGGGCTTGAACCATCTAATTCAAGAAATCCATCTGCCAATCCAAAAGATACCTGGCAATATTTTGCTACCGTTTTTAATGGAGTAGGAGCAATACCTTGGCAAAATCGTTATTTTAAAAACAACGCATAGTTTATGGAATATTTTTTATTCTTGAGAATCCAAACTTGAGTCTAATTTTTTAAATACATAATTAATTACTAAGTTACATCGGGAATGTAATTTCAGTCAAAAATGACAAACAATATTAAAATATTTAATTCAGTCTTGCGTTTTTTGTTCCCTTATTGAAACTAATTAAAATCACACATATTAAAAGAGAAGCTTTCATCAAATAGCAACTCTTGCACATCACTGTAAGTACCTGTACCTGTATCAACTTGAACATGAACGCTATTTTTGTACGTTGGAAAGGAATGGGATTGTTGGAAATAAGGCGATTTTGATGCCTCATGGGAAGAATTATTCAATGGTAAATGAATTAAGGAGATAGAGGAAATTGCGGAAGAGTCATTGGAAGAATGACAACGGACAGAGTTTAGGGAAAGTAATTCGAGATGTCCCAATACTACAATTTCTTCAATAGCCTTTTTGGCGATAGTTGGAGATAGTCAAAGTCAAAGTCAAAAGCGCTTTATTTAATACTAATCGTTATAAATTTTAAAAGAATATAAAGCGAAATCCAAACAATAACAATAAAAAACTTAATGGCCCAAATGGCTCTCGAAATTTGTACGTTATCATTAAACACATTTAAAAAAAAAAAAAAACTATAGCAAATTCAAATCAATGAAGATTATTACATATTTTTAAAATTCAATTGGAAAAAGGAGAAAAAACCAACCAACACTATTCTAAAATTATTTATCATCTTAACGCTACAGTGAACTTTGATCCTACACCTAATATATTTTAACTTAATTCTAATAAATGCAATCAAAAACTTTATCTTATACTTTAAAAATCTTTAACAATGTTCTTAACCTAAGCGTTAAACCTTATCGCTAACCTAATATAATAAACATAATATAAACCGAACCTATACCTAATTTTTGACAAAAATAAACAATAACACTAAATGTAGCAACAATGAGCTGAAACTCAAAAAATAAATAACGAAAAAACCGCAAAACTGAAAATAAACACGAATAATTTAGACATTGTCATTCAGCCACCAATACCTAGATTGCCCCGTCTCAACTCGATCAGCTTCAACGAATCTAGCAAATGAGTATCTCCGTTGGAACCGTTGGTCTCGTGAACTCAAATTCGGAGGATATTTTATCTTCTTATCGTTGGCCCGTCGATATATGTGATATATGATTGGGACGCCGTCAGAATTAAAAACATATCGATTCATGTCCAATTACACGAATGCTTCTGGAGGAATGAAGCCAGTAGCGAGGCAAGTCGCAATATACCCGTCTGTAGGGTGGAACGGCAGTGAAATCCAAGGGTTTTCACTCACAGTCACAGATCTTGCGATATGATTCCGAAGAAGTTTCAATATGAAGATATTGACCCTCGTCACTTCAGCAGTTTGATAAATTGTTCTATTCGATATATAATGTTTCCAATCCGTCTCAGCCTTTCTGTACAAACCAGTACATGCACGAAGACATTTCATTTCGAAAACTCTTAATCTTTCCATAGTACTAGCGCTCTGGTTGTACCAGATCTGACATCCATATGTCAAAACTGGTCTAACCAGTGTCTTGTAACAGATAATTTTGACCTTTCGATCAATGTGTCTGGAATGAAAAAGCTCTGGAAGGGCCATGACTACTTTAAGTGCCTTACTGAGCATGATTTTCACATGTTCAGTATAGTGCAGATACTGATCGAGATGAACATCGAGCTATCGAACACAGGATTTATGTGGAACCCGTTCTGAACTACCCTCACTAGCCATGATGTGCAAATAATTCCAATTACGTTTCAGGTCTTGACTGACCCCCTGCAGCGTTGTCCGAAATAAGATTGTTTCACACTTTTGCGCATTGATTTTCATTTGCCAATTGTCAGTGTACAGCTGTACATCATTGAACATTTTTTGGAGATTGCTCTGAACTATTGTAGCTTGTCGGTCTGCCGTATAGATGATCAGATCATCAGCAAACACTACCAATGATCGCGTTGGCGAGACGTTAAAATCAAAGCCGTTCAATAGCTTGCGAATGAAGATTGAGAAGACCAGAGGTGCAGTAACTGTTCCCTGCTGTAGACCATTCAAGACCTTGAATTCGCGCATTGTTGTCAGATTTCCAACAGTTACAACAAATGATTTCCCGTATAACATATTGCACATCATGGCGACAAGGTGTCTGTGGAACTTGTCCTGAAGGAGTTTAAAAACTAGTTCATCTAACCACACCGTATCGAAGGCTTTCTCCATATCAATGAGACATGCTCCAACACATTGTCTATCATTTAGTTTCCAACAGATGTCTGAGGTTACTTTCGTTATTGCATGTGTGGTCGAATGCTTGGCACGAAAACCAAATTGGCAATTCGGCATCAACTCATTTTCCTCAATGTGGGCGTTTAATGCTCTGTTGAGTATCACTTCAAACACCTTGCTGATGTTAGGCAGCAAGCTGATTGGGCGATAGCTTTTCGGGCATGAAGATTCTTTTCCTTTCTTCAAGATCGGAAATACCTTAGCCTTTTTCCACTCATTTGGGAAATATGAATTGCTCAACATGTTGTTGAACAATATGCAATAGTTCCTAATAGCAACCTCAGGCAAATGTCGGAGAACTACATTTGGAATACCATCAGTACCACATGATTTCTTGTTGTTTATCCTGCGAAATAAGAAACACAAGTCTTCATAGCTGACAAAATAGTCAATAAGATTCGAGCTCGGTATGAGGTCAGATGTTAATGTTTTATTGAAATGAAAAATTGATTGGCCGTTCAGGCTTGATTTGAAGTCGGAAACTTTTGCTTCAATGACCTTTGAAAATATTTCATTGCCTCTCTCAGGGTTTGGTAGATGAACCAATTCAAAATGTGTTCCAATCAGGGCAAGTTTATCCAATCCTTCACAAATAACCCTGTTTCCATTACTATCCGGAGTCTTACTATCAATTTCGATGCCAGCCCTATCGAGAAGATTTATCTCATCACTAGTGACTTCAAGATTCGATACCTTCACTCGAGACTTCTTGCGGAATATGCTATTCACTTTCGCAAATACGCCCTCTGGGTCCTGTGGGCTAACACCCCTCAATTTTTCCGCCCATTGATTGCTGACCTCACTCCTGAAGTATGACCGGATTAAGTTCTGGACATTCTTCAGGTGTAATTTCAACAAAGCCAACGAGGGATGGTTGTAATCCAAAAATCGTCGATAAATAGTGTTGACGCGTGTGAGAAGAAGGCTTTTCAATCTTTTCAACCTTGCGATGGTTGGTGTTTCATATCCTTCCATATTGTTTCGATGTTTAATCTTGGGAACAACTTCCTCAATCGTTTCCAACGTCAGCTTCTCTAACTTCGACAAATAGACATCTATTTCATCGTTAGTTAGATTCCTGTCATAAGAAACCATTGAGCAAGAATTGCCACCATCAGAAGGGGGGCATTGCTTCCGGTACTCGCGATTAAATTTCTTTTGAAACTTTCCCCAGTCGGTTTTTTTGAAATTCAACCGATGATTTTCATGTTGAACTGGAATGAGGAAGAAATCATCCCTGTGATGATTGATTTCCATTACGATTGCGTTATGGTCGCTATCATAAGGAAGCACCTGCTGTTTCCGTTGAGGACTATTAAAACTGAATTCAAGTCTTGCGTCAGCAATGCAAAGGTCCAAATATGAATTTGTCTAAGGGTATGTAGGAAACTCCGACCCATAAAGATTGCACCTGTATTCAATTTGGTTCTCTGTTATCCACGATTTCAGGAAAACACGTCTTGGATTATTGGTGGCGTTCAGCCATGATGTATGCTTGGCGTTCAGGTCACCAGCAAGAATATAATAGTTATGCAGCCTGTTCAGTTCGAGTATTTCGAACAAGGAATTGAGCTCCTCCTTGAGCCTGAGAACAGTTCCACCAGTTGCATAGGCAGAGATAACGAAGAGGTTATCCCCACCTGGCAGTGAGATTTTGATAACGGACACTTCAAGAGATTCAAAGCTTTTGAATTCGACTTTTTCAATATTTTGGAAACGATAGGGTCTTCGAACCAATATCCCGGTGCCACCTCCTCCATTACCTATTACCCTATCGTTTCTTACGAACTCAAAATCCTTGAATCTCATGGAGTGCCATGAACTGAGGTGGGTTTCGGTGAGAAGCACGATGTCAGGCTTTTGTCTGGCAATGAATTCAAGGAGATAATCACGCCGATGTATAGTAACAATGGAGTTGACGTTGATCAAGGTGAGACGAATCCTATCCATGGGAGTGTGGCTGGATGACAGCTTATTTTGAGGCATTTGAAAGCCCTAAACGCTGAAAAACAATGTTAATTTTCGAATCTTGCTTATCGATTCTCTCCGATAAGGAATTTAATTGCCGATAAATTTTAAGGAGCAGCTCATTATTGCCACTTACATTATTTATTTTATTTACATTGTCTTCTGGTCCTCTCGCAGCAAGTGCAAATGACACCCCGGGCTTGACGAAGTTGGTAGGTATCACACTGTGGTGTGCTTGACTTTGTTTCGGAGTGACTTTAACCCTTGCATCTTGATACCGGGGGCATCCTCGATATGATGCTGGATGACCAAAGGCACCGCAGTTCACACAATATAGTTTTTCTTTTGGCTCCGCCTAAGCCAATTTGCACTCACCGGGAGCATGAATGTCTTTGCATTTAACACAACTATATTTCATGGCGCAATTGGCAGCCGAATGCCCGAATCTTTGACACCTGTAGCACTGGTTGACCTCACTTTTCTGGAGGCGTTCCGACCTCACCACGCGGAAGGTCAAGTGCCGTATTTTCTGCAGGGCACTCGAACTACTTTTGCGGGAAATCTGGACTAAGTAGTGGGGCAAGTTTTTGCGCTCCACAACCGATCTTCTCGTTGCAAAGTTTTTAACTGAAATAAATTGTATTTCTGGTGCAACTTCTTGAAGCACCTGAAGGAGATCGACTGTGTCCTCACCACAGCCCAGACCCTTCAATAAAAAGGTTTGGTTCTCTTCGCTTTTCGGGGTGTACGTGAAATGCGGAACATCTCCAGAATTTAAGGCATTTTTTGTTGCCTGGAAATAAACCAGTGACTTAGTCTTAATTGTCAATTTATCGGCATTGACTCTTTTTATCTGAAAATCTTTTAGCTTATTTTCGGTTGCCAAAAGCCGAACCATATCTTTGCCCGTTTGCCCAAATACATTGATTGGTGGGACTTTTTCTTTTTTTCAATAATTTTAACGGACGGACCAGCAGACAAACCTTTTGGCATTCCTCCCGATTTTTGATTTTAAGGTATTTAATTAACTCATTATCTTACTTAGACGTTTTACCTGGATCCTCTTCAATGTTCATCGTTTCTTCAAGACCAGCTAGCGCTGCATAGTAATTTCTGCTGTCGTTTGCGCCTCCTGCGCTGAGGACATCCTCTTGATTAGCGTCTTCCTGTGGCTTTTTAGTTTTCCTGTCTTCAGATTTTGAGTTTGCTTGTCGGCCTTTCTTGGTTTCTTTATCTTTGTTGAACGTTAACGTTCCAACAAGTGCATCTAAGGATTTAACTCGAAGCTTGAGTTCTTTATTTTGTTTTCCGATTTTTTCTGCTTTCTCTTTTTCTTGGATCAGCTGCTCGATTTCGATAGCCGATAGGATTGTCGGTTTTCTGCTTTATTCTCGTAACTTCTTTTAAGTTTTTTTTCGCCCGTCATCATTGGCGATGGGCATGATCCTTCTGATTGATGGCTGAAGCCATCGGGCTCCTCCATCTCGTTGCTTTTGCAGCGAGACTAGAGGGGATGCTCTCAGACCGGGACTTCCCGTGAACGTATTTCCACTTTTGATATTTCTTCAGGAAATGAATTTCAGGTATTCGATAAATGCTCGAATAATTCGACGGTGATGGTTTTCCCAATAAAATCAAAATTTGCTTTTGACTGGCTCGTAAAAAAATATTGCAATTGTTTGAAACTGACTTTAGCGAAAAATTAATTAATTTTTAATATTAATGACAGGAGCGATTAAAAAAACACGTCTACACGCAACGAGTGCTAGACGTAGAATGATAGTTGGAGATAGCTCCCTATAGGAAGTAGCCCAACTTTCAGCCAAAATATCAGTTTCATCCCTTTTCTTTTCAGGTTTATTGGAGAGTTACACCAGTGCATCCTTCAATAAATTGTTTCTTTCTGCCATTTGGTTTGCCACTGTTTTCTTCCTCTTTAGTGAACAAGAGGAAGCAATAGCATCAGAAGAATGTTCAGTTCCTAAAACAAAAACAAGTCAATATTCAGGTGGAAATCAAGTGCAGCTCTGAACAAAATACTGTATTCAAAAAATAATAACCTTTTCAAATTCAAAGCTAGTTTATTTAAAGCGGTTAAAAGTAATTTCACATCTCAGGCTTCAAGATAAGAAAGGCAATCTAATATTTCTGTCTTTGATTATTTAAAATATTGAGTTTCAAGCAAACAACAATATAAACATTTCGGTTTTTTTTAGATGGAATTCGCAAGAAATTACTAGAGATAGATTCATCATTCAAAAAAAATAGTATACAGAAATGAAAACGATGACAAAAATAACCGCGTTTACTTACATTGATTACACTTTGTTCATCATCCTGCTCCAGGTCAATTGTTGATATTCCAGAAATTTGAACTTCTTGGTCACGTAAAAAACTAAGTAACGCAAAGTACCATAAATTTGGCACATATTCATCTCCGGCTCCGGCTCCCGACCTTTGGCTCTGGTCAACTTTTTTCAATTCTCTCCGATAACACGACCTTAACTTTGAAAACCTTTTCTTTAAGCTGTCTACATTGGCATTAGGATCAATTTGCTTGTACACATCCAAAAATTTGACCCATGTGATGTTTTTCTTTTGCCGATCTTGAAATACATCGGACGTCACTTTTCACAATTCGGGCAGGTCACGTGAAGTTTCACAAAACTCCTCCCAACTTGGAATATTCGGGATAGTGGCCATATTTTGCTATTAACTATCACTATACAACTTTAGTAAGGGTCACAAAGCACTTAAATTTTTTAAAACTTTACACTTTTCTTAAACCGCGTAACCTTTCAATGTTCAAAATGCGAGTAAGTATGAATTCCCATTTGTCTATTGGATTAATAAGTGTATAATATCAAATCTTGTCCTATTTATAATATTCTGACATAATTCCTTTTCTAAAGTTGCATCGCTATTCATCTGTTCAGATGTGTAATATCAACAAGTCGGCTATACAGACCTACATTCGTGTCAGAAGGGATTCGCACTCAAAATATGATATGCAGTCACCTATCATGAAAAAATTCAAGAAATGCTTCAATGACATTCACATAAAATATTTGGTTTCAAGGAAAAAGTAACATTCCATGAATTTAGGAGGCCGCAATTTTGTTGCGATGCTACTTATGTTATTGAGTGGAGTTCTCAAAGATACATATTTATATACTTCATCTTTTTTGAAAATTTATAATAGATCCAATCAAAACTGTAGTTTCTGTGTTAATGGAAAGCCCATTTGGCCGAAAAATCCAGTGTAATTGTTGTAATTGGAGAAGATTCAAATCGGTATAACTTCATAAATATGTATTGATTTTGCGAAACTTGTATGAGACTACTTGAGAGCCGAATTTCATCGAATGTTAAGGTGTCCTTCGAATTTTATTGAGAAAAATGTAAAATTTATATATAATGATAAAATTTATATATAATGAAAATATCCAGTTGAGTGAATCTAAACTTCTTAGGTATTTTTTGTTGTTCCAAATTTTTTAATACCTGAACTTTTGAGAGATAATATCTTCTGATATGCCTACCAAGTTTGGAGGCTTTAGTTGCCATAGTTTTGGAGAAAAACTGCTGTGACACACTGACGGACAGTACGGATTTTAATAGGGTTTTGTAAAAAAATTTTGCAAAACCTTATAAACAACACTAATGAATGTTTATGTTCTGCATCGTGTTTTAAAAAGGTTGAACTGATGAAAGTTTATTTTATTTTTTTCGACATTAAAATGGTTCCCAATATCAAGAGAAAGATACCGAGGAATGCTTATTTAAAGTTGCATCAGAGCAAAAATTGAAGTACATTTTTTGCTCTGATGCAACTTTAAATAAACATTCCTCGGTATCTTTCTCTTGATATTGGGAACCATTCTAATACCACTGAATGTTAATGTTTCATGCGTCGCAATATTAAGAGACGACCCTTTTGATTGTTTAGGTTATACGCATTGCGATATAGAAATACAATACCAGCGATTGTTTGTTTTATTTCCTTCGATTTTGAAACGCTTCACAAAATTGAAAGACGACTGTTTATTGAAAATTGCATCGGTTGCGATTTCATAAACAAAATAAGTTTCGTTGACGATTCCTAAAACGCGTAAAATCCCCTGAAAATGATTTTCGGTGATAATTTCATCATAACATTTCTCTGTATTGAACATTTGTACCGTAGCGCTCACAAAATAAAACTTTTGTGTACAGCCTTGCCTCAATATTGTCATCAACATATGGCTCAACCCATCAAATATCAAATCGATTTGATCTCATTACATCAACATCAACACCAACTTGGTTGACGACATCAAAACCGTCATCAACATGCCCACACACATTCAACGTTGTCGTCAACATGGTATGTTGAAAACCCAAGTTGATGATTAAGTTGCTCGTCAATGGGCCCTACAAGGTATACTTTGCTGCTGCTGTTGCGCTGCTTGCTGTTGTGGTGTCCACGCGAAATGTCGACGAGGAGGATTGCGAGCCAAAGACAAGCGTAGATGTTGTAGCTGCTTAAGATGGTTGATGTCCCGCAGATATCGATTGTTGGGGATGCTTCAGTTGCAGAGTTTGCTAAAAAAGGTGGTGCTATAATGATTGTTGTTTGATGGTTTTTGTTTGCTATAGCCTTTTGTAGTTGGTTGTTAAAATCTCCTGTTCATGTCACGCGGATGCCTTTTGCTGCCTCTGGTGGTTGCTAGTATGCGCATGATGATGATGCTGATGGTTACAAGTCAAAGCATAGTCAGATATTGATTCTGATAAGATGGTTGATCCCTCGCAGACACCGACTGTTGGTAATGTTTCTGTCGCAGAGATTGCTGAGGGTGGTGATGCTGCGATGGGTGTTTTGTTGTATGGCTGTGATCTACTGCATAACATGATTGACAGTGTGTTGATTTGGATTGTTGCACAAGGCGGGCTACGATATCACTTGCACATTCATCACCATAGGCTTCTGTGACGTCTTCCACCCTAATTCATTGGATTCTTTTACGACGGATACACTGGACTGGAAATCGGTGTGCTACTCGCTTGTGCGGAACCAAATATAGAGTCTCCTGTATTGAGAAGATTTGATGCGTATCTGTAGAATTCGTATCAAGCCCGAATTTTTTTATCGTCTAGCTGGTCAACTGTCACGCGCCCACAGAAGACAAAGAGGAGGGTATCACGGTAAGTTTTACCACACACTGGAATGCACTGTCAATGCATTGTAGTCAAATGACATTAAAATTGTTCAGGGTGACTTCAATGCAAAAGCCGGCCGAGAAACAATGCATAACCGAACAAGCGCCTGATAAACTTCGCTACTAGCAGAAGCTTCACACACTTCTCGCATCCGAACATCCACAATAGAATGTGGACATCTCCATGTGGTCACACATGCAACCAGATTGACCATGTTCTCGTACAAAAATTTAACCGCCAACGGTCTTCTCGACAGTCATTTGTTTCCACGCTACTTATGATTTGGACCACTACCTTAGAAGGGTAAAGTTCCGATGTTGCATCTTCGCGAGCAATAATGAGGAACATCTGGGTACCAGAAATACAAGCAGATTGGTAGCTCAGTAACGTTCATGTATATGCCAGTGCTGAATCATTGCATCAATATATTCCCGCAGGTGGGAGAAAATAGTGATAGAATTTATCAAGCAACTGAGAGACGGCTTCAATCTACAGACAAATCTTTGCAAAAGTGCAGAGGGAGCAATATGACGTAGCTCAGTCAAAATTAAAAACAGATGGCTACAGTATTTCCAGAAGCAATTCACAACGTCCCCAACAAATACTGAAGCTATGGATATTTTAGTTTCAGTTACACTACCAACCAAACATTAACTTTAAGTAGCCAGAAAAAATAAGGCTCCTGGAATGGAATATCATACAAGGAGAACTGCTCCAGAGTAGGGCTCCTTATCTAAATAACCTTCTCGATCGACTAATATGCAGAATGTGCTGATGAGCAGTTACCAGAGGACTGGTGGAGAAGTATAATATATCCTGTACACAAAAAGGGAGACGAGTTAAGGTGCAAAAATTCTAGGGCTTCGTTTTACTGTGCACTTCATATAAAGGGCTTTTCAAAATCATAGAACGAAAATTAAAGCCGTATTATGAGAAAACGAGTATTAAATGAAATTCTCAGGGAAACTTTTGAAATGGACGATCTAGTAAAGACAGAAATTCCCGGTAGAAAGTAACGCTTGACTTTGTTTTCCAATTAAACTAGCCCGCATTGACAAAGTCACGATGCTAAATAGAGAGTCCCAGGTCAACGTAAGCGTTGATGTCATGGGCAGCTTCATAATAGTATTAGGGTTCCAACACGGAAAAAGATTTGCCCGAATGCTCTTCAATATTGCGCTAGAACACGTCATCAGGAAAACATCAGCTGAATTGTCAGGTTCAAGCCCACAAAATTGCTAGCATATTCTAACGACGTCAATATTAATGCACGTCAATCTTAGATGCAAAAGAAGCATTCCTGAGTCTAGAATCTGAAACAAACCAAATTTACCTACCAGTTAATCAAACTTAAAACGGAAGCCTTGACTCAAAAAAGGGGGGAGAAAATTTCAGTCCAGCAAAACTTCACCGTAGCAGACTATAATCTTGAAAGTGTGGATAACTTCATATATCTTGTAGCCACCTCAATAGAAGAGGCGCCGGAAAGGATTAAATTCGATGCCACATCAAGACCGCACATAAAGCCTATTATTCCATACTTCCCATTCTGAGGCCCAGAGTTGTGCATAGGCAAAATAAGCTTTGTATTAATAAATCACTATTCAAGCCTGTGCTGCAATAGATGAAACATGGAAAAGGAATAGGGTGGAGACAACGTTATAACGATGAGTTAAATGAACTATTTGCCAATCCACTTATTTTCTATTGCATAATCTTCCGTTAGAATGAAAAAAACTGGCTATCTAAAAGAACATTTAAGGGTAGCACGCAAGGTAAACATCCAGTAGGAAAACTGAGGACTCGATGGGAAGACATAATAAAATTCACAATTCTCATTGGGAGTGAAAAGCTGGGAAACGAAGTCCCAGAACCATGATGGTCGGAGGAGATTAATCCTGTATACCAAAGCCCGGCTTCGGCTATCGCGCTGATGATGATATTTATAACCTTGTTTGCTACTTCACACCTCTGCGGATATCCCATAAAGTGAATCAAAAACATTGGCTTATCAGGCGAGTTCTTAGTATCCTACGAGCAAAAGATAAAGCATATCCATATCCTGTCTTCAAAACACTTGGCACCATTAAAGTCATTTTTAATTTTGGCAGATTAGGAGGTCAGATGTGTTCTGAAGACTTATTTCCGTAATGCAGATAGTTCTCTTTTTGCTCATAGAATGAAGCGTTTTTGATCTTATATTAGGTCACTGAAATCCTCTTCTTCCATTCTTAACAAGGTCCATTAGAATAATGTAGATTTTTTTCTCTTCGAATTTTTCTCGTCCAGTTTCAGTGGTGTACCCTTTTGTCTTACCTAATCACCTTACTTTCCCAACTTCCTACATTTGAACTGATATTTCTGAAGTCAAGTCTATGATCAAAGGTCTTAACCCTGATATCAGTCCTGGACCAGATGTTTTGTCAAACATATGTATTTGTGAAGTCATGAGCTTCATCACTAAGTTTTCCTTCATCTCTCTTCTTCAATTTAAGTTCGAGTACTGACACTTTATCTACCTGTTAGAAAAATGTTAATATTGTGCCTGTTTTCAGAAGTGGTGATCTTTCATCAGTTTTCAATTATTGCCCTTCTTCTTTAATGTCCTGATTTCCAAAGTTACTTGGCCAACTGGTGCATAGTAAATTTTCAAACTTATTAGACCCTTTTATTGCCCAAGAGCATAGGGGTAATCTCAAAGGATACTTAACTACCTCTAATTTAATGGAATTCACTAACCATATCGTAAGAGCGTTGGACAATCAACTACAAGTGAGTGTGATCTTTACAGACTTCTCCGAGGCCTTTTAACCTGTTTGTTATCTTCATCTCTGTCATAATCTTCAAGCTCTTGGCATCTCGGGTGCTATTCTACCTTGGATATCATCTTCTTCTTCGTTGTAGCACTACAGTCCCTCTTGGGCCTTCACTTCCTGCAAATAGCGCCTCCAACTGTCTCGGTCCATTGACCACGCCCTCCGTTTTTGAAATTAGAGCATCAATGAACTGTCTTCGTCGATCGAATCAGACCAGGATTTCCTCGGTTTCCCCTCTGGTCTCCCGCCTTCAGTTCTCCCAACGAATACCCCATAAGCAACTTTAGACAAGCTCAAAAAAATATCCAACGTGAAATTGCAAACGTTCCGGCTAAAATGTGTGCCAGAGTGGTGGAAGGTTGGACCCAAAGAGTCGACCGCTATAAAAGGGCTCGTGGTGATCTTATGACCGAAATCAAATATCATCCAACAAATGTGATGCTTGCACTGCACCCACTATAAAATTTAACTTAATACCTCAAATATTTCTGTGTTTTATTAATAGATAGAATTGTTATCTCCTTAATAGAAAATCCTATAGAAGCGAATGTGCTTGATAAGTGCAATTTAAATCCAGAATGATATTTTATGCCCTAGGCCAATCTTTCAAATACCAAAATTGATATATTTTAGTTTTTCATTGTCTTCATGATGGCTGATTTTCTAAGATGAAGCCCAGATGGTTTTTTTTCTGGTTGAGAGGTGAATGTCATTTAGGTACTGAGTGTGGGGCTTCCATGCTCGCTAGTGACTGGACGCACTAAGCACCCCCTATCAATATGAGAACCTAGCCTGCAACCGTTTGACTAATTACCTCTGGTCAGGTATCGTTTTACTATGCCGTGAGGGACCTTCAAGCTGGTTGATCCCTACCCCAGGGGTCGAGGAACGAGGCAAAGGATTTGCAAGACAAGTGATCCACTAGCTCCAACGTACCTAGCTACTGGGAGTTTCTTTCATCGAACAGAAAGTGCCACATGTCAACCGATCTAAGCATCAATGCGACTATACTATCTAGGTTGAGATCTCCCGTTTCTCTGTAGAGGTCCCGGTGTAGCCTGTCCTATTTTTCGCACGCAAAAATTATATGGTGGGCTTCGTCTTCTCCTTTAGTCAAAATATACAGTCGGGGACCATGATTTATCACTTGTGCAGGTAAGACAGAAAACAGATCAGATAAGAGTCTGTCTCATCATTCCTTGAATTTACCCACGCTCTCAGATCTAGCATGAGATGCATAATCCAACTTTTCTTCGTATAATTCACTCAAAACTGCTGCCCATCGTTGAGTGAGCTTTCTTTCGTGACGGGCAATCGTCACCCTCGCGATCTTGTTTCCATAGGTCCAGCCCATTGCAGCTTTTGCAGTCATACCACCACTGAGACCTCCGGTTCATCAGAAATTTCATACAGTTCGTGGTTGTATCGAATTCGCCATTGATTCCTCTCTAACTTCACTCCGATAAATCTTCGGAGTGTTTTATCTCTTTCATTAGCCGCCTTCATTATTTTGGCACCTAGATCCACAAGTTCGCTCACATTTTCGATACTGTATTCGCCAAGTGTAGTATTTTTTTATACTTGAGGAAGTTTTCCTTGACTGCGTCATGAATTTTGTTGTAAAAGTTCTTTGGCAGTTGTTAATGACCATGACAAAATGTTGATGTCGTCTGCATAGGCTACTAATTGGCTCGACTTGTATAGTACTGTACCTCATGTTTCAACAGGTAGCTTCCTTATGACGTACTCCAGAGCCAAATGGAATAGCAACGGGGCCAGCCCTTCTCCCTTCTTCAATCCGATATTTGTGTTAAAGGCAGGTGAGTTGGTCATTGATGTAGACTTGGGAAGTCGTTGACACCTGTATCATTGTCATTTTGGTAAGATGAACTCATTTGGCTGGGATGCCAAAGCAGAGCATTATTTGGTATAGTACATTGTGATCAATACTGTCGTATGCTTGCTTGAAATCAACGAAAATTTGGTGTACGTCTACGTTAAACTCCTAGCATTTTTCAAGTACCTGCTTGACTGTCAACAATTGGTCCATTGCTGATCTACTTACTCTAAAACCACCTCGGTACTCCCTAATAATAATTTTGGCATATGATTTGATTGATTTTTGAAAATATTTTGTACGCCGTACAAAGTAGCGATATGCCTTTATAATTTTCGCACTGTAGCTTGCCCACTTTTTTTGTAAATAGGGAATGTTATTGATTGGCTCCACTCTTTCGGCACATATTCTTGTTGCCAAATGTGTAGGATGACTTTGTGAATAGCGTTGTCAACATTACTGCCACCATGTTTGATGAGCTCCACAGGAGCCTCATCGATGTCCGGCGCTTTATTATTCTTTTGGGCTTTGATGATGGAACAAACTTCATCCAGGGTTGGTAGGGGTCAATGGAGCCTCTCCGCAAACATCTATAGACTCCGATTTTCTGGAGCTGTGTGGAGGATTAAGGAGGTTCTTGAAATATGATGCCCGTCTTTCCTTAATCTTGGTTTCATCAGCGATGATATTGCCGATGTAATCACGACAGATCGTGTTTTTGGGCTGATAAACACGATTCGGACTTTTCGCTACTCTACATGCTTGTCTTGTGTTGTTGCTCGCTAAACTTATATCTATGCTTCTCAATTAGTCATCATAGTATTTTCTTTTCTTAATTCTGAAAGTCTTATTTGCTACCCCCACCTACACAAACTTATTGAACGCCTGATTTTTTGTGTCCAACGCATTCTAGCACTCATCATCGAACCAATCATTCCTCTTGCGCCGGGCTTGATGTCCAACCGTCTGCTCTGTCACGGTCTCAATAACCACTTTCACTTGCATCCAGAGCTCGTTGCTTGTCTTTGACAATGCTTTTGATAAGGTGGAAATCAGCTGGTTTTCGACGGTCTCCGTGAAATTTTTGGACTCTGGTGCTGTTTGGAGCATTCGATGTCAATTTTTTGTATCGGGCTGTTCTTCACCAAATATGCCTTTGACATACGACATGACGTTTAATTTGATCAAGTAATGATCTGAGTTACAATTTGCTCGAAGCCCAACGTTGCTGGATCAGAACAGGATCGGTCTGGTTTTGTATGTTCCCATCCCGCGATACCAAGGTCATTTTATGAATGCGTCGATGTGGGAATCAAGTCGAATGTATGAATAGATTTCTGCTGCATGCAAAGTCAAGCAGGCGCTGGCCGTGGTCATTTGTTTCATCGCGGAGGCCATATCCCCCAGTCATTCCCCGATGAGATATCGCATTGCCAATCTTAGCGTTGAGATCACCCAGAATTATTTTTGTATCACTTGTAGGCAATGAGTCGACGAGCCGTTCCAGGTGATTGTAGAACATTTCCTTCGTTTCTTCGTCCTTATCTTCGCTCCAGGCATGAACATTGCTCAGCCAAATTTCGAAGGATTTCACTAATATACGGATCACACACAACCGTTTGTTAATTGCCTTGAAATCAATAACGTGCAATTTGAATTCCCTATCCACAATTAAGGCCACTCTGCATTCTCATTTTCCAGTAGGCTTCCCGCTTCTGAATATTACGTGCGATCTCATGTCTTGAATGTCACTTCCAATCAAGTTCGTTTCCTGGATTGCCAGCATTTTTAATTTATATTGACTGACCTGTTGTAAAAGGTGTTTAACAGTACTAGGGTAATTGAATGACCTGACATTCCAGAATCCAATGCCATAGTCCCTTTACCAATTGCGAGATCTTTGCCTTGAGTGTGATACATTCCCAAGCCCATCTGCAGGTTTTGGAACATTTTAGGTTTTCAAGGGACGGGGAGTTAGCCCATCGCCCAACCTCCATTCTGGTGACATGGTTATTACGTCAATTCTGCTATCAGACATGGAAGATTCGCTAAACTTTTTAATTGGATCATTTCACCCTTTTCACATCAACTCAATGTAAATCTATACGACAAATTTGCTCTACATTTGAAGCTTATCTAACGTCGCGCGGATATCGATCACTCTTTCGGATGGCTCCGATAGCTTTTTAAATACAAGAGAAATTTACCTTGAATATAACTTGCAGATACAAAAACATATTGAGTTTGCATAAGTAGAAAAATTAAAAATTAACTCCCTCATCTCTGAGCATGGTGGTCGCCATCACCGGTGTGTATCTTAGAGTGATGGCCTGAGGAGAATTGGTGCACACGTCGAAACCACCTTCTTCTAACATTTTTCTTCTCTAATAATTTTTCAGAAAAATTATTATTCAATAAATGCAACCAATTAATATGTAGCTGCAAACAATTCCATAAAAAGTAATTTAAAAAGCGATCGGAGCCATCCGAAAGAGTGATCGATATCCGCGCGACGTTAGAAGCTTCAAATGTAGAGCAAATTTGTCGAATAGATTTACATTAAGTTGATGTGAAAAGGGTGAAATGATTCAATTAAAAAGTTTAGCTAATACAAGTACTTACAAGAGAAATTTACCTTGAATATAACTTGCAGATACAAACACATATTGAGTTTGCATAAGTAGAAAAATTAAAAATTAACTCCCGCATCTCTGAGCATGGTGGTCGCCATCACCGGTGTGTATCTAAGAGTGATGGCCTGAGGAGAATTAGTGCACACGTCGAAACCACCTTCTTCTAACATTTTTCTTCTCTAATAATTTTTCAGAAAAATTATTATTCAATATATGCAACTCATTAATATGTAGCTGCAAACAATTCCATAAAAAGTAATGGAAGATTCGCCTTCACCCTCTTACGTCCCCACAAGGGAGGTGTAAGTAGGATTTAGTAGCGGAGCTGTAGATGTTAGTTATTAGCATTTCTCGGCATTTAATGTCCTATTATTGGGGAACCATTAAATCCAATGTGTGACCCCGAGGGCATTACTTCTTCTTCTTTGTAGCTTTACAGCCCCGTTTGGGCGTTTGCTTAGAGATAGTTAGAGTATCTTATTGTCATGATCGAATGTATCGGCACTCTACAAGATGATATGATCATCAGCTTTTGCCGTGTGTCCGTCCACCCAGCTGCAATACGTTCTTATTTTAAACTAGCACGTATCATAACTGAACAGGCTTATAGTTCGTCCGAAGAACAACTCGAACTTAATCTCGTTGACGCCAACGAGACTTGAACCAGAAACCTTCGGCTTACGGGCTTAGTGTGCTAACCACTAAGCCACGCGGAGGGCATTTACTACCATTTAATTGGGGGGTTTGGGATGAGGAATCATGGAAGCTGTAGGTTGAGGGAACATGGGGTTCCCTCCTTCTTTCTCAAATGGGATTGGAACCGTCTACGGCGGGGTGTGGATTTTATCTTATCTATCGTGTTTTCCTTATCGAGCAAGTCTCTCTGGAACTGTGTCTAGTTCTTTTTAAAAGTTTTGAACTAACCCGCAAAACCCTATGGAAATCATAACCTGAGTCCATCCATCTGTATGTGTCAGCAGATTTCCTCCAAAATTCTTGGAGCTACAGCTATCAAACTTTGTGGAAAGGTTCAGAAGTGAAGACTTCTTGAAAGTTTTGGGATGAAAAACATTTTCAGAGAGTTCTATGGGGGGAAGTACACCTTAATGGTGGAAACAACAATAAAAACGTAATAAATAAAAACTCGATCTACTTCGTTAGTAACAGTGTAATTTAACAATTTCATATAAAGTAAAGTCAAGTTCAATAAAATTAAATATACGAATGCCTATTTGTAAGGTTGACCTACTTTAAAAGTTTTAAAAGATGTAATAGTATCCCCTTGATAGCCAGTTGGCTCCTGCGTAAACAAGCAACGAGGTTTAGCTGGAAATGAAGAGGGAAATTGACGTCAAGGCAGAATAGACGATCGGGCATTAAAGCCGATGCAGGAGAAATGATTGGTTCTATGATGAGTGCAAAAATGCGTTGGAATGAAAGGCCAAGGCGTGCAACCAAAACTTCGGTAGTAAAACTAGGACGGAGAGAGAACACTAGGAAAATGTCAGAAGAGTAAGAGCATAATTGAGCATTGAAAATAATGTAACGATTCATTGGAAAGCGTCGATGGAGTATTATTGGGGGATATCAAGGCAGTTTTAGAGCAGATAGATCGACGGTAGACCACTTGTTTACTGTCAGGCAGGTATGCTGGTAGTTCCAAATATACGTTCACTAGACTTTAGTTATTTTTAAGCAAGCATACAACAGTATCCATCGTAACATGCTGTACCAAATAACATTTTGCTTTGGTATCCCACTAAAATCAGTCCTTCATACCAAAATGATAATGATGTCGACAACCTCCAAGTCTACATCAATAACCAACCACCGAAGCTTTTGACACAAATACCGGACTGAAGCAGGGAGATAGGCTGGCCCCATTACTATTCAATTTGGCTCTAGAATATGTCATCATTTTAGATAAAGTCAGAGTTTGTAATTTAATCAAATAAGAAATTGAGAAGTCAAAGTTATTTTTTCGTAGATTTGCTGAAGGCGAAAAAGTTCATACATCAAAAAACCTGTTTAATGTTTAGTATGAACTTGTGAGAAACATTTTGCTGCTGAGTTGTATTTAAAAAACCTATCGAATGGTAATTTATCCACCTGACTAGTTCCCGCTCCATACAGCTCAAGAACCGTTCCATTTACAGGCCAATAAATATACAATGTCTGAACTTGACAACAGCATCACGTTCATGTTTTGCTTCCAATCTGGCAATTTTTCTCCGTACTTTTTGCTAAGCTTCGCGTGGCACCCTTCCGGGATATACACAACATTTGACGGCATTCAATATAATGCCACGATTTGATTTAGCTGCTGGCTGGGAAATCGAAATGCTATACAAGCCCTCAAAACGTTGCAATATGTATATACCTGGAAAATCACTATCGAGTGCACGACCTTTTTTCCACCCCGAAGAAAAATTTCACAATGTGCTAGTTTTCAGTGTTTTGACGGCAGCTTTACGATTTGTTGAGCCACGTATCTTTATCCCGTGTTTTCGAACGATACACCACAATTTCAGAATACAGTCCGACCAAACGGATTAACTAGTGAGCTCTTCACGAATGCCGTTCCCTTAGGCCGTGCGTTAACTGTATACCAAGTGTATACTGCCAACCTTAGTGCTTGACTCGATTTTTCGTCTAGTGTCCCACGCAGCCGAAAGCCTTTCAAACAGGAGTAAGTTCACAGAAAAAAAAAAATAATTAATGAAAACATGCACAATTCGTCGTCACCAGTTGAGGAATGATTATCGACGAGCAGCCATTTTTCTCCCTTTCTCCTCGTCTGTCTTTTTGATGTCCCTCCACTACTTCCGAATTTAGTACACCGGTTCGGCGTACCCGATCAACGTTCCTACGCTGCTAATTTTGTGTGGCGGATTTAAATTGTACTAGATGAACTAAATTTGAACGAAGTAAAGAAAAATGAACAGGATTTTTTAAACAGTAATAAAAATTAAATTTCATGAGACATATAATTAAAGGAAAAGGTTTAAATTTAATATAAAGGAAAATTGATATAAAATTACATTTAATGTAAAGGGGAATCGATAAAGAGTATAATTTACATTTAATAATAATAATAAGAAAGAAAACTTTTTTAGAAGCGACGATTATCAATGCAAATAGTTAATTATTTTGTTTATTTGATATCCGCAGGCCAATCCTCTTTTTTCTTCAAAAGCCGTCGGGCCTTGTTTAGTTGTGTGAGCAGACGCGTTTCGACTACTTTGAGTCATCTTCAGTGTCTAAAGGATGTGTTGAAGGGAGCGACTTTATATAGTCGTAGGATGGGTAATTAGCGGATGGGTAATTAGTGGATGGGTAATGAGGTCAGGAAGTAAATTACTCAATTATACCAGGTAGGGGGATATTATGTTTTTATTTTTTTGCTTGTTGGCTGTCCGTTTGTTCTGTTTCATCTCGTTTCCGTTTTCGTCTAAGAGTGTGGTCTAGGACTGAGAAAATTGCGCCGGAATTGGTAACAAGTTGTTCGTTGATAATGTCATCGTCTGTCTTTCTATGTTTATAAATTTCAAGCCTTTCTAGGATGTCAAGTCTCGGTCCTTTATTTTGTTTGTGTAGCAATTTCATAGAGTTTGTCATAGCATCAGGCTCATGTGCGTGGTTTTGTAGGTGCGTCGCATAATTGGAGTCTGCCTTGTTGTATAAGAAAGATCGTAGGTGCTCTTTGTGTCTTGTCGTTAGTTTTCGTGTTGTCTTTCCTATATATACCATGTCGCAGTCCTTGCATGTCAGTTTGTATATGCCGCTGCCTTCGTATATCGATGTGTCATTCAGTTTTGGCTTCAGTTTGTTTCCAATGTTGTTGTTCGTTTTGAATGCAGTTTGCAATTTGTATTTCCTAAGGAAGTTTGATAGTTTGTATGTCTCTTTGCCTACGTATGTTAACGATACCCACTGTTGGTCGTTCTTATGAGTTTCCGTCGGTTGGCGTTCCTGTTTTTGTTTGTACTGTGTGACTAGTTTGTCAATGTCGCATTGTTTGTATCCGTTATTATTAGCTATTCTGTAAATGTTGTTTAGTTCGTTGGAGTAGTTAGTAGGAGTCATGGGGATGGAGTGAAGCCTCTGCACCATTGATCTGTACGCTGCTAGCTTATGTTGTGCGGGGTGGTTAGATGTTTCATGTATGGTATGATCAGTTGTGGTTGGTTTTCTGTATATTTTGTAGTCCAATCGTGTTTGTTCACGTGTCACAGTTAGGTCCATATAGTTGAGTTGTCCGTTTGTTTCTTTTTCCATAGTGAACTTTATATTCGGGTGAATTTCATTCATATAGGCAAGTAGTTCGTCTTGTTTATTTTCTTGTGAGTCAATAACAATGAAACAGTCATCCACATATTGTCTGTAAAATATTACATTGAATCTTTTGACAACTTTGGGTATAAAGACTTCTTCCAAAGATTGTAAGAATATTTCTGACATTATTGAGGACATTGGATGTCCCATACCCAGACCGTCTTTGGCAACGTATGTGTTGCTATTGAACTTAAAATAGTTCTGTTTGATTGTGGTCTTTATGAGATTGAGTATTTGATCTGTGAATCGTCGGCTGTTGTTGAATGAAAGTTTTTCTTTTAGTATGGCCAGTGTTTCATCGACAGGGATAGACGTATAGAGGTTGGTGATGTCTAATGATAAAAGTTGACAATTTTCAGTCAATTTTAAAGAAGTGGTAGAATTTGCTAGCTCGCGGCTATTCTTTAATGCGTATTTGTCGTCAAGGTGCACGACATCAGCCATTATCGTTGCCAAGTACCGTGCTAATTGGTATGCAGGAGCTGGGCAGTAGTTGACGACAGGACGGATAGGAATATTGGGTTTGTGGATCTAAGGTTGTGCTTTAAGGGGTGGTGTGCATGGATTTGGGTTTATGTAGCGTTGCTTAGTATGAGGAGGAATAATTAGTGGGGATTGTATAATGGCAGTACGTAAGTCCGCTTGGAACCTATTGGTGGGGTCTTTGTTTACCAGTTTGTAGCCGTTGGCGTTAATGAAGTCTATTGTTTTTTGTACATAGCCCGTTGCTTTGAAGATCACCGTTGTATGTCCTTTGTCAGCCTTCGTCACTGTTAGTACGTTATCCATTAGCTTTGTCTGAATGTGTCTTAATATCTTATGGTCTTCGTGGAAATCCGTTTTGTTTATGCTAGTGCGTATTTTTTGTAGTATGTCTACTGCAGTATATCTTGCATGTGTCTGTTGTTCCTGCGGCAGTTTGTTAATGGCTAGTTCAGTGTCGATTACTAGTTGTTCTAGGTCTTTGTTGCGGTTTGTATTATGTAAGTTGTGTTTCAGTCCCTTATTTAACAGCTCCATATCTTGTGTCGTAAAAGGCGTATCTGATAGGTTTACAGTCCGTGAATAGAAAGTTCTGTTCGCTGGTGTGGTCATTTTGTTTTGTTTTTTCATCAATTTGTCAAGTTTTTTTCGTCATGGTCTCATATTTAGTTTTGAGCTGAATATCAATGTTTTGCCTCACGTCATTATAAAACTGTAGAAAGTTTTCAGTTTGTATAGTGTTAGTTAATTGTAAGTGTGAGTGTAGTAGTTGTCGGTTGATTTCGTCCTTTTTTATGTACAGTGTTCTTATTTCGTTTTTAATGCGGAGCATCTGTGCGCTACGTTGTGTGTTACGTGCAGCGATTGTGTTTTGTTTTATCACGATTCTTGCAAATGCTGGTGTAATGTTGTTTTTCAAGCACTGTTTGTTGAACCATATGTTTGCTATTGTTTGATGAAGTTTTAGTTTAAGGTTGTGGAATGAACGCAACAGTTTTGCCTGGCTGGCAGTGTTGTAGTCAATAACTTTGTTTATTTGACATCCGCAGGCCAATCCTCTTTTTTCTTTAAAAGCCGTTGAGTCATCTTCAGTGTCTAAAGGATGTGTTGAAGGGAGCGACTTTATATAGTCGTAGGATGGGTAATTAGCGACCCCACCAATATGTTCCAAGCGGACTTACGTACTGCCATTATACAATCCCCACTAATTATTCCTCCTCATACTAAGCAACGCTACATAAACCCAAATCCATGCACACCACCCCTTAAAGCACAACCTTAGCTCCACAAACCCAATATTCCTATCCGTCCTGTCGTCAACTACCGCCCAGCTCCTGCATACCAATTAGCACGGTACTTGGCAACGATAATGGCTGATGTCGTGCACCTTGACGACAAATACGCATTAAAGAACAGCCGCGAGCTAGCAAATTCTACCACTTCTTTAAAATTGACTGAAAATTGTCAACTTTTATCATTAGACATCACCAACCTCTATACGTCTATCCCTGTCGATGAAACACTGGCCATACTAAAAGAAAAACTTTCATTCAACAACAGCCGACGATTCACAGATCAAATACTCAATCTCATAAAGACCACAATCAAACAGAACTATTTTAAGTTCAATAGCAACACATACATTGCCAAAGACGGTCTGGGTATGGGACATCCAATGTCCTCAATAATGTCAGAAATATTCTTACAATCTTTGGAAGAAGTCTTTATACCCAAAGTTGTCAAAAGATTCAATGTAATATTTTACAGACAATATGTGGATGACTGTTTCATTGTTATTGACTCACAAGAAAATAAACAAGACGAACTACTTGCCTATATGAATGAAATTCACCCGAATATAAAGTTCACTATGGAAAAAGAAACAAACGGACAACTCAACTATATGGACCTAACTGTGACACGTGAACAAACACGATTGGACTACAAAATATACAGAAAACCAACCACAACTGATCATATCATACATGAAACATCTAACCACCCCGCACAACATAAGCTAGCAGCGTACAGATCAATGGTGCAGAGGCTTCACTCCATCCCCATGACTCCTACTAACTACTCCAACGAACTAAACAACATTTACAGAATAGCTAATAATAACGGATACAAACAATGCGACATTGACAAACTAGTCACACAGTACAAACAAAAACAGGAACGCCAACCGACGGAAACTCATAAGAATGACCAACAGTGGGTATCGTTAACATACGTCGGCAAAGAGACATACAAACTATCAAACTTCCTTAGGAAATACAAATTGCAAACTGCATTCAAAACGAACAACAACATTGGAAACAAACTGAAGCCAAAACTGAATGACACATCGATATACGAAGGCAGCGGCATATACAAACTGACATGCAAGGACTGCGACATGGTATATATAGGAAGGACAACACGCAAACTAACGATAAGATACAAAGAGCACCTACGATCTTTCTTATACAACAAGGCAGACTCCAATTATGCGACGCACCTACAAAACCATGCACATGAGCCTGATGCTATGACAAACACTATGAAATTGCTACACAAACAAAACAAAGGACCGAGACTTGACATCCTAGAAAGGCTTGAAATTTATAAACATAGAAAGACAGACGGTGACATTATCAACGAACAACTTGTTACCAATTCCGACGCAATTTTCTCAGTCCTAGACCACACTCTTAGACGAAAACGGAAACGAGATGAAACAGAACAAACGGACAGCCAACAAGCAAAATAACAAAAACATAATATCCCCCTACCTGGTATAATTGAGTAATTTACTTCCTGACCTCATTACCCATCCACTAATTACCCATCCGCTAATTACCCATCCGCTAATTACCCATCCGCTAATTACCTATTCGCTAATTACCCATCCTACGACTATATAAAGTCGCTCCCTTCAACACATCCTTTAGACACTGAAGATGACTGCTCACACAACTAAGCAAGGCCCGACGGCTTTTACAGAAAAAAAAAACAATTAATTATTTCTTTAAAATCTGCTACATAAAATCACAATTGTAGGAAAGGAAGGTTTTCGAGCAGTTTTCTTGTATAACTGCTCGATTAATACAAATGGTGAACATATAAACTTAGGATACTATTGTAATTTAGCTTACAACTATCGTCACTTTTTTAATTTTTATTTAATATTGTTTGATTTATTACTTACATTCCATTTTGTTATTGGATTGTACTCAGTCTGTTTGACATTTCTGTAAGCAAATATTTCTAAAAATTCCATCGTGATTGGTTTTGCATAGAATTTCAAATTACATATAATTATAGAGATATTCATGCTCATGTGTTTTCTAATTGTTGGAAATTTAGCCAATTTGCTTTTAAGCATACATCACAGGGTTCCCATTGTAGTTTTTGAATCCTTTTGTAAACGAGCGAGCCCTTGTTAGCTTGCAAGCAACGCAATAAACCCCCATAGTTGTTAAATATTATTGTGTGCATTCTAAGCATATACTTTTGTGCCCCTCTAGTCAACATCTTCCCCATTCTCTGGTCTGCCTCCTCCGCATCCTGTCCACGTTCATCTCAGCAATATCGTGCCTACACAGCTCGAATATGTACGATGTCCTGACATGGCTGTAAGCATATTAGGATCACGATGACCGAACCCACCCTCTAATCCCACTTCGTCCCATTTGTCCCACTCGTTATTCTTCTAGATTTCATCCTCATCCTGCAACTTCCGCCAATCTAAGCTCATATACTGTCGGTGCCTCTGAATGGGGTGTTTTAATTAGTTTGCTTCAAGTTACTTCTAATTGCTTGTATGTGCAAAGGTATGTGTGTTTAATTAAAATTTGGCATTGTTTGTGCCATTTAATTAATATCGTAGCGACTGAAATTACAAAGTTCCTGAAACTATGGAATTTCCATCGTCTTTGTATTGCGAGCGAATGAGAAAGCTCGACCCCCAGTTTCCACTCTCCGCTCGAAATTTCCAGATGATGGGGTTGGAAATTGGAAACATTGTGCAAAAGGCAATTTGAGTTTAAGTTTTGATGACGGCAGTTTTATTTATAGATTTTATAAATTTTTAAGTGGCAGTTTTCTAATTGGATCTGGCTGGCAAATAGGGCAGACTGCGAAAAGTCCTACAGACATTACTGGAATTGTTATTTTGCATGCGAAGTTGAAGGATTTTATTTATGTAAAGCCGGAAAGGTCCTGTGTACTCGAGTGAGGGTTCAGAAAATAGCCCAGAAGCGTGCATGCAATGCATGTCTGAAGAACAAGGACATCGATCAAAATCCTAATACAGACGTTAAAACCTTAATTACATTCTTTCTACTCCTGTTGCTTGTTTGGCGCGTTCTGAGCTTTGCGTGCGAAATCTGATAGTGAGCTACGGGTAGTGTTTTCACACTCCAGCATTCAGCCACGGTAAAGTATGTGACAGGAAGTGACATATATATTTTATGCTGCCCAGCAATGAAACAAAAACAAATCGTGGCATTCTTGCATTCAAAGCGTTACTTCGCATGCCAGTTCCTAGTAATAAATTATAGAGCAGCTAATATACGCTTCCAAGAAAGATGGAATAAGACGTAAATGTGCTGACCAACTGTTGCATCTCGCGGCCATATTAGGGTAATCGCTGATTGCATACGAGGCGTGCATTAGTAGTCTATATTAGCAGCATGTACCGCTAACAGAGTATTTCATGCACTATCGTTTCCATGCTACTTAGCGCTAGCACATACTTAAATCGTCTTAATGCATGGCTTGCTCGTGAGATCCCCGAGGAAAAATACGAAATCCGAGAAATTGATACTTCCCTTCTGCTCGATATAAGGTAACCGTTCACCTGTAATCAACATAATAAGCGTCTCATTAGCGCAGAGTTCGGGAAATTGCGCATAGAAAGCAAACCTTCAGCGACTTTATCAATTAAAACATTCCGCGTGACAAGTTTTTCTTTTTCGCGCGTGCACTTAAAAGGGCGGGAATGCATTTATGTGGCCACTGGAACGGTAGCAGCGAATGTAGCCATACCGGACGATCCTGCAACGCTTGCCATATGTTACGCATTCTGTGGATACCTGTCAAGTCCAATTAACAAATAATATTTTTCATTCGGTCTTAATTAATACTGTCAGCACAAATTCCCGACCATTTAGTCCATATGTGGAAGCAGAAAATTTCATTGTTCATGCACCTACGAGCGTGCAGAGCCAACGGAGTCTGCAGGCAATATGGAGCAGTCTCCTCTGCAGCAAGTTGGATACAATCGCAGTTGCATCTCCATAAGTTGACTTACTAATTAGGATTTGTGATGAGACTGAGCCTTGGTTGCAGGCTCAAATGGGAGATGCAAGACTGTCGCTGGCGTTCTTACCTTGCTCGAGGAACTTGGGCTGGCTTGCGTAAGATTGAACGGTTGAATGCTAGAAGAACGGTATGCCCTAATGAGATGGTTTAATTTCAGTGTAATGTTTTGTTACGTTCCACTGGTTCATCACAGTCTTGGACAGCCAATACAGAGATCACTGCAACTGTTACCAGTGATGTTAATTAGAACTTTTAAGGCAGGCTTAGTGATACTCTACATTGACTTCACTGTCACTTTGGCTATGTTCATTTTGATTCGTGCAAAGCATCGAAATTCACGGGCATACCTGTATAATACATTTCCAGGATGTACACTATGGGATAATTGAAATCCATCTCTTTCTTTATTGTACCAAAAAACAAGTGAAATAATTTAATGTTTAAGTTATGTAATCGAACTACAACCGTACCTTGTGAAAACCCTTTACAGGGTTTTCCAATTAGAGGTGTTATTTTGATATTAACAGAAAAATGCCATCTTTCAACACAAATGATCAGTTGTTTATTTCATTATAAAGAAGAAGATATGCCGTTTATAGTGAAAAATAACATCAAGCAAATGACCACCATGACTACGCTTACAGGACCATATCCTTTTCATGAAATTTTCCATAACCAAATTGCAAAGTGGCTGCCCTATGTCCTCGATAGTCTCACGAATTCCATTTTTGCGGTCTTAAATCGACGCTGGGCTGTTGGCGTAGACCTTCTCTTTCACGTGGCCCCAAAAAGAGAAGTCGCAGGGTGTTTAATCACAAGATCTATGCAAAATAACACCTCTTATTGGAAAACCCTATACATACTCAGAAATTTCCGTTTATTACGAAGAACCAGTTTCCCGGCATTCGTGATAAAATAGAAAAAAAAAATTAAATTTAGATTAATTTTTACTAAAACAGTTTTATTACTGAAATGTTTAGACATCTGTAGTTGGTTGCTGTCACAAGCAGAGGGAGAGAGAGAGAAGGAGAGTAAATGTCAAGGTACAAGATCTTTATTGGGTGTTTTTCTTATTTTCTAAGTATAACAATTCATGACCAACTTCTTTTTCTTCTTCTTAGCACTACAGCCCCTTTCGGGCCTTCGCTTCCTGCAAACAGCGCCTCCAACTGTCTTGGTCCATTGACCGCGTCCTCCAACTCCAAAATCCGAGCAGCGATGAACTATCTTCGTCGACCGAGTCAGGCCAGCGTTTCCTCGGTTTCCTCACTGGTCTCCAGCCTTCAGTTCTCCCAACGAATACCTTTTTGGATATCCGTTGTTCGTCCATATGATTTATGTGGCCAGCTTATTGCAGATTCTGCAGTCTTATAATCGTTGAGACCTCCGGTTCGTCAAAAATTTCAGACAAATATTGGTTTTATCGAATTCGCCATTGGTCCCCGTCTAGCTTCGTTCCAATTATTCGCCTCAGGACCCGCCGCTCAAAGTTGTTCAATATATTTGCGGATGCTAGGATTAGCGTGCTTGGGTTAGAGCCTACGCGTTGTGACTTAGGGGTTTTCCTGGAATTCATAATCATTTACCTTACTTCAATTTGCAATATTGTCGCGTGCTACGGTTTGCGGCTGATAACTTTAATGTTCCGATAAAGTGAAAACTCACGGTCTTTTCAATTAAGTTCAAAGAGTTTATATACTATGAATGCACAATCATTAATTTCACTACTTTACAGATCGCATTTTAATTTAATTTTCACTGTCTATCAACTTATATTCCAACTGTCTGTATCAGGAAAATAACTTCACTATCAATCAATATCGCCTTTAATTCGCGCTCCACTCTTATCGCAGCTTTTACTATTAACCTTGCCCATTCATTCAGCTCGGCTTTATATAGGGTCTCTAGTCATTCAATCCATATCTCGTATATTGGCAAACGTTCTGACGAGAACTACCTTGAATATTCGAGCAATTCTGAGTACCCGCAGTAACGTCACTTGGTCGATTCTTGTGCTTTCGAGTACATTCGTTTATTGATCATGATGTTGCGGCAACAATTGCGACTGTAGCTCGCAGTATTGTTTGGCCATGTAACACTACGCCCACCTCAGTTCTTTTCACCTCAAAAAATGTGTCGTCAGTGGTAGTTAAGTCTCCCTGGATGTAATGTGGGGCAAGACGGTCCAGGTGTATGAGTTTCATGTTGGCTCTCGGTTTGTGGTGTTCTTGTATGCGATACACAACGTTGTTGATTCGCGTTGGAACTCGTTATGGTCACCCCAACTATGCTGCAACTTCGGAGACTTACCCTTCCACCGTTGTGGATTATACAGCCACACTAAGTCATCTTGCTGGAAGCCAGTAGAATTTGCCTGTAGATCATACATGGTCTTCATGCGGTCAGTAGCCGATTCGAAGTGCTTTTGCACTGTACGATGTATTTGGTTCAACCGTTGCCTTAGATCACTTGCGTACTCTGAGATCGTTTGGGGTTTCTCAGAGGGTGCTCCGAACTTTATATCAGCTAGCAGACGAATATTCTTTTCAAAAATAGCTTTGGCTGGGGCTTTGCCTGTTGATACATATTCGGCAGCTCTATACGCCATCAAGTATAATGGGATGTACCAGTCCCAGTCCCTTTGGTTCTCGTCCACCATCATGGCCAGGTGTTTATTGAGTGTGCCATTGAAACGTTTGACCATTCCATCGGATTGGGGATGCAGCGGTGTTGTCTTCATTTTCCGTATTCCCAGCAGCTCGCACATTTTGCCAAAAGCTAGCGACTCAAAGTTTTGGCCTTGATCTGAATGAAGTTCACAAGGTACGCCGTACATACTGACCCGATTTAACCCTAGCTGTTCAGCTACACAAGTTACTTCCTGGTTGGGAATGAGGTCGACCTAGGGCAACTCGCTGAAATAATCGGCAACAACCAACGTGTATCAATTTCCCCATTCAGATTTGGGAGAGGTCCTGTGATGTCAACAGCAATCCTTTCAAACGGTATCCTCATGTTATATGTTCGCATATGCCCTCTCCAGTCATCACTTTGGACTTTTGACGAAAGCGCAAATTGTGTATCAACGACACCATTTCTCTACGTCTTCTCGAGCGTGGAACCGACATTTTCTTTCCCACAATTTCGCTAAGGTCTTGTTAACACCAAGATGGCCTTCCGACGATCCTGTATGGATTTCCGTAATCACAGCGTGGATTCGGCTTTTGCGAAGTATAGTTTGCATCCCATAAGAGCGTTTCGCATTTCCCGTTGAGGACGTTACCCTCCACTCGAAGGGAGTTCCATTGTGCCCAATAACTTTTCAGGGTGGCACCATGCATCGAAACGTCTTTCCACTCAGGCCGCCCAGTTGTCTCTTTCCATACAAGTAATGGCCCGATGTCTTCATCGGTTAACTGGGCATTTCAAATCTCCTCCAATGACCAACCTTCATCGATCTCGGCCGTTATCACTCGCAGATCAACGGTCAACTCTTTTTCTATGGACGACGGGATAGGTCGTCAGCATTTCCATGAACTCCGCCCTTCCGATGAACAATTTTGTAATCGTATGACTGCAATCTTTCGATTCATCCCGCAACTTGTCCTTCGGTGTTTTTGAAGTTAAGTAGCCATCTAGCGATGCATGGTCTGTTCGAAGAATAAATTTCTGGCCATATAGGTACTTGTGAAACTGCTTTGTTGCCTCCATTATAGCCAATAGCTCCTTCCTAGTGAGGCAGTAGTTCCTCCTACTTTTTGGGAGAACTCACATGTAATGTGAGAGGACTCTTTATTCACCATCGATCTGCTGGGAGAGTATAGCTCATTCCCGCCGTTGCTCGCATCGGTATCAATTACAAACATTTTTCCGCGTTTTGGATATGCCAGTACGGCTGATTCACGCAGTTTCTTCTTCAAGGTCTCAATGGCTATCTGGCATTGTTCATTCCAGATGTACGGATGATTTTTCTTGGTTAGCTGATGGAGACATTTAGCTTTTTTGGCAAAGTCTTTGACGAATCTTCGATAGTAGGTTGCCAGACCCAGAAAACTTCGTAGTTGCCGCTTGTTGATTGGTGTTGGTCAGCTTTTCACACTTTTTCTCAGGATCTGTTTTGACCCCTTCTGCTGATAACACGTGTCCCAGGTACACTTACCGCGACTAAGATTCAGATTCGCCAGTCGTAACTGGGAGAACACCTCTTCTAAGTTTCGTACATGCTCTTCGAACTTTCTGCCGATAACAATGATGCAGATTTTCCAGGTTAAGCCTCGTCGCTAGTATTCCGTCAGGCATTTGAAGGTATTTAGAGCATTGCAAAGCCCAAACGGCATCACCACGAATTGCCAAAATCCGGTCCTAACTGAAAATGCGGTCTTCTCTCGGTCCTTCTTGTCTATTTCTACCTGCCAGTAGCCACTCTTGAGATCGAGTGTAGAAAACTATTATGCTTCAGCTAAAGTGTCCATGATATCATCAATGCGTGGAAGCGGCTGACTATCTTTCTTAGTGACGTCGTTAAACTGCCGCAAGCATCTGATATTATCCATTCGCCATCAGTCACGAACAAGTACGATTCACTTAAACGGCATCTTGTCACCAGATTCTCAAACCTAAGAAGTGACAGCTAAACCGGTTGCTCATAGGAGCAGACGTTGACGGAAAACAACCATCATAGCTACTTCGAGAGATGCAAAACTGTGCACCTTTGGATGTTTCTGAGGATATCCTCAAAACATTGAGGACAAAAGGGCTTCCAGTGAGCGTCAGGGGCATTTTGGCTGCTTGTGGGGACTCTGGACTTTACAAATTGGGAAAAATAGCAGACCACATAGTGAAAAATAATGTTCCGGCTTACGTATTGGCTGTAGAGGCTACTCCGCTGCAGGCACGAGCGCCTGCTCCACCACAGGCATGGGAGCCTGATGCGTCGGAGATCAACAAACGGCTTGACAAAATCCTGGGACAGCAGTATCAGCAGAAGGGGTCAAAACAGACCCTAAGAAAAAGTGTGAAAAGCTGACCAACACCAAACAACAAGCGGCAACTACGAAGTTTTCTGGGTCTGGCAACCTACTATCGAAGATTTGTCAAAGACTTTGCCAAAAAAGCTAAGTGTTTGCATCAGCTAACCGAGAAAAATCGTCCGTTTATCTCGAATGAACAATGCCAGATAGCCTTCGAGACCTTGAAGAAGAAACTGCGTGAATCAGCCGTACTGGCATATCCAAAACCCGGAAAAATGTTTGTAATTGATACCAATGCGAGCAACGGCGGGAATGAGTTATACTCTCCCAGCAGATCGATGGCGAATAAAGAGTCCTCTCGTATTATATTCGAGTTCTCTCAAAAAATAAGAGGAACTACTGCCTCACTAGGAAGGAGCTATTGGCTATAATGGAGGCAACAAAGCAGTTCCACAAGTACCTATATGGCCAGAAATTTATTCTTTGAACAGACCATGCAGCGCTGAGATGGCTACTTAACTTCAAAAGCATTGAGGGACAAGTTGCGGGATGGATCGAAAGATTGCAGTCAAACGATTACAAAATTGTTCATCAGAAGAGCGGAGTTCACGGAAATGCTGAGGAACTATCCCGTCGTCCATAGAAAAGGAGTCGACCGTTGATCTGCGAGTGATAACGGCCGAGATCGATGAAGGTTGGTCATTGGAGGAGATTTGAAATGCCCAGTTAATCGATGAAGACATCGGGCCATTACTCGTATGGAAAGAGACAACTGGGCGGCCTTAGTGGAAAGACGTTTCGATGCATGGTGCCACCCTGAAAAGTTATTGGGCACAATGGAACTCCCTTCGGGTGGAGGGTAACATCCTCAACGGGAAATGGGAAACGGTGGATGGAAGCTCTTATGGGATGCAAGCTATACTTCGCAAAAGCCGAATCCACGTTGTGGTTACGGAAATCCATGAAGAATCGTCGGGAGGCCCCCTCGGTGTTAACAAGACCTTAGTGAAATAGCAGGAAAAGTTCTTCTAGCTCCATGCTCGAGAAAACGTAGAGGACTGGTGTCGTAGCTACAGAATCTGCGCTTCCGTCAAAGGTCCAAAGCGATGACTGAGAGGACAAAAGCAAACCTATAACGTGGAGGTACCGCGTTGACATCGCAGCACGCTTTCCTGAATCCAAATGAAGAAATCGATACACGCTGATTGTGGCCGATTATTTCAGCAAGTGGCCCGAGGTCTACCCCATTGTGAACCAGGAAGCAACTGCTGGCAGCGAGCAGCTAGTGTTAAATTGGGCCGGTTGGTACGGCATATTACATTCGGATCAAGGCCAAAACATTGAGTTACTAGTGTTTGGCAAAATGTGCGAGCTGCTGGGAATACGAAAAACGAGGACAACACCGCTGTATCCCCGATCCGATGGAATGTTCGAACGTTTCAACAGCACACTCAATAAACACCTAGAAGATGGTTCACGAGAAGCAAAGGGACTGGGGCTAGCACATCCCATTATTCTTGATGGCGTATACGAGTAGAGCTGCCGAACATGTATTAACGGGCAAAGCCCCTGCCAAAGTCATTTTTGGAAAGACTCTTCGTCCGCCAGCTGATATAAAGTTTGGAACAGCACCTGAGCAACCCCAAACGATCTCGGAGTACGCAAGTGAACCAACTAGACACCTCTTTTTGGGGTGAAAAGAACTGAGGTGGGGACAGTGTTCCATGTCCAATCAATTCTGCAAGCTACTGTCGTAATTATTGTCGCAACTATTAATAACATCATGATCAATAAACGAATGTACTCAAAAGCACAAGAATCGACACAGTAGATCCATGGTCAATATCTGAAAGTGACATCATTGCGGGTATTCAGAATTGCTCGAATATTCTTGGTAGTTCTCGTCAAAACATTTGCCAATATACGAGAGATGGATTGAATGACTTGAGACCCTATATAAAGCAGAGCTGAATGAATGGGCAAGGGTAATATTCAAAACTGCGATAAGAGTGGAGCGCGAATTAAAGGCGATGTTGATTGATGGTGAAGTGATTTTCGTGATACAGACAGTTGAAATATAAGTTGATAGACAATGAAAATTAAATAAAAATGCGATCTGTAAAATAGTGAAATTAATGATTGTGCATTCTTAGTAAATAAACTCTTTCAACTTAATTTAAACGACAGTGCGTTTTCACTTTGCCGGAACATTAAAATTATCGGCCGCGAACCGTAACCCGTGACAATATTGTAAATTGAAGTAACGTAAATGATTATGAAAAGTCGTAAAGCACAACGCGTATCAATACTGCTAGGCTAAGTTGCTTATGACTTGTACAGAGGTGTATTATTTTGATATTAAAAGAAAAATGCCATTTTTTAATATAATTGATCGCATGTTTGTTTCATCATAAAGAAAAAGGTATGTCGTTAATAAACAAAAATGACATCGGACAAATGACCACCACGACCACGCTTACAGACCATATCCTTTTTATGAAATTTTCCATAACCAAATCGCAAGCGGCTGCCCTTTGAGGTCTTGAATCGACGCTGGGCTGTTGGCGTATACCTTTTCTTTCACGTGGCCTCATAGCAAGTTGTCGCAAGGTTAAATCACAAGATCTCGGTGACCAATTGTGATCACCTCCTCGAGAGATTACACGGTCCGAAAACTTCTCCCGTAAAACATCAATGGTTTCGTCACTTGTGTGACACATAGCGCCGTCTTGTTGAAAGCAAACGTTGTCCAGATCAATACCAATCGAGAACACCTCATCATTGTCCGTAAATGACTTGAGCAAAATAACCTGCACATAAACATTCAGTCAATGGAGATAGAGTACTTGGGCTACACAATCAACAATAACGGTTCACAACCAGCACAAGACCGAATCGCTGCGCTGCTTAACTTCAAGCAACCTGAGACATTTGTTGAACTGCATCAATTTTTAGGGGCCTGTAACTTGTACAGACATTGTTTTAAACACTCAGCCCATCATTAGGCATCGTTGAGCGCTTTCCTAAGTAACAGCAAGAAAAACGACAACCACAAAGTCAGATTTCCTAATGTATAAAAGCAACTTCACAACTGCAGCCTTACTCGCCCACCGGGATCATAAGGCAAAACTTTAACTTGTCACTGACGCATCCGAAATTGCTTTAGGAGCAGCTTTTGAACAACACGATGGTGAACACTGGCTTCTTCTCAACAGAAGCTAGATACAGCGTGTATGATCGTGAATTACTAGCGATATATGCCGAGATCAAGTTTTTTCGGTATAACCTTGGGAGTTGGCATTTTTTATCAAGACCGACCACAAGCCATTAACCTACGCATTTGCTCAAAGTCTTGACAAAGCCAAACCCGAGAAAATTGAGACAGTTGGGCTTCATTTCTCAGATAGTCCACATCTCTGGCGCGGAGAATCTGGTAGCTGACGCCTTCTCCAAATTTCTACTATCAACATACCGTTCACCCTAGAATCAGTTCACCTAGCCGAGCCTCAACATGAAGACGACGAGCTTCATGTGCTGCTCCTGGACAAACAGGAACAACACGGGACTATAACTACAAAAGCTATCAATTGGCACTGCGACAGTTTATTACGATACTTCAATGGGACATATTCCTCCTTACGTCCGACTGGAACTTCGTCAACAGGCTTTTGCTTCAGTACATGGACTCGCTCACCCGAGCGGAAGGGCCATCTTCCCCCAGCTGCGCCAAAAATACGTACGGCTTAGCCTCCGGAAAGACACAATAGGATAGACCCGCAACTGCATCTCTTGTCAACGGTCGTCAATCCAATAACACAATAGAAACCAACTCATCTTAATAAATGTGCCGACCGGAAGATTCAATCAAATTGACATCGTCATTCTGTCATTGGTGAGCGGGAATTGATAATGTAGACAGTTTTTACGGTGGCGAAAAGTAGTCCTCATGCAATACATAACTGCGGACATAGTCGCCGACGCATTTTACAACACCTAAGCTACGCTTTATGGAACTCCCAAAACGTTGACAATCGACCAATCTGATTGGAATGAAACGAGTTCAAACAACACCCTATCATCCTGCGTGCAATGGTGCTAATAAGTGATGGAATCGAACTTTCAAATCAGCTCTTATGTGCAGTCAACCAACATCCTGGATAGAACTACTTCCAACTGTTCTACTGGGATCGCGAACATCACTCAAGGATTGGGAGCTTCACCCGCGGAACTACTTTACGGCGAACAGCTACGTGTTCCGGGCAATTTTTTTTACAAACGACGACATGCCAGTCGATACCATCTATTTTTTGAGGAATTTCTTGAGCACATGTGGCTCCTTCGACTGGCTCCAACAGCTTACAACATAAAGAGAAGCCTTCTACATTTACACTCATGTCTTTCTACGAGTCAATGCAGTCAGACAGTTGGTGGAGTCACCCTATATAGGATCACGCCTAGTGGTGAAACGAATCAACGATCACGTCTTCATTACCAAGCATAAGAGACAATATGCAACTGTCTCAACGGTGCGACTCAAACCAGCGTATGCTGCAAAAGATGACAAAAAGCAGCATCATAACATTCCCTTCAGAACTTACAGCTGGATGCGAGAGCCGACATCAACTTGACGTCGATTGTGGGAAGGAGGTGCTGTGGTGATCATGAACACCATATTCACTATTGAGTGGCGTTGACATCGTCTCGAGAAAATCTAACAACCCACATCTGACAACGAGCGAACTAGCAATCAGCTGCTCCTTCTCTCTCTTTTTGGTCACGACTCGAACAGGAATTAACAGGTTAAAGTTTCTTTGTTGAACTTTATAGTATATTTTATTTCGTAAAAAATTGTTTTGTTATCGCATTAAGTGAGTCTTAACATTGCATTGTGTTCGTCTTAGTCCACGAGGTATACAGATGGCCACAGATAGAGATTCACTATCGTATAGTACATTTTTGTAGATGGCTACTGTATTGTTTCGGCCGCGTGCGGAAGAGGAAGTGTCCACGGATTCTAGAAAAATGGAGAAAAAGGAATATCGGTCGGTGATTTGAGTTTTGTTTTTGGACGGGTAAAGCCCCAACGAAATCAGAGAGCGCTTGGATGCTGCGTACGGTGACTCTATTCCTACAATGGCGATCGTAAAAAATTGTTTTAATGAGTTTCAAAGTGGTCGGAATTTGGTTTTAGATGAGTCACACCCAGGTGCCTGGAGAATAACGTGACAAAAATCCACGAGCTCGTATTTGAAGACCGCTCATTGAAAGTGTGCAAGATAGTTGAGACAGTGGGCATCTCGAAAGATTATGTGGGTCATATCCGGCATAAAATTTTGGACATGAGAGCGAGTTTTAGAGTAGTTTATGGCATCGAATAAAAAAAAAAGAATAATTCCACCAACACAAATAACAACACACGATTTTTACACTTTTAACAAACTTTTATTCGATTCGCACGCTTAGAGTACCGGTTACAGACTGGGGGCGACGCCGTGGATACGGTTTCCCTAAATACTCTAATTTTGCTGACACTATGTCTGGATTAGACATGTGTCGTTTCAGAAATGATCTTGTTGCATTTTCCATAATTAGGTAAATGCAACGTCTGCAAAAGTTCTTCAATATTTTTATGAGAATTGTTTGTTACCGTATACATGACTTCTCCCCCCTTTACATTAAAATTCTCCTGAATTTTATAAATATTTTCGTTTACATGATTTAGAGATTTTACCAAGTTTTTATTTTTCTTAAAATTAGTAAGTATCCAAATTGTTAAATTCAAAATGATAATCGAGATAATGCCTATGGTAATGTAATTTATATTAAAGTGTAATTTCAAGTGATTTATGCGTTTCAGGTTTTCAACATTTTTCAAAATAATATCATCGAAGTTTAATTTTTCGGTAAAATTATAAGATTCATTATCGATATAAAAGTATCTATCTACAAATTCCTGATTATTATTACTAAATGTATAATTTGAAATTTTTATTGTACAATTATTTATATTCATAAGATAATTTCCATTAAGCTTGATTTCTCTATCATCGCATAGGTTTACAACATCTTGGTTTATCATGTTTTTACATATTATTGTAGCATCATCTATTTTTCTAATTACATTTTCTTTGCTTTTGACCAGTTTACAATTATTTTGGGAAATACAGTTGTTTAATGGTTTTAGTTCATTTTCAAATAAAATTTCTTCGTTATACATATATTTTGTGGAGTTTGATTCAACAATGTACTGGTCTTCGAGGTAGATTTCAAGATTATTTTCATTAGGCATTGCCACTATAACTTTAAAATCGATTAATTTATATGTGTCGGGAATTTTGATAGCAAGAATAATTGTGTCATTGTTATGTTTTAGTAGTCCAGTTCGAACATTCTTTAGTTTGTAAAAGTCAAGGTTTGTCAACCTGATTTCTGTTGCTGTCAATAAACTAGGATGCACGATTCCGTGTCTGATAAGTCCTATATTGTCGATAAGTTGGTCCAATTTTTCCTTCAACAACTCTATTTTGAGAATCTGATCGAGTTTTAATTGGTGCTTAATAATTTTCTTTTCATTTACAGTAGTTTCTTGATATGTTTTAATTATTCTATTCCTATCTGATTCAGTGATTTGCTTTAAATTCGTAATAGAGTCGTTTAAAAAGGAATTTATTTCAATTTGTCTGTTTAAGTTATTTAATTCTTCGTCTTGTTTCTTTTCAACCGTGTTCAAAGTATTTAAAATTGTTTGTCGGTCATCATCGCTAATTGTACCAAAAAGGAATTTTTCTGCGGTCCCAACGAGATTGATGAGTCCTCTTCTTTGCCTAACTCTGGGATCAATAGCTGATAATTTTGCGTGAATGTTCTCTAATTCATTTTGGATAAATGGATCGTTTATAATTCCTAATTTGTGAATGTTTTCTTCAATAGCGTGTATCGTACTTTTGATTTCATTGATACTGATTATATGAAGGATGGTTTTAGTAGTTGTTATGATTTCCGTTTGTCCAAGGTTAATAGTTGTGTATCCATTTTTGGATACTATTGGATTCAATGTAAGAATTCCTGTTGTTGATTGGATAAGTACGGTTAAGATGAGAAATATTGGCATGAGGGGCTGAAAAATGTATAGGTTTAAAAGACAATACGTTAGAAAAGCTGAGCTTGAGCTATTTCAATAATCATTTTTTGTCTAAGATAAGGCATATTTGATTGTGTGAAATCAATTTTTTGGTTTTTGCTAATATATCGAGCAAACATACAACTGAATACTCCACAAACACTTACGTTAGCTTGAAGCGGAATATTGCTGGCATGTTCTTTTGTAAATTCTGTTGTATCTAAAGTCTGTTTTAATTTATCTAATGATTCTTGCGCCAAATAATCTTCTAATTTAGTTAGTACTATAGGGCTTTGATTTCCTAAAGAATCGTAATATTTTATAGATTTTTGTTTAATGTTGATTATTGCCATACACCAATGGTTATTATTAACGTGTATCGGAATTAATATTAAATCGAATGAAAATAAATTGACTTTTCTGGTCCATCTGCGCACTGAGTTATATCCAGCCTCTAATAATCGTGAAAAGAAGAAAGTGTTCATAGCATAAACTTTTAACGGGTTCTCGACATCTTTTTGCACACTTTGCTCTGTTATTTAATTTAGATAAAAGTTAATGATATTATCGTTTAGCCAATTTAATCCGTTTAATGTCTGAATATCACTTCTTGTGATATTAATATTATATTTTGAAACTATGATTTCTTCAGGAGGACCCTTTTTAGTTGCATTTTCTAGAATAAGTTTTTGGCCTTCATTAAAAATCTCGCTATTAGTATTATGATTACTTCCTTTAATTTTCATTGGTTTGCAACTGAACTCTTCTATATTTTTGCTTTGGTCTGCATATTTTAGTTCTTTCTTAATGTTTTTCGGATGAACATTATCTAATTTTGATTTCCTATATTTTGGGAGGTTTTTACGTCTAGCAGCTTTATAGTTTTTGGTGAAACCTGTAGATCTGGTCTCATTGTAATCTTCCCTATTTTGGTTGAGTTTATTCAGGTATTTGTTCTTGGTTTCTTCAATATTTGCCTTTATTTTCTCAGAATTTACTTGACCGCTTTGCACTTCTTTTGGGGTACATTTTATTGTCGAGTGATACCTTTCATTATAGTTCCTGATAGCCTTTTGAATTGTACTTCTTACAGAGGGTTTCGTTTTATCAATTGCTAGAGTTCTGAATTTTTCAAGTATGGTATTATGTAGTCTTTCAACATCGGCTATTCCTGTGTGACTATGGGGTTTAGTTAAGTGTAAGATTATATCTTCAGACTGTAAGAAATCTTTCAATAAGACTCCACTAAACTCATTTCCTGCAATAATTTTCTTTGGCTTACCAATTTTCGCAAAATGATCTTCTAATTGTTCAATAATTGTTACATGGTTTCTGTCGTTTAGATAATAAGCAGCTCCAAATTTAGAAAATTTATCTATTATGGCTAAAAAACTATTTTTCGTTATTATAAAAATATCTACGTGGACTATTTCGTTGATATTGGAAGGAGTTTCAGTGTTTTAAAATTTTGGTTTAATGGGTCGCCTGTCGTATTTTACTCTTTGACAAACTTCGCATTGGCTTATTACAATTGTTATAAGCTCAAGGAGCTTCGGGAAATAAATTTTATTCTTCAATACTGTGTAAGATTCCTGTATTCCAGAGTGAATACTTTCTCTTACATGATAAAATGCAATTTGTTTGACGGCTTCGGTTTCTGTTTCGATATCCTTGGCTCTTAGTGAACATCTGAAAAATTTTACTGAACTCTTGCTTGGGAATAATTCCCTAATTTTTTGCTGTACAATATTGTACTTACTATCATCTAATTCAGTGTAGATGCCTATTGTACCTTTGTTTACATAAGTTTTTAGAATATGATTTAAATTTTCAAAATCATGTTCGGATATATATATTATTCGCTTACCATGGATGATTTCAAACTCCACGGTTTTATTGCTTGTAAGGATAAATTGTGTCTTATATTTGTTGACAATTTCATCTTTTATAGGAATGTGATCTAGTAATTCCTCTTCTGCAGAGTGAATCGTGGCCAGATCTGAACATTCCTCATTTTCCATATTCCAAATACCTAGATCAGAATACGAATTGGCTTTGTGGCTATCTATTTGGGAATCTTCTTTTTCGGATTGCTGATTTTTGATCCTGCTAAGGAAATCGGCTACTCTATTTTCCTTTCCTTTTAAATACTCAATATCAAATTGATATTCTCCTAGTTTTAACAGCCAGCGTTGATGGCGTGGTGATAAATCCTTGCCTTTATACTTGGCTTGTAAAAATTTTATTGGCTGATGATCTGTATAGATCACGAATTTATTTCCATATAAGTAGGGCCTGAAATAGTTAACGGACCACATAATAGCAAGGAATTCCTTGTCCGTTGCTGAATAGTTTTGTTCGTGACTATTCAATGTTCGTGATGCGAAACACACAGGATGTCCGTTTTGCGACAATACTGCACCTAAGGCGTAGTTAGACGCATCTGTTGTTAATTGAAATTGTTTATCGAACTCGGGAAAACGAAGAACAGGATGTTTGCTAATAAGTGCTTTCAATTTCTCAAACGCTTCTATGTAATTTGGATCTTTAGTATTGATTTTCGAATCTTTCTTTAAGTATTTTGTTAGGGGTTGTGCGACCTTCGCATAATCCCTAATAAATTTGCGGTAATACCCTGTGGCTCCTAAAAAGCTTTTAAGTTCTTTTTCTGTTTTTGGGAGTTCAAGTTTTTGTATTGATTGAATTTTTTCCGGATTTGGTTTTAAGCCGTCTTAAGTGACTACGTGACCTAAAAAGGAAGTTTCTTTTTGCATAAATGAACATTTATCAATTTGAATTTTTAACTGATGTTTTTCTAAGACTTTGAAAATTTGTGTTAGAGATTTTATATGCTCTTCAAGTGATGTGCTAAATATTAGCACATCGTCAAGATATACTACACAGCATTTGTTAATAAAATCCCGAAGGATATCATTCATTAAACGCTGAAAGGTTGCCGGAGCATTTTTCAGCCCGAATGGCATCCTAACAAACTCATATAGACCATGTGGTGTGACGAACGCCGTTTTATGGCGATCTTCTTTGCGGACCAATATTTGGTGGTACCCTTTGGCTAAGTCAATTGTGGAGAAGTAATGTGCTCTCCCTAATTTATCCAAAATAGACTCGATGTTTGGCAAAGGGAATTTATCGTCGACTGTGATTTCATTGAGTCTACGATAGTCTATGACGATTCGATATTTTTTTGTACCAGAATTATCAGTTTTCTTGGGAACGACTATCAAAGGAGAGGAATATCTTGAATTACTTCTTTGGATAATGCCTTGACTTTCCATTTCTGCGATTTGTTTGCGAACTTCTTGTTCGTGTTTTGGGGGATACCTATATAATTTTGCATTTATCTGCTTGTCTGTTATGGTTTTAATTTCATGTTCGATTGTTGGGGTACTTGTTAATTTATCCCCTTCTTTAAAGAATATAGTTTCGAATCGTTTGAGAACTTTTAATAGTTCCCTGTTTTCTTCAAAATTTAAATGTTCTAACTTAAGTCTGTTTAAGAAGTCAGAGCTTGATGCTTCTAAGTGAGCAACTTCCTGAAATGTGTAGGGAGTATTTAAAAACCCAACTGATTGACCATTTAGGGTGATCGTCCCTTCTTCGAAATCAATAATTGTTCCTAAGTTATTAAGGAGATCTGCTCCAATTATAAAATCGTATTTTCTTTTGTTTAAAGGTTTTAATTTCCACCTGATCATAGCTTTATGGGAAGTCTTAAACTCAGCAGGTACTGGAGTGTGGACTTCATATTCAAAAAGTCTTTTCCAATAATCGTGGAAAATGGGACTGGATTGATCTTAGTTTTTCGAAAAATGTTAATGGAGTCATCAATGAGACTAAATGAGGATCCCGCATCTACCAATGCTATAAATTGATAATTTTTTAAAGTTATTTTAATAAGAAGTAAATTATCCGAGGCTAATTGATAAAAAAATTTTCATTATTATGCGCATAATTAATTTCTGGACATTGATTTGAGTCCGCTTCTGAATAGTCTTCTGACTGATTTCTTGCATCGGTTATTCTTTGGAATTTTTGAATATTATCAACTTCCATTGGTTCTGGATAAGTTTGAACTTGGCGAGAATTTTGCCCGCTACTTGATGAATTATTTTGCCTGTAATTATTGGAATCTGTGGGGGGGTTTTTAAATCTTTTCCGCCCAGGACTTTGATTACCATTATTATTAGTGCTGGTAATGTTCGTTCCCCTATTTTGACCGCTTGAATTGCTAACATTTCTATAATTATTTTTGTACTGGTAGTTTGTTTGAAATTGTCCTTGAGGATTAGTAGAGCTGTAATAATTTTTATAGTTTTGTCTGTTTTCGTCGAAATTACTGTTATAAGTACGCTGTCTGTTTTCTTCATAATTATTGCTAAGGATATTTTCGAAATTTGGCTTGTACTCAGTTTGTCTGTTGTCAATTTTTTGTTTTTACGGTCATAATAGGTTTTGGGAGTGTTTGTATTAAATTTTGAAAACTTTCTTTCATTAGACATTTGTTTTACTTTAAATTCAGGCCTAATGCATGAATCTTCAAACCTCCTCTCTTTCATTATTTCTAGTATGCTATTAATATCATGTAATGAATAAATTTTTTCGTATAAAATACCCTAGGACATTTCTTTTGCAGTATTAATTAGAAGAGAATTTACACTAGTTAAATCTACATAAGAAGAATTTTTATAAAATAGCTTCAATTCATCTGCTTTAATTTTTATCTTTTGTAAATGTAAAACAAGATCACTTACATTGTTTGCCTTCAGGTTGCAAATCTTCCGATATATCTCCGCTGGCTCCGTGTCCCGTCTGTAGAGATGTTTGAGCGCCTTTTTTATTTCTTCCCAATCGTCTGTTTTTTCCGTGTTGATAATTCCTTGTTTCGCTTCTCCCTGAATTTTCTCATAAAAGATCATTCTTGTTGCCGCTTTTCTTGTTTCCTCATCGTTGATGCTCGCCAGGTAATATTCCGTGCTAGCAATGAAGCTGTTTATTGTTATTTCGGACGTGCCCGTGAAATTCGACATGTGTCTTATTTCCTTGAGAACGTTTTCCCGTATTCTAGCTTCTTTGTTTGCCATAGCTCTTACGTTATGTTCACGGTCGAGTCTTAATTGTTGGATTGCTTCAGCCAGTTGGGCTATTTGAGCATCTCGCACTTGAATCTCGCGTTGCAATTGTTGGATTTCTTCTGCCATCACTTCTCTTGATATTTTCCTTCTTTCGTAATAAAGGTCAGATCTTTCATTCACTTTCACTTCACTAGATTGTTTATGATTTTATATTTTAGTTCATTCACTCGATGTGGTTTAAAGTTTCTTTTTGAACTTTTCATTTTTTTTTTTTTTTTTTTGTTTTGACTCTTTGGGATTGTGAACAGCCTCATTCACGAATTTGAGGATCTTTTAGGCTTAATCTGATCCCCCAAATGGATTTTGTAAATGTTTATAAAATTTAAAACACGGGTTTGGATTAACTGACTCCCAATTTATTCAATTGAGGCCAGAGGCGAATTCTCTTATAATTCTGCCTGGGCTTTGCAATACCCTGTTTTATTATAAACTGACTCCCAATTTATTCAATTGAGGCCAGAGGCGAATTCTCTTATAATTCTGCCTGGGCTTTGCAATACCCTGTTTTATTATAAGTTTATTCGAGTCGCGGATCGCGTTTACCGACTGCGCCAGTTTTAGAGTAGTTTATGGCATAGAATAAAAAAAAAGAATAATTCCACCAACATAAATAACAACACACGATTTTTACACTTTTAACAAACTTTTATTCGATTCGCACGCTTAGAGTACCGGTTACAGACTGGGGGCGACGCCGTGGATACGGTTTCCCTAAATACTCTAATTTTGCTGACACTATGTTTGGATTAGACATGTGTCGTTTCAGAAATGATCTTGTTGCATTTTCCATAATTAGGTAAATGCAACGTCTGCAAAAGTTCTTCAATATTTTTATGAGAATTGTTTGTTACCGTATACATGACTAGCGCTGTCGGCGCGATGGGTGTTGCGTTTGCTCATTCCGGACGACAAACGCAATCATGAGACCACTTCAGAGCAGTGTTTGACGCTTTTTAAGCGTAATGCGAAGGAGTTCCTGCATCGCTTTATGACTGCCAACAAAATACAGGTCCACTGGTACATACCAGAAACCACGGAGCAGCCGAAATAGTAGACTTTACCCGGAAAATGTGCTCCGAAGAAGGCAAAGACTGTCTTATCGGCCGGAAATGTGACGGCCACTATTCTAGGATTCACAAGGTGTGATCTGCATTGACTACTTGAGCAAAACGGTCACAGGGCTCTACTATGCCAATTTATTGGGCCTATTTGATGCTGAATTGCAAAAACAGGCCCCATTTGGCAAAGAAAATACTGGTCTTCCACCATGAAAACGCACCGGTACACAACACCGTCGCCACAATGGCCAAATTGGTTGAATTGGGCTACAAACAGCCACTCCAGCCAGCTTATTTACCAGATTTGGCACCATTCTACTTCTTTTTGCTTCTAAACTTGAAAAGATCACTTGCCGGACAGAAGTTTGAGTCAAATGAGGAGGTCATGTACACCACGGAGACCTACTTTGCAGACCCCGAGAAATCGTATTTTTCAGACAGATTAAAGAAGTTGGAGAGCCACTGGGTCAAGTGTATTGGCCTAGGAGAAGATCATGTTGAGAAATAAATTGCCACTTACCCAAAAACTTCCGTTTTCTTTTTGTGGACTAAATACTTATCAGACCGCCTTCGAATGTATGTGTAGTTTTTTATGTGACAGGATAAAGAACGTTATTTTTTCCAAGATAAGATGAAATCTCATTAATAGGATTTATGAGAGGTATAAGGAATCAGGACGGAAAAGGTGAAAGAAATGAGAATCAAATATGAAATATATTTGAACATAATATGCATACGAATGCGTGCCAAAACATAATGTATGAGGCTTACGAATTTAAAAATCTTAATCCTTTTGAATGCTTTGGAAATTTTATCATTCTGTATAAGTATTCGTTTGAACCATAGTGAGTGAACAGTGAATAAAATTAATTATTAATCAATGCTATACTTAAAGGATAATTAATTGATTATGATATTGATCAGAAAAACTGTATCTGATTAATCTATTTATATATGGTTTGATCTGCGGTATTACTGATTGTTTTCGTGCATTCATTTCATTATCTTATACTGTATGTCATTGTCAATAGCAGCAATTAAAAGACTAGTTCAGCACGAACATCAACATTTCAAAAGTATTGACGCGATTTGTTCTTGGAACTGAAGACTTCACATTATTCAGCACATACCTACATATGGTACTGTACCCAACAGCCTCCAGTCTGTAGCTCCTCTCGACAGAAAAACGACCCACCAACATACACCAGCGCAACTTCTCACATTCACATACGCTGCTACTCTTGAAAAGATTTATTAATTAGTTCATTAAAACGACAACTAATAGTTTTGCTTTTAATTAACTTCATTATTTATAATTGGATGCTGTCGCGTTGTCCTTAAGCGGAACGCTTGGGGATCATGTTCTGTTTGCATAAGTAGCGAAGTATTGTATGGCAAAGAAAATGCTCTGAAAAAATATACATTCTACTTGTATCTACGAGTACGAGTATATTAAACCGTTTTATATTTGTGTGCTACGCCAGATACGAACTAGAACTAGGAGAGTTGGATCCCGAGGTTGCTAAGTATGGCAGGCACTGCTAATTAGTTAGTGTGGCCCCAGAGCGGCCCAGCAACCAGGCAACCAACCAACCATCGAATCAACCACCCCAACGTTGGGTACTTAGTTAAGCTGCAGTTTAAGTGATTTAGCTAAGCAGATTCAGATACTTCGCCGAGCCAACGACAGAATTAATTAGTTCGCATTAGAGGGTATATATCGTTAGTTCTCGTATTTAGATTTTTTTTTTCTTCTCTCCCCGTTGTACCTCAAGTACACACAATTAGATATTGTTCGAGAGGTTCTTTCAATTAAGGCTTGTTTGTTTTTACGGATCTCTGTACATTCTCGTACGAGCGTATGTTGGGGTATTGTGCGGTAAATGTAACATGATCCGGTGTTACTTTACATGAATCGTAATAATCATTGCAGATTTTTCTAATTAAAGGCACTAATTAGTGTTGAGCACTACAAACTCATTTATTTCTGTTGTTTTAATTTTAATTAGTTCAATCTTGTGGGTTTTTTGTATGCTAAAGATTTAATTGCAATTTATTTACGTGACTGATTATTATTATTGAATGAATGGAGAATCTCTGGAAGAATAATTGAACAAGTTTTTCTGAATACAGAGAAAATAATTCCATTCATTTCCCAGAGGTTAAATTTCTTATAGTAAGAATAATTTACTGAAGAGTCGCTAATTAAAGATGAAAAAAAAACTTTTTTAAATTAACTGTCGGAAATTACACAATTTTAATTCTTGCAACCTAATTTGGTTCACAAGCAGTTCAATCGTTCTTTTTAGGGGTTTTGCATTAAAAAACAAAACACTATTGAAATCGTGACCTGTGTTCGTCCGTCCGTTTGTATGTCGCAGCAGTTTTTCTCCGAAACTATAGAAGCTATAATTATGAAACTTCGTGGAAAGGTCGGAAGTTATGACTTCTAGAAAGTTTTGAAGTCAAAAACAAATTGAAATAATTTTAAAAGAGTTTACCCATAAAGCGGAATGATTTTAAAAATTTTTTTTCATGAAAGGCAGTCAAGTGGAGTATCATATGAAAGACCTTGATGAGATTTTTCTAAATATGTCTTAAAATTACCTTACCAGAGTAGACGGGGGCAGGTTTTGTAATGATTTTCTCACGCCTCGTACGTTCTTGATTTCATAAAGGAAATCTAAGCCGACCTCTCATTGGTTCTAGTTGTGAAGTCATGGAACGTGACAACGGGCCGTACCCATCAGGTCGACATATCCGGACACTCTTTGTCTACTCCAACACATCTTGTAGTAATTGAGCAGTCAATCAAGGAAACTGCTCGAAAGCTAATCAGCAGGAAAAAATTGCAAAATCTCCCCCTACAAAAGTCGTCAATACGGTTGTGCAGGCAAAAACTGCAAAATCACCGCCCACAAAAGTCGTCACTGTTGTCAACGATGGAAATATCATTCTTACTTCCGACAATGCCTTCCTACATCATCGCTCAATGAATACATTAGCCGAACAGCACAGCCATCATCAACCTGTATTGACTGCATCTTCTGACGTTATTTTAGTGGATTCTGGACATCCTGATGTCCCAGCCACCTTGTTTCAAACTGGATCAATTCGGCAGAGTTTAGCAAAATCGGAGGTACATGTACAAGGTGCCATTTGTGTTCCATCGATTGCAACACTTGATCAACCGCCAATGCCTCTAACCACATCACTATCATCAATTTCTGAATCTCAGAGTTATCTTCCACCGCTCGATATTATCGCTCCACCGACTCAAATTTTTATATCGCGTTTGAACCATCATACATGGCCAGAATTGATCAGGAGTTACATCGTGGCAAAGTTAGTATATGAACCTGCTTTGCTGATAGTCAAGAAGATAACTCCAGAAAATCTCGACTCGCAAACGATTGCTTCATTCCGCCTCACCACCAGTTCGGATATTAAAGCCCCGCTTAAATCTTATTTCTGGCCTCAATGGTGTTTTTGTTAAGGAGTTTATAAGTCAACCGCGGAAATATTTTCGGTCGGAGGTTCGTCGGAGAGACAGAATATCTTAATTTATATTATCAAAATGTTCGCGGTCTAAGAACCAAGACCAATGAATTCCGACTTTCTTCTATTGATGACATCGTGTGTTTATCGGAATCATGGCTGACCGAGGATATATTGGATGTTGAAGTTCTTCCTTCTCATTTAGTGTTTCGTAAAGATCGTAACCGTTTAAACTCTGGCAAGTCTGACGGAGGTGGTGTGTTGATTGGAGTTCGTAAAAAGACTTTAATAGCTTCCGTATGCAATTTCAACGCGTCACCTCCAGTAGAATGTATTACTGTGTCTGTGAACTTGTCCTCAGTTACAACCTTACTGATTTTGTCTGTATATATTCCCTGTGGATGTTCCGTTCTTGTTTATGAAATATTCTTTTCAGAAATTTCTTCATACATTTTTAGCAGCTTTCCCTCTTCATTGCTTTTAATTTGTGGGGATTTCAACTTACCCCATGTTGTTTGGAATAGCACATTTTCCGAAATTCTATCTTTTGACAATCACTCTGTTACCCTTTCCTCCTTCCTTTCTTTTTGTTCACTTTCACAATTAAATGATATCCCAAGCGTTAACAGTAAAGCTCTGGATTTAGTTTTGTCTAATATACCGAAATCTTGTGTCTCCCTGCAGGCTGCCCGTACCCTCTACGTAAAACCTGATCCTCATCATCCTCCGCTTCATTTGCTGATTGTTTTGGCTCGTGATCTTGTCCAAAAAAAGTTATCCCTTCTAGCTTTAATTTTCTCAAAGCCAAATATTCTGATATGGAGTTAGAATTAAATTCTGTTAATTGGTTTTCTTTTTTTCGAAACTTAAGTGTTGATTTTTCTTGAATCCGTGATAACCAGTTATACACCGCTCTATGCCCGTAGAAGGTTAAAAGATGCACCTTGGTTTAATAACAACATCGCTTCAGTCTTAAATGCGAAGGACGCTGCCCGCAGGAAATATAACTTGACGGGTTTTGAGGTGCACCTACGTTGTTATAAAAGTCTAAGAATAGTTTAATTAAAAGTGCTAAAAGCCATTATATTGATCACGTGGAGGGCTCCATAAGGTTGAGTGCTAAAAAGCCTTTCTGGGTCTATATAAATTCGTTTAAAAACTCCTGCGATATGCCCTACTCAATGAATTCTGATGGTGTCACGTCTTCTGATAATGGGGAAATTTGTGAACTCTTTGCGCAACATTTTTCTTGTTTTTATAGTAAGACAAGTGCTGCAGCATCTTCATTTATAGATGGTCCAACCATGAATTTGCCATTTGCATATGTGAACCCTGTTGAAGTTGAATGCCTATTACATGGCCTGGATGGCAGTATTGGTTGTGGCTCAGATGGGATTCCCAATATATTTGCTAAATTTTTGTCGTCTTCGCTGTTTGTTCCTTTTTCCATCTTATTTAACCTAAGTCTCGCAGATGGTTGTTTTCCTGCACGCTGGAAAAGAGCTAATGAGCAAACGTGTCCAATTACCGCCCCATTTCACTTCTTCCCTGTTTTAGCAAAGTTCTGGAAAGAATTGTATACAAACAAGTTTATCCTTTGTTCCTTCCGTTTTTTGCCAATGAACAGCATGGGTTCATCAAAGGTAGATCAACTCTTACCAACCTTTTATCTTTAACAAAAAAGATTGCTGCTGAGTTTGATAAGGTGAACCAAGTAGACGTTATCTACACAGACTTCTCTAAGGCCTTTGATTCAGTTGATCACCTGATTCTTATCCGAAAATTGAGTAATTTTGGCTTAGGCAGTTCTATTGTACATAGGTTCTGTTCTTACGTTGCTGATCGGAGCTGCGTTGTGACCATTAATGCCCATAAATCCTCTCCATTTTATCCCTGTTCTGGAGTTCCACAAGGCTCCATTCTTGGTCCTCTGTTGTTTCTCGTATTTACCAATGATATTCCTTCCCTACTCAACTCCCGCGCACTCATGTATGCAGATGATTTGAAATATTCAGGGTGATCGAATCTGTCAATGATTATATTATTCTGCAGAAAGACCTGGATATACTAGCTGGCTAGAGTGCAACTAATCGGCTGAAGTTAAATGTAAACAAATGTTTCAAGATGACTTACTCCCTTAAAAAGTCTTTTTTTTATTATAACTATGCGATTGCTAATGTTTCTTTGAGAGCTGTGGTGTCCCACAAGGACTTGGGAGTATTTTTTGATACCGAGCTTCATTTCGGACAGCATATAACTCATCTAGTATCTAAAGCATCTCGTATGTCAGGTTTTATCCTCAGATTCACAAAAGATTTTAAAGATATTTCATCGTATGTTTGTTTATTCTTTTCTCTTGTTCGAAGCATATTAGAGTATTGTTCGCAAATATGGAGTTAGCATCAACGTTACCTAAGAGATGCTATTGAAGCTGTGCAACGTAGGTTTACTCGGTTCCTTTTTTTTAAATTCCGTATCCCGTATTGCACTTATAGTGATCGCCTGTCTTTTCTGCGCATTCCTTCATTAGTCTCTCGCAGAGCTTTTCTCGATGAATGCCTTCTTTTCAAGCTTTATCACAATTTGCTTCCTATAGGCCTTGGCATTGAAATTTCTTCCTTCAATACCGGACGTCCAACTAGATCCTTGGTAGTCTTCAATGTTCCCTTTGCTTGCACTGATATTTTATTTTTTTCGCCTGCTGTACGACTCCCACGTAATCATAACGCGCTTGGTCTTGGTTTAATACCGCTGTCTTGTGCTAAATTCAAAAAAAAACTTAAGGAATCGGTTCTTCTGTTTGACTTCGAAGAATAATTTTTCTATTTCTGATTAATTTATTGTATTTTGTACGTAGTTTCCTTTTTCATTTAATTTTTTATTATCCTTTTTGGATATATTGATTGTATGTATAAACTGTGTTTTATTTTTTTTTGTCCATAATGTAATTGGATTATATCTGTTTTATAGATTAAATAAATAAAAAAAACCTTCCTAACTCCTATCCGAAAATTTAATGGCAGATTTAGAGAAAAAATATTTAATTACTTTCATTTATAATCGTAATTTATTAAACAGTTTTCTTAATTATAATTATTATTAAATGTAATTTTATATCAATTTACCTTTATATTAAATGTAAACTTTCCCTTTAATTATATTCTTCATGAAATTTAACTTTTATTACTTTTTAAAATCTTTTTCATTTTTCTTTACTTCGGTTAATTTTTCTTGGAAAATTTTAAACCTGACAACTAAAATTTCGGACATGGGAACACTGATTTAGTGCATCCCAACGATGCATAACATTACTGAAGGCAAGCGATCTGGGCTGAGCGAGCAGCTGATGCTATTTACCGTGTACACGGGATTAGAAAGAAGAGGGATTTTTGGGACGGGTCGTGGAGTTAACTTACGACTGCGACACGGCGAGAACTTGAAGAACGGCCGAAGAAAAAAAAATTTTCTTAGGTAAAATAAATGTCCGGTATCTCGTTCCCCCAAGTAAAGTTTAATTTCAATAACTTCATCATGTTGTTGAGAGTTATATCAAGTGCTTGATTAGATAGAATTGTAAAGAATAATAAACTATCCCTTGACCGTCGCTTTGAAACAATTCGTGAGTGAATCAACTTTTACCTCGTACATGCACGTAGATGTGAAACATTTCTACTTAGTTTTACGTTAAAATATTGTAAAAGACGTGATATAGCTATATCTGTTATCTGAGTTTACTATGTAAAACGTTTGAAGTGTAACAAGTTAATTTGTGTTGGAAGAATATTATTATTTAATTTTCTTATCGGAATATTGACCACAGATTATATCTAAGAGTTGATTGTAAGAACATGTTCGCGCAAAAACTGTCATCAATAATGGGGGACATATTGAAGAATGAATTGTGAAGAAACATAAATAAAAATGTGATAAGACATTGAATGTGCTGCCAGTGAAATAAATGTTTCCTTACACGATGCCAACCAAAAGCGGAATCAGCCAGTTTAGTTGATGTGATGGGCTAACGATAAAAGCGGTGATGAAAAAGAAAACTGATTCTCTAACGTGCATGACCAATTTTCGAGTCGATCAAGTAAATGCAGTTCATCCACACCTGGAATTGAATTTGCCTCTATCATCCCTTCATGTTACTGTAAATGGAATTGTTTTGAGTGTATCCGAGAAAGAAGTGATTTTACGATCGTGGAAGTAGGTTCACTGAATACACTGGTCTGCAAAAAAATTTTTTTCGTCTCCTTTACATAACTATGAATTATTACTATTGATTCAATAGTACTAAATAGAAATATGGTCTCAAAAATTTTCTAACACGTATATTTTTTTTACAATGGAATTCTTAAATAAAATTTCTTTTATAGCATTATATTTTAATCATATATTTATTTACTATCATAATTTTGGATACAGACCATGGAAAAAGATTGAAACGTATATTACAATATTTTTTTTACTTATTAATAGTATTTTACTTTGTGGTTTTCTTTCTTTTCATATTTTCAAGTAGAGTTTCGCGCCAAATAAACCAGCAAAAATCTGCAAGCATTTCTTCTGACCATTTTCGATTGTAGCGCCTCTCTATGTCCATAATATCTTGATGAAACCTCTCACCATGTTCATCTGATACTGCTCCAAGGTTAGGTGGGAAGAAATCCAAGTGAGAGTCCAAAAAATGAATTTTTAAAGACATGTTAACACCTAGGGCTTTATACGAAGAAATAAGTTCAATGACAGTATCCTGGTGGTTTTCACTTTTTTTTGTTTCCTAGAAAATTATGGCACACTTCGACAAAAGCAGTCCATGCCCTTTTTTCTGGTTCGTTCAGTTTTATTGTAAAATTTGTGTCCTTCGTGAGCTCGCGTATTTAGGGACCCACAAAGATTCCTTCTTTTAATTTTGAATCGCTGATTCGGGGGAATTTCGTCTTAAAATACTGAAAGCCTTCACCATCCTTATTCAAGGCTTTAACAAAATTCTTTATAAGACCCAGCTTTATGTGGAGTGGAGGAAGAAAAATTTTTTCACTTGGAACTAAAGGTTCCTCATTAACGTTCTTGAAACCAGGCATCATATTCGTTCTTCGTGGCCAGCTTTTTACTTCGTAGTGCTTATCTCTCGCACGAATATCCCACTCACACAAAAAACAACAATATTTTGTATATACTCCTTGTAAGCCAGTTAACATTGCTACAAATTTAAGATCAGCGGAAATGTTCCACATATACTGTAAATATTTAATTTTTTCCAATAACAACTTCATATTTACATAATTTTCTTTCATATTTGTTGCATGCGCGAGAGGAACTGAAGGATATTCATTGCCATTGTGAAGTAGGACAGCTTTTAAACTCACTTTAGATGAATCAATGAAAAGTCGCCACTCATTGGGTTCATCAGGAAAACCTAGTTTTTGTAGAAGACGGTTAGCATTATTACAAAATACCAAATCATTCTCTTTGGTGAAGTAACTAACAAATTCTTCATGTCTGTTTCGAAAATATGAGACCCTTGTATTTTCCTCTAATAAATTCCATTGTTTAAGCCGTGATCCGAGAAGTTGAGCCTTTAATTCTGAGAGTCCTAAATCTCGAACAAGATCATTCAAATCTGACTGAGTTAGTAGATGAGGTTTTTCTAAGTTTATAGATGACGCTGAAGAAATAGATATGGTACTTGATTGAGTAAGTTGAGGAGAAAAGTTTCCATCAATCGGAGCTTCATCGCTTTTATTACACATTGGAGGCAAAACATCTTTGCTTCGAAGAACTGGTTTTTGTGCAGATAGTATTTCTGGATATTGAATCATATTTTTATTTTTTTTCGTATATCCCTTTGTTTTGGTCATACAAAAATAACAATCATTTTCATGGTTTTGTGGTTCGAGTTTTGTTTTTGGACGGGTAAAGCCCCAACGAAATCAGAGAGCGCTTGGATGCTGCGTACGGTGACTCTATTCCTACAATGGCGATCGTAAAAAATTGTTTTAATGAGTTTCAAAGTGGTCGGAATTTGGTTTTAGATGAGTCACACCCAGGTGCCTGGAGAATAACGTGACAAAAATCCACGAGCTCGTATTTGAAGACCGCTCATTGAAAGTGTGCAAGATAGTTGAGACAGTGGGCATCTCGAAAGATTACGTGGGTCATATCCGGCATAAAATTTTGGACATGAGAGCGCTGTCGGCGCGATGGGTGTTGCGTTTGCTCATTCCGGACGACAAACGCAATCATGAGACCATTTCAGAGCAGTGTTTGACGCTTTTTAAGCGTAATGCGAAGGAGTTCCTGGATCCAAATCATAGGCGTTGCGAAGGGCATGGTCTTATGACTTCCTCTAAGCCAACCACGTAAGGTTCTTGAGCAACTGCTGCAGCATATTTTCGGAAGCCAACTTTTATCCCTGTCATCAACCAAAAACCCAAAATAACGCTGATAGGCACTTTTAACGAGACTAGTCAAACCATTTCTCTGAGCTTTTATAGTAAATTCACCACAAATGTAGCAAAACACATCTGGAGAATTTTTGCAATTCCTTGGCATTATGTACCTGCAACATAATAAAAGTTGCTATAAAATCAAAGCAATATGCCTATCGTGTGACTTTATTTGCACTGTAACTGAGATTATTATGTAATTTTCACCACACGTATCAATATTGTTTGAAACTTACCAAAATATTCCGTGTAAATACAAAACAATCACTATACAACTTGTTAACGTACTGAGCGCCACGAAGTCACAGCGACAACTGCGCAGGCACATGTATTCGTATAAAAATGACTCAGTCGGTATCGTTCTCTCTCTTTCTATCAGTACGAGTTGTTTTTTTGTGCATAACTACTATCTCTACTAAATGAAGTTGCGCTAACGCACGATCAACAGTAAAAAATATAGGATTTCATACAATTAAAAAAAAATTTTTTTTTAAATATATACGTGATAGCAAAAAATTAAAAACAGATCTAGATTTAGGATATTGAATACTTCATACTTATCATATTTTTGTTTAAAGGAGTTTTTCGTTGCAGACCAGTGATATTTAGCAGAAAAACGCAAATCAACGGAAGAAGAAACCATATAAGCTTTTCTTACAAATAGCTCTTCAAATGCGATGAGTCTTGACGTAACATAAATGGAGATATGATGGAACGCTGTTACTACCGCGGAAGTCACCGCAGTTGCAGACATTATGTTTCAGCAGAGGGGTGTGTAACCCGGGGTGGCATACTGAGGCCAGCTAGTGCTCAGTCGAGTCGTGGGACGTCCGGGACACTCTCTGCTCGTGCTGAGCCACCTTACCTAAAACACTTACATGGACGGATAAGGACGGGAAAGGGGGAGGTCATTTTAAGAAATGACAGATTAGGGTATTAACGTGGCATGACCGTTTTATTTAATTCACAAATTATAATCCACACCAAACTGTACGGAGAATAGCAATATAAAAAAGCTACTAAAAACCCCTTTCGAAATTTAAAACAACATAAAAAAATAAGCTAAAATATACCAACATAAACCAATTCAATATGATAAAGAATGTAATAAAAAAACTGCCAGAAAATATTATAGTTTATAAAATATTAAGAAAAGAAAACACCAAATTGGTACTTACTTCTTTCCTTGCAGAACTCCGAGCGCCCGGTGAAATACAACAAAAACAAACGTAACGGCCACCTTCATCAGCACTTTCCGTTTCCTCTGCTCCGTTTAATAGCGGCAAAGTTTTCTTTTTCTTACACCACAATGTGGGTGGCTAGCTTACAAAAGTATATTCAAATTTTAATTACTAGTTTTTAAAGTTTTTCTAACTTCACTCCTTTCACTTCTGATTTTTTCCCACCAAATTTCAATCCAATTTTAGTTCTATTTTTTTCTTTTTTTCTTTATTTTTCCTATCACTTCCAAACTTCTGACGCTAAAAATTTCATTCAAAACGTTCGTCCACCCACGGTCTCCCAACCCAAATCAAGATTTTTTTGTTCCCTTACTTCAAATTGACAAAAATCTTTTTTCTAACTCACGATGTTCTTGTTCCCGCACTCCAAATTGACGAAATCTTTTTCTGACACCGCACAAAATCAAACTTCTCTTATTCCCAAAGCTCGATACTGACTCCCTCAAATCCAATAACCCAATCCCCAATTCTGCAATCTTTTCATTTTCAATTACCGCTGCCGCACCTGGGTAACGTAATCGAAGTTCATTACACTACGATCCCGCTACCCACACATCTTTTTCATATCGACAAACGCAACAATTTCCATTTTGCATATATGGTGATTTGCATAACCATGGAAGCGTTTGATTAGATGCAAATTTTCATATACGAGGTCTGTTCAAAAAGTACCCGGAATTTTTAAATTTCGCGGGTCTGGAGAGTCCGATTGTCAAAATTTTTTTTATTGTGTTGGTATACATGCCCCTAAAGTATGATAAAATTTTCAGCCATTTTCACTGTTTACTTTGTGTGTGGTAGTCGCTAAGGTTCGACGTGATTTTATGATCTCGGCGATTTTTGCTGACACTACTGAATTTTGACCAAAAAAACCATTGCATGAACATCGCTCAGGAGCTATTAAATGACGTCAAGGACGATCCAAATTTGCTTGAAAGGCTCATAACTGGTGATTAAACATGGGTGTATGGCTATGATGTTGAAACCAAAGCACAATCGTCCACCTGGAAGCATTCAACGTCACCAAGAGTGAAAAAAGCACGTCAAGTTCACTCAAATGGCAAGGTTTTGCTTACTGTTTTCTTCGATTATAATGGCATAGTGCATCAAGAGTTCTTACCACAAGATCGTACGGTTAATAAGGAGTATTACCTTGAAGTAATGCGACGTTTGCTTGAAGCCATCCGGAAAAACGCCCTGATTTATGGAAAAAGAATTCATGGCTTTTGCACCACGATAACGCACCTGATCACTCGTCGATGTTTGTTCGTAATTTTTTGGCCAAAAAATACCGTAGTCATGCCCCGACCTCCATTTTCACCAGATATGGCTCCGTGTGACTTTTTTCTGTTCCGAAAGTTGAGGAGACCCATGAAAGGTCGGCGTTTTTCCTCGATTGAAGAAATAAAGGCCGAATCGCTGAGAGAGCTCAAGGACATACCAAAAAGTGAATACCAAAAGTGCTTCAAAGGTTGGAAAAAACGCTGGCATAAGTGTATTATATCTGGGGGGGACTACTTTGAAGGCAACCACATTGATTTAGAGGAATAAATAAATATTTTTTTGGAAAAACGAAAATTCCGGATACTTTTTGAACAGACCTCGTATATACGAAAACAATTACTTTTGCCGATATTCCAAAAAGAGTGCTTGAACTTGAACCCAGGATCCCAGCGTACCCCCGGTCGAGAATCCACAACGCTACCAACAGAGCCACCTTCTGTTAATTTCCCATTCACCTAATTAGCAACTTCAACTGTGCATCTTTCTTGATGGGCATGAAATTGAAATTTGTTGATAGGGGAATGTGAATTAATTTTAGTTAGTATGAAAAATAAAATTTGTTAGTGGGAACTAATGAATAAAATTAGTTAGTACGAAGGAAGGAATTAGGTTTTGCTAGGGAAAATGTATAGAATGAAATTTTGTTAATGGGAAGTAATGAATGGAGTGTTGTTAGTGGGAAAATTAAAATTATTATTATATTACAATTTTTTTTCTCGTAATTAAAAGTAGGATAAGAGGGTAGGATCGAGATGATGGGGGATTAAGCATTATAGAGAAATTGGTAAAATGTTACTTAAAATAAATAAATATATATGAGAAAAGGTGTAAGTGCCCAAAGGAAGGTGGAGATGTTACGGCGGCAATTCGAAGCTGCGAATGGGAGACTGCCGGTACGCCGGAATTCGCAACAATGCGTCATAGTCACAGTCGCGCTTTCAACGAAAACCGGTAAGTGATCGCTGTTAATTCGATTTTGCCGCAGCATATAATTGAAAGAAGTCCTAGCCCGAAAACGTCCAAATTCGAAATTGTCAATTCGGAAGCGAACTGCATTTTATTACTGTCAACGTGATTAGATTGGTGCGCTTGACTAACGAAATAAATTGGTATCAACGTCCCGTGGATTTTTCACATTCGTAGCTCAAACTCGCTTCAGTTTCTTGCATTGCGATAAATGGTTCGTATTATCGTTTTGGCTGAGGATATGGTCTTCTCAAAGTCAAGCAAGGCACAGCAATGCAATTAGTGAGAAGGGAGTAGTCAACCATACTTGTCTAACCTTGCCAGGTACATGTATTAGATTGAAGTATTTCCTGGAGTCCATTATTATGAATAGCGTTCAATTTTATCACAAAACTATTGTGATTTTGGTAAGGCGTGGCTGCTCAGTCGTCAGATACCAAAAGCGTGTATCTGCGTATAGGTGACGGTGCCCGAATAGACTCATTTTTAAATGAAACTTAGTGGCGTTAAGACCACGGATTGCGAACATTTATATTTCAAATTGGTAAAAGTTAACTCTCAGACAATGAATCGCTAATTATACATTCGAATTGTATTTGTGTTTTCTTTTATCTATCACGGCATGAGAGAATCAAAGGAGATAAATGCTCAATTATATAGGAAACAAAAACCGCAAAGGAATTACTAAAAATCATCCTGCACCGTGTGAAAATTTTTGCTCATGCTTCCATAGGGACTTAAGTTCCTACTCTTCCTATCCTTGCTCGAATCTGCGCTACAATCACTTCTTGCCAACGTCATTTCATTTGGCAGAACTAAAAGCAAAGAAGTTGGAGATTACACTGCAGCGAATCCAAGAACAACTACAATTATATCTTTTGAAAGAATTATTAAATAAATCAGGAGAGGGACAACAAGTTAAATAATGCAAAATATTTACTTGATACAAATATTTTTTCATTCTCACTACTATTACTAGCTAATCTACTCTCTTGTTTTTCGCTTTTTTTTTGTTTTGATTATAAAATGCCAAGTCTTAAATGTTTGTGTTGTAAGAAGACAAATCCATACAAATTTCATACAAACAGAAGAAGCCAGTAAAACTTAATCGATTTATAGACTTGAGAAAAAAAAGGAAACATTTTCATATCTTCAAATTGCACAGACCAAACTATCAACCCGCCATAAATTGGCAGATGAATTTTGCTATATCAACCTTTCTATGAACATAGTAAAGTATTTAAAATGTCAATTGGTGAACATTTCTTTTTGTATATGGACTTGTAATATTTTTTCTTTTCATTTTATATTAATACATTTAAAATAACCAAATGACCTTGTTAAATAAATGTTTTTGCTACAATTTAGAATAAGTGAATTGTTAAACTTTATACCTTCGGTCTTTCCATTTCATTCAACCTGACCGGGTATAGAACCGCATCAATGGCAGGCTCCTCCACTAGAATGGGCTGGCCATCGGGCGCGCTCCTCCGTTTCTTTCGTTTTACAGGGGCTCTTGCCGGGCAGAGGGGCCCTCCACTCGCGGGCCCTTTTATGATATAGGGTTAAGTGATTTCATTGCATAACGCTATAGAATAAATTGATTATGTTTGTATATCTCATTTGAGAGGAAGAGTCATACAAAGTGCTTTTGTATGGGTTTTTCACTCAAATGGGAAATACATGGCCACGTCTACATTTGGATCTTGATCCGGTTGGGAGGGTGCGAGGGGGCACCGCTACCATCTGGATGCCCCACTCTGATTTGTGGGCCATAAGTCTCGTCGGGCAACGATGAAGTCCTCTTAAGTCCATCTGTTTTCTCCAGGTCCGTTTTGACCTTTGAGTCAGCAATTTCCTGTGACCCTTAGTTGGTTACCTCCTTTTCGACTGCGGTCGACATTCCTTTGATTCCGCATTCATGAATCAAAAAGGGTCGAATACCGATCGACTGGTGTCGAGGGCGAGGTAATCTACTAAAGGTTGCTACATTTTTTCGAAGAACGAATCCTTTTGGCCCACAAATAAGAGTGCGACATCCAGATGGTAGCGGTGCCCCCTTGCACTCTCCCGACTGGATCAAGATCCAAACGTAGACGTGGCCATCTATTTCCAATTTGAGTGAAAAACTGATACAAAAGTACTTTGTATGACTCATTCCCTCAAATGAGAAACAAAAACGCAACTGATTTATGATATAGCGTTATGCAATGAAATCACATAACTCTATATCGGACGAGGCCGATCTCGGCGGATCCTAACATCCTCTTCCGCTGAGGCAGCAGACTATTGCTCCAGTTCTTTACGGACATTTTATCTGTACTTACGTCACTACAGTCTCGTTTGTTCGAGGTTTCTCGAAGGCAATTTAAACCGACCTTACATCGGTTCTAGACGTGAAGTTTTGGAACGTGACAATGGACTGTACCCTTCAGGTCGACAAGTCCAGGCACTCAGTGTACTCCGAGGTGGCTGCTGGCTAGCTAGCAAGTTCGGAGAGAAGTTTTGGTCGCGGGTCTTATGCGAGCAGAATAAACGTGCAAAAAATGGGTCAGACTGCAAAGTGGCCTCTACAGGGAGACGGGAGAGCTCAACCCGGATAATATAGTTGCTTGAATCAGTTGGCAAATGGAACCTGGTGGCACATTATGCTCGGGAAGTCCTAAAAGAGAGAATGGACTTACAGTAGCCGGAGGTGCTGGGACTGAGGGAATGCTTTTCTGGCACTTCCTCTTCGCCTCTCCCCTCCTGCTAGGAAAGGGATCGCCCAGCTTGAAGCGCTTCACGGCGTAACAAAACGAGACCTGGCCCTAAGTAATGTGTCAAATGGTTCCAGGCTGGGTTCTCAGGTTGACAGGGGAGGTGTTTAGTGGGTAGTCCAGTCGTATTCTTGCGAGCATGGGAGTCCCACACTCTGGGCATAAATGGCATTCACCTCCCTACCACAAAAAAGGTCTCCCAACTGTATCTGACCTCTCCATGGACAGGTGCAGTTTCTTCCATATCTGTCCATAGGAAGAAAATCCTGCTTTGGGAAGTAGATGTTTGGTCAAATAATCGATCGGGTTGCACCAGTGTCGATGTTCTGGTGCAATGTTCCCCGTCAACTTGACCCGGAAGGCATAAGTCTGTTTCTCCACGATGTAATCTTGATATGGTGATGGTGGTGCTGGGATGTCGATTCCCCTAGCCAACCTTTGCCTCACAAAGTTGACTCTTATATATTTCTTGATCCCTCTGTTGCAAGGGCTTCCATTCTGGGCTCCTGACTTGGTCTAGATCTCCTCCTAGCTGCACATCCCGGACAATAGCTCGGTTTTCTTCGCTTCTTGCCGTCTCATTGCAGGTCCCCCTTCTCACCATGATTCCAGCATCTAGGTGCACCATTTACCTGTGGCTCTTTTTCACGCACTTACACCTGCACTCATCTGTCACTACACCGTGAACCCGGGCTTGATGCAATTCCTGATCCTTTCTTATGCTGATGTATGCTTCTTAGCTGCGTCATTTCGACATTCCGGGTCGTGAGTTGGTTAAGCCAAAAGTGCCGGTGTAGGTTTTCACCAGACTTCTGCATCTAATGCCGTAGCTGTGACCGATAAATCTGCTTCAGATGACCGTTTCCATAACGCATGTCAAGCGCATTCATTAAAGAAGCCGAGTTTGAATGCAACTCAATTAGGATAGTCTGCAAAAGCTCGGCAGCTTGACCTCTTAGAGGGAAAATTAATGCAGCTGCTCGTTCCTGCTCCTTTCAGTGATTTACCCTAGCGGCGGCTTAAAACTGGGTTTTGTAAGCACTCCAGACCATTTGCCCATCGTATCTTGATGCTTTCATATTTCTCGATATGTTTTGCACTGCGGTTATAAGCGGGACTGGTGAGGTGTTTACTTCGCCCTTCACTGCTGCCAATTCCTTTTTAATTTTTTCCGTCTCATGATTGATTCTCTTCTCAACCTGGCTGACCTTCTCTTCGACCTGCTAAACTTTTTCCTCGAAGCATTTAATTTGGTTGTTCAGACTACTTTATTTCGGTTGATCGTTTTTGCAAATCGGCCTTCAAATCAGTTGACTGTTTTTGCAAATCTGCCTTGATTTCGGTTGCCTGTTGGCCTAGTTTCTGTGCCATGTCTGCCTTGATTTCAAAAGCTTGTTGGCCCAGCTTCTGGTCTAGCTTTGATGATCGCTCATTTACCTTCACTGATTGTTCATTTAGATTCGCAGTTAAACTAGATGACTGTTGTTGCTGCTCTTGCTGCATTTGCATTAGCATATTTTCTGGTTCCTTTGATATCCGTGCTTCTGTTTTTCCACCTTTTGTGCCTTTTTCCGCATCTGAGGGCTCACCCGAATCCAGATACACGCCTTTTGATTCAATCGCGTCACACAAGCGTGCAATCAGTGTGGTCTCTGTACCTTGCGTAGCCAGATTTCGCTGTTTCAATTCTTTTTTAAAATCCGACATGGTAAATTCATCTATAAATGTAAGTTTCGTGCCATTTTTATTATTTTGGCTTTATTTTGCCAACAGTTTCAACGTCAAATTTCAGTACTGTGCACTTTAAAAATGTTTAAAAGCTTTGTTTACTTTTCTTGGTTGCTTCTTTTCAATCAATGTTGATCATGATGTAATTAACAGTTGCGACAACAATTATGACAGAAGATCCCAGAATTGTGTGGACATGTAAACATAGGATAGAAGCTAGTTGGCTGTCAGGGGTCTTCATGAAATTTTTTGTCACAGACATTATTTGGAGCCTTTCGTTGCAAAATTTTCGTAGAGGGCTGATCTTCGCCGAATTCGCCTTTAGTATACGACATCGATGGGTTAATTTGATCAAGCAATGATCCAGGTTACAATTAGCTCCTCGGTATGTAAAGACGTCGAGTATGCTTGAGGCCCATCTTTGTTGGATCCGAACATGGTCGATCTAGTTTTGTGTGTTGCGTTCCGGTGATACCTAGGTCTTTTATGTATGCGTCGATGAATGAAGCAAGTCGAACATATGACCAGATTCTGCTCCATGCAAAGTTAATCAGTCGCTGACCTTAGTCATTTGTTTCATCGCGGAGGCTATATGCTTAGTGTTGAAATCACCCAGAATTATTTTTGTTTTGTTTGTAGGCAATGAGTTGATAAGTCTTTCTAGATGATTGTAGAAAGTTTCCTTCGTTTCTTTGGTTTTCTTCCGTCAGGGCGTTTCCATAAATCAGCCTAATTTTGAAGAATTTCGCTTTTATACGGATCGCACACAACCGTTCATTAACTGCTTTAAAATCAGTAACGTGTGATTTGAACTCCCTATCCACTTGAAGGCCACTCTTAACTCTCGCTTTACAGCAGGCTTCCCACTTTTGAATATTGTTTGCAATCTCATGACTTGAATATCACTTCCAGCCCAATTCATTTCCTGGATTGCCAGTACTTTCAATTAATATTGACTGGCATGTTGTAAAAGGTCCTTTACAGCGCCTAGGACACTCTGTGATCTGACATTCGAGGATCCAATGCCATAGTCCTGTTTTCGGTTGCGAGGTTGTTGCCGTAGATCCAACCCACTCTGAAGCCCTGTTGCAGGTTTCGATATAATGTAGGATTTTACGGTATGGGGAGTTAGTCGATCACCCAGCATACGAGTAGATCAGTTAGTTAGTCAACATTTATACTGATTATGAGTTAATCATGATAAGCACTTTGTTACGGGTTCATCATAGTGCCATAATTTAGTTCTTATGCCTTGAAAAATTTCAGTATTTTCCATCCTTGTGAAAAATAAGTCTAAATTGTGATGAAAAGGGTTGAAATACCCAGAAATCAAATCTTGAAAATATCAAGCTTAAATTAATTGGGCAATCAGAATACTTTAACTGCATACCAGCCTATTCTCAACACGCTGGTAGAATCATTTGCCTCCAATTATTCTTTCTTTTTATTCGCTCCTTTAAAAATTACCGCAATAAACGCGAAACACCTTGCAATCCAAATAACATATTCCTGTAATTCCGCTAGGTTTCATGTTTCCATTCAAAGTTAATTTGCCAAGTAAATACGTGGCTTGGCTGATACCTCCTTTGATATGTACCTGACCAGGTCCAAGTGTGAAAATTACCACCATCTGTCTCACCTGTTTCGCTCCCCAGTGAATTGCGCTGATTAACGGCATGAAGATGGACATTTGAAGACACAACCAACAACCGCGAAGAGACGACAAATTGATGTGATAATGTTCAACGCGAGATATTGTGTTTGCTAATCAAGTGAAATCAAAAGGCGATTTATCTACTCCGTGCCTTCAGATATTCTTCTTTAGCGGCATTACCTGAGCATTGGGTGCATTCTTTGTTGTATAAGACGAAGCGATTGCATTCGCGATATCCGCGTCCTCGATGATTGCGTAAATGACGTGATAGCCACAGTAATGATAGTAGTTATCGCAAAAATGCACTATTATTTGCCAGGAACACATTGCAAATTGTCGGTGCATTATCTTTGCGTTTATATTCTTTAGTACGTCGAAGAACTAACACATTGCACTGGCTAATTCATTCCTATTGCGAAATTTCTTCCAAGAATTTCCCGCCTTAGAAGATAAGCACCAACATGACCATGTAACTTTGCAAATAAATATCTTTAGCTCATAATAGACAATAATTTATCAAAATTTCTTATAAACATTTACCTTAATGTAAAATGAATAACTATTATTTCTTTTGTTTGCAGGTTCCGGATCACCTTTAAACAAAACTAACGAATACACAAATTCTTAACTGGAAATCCGTTCGTCAGTAGCTTCCTTCTGTATTTGAGCCGAAGAGCACACTTTCATCAAGCTGGCAGTCACTATAGCAATGAACCCTCATTTTCAACCCTATACGGATCTATCGACACCCAACACTCCTAGTCCGGACGGCAGTTATACAAATTTAAGTGGTGGTTCAGGCGGTCCCGGAGGCAACGGAAACGGAACCAGTGTAGGAAACAACGGAAGCAGTGCTGGCAGCGGTGGTTGTGGTGTAGGCAACGGCAATCCAATGGTCCATAATCAAAACGGCCATCCCCAACAAATGCCCATGGATGGCAGTGGACAAACTAATTTTCATCACCTCAACAATAACAGTCCGGTGAAACATTGTGCAGGATGTGGAGGTATGCGGATACGTACGAGTATACTCGTACGCGTATGTTAATTTTTGTAGAAAAAATCCCTCTTAAGTTTCTTATATGAGTACAGCTGGTTTTTCGAAGAATTTGTGTAACCAGAAAATTTAAAATTCAATTAATGCAAAATAATAAACTAAAAATTACTTTTACTCCATTCTTTGCGGCCTCCGTTTTGCTACAATATTGGGAATATGATTTACATGATTAATTCTCAAAAATATTCATATTATTCATCTTATTTGAAAATTTTAAGAAGATCAAGATCAACCTGAAATGACCGATTCGATTGAAACTCCATAGAATGATAAAAAACCTTTTAGGAAAAAAGAAGAAAACCGACTTCAAAATGCTCTAAAAAGGATGAAATAAATTTTATGGAAGCGGTGCCATATCATTTTTCCCAATTCTTTTGTTATGGTGCATATATTGTAATGGACAAATTGATTTGGCACCGCTTTCATAAAATTCATTCCATCCTTTTTAGGTCATTTTGAAGTCGGGATTCTTTTTTTCCTAGAAGTTTTTTACTGCACCCTTTTAGTGGCAAATTTTTATTTCTTTTTGTTTAACAAATTTGAATAATTAACATACCAAGTCAAAAAATTTCTGAAAATTTGGCGCAAATCGAGGCGAAATCGCGACTCCACTGGCATTATTGGCCATCTTAACACTAGTTGACGTGGACTCCAACTGTCAACTTCCAACCTTCTCAAGGCTTCCCAGCCCCTGGCCCCCACGACGGTATTGGCTTACAACCTAGCACTTCAACTTCCAAATGGGGTCTATTATTCCCACTCTTCCCCTCAATCACATACGCTACCTCTGGTTCTGCGGCCTTCCTACTCCCCTCCGTCGTGCTCAGCTCGCCGCCTACTGGGCACGAGACAAGTTTCCCGGCCCCTGACGTTGAGACGGCTCTTGGCCAGAGCTACCACCTATTCTCCTTCCGCTATCTGAACTCCCTTCATTACGCCTTCGTGATGCTTCTGTACCTCTTTTCCGGCAGCAGTTCTGGCAGGTTGCCCTCCGCGCCCAGGCTGCCCACAACCAAAGCACATTGCTGGTTCCACACGTTCCCTGGATGTATGCCCCTGTGCCTTGCAATTCCAGCACTGGATCCCTCCACTAGGAATAGCCGCTACTCGTACATTCTTATTCCTCCCGACATATGCGAGGTCAGGTTCCAACAAACGTTGTCCCTCCATCGGTGGTGGCGGTCGGTAGGCGTCCACAGAGACACGGGTAGCTTCCAGGGTGCGTCCCAGTTTGACCAACTCCGCAATCAACCCTACCGCCTTTAGGGCTAATTGTGTCTGATAAAAGGGGGTTAAATTACCTCGAATAGTTTCTAATTTTTCGGCTTCCACGCACTGAGTTAACTTTCGCCTAAATAACCCCTCCATAGTGGCCACATACATCCCCATTGACTCTTCCGATCCCTGGGTACGCTGCTTGATTTCTTCCAGAAGTCTTTTATCATAGTCGGGTGGTAGGAACTCCGCACGTAATTCCTTTACGAGTTCCGCCCATGAACCGATACTGGTGCGATTTGCCCGATACCAGACCAGTGTTCTACCCTCAAACAACTCTACCGCAGCCTGATATAGTCGGTCTGTTGACACTCCTCTCGCCAGACATACTTCTTCGACTCGTTCCAGGAATGCGCTTAGGGATCCGGAGTCTCCGCTATATTTTAGGCCCCATCTGGAAACGTCCTGTACCTTTCCAAACTCCCCTCCTCGAAAAGTTGTCACTTGCTCCGTTTTAATCGCCTCTGGTAGAGTATGGGGTTCTCTTGTCTGCGATGCAGTGTCGTTTAACTCGAGATTCTGTTCCGGCCCTTGACCAGGAGGCTCTTCCTCCGTTCGACCATTGGTGGACTCCCACTCTACACGAGTACATTCCAGCTGTTCGTCATTGACCGTCCCATTCGCATCTGCTACTCGTATTCCCTTTTCGGCCTTCTCCAACAAAGCGCTCATAGCCATCACTAATTGACTCTTGAGCTTATTTTCCATCTCCTCCTGTTCTTCATCTTCCGTAGTTATGTTCGCGAGTCGCCGCAAGCCGAAAGCGATTTTAGTCTTAATCTTCAGGAAGTCCGAGCTTTGTGGAGTCCCCGAGAATTCCGCAATTAGCGCCTTCACTTCTTGGAGTTTTTCCTTCACTGCCTCCAAATCCTCCTCCGGTGAAAAAGGATAAGTCTTCGTCAAAATCAGCGAAACGTCCATTGAACTCTCACCCCTCACTGCGTCTCGAAGAGTTTCCCTCATCTCTTCTACCGTTCCTGTTGGCTGACTTCGGATCTCCAGCTCATAGGTGAGCTCTTCCTTGCTTAGCCTGTTGATTAGTATTTTGCTAGCCATGTTATTTCCTTGATAAATTCAAATAAAACCAGACTTCACTTAAACCAACTTATTGATAACTTATAAGCTAATTGAAACAAACGAAATGATTCGAAATAAAAGAAAGTTGTTTTTTTCCCCCTCTTGTTATTTTACAAACACGGACGGTATGTATGGAATTATAGAATTAAATGCATATGACAAAACTGTTTCGTATAATTACTACGAACCACCGCGAAAAACCACCTCTAGAAGAAATTCTACCCACTCGTCACACTTCACACTTGCTTCACTACCAGTTTTGGTTCACTTTACACTATTTCTTTTCAACTCCCGTAAAATGACACATTCACTTTAAATTCACTGATGCGAGGACCACTCGAAACATAACTTTCCACGCAAACTTCTGCGAGTTATTTCCGGCCGAAATAGAGGTAACTTCCTAGGGAAGTTGGTCTTCCTGAATTATCAAGACCCACTCTTGTTTCCCAAAAGATGGATTCATTAAGAAAACCTTCCTACAGCACCTCAACACCTGAGCTATCACCACCTTTTAGACGTAAGCGTTCTAACTACACTCAACCAAAGCTTCGCCCCACGTTGCAAGCCAATTTGTCACCCCAATTCGTCACCCTGGATCACTGGGGTGCTCCGGCAACAGGAGCCCTGCGGTCCCGGCTTTGCTCGCCGCAGACGGGCGTGGGCGCCAACTCACCGTTTTGGCCTAGGCCCCACACTTGACCACCGCCCAGTGAGTAAGACGGTTTGCCGAAGCTCGTTAGGTGGTCGCACCTTGCATCAAAACGAATGGCACTACTCGGGGGGTCCCTATCTCCCCCAGCCAACTCCACACCACTCAAACACCACAAAAGATACAAAAAAAAGAACCACCACTTTTGCGGATTCCCGCGCGCGATATCACCCCGAATCAAACTTTACACTTCCTGTGGAAAAAAACAACAGCATCTGAAATTCCTCCTGTGAATATAGTACAAGGAAAAGAAAACAAAGAAAATTCCACTTACTTTTACCTTTAATTAAGAAATTGACTAAGCAAAAAATAAATAATATTTCTTTTCTTTCTTTTTATAATAAAAACAACAACTCTTACTCTTCCACCTATCTACGAGGAGGCCTCCTGTTAGGGTTCCCGTCGTTGACCGCACGGCGAAAATTATCCTGCGTTGTAGTGGCCAATCTTTGTTTCCTCCTTTTTTTTCTTCCCTCCGATTTCCTTTCGAACTTCCGCTTTTTCAACGGTCACGTTTCGAATACTTTTTCAATGTTCACTTTTCAACGTTCACTTCTCGATCACTTTCTCAATGTTCACTTTTAATCGTTCACTTCTCTATTACTTTCTCAATGTTCACTTTTAAACATTCACTTCTCTATTACTTTACTCCACGTGCTGATCACCAAAAAAGGAAAGAGAGCTTTTCCTTTGTCCCTCGCCCTTTTATCAGCTCGCTTCCAACGGAGCACCGCTAGTTTCGGAGTGAACCTTATATTTTTCCTCCGTCGTGCTGAAATTGTAACCCGGTTCGTGCGATTGGGCAATTCCATCGCAATTTCCACCACACTTCAACTGGTGTTTCCGAAATTCGGAGTCGTAGATATTGTTTTCGGAATTGTCACTGTGACGGACATTTGACGTTTTCCAAGTATAAACATATGTTGTTTTACTTTTTATGGAATTGTTTGCAGCTACATATAAATGAGTTGCATATTTTGAATAATAATTTTTCTGAAAAATTATTAGAGAAGAAAAATGTTAGAAGAATGTGGTTTTGACGTGTGCACTAATTCTCCTCAGGCCATCACACTTAGATACACACCGGTGATGGCGACCACCATGCTCAGAGGTGAGGGAGTTAATGGTGGTCGCCATCACCGGTGTGTATCTAAGTGTGATGGCCTGAGGAGAATTAGTGCACACGTCGAAACCACCTTCTTCTAACATTTTTCTTCACTAATAATTTTTCAGAAAAATTATTATTCAAAATATGCAACTCAGTTATATGTAGCTGCAAACAATTCCATAAAAAGGAATTTAAAAAGCTATCGGAGCCATCCGAAAGAGTGATCGATATCCGCACGACGTTAGATAAAGCTTCAAATGTAGAGCAAATTTGTCGTATAGATTTACATTAAATTGATGTGAAAAGGGTGAAATGATCCAATTAAAAAGTTTAGCTAATATGTTGTTTTGTTTATGTTTGGTGCGGTAAAGAAGCTGGCGGTTACTCGGATTTTGGATGGATCACTGAGGATTATCAGGCAAGTAGCACTTTTATACTTTATCCCTTGGATAAGACACTTTGTGTTTCTTTTTTCCTTCTTTTCAGGTATCCAGATGCCCTGGTGAATATACTCGTAATCTTCGACATTCAGCGGTGTTGTTAGATCCGCTGTAGTTTGGGGGATGCTGCATCTTTTGGGGCTGGATATTGTGGGCCTCGGTTATTTTATCCACCAGAAGTTTTAGTAGCTGATGTAAATGCTTACCGCGGGTAGGAGTGAAAATTGAAGGTTTAGTTATTGTGTCATAAACGAACTGAACTGGGACTGTTGCTGTTAGTGATGGTAATTTGGTGTTTTTTTATGTTTGGAGAGCCAATTTGCAAGTCCTTTGTTGACTGAATCATTATATTCTTGTATTACAGTCATCACAGTCTCGGGCGAGTTGCCACCCATAGCGTCCTTTCGATGTTACATACATCCCAAGCACTCTGGAACATAGTTAACTCGTTCCTAGTGTTATTTTCATCTATTATACTATCGGGTATCGTCATTGGATCTATAGCTGACAAATTAACTTTCTTCGGTGTGGATAGCTTCTTCAGTTTAGGCACTGGATTTATTGGTTCCGATACGATTTCCGGCTTCTTCGGTATCGAATAATCTTTACGTTGACCGGTTCCATTTACTCCTAATAATTGCTTTTCACGTATGGACGGTATTGTTGTTGCATTCACAACAGGGGTCGGTGTTACATTTGCAATAGCATTTCCACCACTATCCACCAGTACGCCTGGTGGCTCTTGTTTCACATCAGAATTATCTTTAGTGAGCAATCGGTCATTGTTATTAAAATCTGCTGTTGGAGGAACTTGTTCATACTGTGGACTTGCATTGGCTTGGCGTTTTTGAATTTGGTGGATAGTGGGTAGGTCGAAATGCTTTAAACCTTCTATATTATATGCTTCGTATATATTTTGATTTGTGAAGGAATTGCAGTAATCCAAACTAGAGAAAAATCACACAAAATCCCACCGTCACACCACACACTTTCGCCATTTTTCTTGCACTTGTTGATCGCAGATGATTTCGTTGTGGAGCAACCGTGCACCTACGGGAGTGGTATCGGGAACTTCGTCGAGCCTAACTAAACTAATTTAAGCTGTATTAATCTAACTTAAGGAAATTTAAAATCTACTCTATTGTAAACATTAGCATTAGAATTGATTATTTTCCTAACCTTACTAAAACTATGTACAATACATAATTTCCCTATCCCAGTTTGGCTCGAGGGTGCATCCTTCGGAACACGTTTCCCGGTGGTGGTGTTTAAGTGGTAGTTCGGTTGGCTACCGTCTCCAATACCCCGTAGCAGGCGTCAGCATTTCCACGAACTCCGCTCTTCCGATGAACAATATCGTAGTCGTACGACTGCAATCTTTCGATCCAGCTCGCAATTTGTCTCTCGGGACTTTTGAAGTTAAGTAGCCGTCTCAGCGATGCATGGTCCGTTCAAGGAACAAGTTTCTGGCCATATAGGTACTTGTGGAACTGCTTGCTGGCGACTATTTTAGCCAATAGCTCCTTCCTGGTGACGCAGTAGTTCCTCTCACTTTTTGAGAGAGCTCGACTGTAATACGAGAGGTCTCTTTCTTCACCATTCATCTGCTGGGAGAGAACAGCTCCAATCCCACCGTTGCTTGCATCGGTGTCAACTACAAACATTTTCCCGGGTTTCGTATATGCCAGCATAGGTGATTCACACAGCTTCTCCTTCAGGGTCTCAACGGCTGTCTGGTATTGTTCATTCCGGACATACGGACGATTTTTCTCGGTTAGCTGATGGAGACACTTAGCTATTTTGGGAAAGTCTTTGAGGAATCTTCGATGGTGGGTTGCCAGATCCAGAAAACTTCGTAGTTGGCGCTTGTTGTTTGGTGTTGGCCAGCTTTCCACGGCTTCAGTTTTCTCAGGGTCTGTTTGGACTCCTTCTGCTGATACAACGTGTGCCAGGTATTTCACGTCAGCTGCAAAAGGATACACTTGTCGGGACTAAGTTTCAGATTCGCCAGTCGCAATCGGGCGAAAACCTCTTCTAAGTTCTGCAAGCGCTCTTCAAACGTTCTCCCGATAACAATGATGCCATCTAGGCACACCAAGCATGTCTTCCAGGTCAGGCCTCCTAGCACATATTCCATCAGGCGTTCGAAAGTGGCTGGAGCATTGCAAAGCCCAAATGGCATCACCACAAATTGCCACAATCCAGTCACAACTGAAAACGCTGTCTTCTCTCTGTCCTTCTTGTCGATTTCTACCTGCCAGTAGCCACTCTTAAGATCGAGTGTAGAAAACCATTTTGCGTCGGCTAACGTATCCATGATGTCATCGATGCGTGAGGGCGGGTAACAATCTTTTTTAGTGACGTCGTCAAGCTGCCTATAGTCAACACAAAAACGAGTGCTACCATCCTTTTTCTTTACTCGAACTACTGGCGCGGTCCATGGACTGACAGAAGGTTCGATAACTCCTTGTTTTTCCATGTCCGAGATCAGTGTGCTCACTTTTACTTGTTTGGCTGTAGGAAGAGGTCACTGCGCTTGTCGGATTGGCTGGGCTCCCTGTGTATCTATGACGTGAGTTACCATACTCGTTCGGCCTTCGTCATTCAAGCTTGTTGAGAAGATGCCACTGTACTTAGTGTCCAGATCAGAGGCGTACTTGAATAGCTGCCCTGGTAATTAGACCTGCTTCAATATTGCAGACGTAGATTCTCGGGCTTTGGCTGTGTCTTGCCTCCTTTTTCAATGATGGTCGTGAGTGGCTTCCAAGGAGGTGGTGGTGGAAACAGGCTAGCAGCTGCCGATAACTTCTCCCGCTTTGATGCTCGTGGTTGAGTCTGCGGTGTTAAGAACTCTAACCGGCACGTATCTGTTCCTTATAGATCTGACACGCCTTCGTCCTACAATCAAACTGCGAAATGCGGACGTCTTCGTTGGCTCTATCAGATAAGATCGGTGATCTCTAGAATCACCATCAAGCTTGGCCCATACAATGATCTCGGAAGAATTCGGTACATCAGTGTCGGTACATACTACCACATTCATCTTGGGAATTTGGACGCACGGATCCTCCATCAATACTTCGACATTCTGCCACTACAATACCCGTTTGCCCAAAGCCAACGTGATTCCATGTGGTCGCAGATATCCATTCCGCGAATGTAGTCATCCACAATATTCGCGACCAGAAAATTATGTCTAGATCTTCTCCTAGGTGCATACCCTGGACAACAGCTCGGTTTTCTTCGCTTCTTGCAGTCTCTTTGCAGGTGCCCCTTCTCTCCGCAATTCCAGCATCTAGGCGCACCATTTACATGCGGGTCTCGCTCAATTTCCACGCGCTCAACCCTGCACTCGTCTGTCACTACCTCGCGAATCCGGGCAGTGGTGCGGGTCACATTTTTCGCTGCCTCAAAGACTATAAGCCAATGCGTCCTTAGGTGTTTGCTTTTAACTTTCAAGCACGGCTTGTTGCAATTCCTGGTCTTTTAATGCACTGATGAATACTTCTGTTGCGGCGTCATTTCGATGATCTGGGTCATAAGCTGAGTAAGCTAAAAGTGCCAGTTGCTCAATGTGTTGTACTAGCTGCTGTATGGTTTCGCCAGACTTCTGCATCCGATGCCGTAGCTGTAACCAATAAACCTGTTTCAGATGATCGTCTCCATAACGCATGTCGAGCGCATTCATTATAGCAGCCGGGTATGAATGCAACTCAACGAGAATAGTCTGCAAAAGCTTGGCAGCTGGGCCTCTTAGAGCAAGAATCAATGCAGTTGCTCGTTCCTGCTCATTCTAGTGATTTATCCGAGTGGCTGTTTCAAACTGGGCTTTGTAAATAGTCCAGACCGTTTGCCCGTTGAATATTGGTACTTGCACATTTCGGGATGTGCTTTGCAATGCGGTTATAAGCGGGGCTGGTGAGGTGGTTACTACTGCCTTCGCTGCTTCCAATTTCTTTTTCATGTTTTCCATCTCATGGTTGATTCTCTCCTCGACCTGGCTGATCTCATGGTTTATTCTCTCCTCGACCTGGTAAAAATTTTTTTCGACGCATTTAATTTGTTTGTTCAGACTACCAAGCTCCGCTTTTTGAAAATCTGCCTTTATTTCGATCGCTTGTTGGTCTAGCTTCGCTGATTATTCATTTGCAACGCATATTACTTCGGGGGAGCCCCAAATAGGTAGACGTAAGTTAAGTTTTGCGTATTGTTTAGCTAAAGCTCTTTTTTTTAATTATTGCACTTCATCATTTAATAAATAATTAAATAGTTGATCATATTTTTTGCCATTAAAAACTATTGGTAACAAATTTAAATTGTACACCTGGCTCGGGTCTGTTCGGGAATATAGTTCAGTGTGAACTAGTTTGTGATTTTTAGCGTGGGTGTGTTCAGGTTCTCGCTCGCTGCAAGTTACGTGGCGTAATCTGAACCCGGCGAAGTTGTGCAAGTGATCGCCCCGGTTGAGACTAATCCTGGTCTGTTAGAGGAAAATACTGTCGCGTGTTTTGGTTCGCGGCCAATAATTTTAATGTTCCGGGAAAGTGAAAACGCAATGTCTTTTAATTTAAGTTAAAAGAGTTTATTTAATTACAAAAGTGCACAATGATCAATTTAACAATTTAACACTTTCACTAATTTTAATTTTCACTATGAAAAAAATCTAACACTTCTCCATAAATTTCTTATCGCAATTGTCTTCTAAATCACTTCACTATTACGAAAATCACTTTTCTACTACTCGAATAATATCGCTTCCCACATACTATCGCAGTTCTTATCGCGGTCGAATGAATGATGATCCCCCCATTCATTCAGCTCGCCTTTATATAGGGTCTCTACGTATTCACCCATTTCTCGTACATTGGCGAATGTTCTACCGAGAGGTACCTGGTAGATTCGAGCAAATTAATGAATGGAGTGACGTCACTTGCAGATGTTGATCATACTTGTTGGGTTCTCGTGGGTTCGAGTAAATTCATTTGTTGACGTTCTTAATGATTAATTGTAGCTCTTAATGTAGCTCGCAGAATTATTTGTACATGTAATTATTTGTACATGTAACAATACTGTGTGTTATTTCTAGCTGTGTTAGGGGTATTCGGCGGCCGCGTTCCTCGCTTGGCAGCTACTAAGGATTAGGGAATAAGCGAGTGGCGCCTTCCACCATCGTCTCCGACGGCAAGTCTGGTCCCAGGTCCTTAGTCAGAGGAAATCCCTCGCAGAGGGTAACAGCGATTCGACGCCTACGGATCATAAAATCTGAAAAAACTCACAGATGAGGTTATGATGTGTATTAGGGCAATTGATACCCCACAAGTCAAAATACGATCATGTTTCTTGGTAATTGTAAGAATTGTGAATTTGATATGGATCCTTCAAACTTGTTTTCTAAATTTGAATTGCTCTTGCTCCCATAACAATGCGAATTTGAGACAACGATGATAATTTTAATAAACTTTGACCGAAGAAATATTTTGAGAGTCGAAAAATCTTTCAAAAAGATGAGTTTTTGCCTAGAGCGTACCAGAGCCGAGATATTTATAATGTCCTTTGTAAAATTTTGAGATCTTATATTATCACATTATAGTTTTGTTTACCGGGTAAATCCAGGATAGATGGACCACTGGTCTTTCACAACAGTACCGTATTCATTGTGTAGTGGTTTTCTAGTTGAGCCGACGTAAACACGCTTAGTTTTGCTCGTGAATTTCATATGTAGTGTTGCCCAAAATTGGTCTTGGTCTTCCAGTCTTGGTCATGTTCTTGCGTTTTCGCAAGACCAAAACCAATGATTTTAGCAAGACCAAGGCCGATACTTACCTTGCAAGATTTTACCATGAACAAGACAGAGGCTGCAAAGCTCTTGCATCTCGCAGTTAAGTCAAACTATGGTTTGAGCCATATTGAGTATTTGGTTTCAACACCGATATTGGTAGATGTGGTAGATTGGTAGATGTTGGTAGATGAAGACAAATGGACTTAGGAGGACTTCGTCGTTACCAACGATCCGTATGGAACACAAATAAGAGTGGGGCATCCACATGGAGCTGGTGCCCCCTCGCAGTCCCCCCCCCAACCGGATCAAGATCCAAACGTAGACGCGGCCATATATTTCCCATTTGAGTAGAAAACTCATACAAATGTAACTTGCATGAAATTTACCATTTAATGAGAAATAAAGACGTGGCTAATTCATGTTATAGAACGCTACTCTACCGAGAAGAGCCCCTATTAAACAAAGAAATGGAGGAGCACGCCCGATGGCTAGCCCCTGTCAGTGGAGGAGCCTGCCATCGATGTAGGTCCTATACCCGGTCAGGCAAATCGAAATGGAAAGACCGAAAGGTGTAGGGTTCGTTTCATTTATTCTACTTTTTATACCGATGCCAGACAGTTGTACAGAATGTGTTTTCAAACAAAAATTGATATTAAAATTTCTCAAAAAAAAAGAGTTTTTCCGACGAATTGCAATTTATCTTCCACAAAAAAAAAACAAAGTTTTCTTATATGTATAAATACAGAAGTATAAGAATGTTTTACTATTTTGTACATTTTTTGACTACAAAGCTCCATACCACCTATCTCGAGTCCTTTACAATTAAAATATTCACATAGCCTTTCTGGAAGTGAACTAAATCTTTTTGATAATGTAACTCCATATTTCTGAATGGTCTGAACTCCTTAAACGAGTTCTCTTATCCGTGAACAACTATCTGATATTGTCGTGCCAACGAAATTCCACATGCACTTAATTCGCGTAAGTCGAAACGTAATTCTTATTTTGTATATGAAGTTCAAATAATTGGAATGTTTTCAAACTCAAATAAGGTTTCAAGAAATCCACAATTGAATGCCGCCATTAAATGTGGCATTTTCTCTAAAGCATCTTCAGTTTTAATATTTTGTGCGACAATTTCAAAACGTTCTTATTCGACATGAAGATTTAGAAGTCTCTTGGCTGTGAATAGTTACTTTATAAGTTAGCGATTGAGAAATTCTTTCTATGTGTGGCCCAATAAGGTAAATGTTGAATGCTTTTATCGATGAAAGTTGAGAGGATAAAAGTGCACACTGGGGTTCTTGCAAAAATGCACCGATAAAATGCATCATTAAACTATCATTTTCGTCCACCAATGCGCGTGTACGGCGTATTGTGAATAGTATTGTTATTACACAAGAAAAGTCACTAATAGCTACGTAACTCTGGAATTCATATAAAGATTTCAGGAATCTGCAGATTTTCATGTCTTTTTGACGCTTAGAGGTCAGTTCAATTAACTAAATAAATCTTTGGGCAAACTATTGGAATTCAAAATTGGAGCTGCTTTCAAAATTAAACTCAATGTTTCTAGCATTTAACTCATAAAATTCATAATAATACTTCAAATACCAACAACATTTGGAATAATTGTTCAAGTCTTCTTTTTGATGCAGTATGACACAGTTTCACAACTTGGGCAATTGGAAAATGTTTTGCGCTGTACAAAAGGTTTTGTGGATGCCTCAATCCAAACGTTGATGGTCTCGACCTCGGTAGCGTACCAATTTACACCCCGAACAAAGATGTAATTAGTTTTAACTGAAGGGTTTTTCGATAATGCAAACGTTGCATCAGTGAGAGTTTATTGTGCGTGGAGGCATGATAAAAATGACAATTTGAACTCAAAGAGCAGCTCTTTGGATACTGGTATTCCATTGAAATAAATTTCTTGATGAAGCAATTTTTCGCTTATTCACTTGTTTCACACATTCTACTAAGATTTACTCTTGTTCTCATTTTGTATCCAATATTCATAGCAACAACTTTCTGATGTTCTACTGAAGGATAATACACTTGTCTGTAATTTCAGCACTTCGATTTAGATGAAACACTGTACACTTTACATGTTTCCCTTGAGAAACCACTGATAATTCTATATGCAATGTCGTGGGCCAAAAAGTTCAGCAGGATCTTCACCAGCCGAAGTCGTCGCTTAGCCCAGTCTCTTCGTTCACGCAAACTGAATAAGAACGTGATTAACCAAAAACGGTGGAAGTACGTCGAAGCAGCACTAGGAGCACAAAACTTTGCGTTTTATGTCTTCACAATTTCCATATCAATTTTGTTGCATTTTTGCAGTACGTGAATGCGGCTTCTTACAGTGAACCTTCTCCAACGCGCCTCATGCCCCACTATCAAATATGTGACATGCCAATTCAAACAGTCTTCAACTGCACACGCCTTTGAAATGATTGAATGCAAAACTTTAGTACTTAACACAAAGTTTTCAACTATTACGGTTCTACCGGCGAAATATCAAAATACCAATATTCCGTTTGCCCTTGATCCATCTGACAGGAGTTGGTGAATCCACTACGGCAAATTGCGAATTTTCTTCTTTCCGTCGTCTGATTTAAGGAATTTTCGGAGCGTTTGCTTCACTATATCGTCGCCATTTTGCGATTCACGATTGTACTTTCCAACACTCATTAAAACGCCTAAATAGAGACCTCCGAATCGATGTCGTAGATCCGAAGGCGAGCACTCGTAATCGCACAAATAAACGACACTGTTCACAAACTTATTATTGTGAAAATTAATGCCATGCTTGGATTCTGTTAATTCTGAATCATGGGGAGAAGGATATCACAGAACTAAATACTTTCCATTTGATACAAATACGGAACATCTTTTCGATCAATATTGAGTGTGATATTTCAAAAATCTAGTTGCGATCGCGTCAACTTATTCATATTCTTTTTCGAATCCATTCGCTAATCTAAAGGTAAACTCCGCGAATTAACGTTACTTTCTGTGAAACTTTTAAGATCACATTCACAGTCGTAGTCAAGGTATCATACCGGCACGATCCTCCCGACCTCGCTGCTTGGCGATTTGAAGCCGACCCCTCGATCCGTCCAAATCTCCTCTTGTTCTTTTCTTTCCCGTGTACCGCTACATCGCCCCAGCTGCTAGCTCAGCCGGGTTCGCTTGTATTCCGTGATGTAATACACCATTGGGCTGCACTAAATCAGTGTTTCCATTTCCTAAATTCTAACGGGGAGATTTAAATTGTTCCAAGAAAAATGGTTTCAGCAAAGAAAAATGAAAAGGATTCTAAATAGTAATAAAAGTTAAATTTCATGAAGAATATAATTAAAGGGAAACGTTTAAATTTTCTTTGAAACATATCAAGAGCTGTAACATATTTTACTGAATTAATATCAGAGCAGTATTAAGTCGTTAAATATTGTGAAATATTGAAAATCTTATGAAACAGTTAGTAACCTTAAAAAAATTTTTCTTTTGCAAATATTAAATAATCGTGCAGTGTAAATTTCTCTTGGTATAATTTGCACTAGTTTCAATGCATTTTGTTCATAGTTTATGATTTTTAAAACAATTTAAAATAATCCAATTTGAATGTTTTAATTCATATTCTATCATTGATTAACCACAATTTTGAGCAATCATTTCAAAGTATATATTCTATGGAAGAATAAACCCATTTATTCAAGAGAATGGATCGTAGTAGTCTTTGCGTATGGACGTCTTTTAAATCGCTCCTGTCAAAAGTTTTCAAAAATTAAATTAATTTTTTAAAAACGTCAGTCCGAAGTTAATTTTTATCGGAAAAAATCTTATATTGTCGAAGTAATCGACTCAGGAAATTTCTATCGAATATTTTTACTTCGATTGGTAACGAAAAACAAATTACCAAAGAAAATTTCGCCGCTGATATGGAGGAGCCCGACGGCTTCCCACCGTTGGGGCAACATAACGAAGAAAATTCCGCAGATGGAGGATGCAAGCTGCAAATAATAGCGAACAACCAACAAATGGCCAAATTGCACAAAGAAAATGATGAACTAAGGCAAGAGATACAGTCTCTCAAGGATCTCTTCAAGAAAGGGATGGTGGCACCAACGAGAGCCAAAACTATTTTGCAGCGCTGGAGGGATTAACCGAAGATATGGAAACTGAAGAAAACATCGAAGGTAATTTTAATCAAGATAATGACTTTAATTTTATTCAATATTTAAAGAACAAAAATAAGGAGAAAAAACCAGCCCGCAGTTCTGCTGGTTCCTCTGAAAAAGCTTCCAACAAGACAGAAAAAGTTCTGCCAATCAGCGTGTTCGGACAGACCGGGAAAGATATGGTTCGGCTATTGGCGGCCGAAAATAAACTGGCAAATTTCGAAATCAAAAGAGTTAATGCCGAAAAATTAACTATAAGGACGAAATCACTGGTTGATTTCAAGTCAGCCAAAGATGCGTTGATTTCTGGGGATGTTCCACACTTCACATATACCCCAAAAAGTGAAAAGAATCAGACCTTCTTGTTGAAGGGTTTGGACAACGGAGAGGATACGGTCGATCTTCTTCAGGTGCTCAAGGAGGCTGCACCAGATATTGATTTTGTTTCAGTCAAAGCTTTTGCGACAAGAAGGTCGACCATAGAAAGGAAGAATTTACCACTTTACCTGGTACAAATTGCAAATAAGAGCAGTCCAAGTGCCCTTCATTAAAAAAGGTACTTGAATTTCAGAGTGGTGAGGTGGGAACGCCTCCAGAAAAGAGAAGTCAACCAGTGTTACCGGTGTCAAAGATTTGGACATTCGGCTGCCAATTGTGCCATGCACTATCGTTGCGTTAAATGCAAAGACGTTCATGCTCCCAGTGAGTGCAAATTGGCTCAGACGGAGCCTACAGAAAAATTATACTGCGTTAACTGCGGTGTTTTTGGTCACCCAGCATCTTATCGAGGATGCTCCCGATACCAAGATGCAAAAGTTAAATTTGCTCCAAAGCAAACACAAGTACACCGTAATATCATACCTTCCAACTTCGTCAGGCCCGAAGTATCATTTACACTCGCCGCTAGAGGACCAGCAGAAAATGCTGGAAATAATGAAAATCATGTAAGTGGGAATATTGAGCTGCTTCTCAAAATTTAACCAGCAACTTAATTCTTTATCGGAGAGAATCGACAAACAAGATTCGAAAAATGACTTTGCTTTTCAGCGTTTAGGTCTTTCAAATGCCTAGTAATAATTTGTCATCCAGTCACATTCCCATGGATAGGCTTCACCTCATATCGATCAACGTTAACTCTATCGTTGCCATACATTGACGTGATTACCTCCTTGAATTTATTGTTGAGCAAAAGCCTGACATCATACTTCTCACTGAAACCCACCTCAATTCATGGCATTCCATGGAGTTCAAAGATTTTGCACTCGTAAGAAACGATAGGATAATAGGTGATGGGGGAGGTGGCACCGGGATATTGGTTAGAAGACCCTATTGTTTCCAAAATATTGAAAAAGTCGAATTCAAAAACTTTGAATTTCTTGAAGTGTGCGTCATCAAAATTTCACTGCCAGGTGGGAATAACCTCTTAGTTATCTCTGCCTATGCAACTGGTCAAAATGTTCTCAAGTTCAAGGAGGAACTCAATTCCTTGTTTGAAATACTTGAATTGAACAGGCTGCATAATTATTATATTTTTGCTGGTGACCTGAACGCCAAGCATACATCATGGCTAAACGCCACCAATAATCCAAGAATTGTATTCCTGAAATCGTGGATAACAGAGAACCAAATTGAATACAGGTGCAACCTATATGGGTCGGAGTTCCCAACATACCCTAGGACAAATTCATATTTGGACCTCTGCATTGCTGACGCAAGACTTGAATTCAGCTTTAATAGTCCTCAACGGAAACTGCAGGTGCTTCCTTACGATAGCGACCATAACGCAATCGTAATGGAAATCAATCATCACAGGGATGATTTCTTCCTCATTCCAGTTCAACATGAAAATCATCGGTTGAATTTCAAAAAAACAGACTGGGGAAAGTTTCAAAAGAAGTTTAATCGGGAGTACCAGAAGCAATGTCCTCCTTCTGATGATGGCAACGCTTGTTCAATGGTTCCTAATAACAGAAATCTAACTGACGATGAAATAGATCTCTATTTGTCGAGGTTAGAGAAGCTGACGTTGGAAACGATTGAGAAAGTAGTTCCCATGATAAAACATCGAAACAATATGGAAGGATATGAAACACCAACCATCACAAGGTTGAAAAGATTGAAAAGCCTTCTTCTCACACGCGTCAACAATATTTATCGACGATTTTTGGACTACAACCATCCCTCGTTGGCTTTGTTGAAATTACACCTGAAGACTGTCCGGAACTTAATCCGTTCATACTTCAGGAGTGAGGTCAGCAATCAATGGGCGGAAAAACTGAGGGGTATTAGCCCACAGGACCCAGATGACGTTGTCGCGAAAGTGAATAGCTTATTCCGCAGGAAGTCTCGAGTGAAGGTATCGAATCTTGAAGTCGCTAGTGATGAGATAAATCTTCTCGATAGGGCTGGTATCGAAATTGTTAGTACGACTCCGGATAGAAATGGAAACAGGATTATATGTGATGGATTGCAGAAACTTGCCTTGATTCGAACACATTTTGAATTGGTTCATCTGCAAAACCCAGAGAGAAGGAATGAAATATTTTCGGAGGTCGTTGAAGCAAAAGTTTCCGACTTCAAATCAAGCCTGAACGGCCGTTCAATTCTTCATTTTGATGAAACATTAACTTTCGACCTTATTGATTATTATGTCAGCTATGAAGACTTGTGTTTCATATTTCGCAGAATAAACAACAAAATATCATGTGGTACTGACGGTATTCCAAATATAGTTCTCCGACATTTGCCTGAGGTTGCTATTAGGAATTATTGCATATTGTTCAACAACATGTTGAACAATTCATATTTCCCAAATGAATGGAAAAAGCTAAGGTATTTCTGATCTTGAAGAAAGGAAAAGAATCTTCTTGCCCTAAAAGCTATCGCCCAATCAGCTTGCTGCCTAATATCAGCAAGGTGTTTGAAGTGATACTCAACAGAGCATTAAACGCCCACATTGAGGAATATGAGTTGATGCCGAATTGCCGATTTGGTTTTCGTGCCAGGCATTCGACCACACATGCAATAACGAAAGTAACCTCAGACATCTGTTGGAAACTAAATGATAGACAATGTGTTGGAGCATGGCTCATTGATATGGAGAAAGCCTTCGATACGGTGTGGTTAGATGGACTTGTTTTCAAACTTCTTCAGGACAGGTTCCCCAGACACCTTGTCGCCATGATGTGCAATATGTTATACGGGAAATCATTTGTGGTAACTGATGGAAATCTGACAACAATGCGCGAATTCAAGGTCTTGAATGGTGCACAGCAGGGAACAGTTACTGCGCCCCTGCTTTTCTCAATATTCATTCGCAAGCTATTGAACAGCTTTAATTTTAATGTCTCGCCAACGCGATCATTGGTAGCGTTTGCTGATGATCTGATCATCTATACGGCAGACCAAAAAGCTAAAATAGTTCAGAACAACCTTCAAAAATGTTTAACGATGTGCAGCTCTACACCGACAATTGGCGAATAAAAATCAATGCGCAGAAGTGCGAAACAATCTTGTTTCGGACAACGCTGCAGGGGGCCAGCTACGACGTTAAACGTAATTGGAAGGATTTCCACATTATGGCTGGTGAGGGTAGTTCAGAACGAGTTCCACATAAATCCTGTGTTCGATACCTCAGTGTTCATCTCGATCAGTATCTGTTCTATACTGAACATGTCAAAATCATGCTCAGTAAATCACTAAAAGTAGTCATGGCTCTTTGGCGACTCTTTCATTCCAGATACATTGATCAAAAAGTCAAAGTTATTTGTTACAAGACCCTGGTTAGACCAGTTTTAACATACGGATGCCAGATCTGGTACAATCAGAGTGCTAATACAATGGAAAGATTAAGAGTTTTCGAAAGGAAATGTCTTCGTGCATGTACGGGTTAGTACAGAAAGCCTGAGATGGATTGGAAGCACTATATATCGAATAGAAAAATTTATCAAACCGCTCAAGTGACAAGAGTCGATATCTTCATATTGAAACTTCTTCGGAATCATATTGCAAGATCTGTAACTGTGAGTGAAAACCCTTGGATTTCACAGCCGTTCCACCCTACAGACGGGTATATTGTGACTTGCCTCACTACTGGCTTTGTTCCTCCTTTTTGATTCTGACGGCGTCCCAATCATATATCACATATATAGACGGGCCACCGATAAGAAGATAAAATATCCTCCGAATCTGAGTTCACGAGACCAACCATTCCAATGGAGATACTCATTTGCTAGATTCGTTGAGGCTGGTCGAGCTGAGACGGAGCAATCTAGGTATTGGTGGCTGAATGACAATGTTTAAATTATTCATGTTTATTTTCTGTTTTTGAGCTTTTTCTCGTTACTTAGTTTTTTAGATTCATCTCATTATTGCACATCTAGTGTTGTTGTTTATTTGTATTATAAATTAGGTATAGGTTTCAATATAAGGTAACGTTTTTTTTTATTTATTCAGAATTAGGATGTAACATATTAGGTATAGGATATAAGTTTATTGTTGTGTTAGTAATATAAGTAATTTTTGAATAATGCTGGTTGGTTTTTTCTCCTTTTTCCAATTGAATCAAAAAATTTGTAATAATCTTAATTAATTTAAATTTGCTAGTCTATTTTCATTTCATTAAATGTGTTTAACTGATAACGTATGAATTTAGAGAGCCATTCGGGCGATTAAGTTTTTTATAGTTTTATTGTTCGGAATTTGCTTTATGTTTTTTTAAAAATTTATAACGATTGGTATTAAATAAAGCGCTTTCGACTTTGACTTTGATCCATTTATGCAAGTATCAGTTGTTCAATTGTTTTTTTTTTTTTTTTTTTTTGTAAAAGTCAATGATGTGAATTTTGAAGAGAAGTTTTAAGTAGACAAATTATTTGCATTATGTAGTTTTTTATGACTGTGCAGGAGAATTTTTTTTTTAAGTTATGTTGGTCATTTTTAGAGGACCTTTCTGTTGGGGGGGGAGTGAGAGTCAATTTTATTTTTAAATTATTGACAAAAAATAGCAACGCATTAATTGTGTTATTTTCGTCATTTCTTTTGGAATGCAAAGAAATTGGCAAGAAGTCAGCATACAGTCTCGAGAATCGTTTCAAAAAAACTGAAATAAATACTCAACCTTGACTTTGCCATTTTCCTCTGAATATAGGGGGATGAAAGTGTTTGAAAAATATACTTTGAAAATAAAACACGGGTAGCCTAATGGTGAGGTCGTTTCCCAACAATGGGGACCAGTTTCGATTCATACAATTTTTATGTACACAAGGATAATACCGACTCGAGAGACGCAACAATAAATGAATGAATGGAATTAATGTGGCAAATGCTAAAAGGGTACGTCATTTGAAAAAACGAAAGATTAAAATTTTCGAGGGGTCAGAACAACGATGTTTTCGCTGGTCTGGCTTTTCTAATCTATAATATAATTACTACTTACCTTGAACGATATTCCCGTTGAGTTTCTCTACTTGTAATAATAGTTCGGAGTTTTAGAACGTGCCAACAGATCAACATTCAGGGTTGTCCCTTTCCGATCAGTTCCACGAGTTATTTGCAGGTTGCTTTGATGATGGCCGTTCGCTTGAATTTTTAAACGTTATAATATCACACACATTGGCGTAGCAAGGGGGGGGGGGGGGCAGGTGGGCCTGGCACACTTTAGAATCTTCCTGGCCCACTCAAGAATATTCGCTGTCAATGCACAATGAGAAAATTAGTTTACGATAATCTACATCAACATAGGAAGTTGTTAAAATTTTTCAAAAAGTCGCGTCGATCAGTTTTGCTATGAACAGTACTCAAATTATTCTGCCGCCCAATGGAATGCAACACACATACCATGATTGACTAGGTGCATGGATTGTGCAGCCGTGGCGCTGGCCGCGCATCGGAATCAGTCATTCCAAAGCAAACACAAAACGCAACGGTGTATATTTTTCTTGTGCATTGCATAAGGTAAGCAGTTGAATTTTGTATCGTGTTGTGAGTTTATGTGGTACAGTGTTGACAATCTGATCTGAGGTGCTGTTGTTTATCGGAAAAGTAGTTTGATAAGGTATATCTAGTTTATTAAGATTTAATAATAATACACAAATGAAATGTGAATGGTTTTTCTTTCTCCGCTATATGTAGTTATAATAAATCAATATAATGAAGAAATTCAAGGACATACGATGTTTTTTCAAAAATAATACAATTCAGCCGCTATCAGATGACAGCGGCGAGGGTCAGGAAATCGCTTCTGGTATTAGTTCTAAGGAAGAAAATCGTTGTTCCAATGAATCTTCTACATCTACAGCATGTACTAAAAGTACTGAAAATGACCTTGGATGTCGAGAAACTGAACCATCAAGGCCAGTCATAGATTTCCCTAGAAGAAAAATCGGTGACCGATTCAGATGTTTTTCGTCGAGATATGATGATGAATATTCCTGGATTGAGTACAGCATCAAAGAAGATAAAGTTTACTGTTTTGTCTGCAGAAACTTTCGTACAAAGATTTTACGCACTCAACACGAAAAATTTATTTCTAGTGGTTTTGGTAATTGGAAAAAGCTAAGGGAAGCGGTGCAAAAACATTGCGATTCATTTGTTTATAAACAATCGACTGAATTTCATATCGCTTTTAAACAATCACTAATTTCGCGAAGCGTACAAGATAAAATAAATACACAACATAACGCTGAAATAGCTCAAAGAAGGGAATATTTGACTAAAATAATTGAGATAATTATGTATTTGTCTTGTCAAGGACTAGCACTAAGGGGACATAGGGAAGATGTACTTTCCCATAATAGAGGAATTTTTTTGGAACTGTGTGACATATTGCCAAAAATGATGCCACATTTAGAAAACACTTCGAAAAAAATTCGAATTACTGTTCCCCTCAAGTTCAAAATGAGATTATTACTACTGTTGCCCAAATTACGCTGCGTAAGATAGCATCGGAAGTAAGAAGTTGTGGATTTTTTTCTTTGATGGCTGATGAAGCACGATCGTTCAAAAAGGAGCAGTTGTCGATTGCAATTAGATACGCAAATAATCTAGATGCTGAGGAGGGTTTTCTAACTTTTATCGATTACTCTACGGCACGAAATGCGCAGGGTTTGGCAACGTTTATTTTAGAAGCATTAAAAAAATGTGATCTAAATGATTTACCCGTGGTAGCGCAATCATATGATGGGGCAAGCGTTATGTCTGGTCACAACCGTGGCGTCCAAGCAATCATTAAAGAAACGTACCCACAGGCGATATACATTCATTGCTTAGCGCATAGGTAAGTATAATTTTAGATTTCCTATGATCATGATTAACTAAAATTACGCTAGAACAGTAATATTCCATGCGCGAAAAAATTATCACAATTTTTTTGGGCTGTTTCCCATTTGGTTTGTAAAAAATAAGTAAGCATGCATATTATATTCTATCGTTCTTCGAAAAAAATAGATATGTTTGGAACTCATCGTCCATTGTCTTTTACAGACTTAACTTAGTAGTAGTAGATTCTTGCAACAATATTTCAACAGTCAGTGGATTCTTTATTGTCATTGAAGCGCTACATGCTCATTTTGCGCACCCACGTCTAAATGCAAAACTGAAGAATATTCAGGAATCTCTTGGTATTAGTACGAAATCAAGTCGAGAAATACATAGCCTAAGTGAAACGCGCTGGGCTTGCCGGTTCGAAAATTGCAAAGCTGTTTTAACAAACTACGATGCCACCAAAACTGCTTTAGAAGAGGAAGTGAATAACCCTCAAAACAAAAATTCAGTAGAAGCGATAGGCCTTTTAAATTGTATTTCGAAAGCCGATTTTGTAGTTCCCTTGTTTATATGCAAATATGTTTTATCAATCATAAACATTTTGAGCAAATATTTCCAAAACAATGACGCTACATTAGGCTAAGCAGTTGATATTATAAGAAGCACCATTACTGCATTGGAGGAGGACAGAAATAATTTGGAACATTTCCAAGATATCTGGAATGAGATTCAAAAATTTTCGAACGATAACGAAATTTCTTTGGAGCCTATCAGAATCTCAAAAAAAAGAAGGCAACCAAAAAGGTTAGAAGATTTTATCGTTGACACCAGTTTGGGAAAGAGACACAACATAGACAATCTTCAATCATCAGAATCAGATGTACATGCATCTGAGTATTGGAGAACAAGAGTTTATTGCCAAGTTTTCGATAATGTTGTTCGTCAATTCAAATGTAGATTCGAGAAAGTTTCATTAATGCTTATAAAGACAGAATAAAAATTGATACGGATACATTGCAAGCAGAAATGACTATTATTGCAAGTATACTTAGGAATAAAAACTTTGACTTCATTTTGAAAAATTTGAAACAAGAAATTAACAAAGATTATTGTCCTAATTACTACAAATTACTCCAGGTAAGCTACCTAATTAGAACATTGGTAATTATTAATGAGCCATTTTTCCTTTCATTTCAGGTTGCTTTAACAATACCTGTTATTATTAGCTAAACTTTTTAATTGGATCATTTCACCCTTTTCACATCAACTTAATGTAAATCTATACGACAAATTTGCTCTACATTTGAAGCTTATCTAACGTCGCGCGGATATCGGTCACTCTTTCGGATGGCTCCGATAGCTTTTTTAAATTACTTTTTATGGAATTGTTTGCAGCTACATATAAATGAGTTGCATATTTTGAATAATAATTTTTCTGAAAAATTATTAGAGAAGAAAAATGTTAGAAGGTCGTATAGATTTACATTAAGTTGATGTGAAAAGGGTGAAATGATCCAATTAAAAAGTTTAGCTAATACAAGTACTTACAAGAGAAATTTACCTTGAATGTAACTTGCAGATACAAAAACATATTGAGTTTGCATAAGTAGAAAAATTATAAATTCACTCCCTCACCTCTGAGCATGGTGGTCGCCATCACCGGTGTGTATCTAAGAGTGATGGCCTGAGGAGAATTAGGGCACACGTCGAAACCACCTTCTTCTAACATTTTTCTTCTCTAATATTTTTTCAGAAAAATTATTATTCAAAATATGCAACTCATTTATATGTAGCTGCAAACAATTCCATAAAAAGTAATTTAATACCTGTTAGCTCGGCCGAGTGTGAGCGCAGTTTTTCAGCCATGCGTAGAATAAAAAACTGGCTTAGATATCATCAATGGATCATAAGCGATTTTCAAATTTGGCCATAATAAACATAGAAAATTCTGTAGTGAAAAATAGTAGTGCAGTTGATGTGATGAATGAATTTACAAAAGAAAATCGAAGAATTGCTCTTGATTAAAATTAATGTGTGATATGAGACGTTAATTTTGATATTTTGATTTTTTTTTATTGAGGCGATAAAATATCATTTTCTCACATCATTGATATAACTCCTGATTTAAAATAGCAAATAAGTCGGGTAGACAGACCTACGCTCGTGTCAGAAGGATTTTGTACGCAAACTTTGATATGTATTGCAATGATGAACATCCTGAAGATACGAGGTGTGTTCAAAAAGTATCACGAATTTTGAATTTTCGCGGGTTACGTATATTCGAATTTCGATTTTTTTGTGGCGTTATGTTGGTACTCATGTCCGTCACTTATGCCGACAAGCTCGGCCATTTTGAATGTTCACTTAATTGGTGATAGCTGCTTTACTTGCACGTGTTTTCAATCGTCTTCGATTTTTACTTATTCAAAAAAATGGATCAAAGAACGTGTATCAAATTTTGTGTGAAAAACGAAATTAAGTGCGCGGATGCATTCCGAATGTTGACTGTGGCATACGGAGAAGCTACCTTGGACCGAAGCAACGTTTATCGGTGGTACAAAATGTTTTTAGAAGGCCGAGAAGATGTGAACGACGAAGAGCGTGCCGGACGCCCGAGCACTTCAACAACAGACGAAAAAATTAATGAAGTGGAGAAAATGGTATTGGCCAATCGTCGAATCACCGTTAGAGAAGTTGCTGAGGACCTAAACATATCGATTGGCTCGTGCCATTCGATTTTTATCAAGGATTTGGGCATGAGACGGGTCGCCGCGAAATTCGTACCAAAATTGCTCAATTGCGACCAAAAACAGCAACGCATGAACATTGCTAATGAGATGTTAAACTCTGTCCGCGACGAACCAAATTTGCTCCAGAGGGTCATAACTGGTGACGAATCGTGGGTTTATGGTTATGACGTGGAAACCAAAGCTCAATCATCTCAATGGAAGCTGCCGCATGAACCAAGACCGAAAAAAACGCGCCAAGTTCGGTCGAATGTGAAAGATTTGCTGACAGTTTTCTTCGATTGCAGGGGCGTGGTGCATCATGAGTTCTTGCCACAGAGAAGAACGGTCAATAAGGAATATTACCTGCAAGTTATGCGCAATTTGCGCGAAGCAATCCGCCAGAAACGCCCGGATTTGTGGGAGAACAAAAATTGGCTTTTCCACCACGATAACGCCCCTGCTCACACATCGTTGCTTGTGCGCGACTTTTTGGCCAAAAACAACACACTAATGATGCCGCAGCCACCGTATTCCCCAGATCTGGCCCCTTGTGACTTTTTCTTGTTTCCTAAACTGAAGAGGCCCATGAAAGGACGACGTTACGCTACGCTTGACGAGATAAAGACGGCATCGAAGGAGGAGCTGAACAAGATTTAAAAAAAATGATTTTTTGAAGTGCTACGAAGATTGGAAAAACCGTTGGCACAAGTGTATAATATCTCATGGGGATTACTTTGAAGGGGACAAAATAGATATTCATGAATAAATAAATAATTTTTGACAAAAAAACAAAATTCGCGATTTATTTTGAACACGCCTCGTATACTTCGATGACTTGCACATGAATACTTGTTTAAAAAAAACCAACGTTACTTAATTTTAAGCGGGCGCCATTTTGTTGTGGAACTACTAATATTACTGGTTGATGAAATCTCAAAGATATTTATAGTATTCATATAATCTGAAGTTTTCGAGAAGATCCAATCAAAACTGTAGTTTCTAGTTCGATGGAAAGCCCATAAAGTAGAAAAATCATGTACGAGTACAGCAGTTGTTGTAATTGGGGAAATTTAAAGTGGCTATAACTTCTGCATATATCAATCGATTTTAATGAAACTCACAGGTTATAAGGATCTTATATAGGGCTAGCAAAATATTGAAATTTGTTTAATTTAAGGGTACACTTGCGATTTTATGGAGGAAAACGAAAAACTCAGAAATCATGCTATTTGCACCAAAGTTGAGTCGATTTTGATTTCAATGGTATTTGTCATTGTTGAACATATAAAGGTTCACCTCCATAATTTTTCCCAGATTTTTCGGATCAAAGGTATCCAATCGCGAGGGGGGGGTCAAATTTGTCGTACATTTGCCCTTCTCCTGCACCCCACAAAGTTGGTAAGACTGTTTTGAGAAAGCTCTCATTAAGACCTTTCTTTAGACACCCCCCTCTACCTTTGGTAAAAAAATTTTTAAGGGTCCCCTTCCGCTATGGGGGACCCCCCTTAAGAACCCTTTCAATTTATTTTGATACTTAAACTTTTGAGGAACCGTAACTTCTGATATGCCTACTAAGTTTCGTGTTTGTAGGCGCTATAGTTTCTGAAGAAAACTGCTGTGACGCACGGACAGACAGACGGACAGACGTACGGACAGCCGGACAGTACCGATTTTAAAAGGTTTTGTAAAAAAATTTTTTTACAAAACCCAAAAAGATATTTTCCTACACGTGAAATTTTTCAAATATTATTTTATCCATGTTATATATATATATATATATATATATATATATATATATATATATATATATATATATATATATATATATATATATATATACATACATATATACATATGTATGTATACATTTTATAATATATTATATATTTTATCTATGTATATATATATAAATATATATATATATATATATATATATATATATATATATATATATATATATATATATATATATATATATATGTATATATATATATGTATATATATTGTATGCATATATTTTACTTAGAATCTTAAATAACTATCAACAAAAGCATAGTAAACTGGTGCGATCATGTTCTTTTAGTTATCGGAAAGCTTTCCTTTACACTATGTATAAGTGGCAGCTAGTCATTTTAGGCGAAGTTGGAAATGTGGCCCACCTTAGGAAAAAATCCTTGCTACGCCTATGATCACACAATATATGAAGAAACTTGAGATGGTTTGGTTTGTATTTTACTCAACACATTAAATGTGCATTATCACATTGGCATTGGTGCTTTTGAGTCCAAGTGGAGTCGTGATTATCCAAAGCTTAACACCAGAGCGTATGATTTAACCAGACTCAAGAAGGCAAAAATTGCGTCCTCTGAAAACGGCAAGTGGTGCAACTCAATAGATGTACTCGAACACAGAATCCTCAAATGTCAGAAATTTGAATCGTAAGGCCAGTATACAATGTTTTATAGGCGAAAACTTTGTGAAAGTTCCATCAATCAACCTGCATCCCAAATAAAGACATTGGGGAACCTTCCACAAGTATCCATCTCAAATTGAAATTCACGGAGTCAACACCGATAGATGTAAGCTTCTTTATTTCAATTCGAGGCTGGGTACTCCGCCCCTTCAGAAGCTTATCCCGTTAATCTTAATCAACTACTGTTTTCAAATACGATTTTTGGAAAGAACGTCGCTACATACAACAATCGATATTAGACTGGAGGCACTTATTCACCAAATTTCACTCACAATGGATTGGGATAATGAAATCGAATCGAGTTTTTATTGCTTTTATTTTCTTGCCACACTCATCCAAACTAACACAAAACAACGCGAGTCAGGGGCGATTTCAAGCGGACTCGTTTTCATACCTGTTATTTAGTTTAGTAACTGCTTTGTTGATTTCTTATGTTGAATTCTCCGCATCTGAATCGTACAAATGATCTTCACGTGCAACTAAACTTCGCTAATATTGATAAACATTAAAATTCCTCCATCCTTCTGCTTCCAAGTACTGAGGAGTTTCACTTGTAAAAGTGTACACAGCAAAATTTAAAACCTTTGACGTTTTGTGGCATTTGACTATTTAAAAAGAACAGAAAATAACTATTCACTCAAATATTTGTATTGCACCGGTCCACATCTCAACAAAAACTTCATCTTTTCTTCCTTTCTCCTCTTTTTGGTGTACCGCTCACTCCCCCAGCTAATAGCTCAGCCGAGTTCGTTTACACTGCGTCGTGTAATACACCGATTGCTGTTCAAAATCAGCGTTCCCATATTCGAAATTTTATTTGCAGATTTAAAATAAAAAAAAAAATTTAAATGAAGTAGAGAAACTGAAGAAGATTTTAAATAATAATAAAAGTTAAATCTCATGACGAATATAATTCAAGGGAAAAATTTAAATTTAATATAAAGGGATATTGATATAAAAATTACATTTTAGAATAATAATAATAAGAAGAAAGAAAACTATTTTATAAATTACGATCAGGAATGTTAATAATTAAATATTTTTCGAAATCTGCCTTTAAAATTTCGAATAGGAGATGGGAAGGTTTTCGAGCAGTTTGCTTGTGTGACTGCTCGATTGCTACAGTCTCTGCTGGTGAACTCCTTACTCTCCTCAAGACATTTACGGTAGATGTTTACAATAACCAGCAACTCACAAGAATGTAACTTGTAATTCAAATTCTCTAGCCAATAGTAATTAAATGGTCGCATTTTATTTGTAAATGAATAATTAAAAGCTAACAATTTAAATTATTTTTAATGTTACAGGCAAAATCGTGGAACGATATTTTTTACATGCCTTAGATCGATACTGGCACAACTCCTGCTTGAAATGCTATTGTTGTGGGGCGATGTTAGCTGATATTGGATCTAGTTGTTATACAAGAAGTGGAATGATTCTCTGCAAAGCAGATTATTCAAGGTAAGTTAACATTTTCCCAATTCCCAGAACAAAATTGCTATCCATTTTAAAGAGAACTCTGCAATATTTCCATTCATATCGGTATCCTTTTATATTATTGTTCTTAAATCGATAGCGATTGTCGCCAAGATGATTCCATTCAACATGCATAGACACACATCGAACATATTCGCGGGTCTAGTCCTCATACTATTTGTCCTATTTCATATTTGGCAACGGCTATAAATCATTTGCCGGCATTCGGATCCGTTTGTGCCATTGTGTGTGATTGTTACACCACGCCACGCCACCCATTTGCAGTGCAACCCCCGCAGCTTGTTTCAATTAAAAAATCGATAAAATCCGAATTTATGAATTCGAGCACGTCATTTTAACGAGGCTATTCACGCCAGCTGAATGCGGGACTCCAGGCTTGCCACTCGTTGCTTGTCTTTGGTGCTTTGGTGGGGGATGTGCGGCTTCCAGGATACTCGGATACGCTATGGTGTCCTTTCAGGCTCATGTAGCTCGACCCAGCCTAGCGTGGCTGGTCGTCGTTGTGCGTAGGACTACGTATGAGGCGAACAAGTGAAGTCAGTGGAGCGTATGTGGAGAAAAGTTTGCTCGCGAGCTGGAAGCGAATGTTATTCAGTGCGGCAGTGTGGCGTTGTGGCATAGAATTCAAAACACTAGACATATAATTTGGGTAGTTCAAACAGACAAAGCGATAACGGTGAACCCCTTCATTGCCTTCATTGTGCAGCACTCAACCCCTATCTGCCGCTATCGACTCGGCTCCAGAATTTCGGTGAAAAGCAAACAAATCAAAGCCGTGTCCTTGTGGGGAATTATTTTAAATTGTCGATTATACTGATTTGAAGGTGGTGCAGATGTAAATACGTATTATTCATAGAAATATGATTCTGGGGAGAAGGGAGCTTGTTAATATTGTTCGAATGAATGCCTACATGGAATTATAGCATGTTGTCTAGGTTTAAAGAAATCTAGCGCTAATTGCTCTGCAAATTTTTGTCGCATATGCATAGCACTCTATAAGAATATCCCTCAATTTTTTGGACAACATGAATTCGTTTCTAAGTCATATTCTGAACAAACAAGTCGGTTGTGATGATTGACATACTTCCTTTCGAGCCCATTTACTCAACTTTTCAAAATCCTTACTACACCACATTGTGCAATCCTCCTCTTCGTCATCGACATCAGTATGCAATTATTTTCTTGGATACTTTCCACACCAGAGTACTAGCACCCAGGGACAAGAAAAAAAACAGATAATGATAAATGTAGATCCTTTAGAGGTGACTTACTAAGAACAATATACACCACGAAAGGTAAGAGGACATCCGAACCGAGTGAGTGAAGCTGTGATTACGTGTAACGCTTCTCTTTATTTTCATTTTGTTCTTATAAATTGCAATTGCGTTGCAGAGAATGCAGTCAACACTTGACACTGCAATCTTACTGAATAGAAATAATGGTCACCATTAAGAACTTTTAACGAATGTATTTTTATCTCACCATTTTGTTCTCATATTTTCTGTTGAGCGATTTCAATTATATTATGTCATATTTTAACGTAAAACTTGAAATTTGCAAGCTATGTTAAGCGTTTGCATGCACTGGAAGTAATGTTTAGAGAAAAGTTAATGGTTGCATTGCTTGTGGTTGAGTAATTTAAATGAAAACTATAAAAAAATTGTTACGGTACCCAAAATAAAACTAATTGTGCAACATCTTTCCTTTATTTATATTGATGCAAGTTTCTGTGCTGCAGGCCTTCTCCTGTTCATCAAACTCATCTCATACTACAAATACAAATTCTGGGAAGTGAGCATTCCTTTTGTTGTACTCATTTTTTTCCCTCCCAGTTCCTTTTATCCTCTTCTATTAATATTCTAACTTTCCCTTCTGCGCAGTGTGGCCAGATTAGGCGCTTTCGCGCGAATCGGGCTACCTTTTGTCGCTTGCTCGCGCGTAGTTTATGAATAAAGCGTCAGTCGCACTTTTGGCCTATCTTTGATTCATTTGACTCCCGGTTGGGGTACTTTTCAATCGTTAAATTTTGAATAAAATGTTTGAAAATCACTCAATCTATGACCACTCCAAAAATTTCAAATTCAAAGCCGCCAAATGATAAAGGTACATGTAGCTTTCATCACGACAGATGTTGAGTGCAATTAGGGCTAACTTCAGGTGAAATAACATTGACGTTTCCATCAGTTGAAATGATATCCAAAGTCAAAGTCAAAAGCGCTTTATTTAATACCAATCGTTATAAATTTTTCAAAGAACATAAAGCAAATTCCAAACAATAATACTATAAAAAAGCTTAATGGCCCGAATGGCTCTCTAAATTTATACGTTATCAGTTAAACACATTTAATGAAATAAAAATACACTAGCAAATTTAAATTAATTAAGATTATTACATATTTTTTGATTCAATTGGAAAAAGGAGAAAAAACCAACCAGCATTATTCAAAAATTACATATGTTACTAACACAACAATGAACTTATATCCTATACCTAATATGTTACACACTAATTCTAAATAAAGTCAATCAAAACAAAAAAAAACGTTACCTTCTATTGAAACCTGTACCTAATTTACAATACACGTAGACAACAACACTAGATGTAGCAATAATGAGATGAATCTAAAAAACTAAGTAACGAGAAAAAGCACAAAAACAGAAAATAAACACGAATAATTTGGACATTGTCATTCAGCCACCAATACCTAGATTGCTCCATCTGAGCTCGACCAGCTTCAACGAATCTAGCAAATGAGTATCTCCATTGGAATTGTTGGTCTCGTGAACTCAGATTCGGAGGATATTTTATCTTCTTATCGGTGGCCCGTCGGTATATGTGATATATGATTGGGACGCCGTCAGAATCAAAAACATATCGATTCATGTCCAAATACACGAATGCTTCTGGAACAACGAAGCCAGTAGTGAGGCAAGTCACAATATACCCGTCTGTAGGGTGGAACGGCCGTGAAATCCAAGGGTTTTCACTCACAGTTACAGATCTTGCGATATGATTCCGAAGAAGTTTCAATATCAAGATATCGATTCTTGTCACTTGAGCGGTTTGATAAATTTTTCTGTTCGATATATAGTGCTTCCAGTTCGTCTCAGGCTTCCTGTACAAACCAATACATGCACGAAGACATTTCCTTTCGAAAACTCTCAATCTTTCCATTGTACTAGCACTCTGGTTGTACCAGATCTGACATCCGTATGTCAAACCTGGTCTAACCAGGGTCTTGTAACAAATAACTTTGACTTTTTGATCAATGTATCTGGAATGAAAGAGTCGCCGAAGAGCCATGACTACTTTTAGTGCCTTATGGAGCATGATTTTGACATGTTCAGTATAGTACAGATACTAATCGAGATGAACACCGAGGTATCGAACACAGGATTTATGTGGAACCCGTTTTGAACTACCCTCACCAGCCATAATGTGGAAATCCTTCCAATTACGTTTCAGGTCTTGACTGGCCCCCTGCAGCGTTGTCCGAAACAAAATTGTTTCGCACTTCTGCGCATTGATTTTCATTCGCCAATTGCCGGTGTAGAGCTGCACATCATTAAACATTTTTTGGAGATTGCTCTGAACTATTGTAGCTTTTCGGTCTGCCGTATAGATGATCAGATCATCAGCAAACGCTACCAACGATCGCGTTGGCGAGACATTAAAATCAAAACTGTTCAATAGCTTGCGAATGAATATTGAGAAAAGCAGGGGCGCAGTAACTGTTCCCTGCTGTAGACCATTCAAGACCTTGAATTCACGCATGGTCATCTGATTTCCATCAGCTACCACAAATGATTTCCCGTATAACATATTACACATCATGGCGACAAGGTGTCTGGCGAACCTGTCCTGAAGAAGTTTGAAAACTAGTCCATCTAACCACAACGTATTGAAGGCTTTCTCCATGTCAATGAGACATACTCCAACACATTCTTTGTTGTTTAGTTTCCAACAGATGTCTGAGGTTACTTGCGTTATTGCATGTATGGTCGAATGCCTGGCACGAAAACCAAATTGGCAATTCGGCATCAACTCGTATTTCTCAATGTGGGCGTTTAATGCTCTGTTGAGTATCACTTCAAACACCTTACTGATGTTAGGCAGCAAGCCGATTGGGCGATAGCTTTTAAGGCAAGAAGATCCTTTCCTTTCTTCAAGATCGGAAATACCTTAGCCTTTTTCCACTCATTTAGGAAATATGAATTGTTCAACATGTTGTTGAACAATGTGCAATAATTCCTAATAGCAACCTCAGGCAAATGTGGGAGAACTGTATTTGGAATACCGCCAGTACCACATGATTTTTTGTTGTTTATTCTGCGAAATATGAAACACAAGTCTTCATAGCTGACAAAATAATCAATAAGATTCAAGGTCGGCATGAGATCAGATGTTAATATTTCATCGAAATGAAGAATTGATTGGCCGTTCCGGCTTGATTTGAAGTCGGAAACTTTTGCTTCAACGACCTCCGAAAATATTTCATTCCTTCTCTCAGGGTTTGGTAGATGAACCAATTCAAAATGTGTTCTAATCAGGGCAAGTTTCTGCAATCCATCACATATAATACTGTTTCCATTTCTATCCGGAGTCATACTATCAATTTCGATACCAGCTCGATCGAGAAGATTTATCTCATCACTAGCGACTTCAAGATTCGATACCTTCACTCGAGACTTCCTGCGGAATAAGCTATTCACTTTCGCGAAAACGCCATCTGGGTCCTGTGGGCTAATACCCCTCAGTTTTTCCGCCCATTGATTGTTGACCTCACTCCTGAAGTATGACCGGATTAAGTTCCGGACATTCTTCAGGTGTAATTTCAACAAAGCCAACGAGGGATGGTTGTAGTAAATGTGTAATTTCAACAAAGCCAACGAGGGATGGTTGTAGTCCAAAAATCGTCGATACATATTGTTGACGTGGGGGAGAAGAAGGCTTTTCAATCTTTCCAACCTTGCGATGGTTGGTGTTTCATATCCTTCCATATTGTTTCGATGTTTAATCTTGGAAACAACTTTCTCAATCGTTTCCAACGTCAGCTTCTCTAACTTCAACAAATAGAGATCTATTTCATCGTCAGTTAGATCTCTGTCATTTGGAACCATTGAGCAAGCGTTGCCATCATCAGAAGTGGGACATTGCTTCTGGTACTCACGATTAAACTTCTTTTGAAGCTTTCCCCAGTCTTTTTTTTTTAAATTCAACCGATGGTTTTCATGTTGAACTGGAATGAGGAAGAAATCATCCCTTTGATGATTGATTCCCATTACGATTGCGCTATGGTCGCTATCGTAAGGAAGCACCTGCAGTTTCCGTTGAGGACTATTAAAGCTGAATTCAAGTCTTGCGTCACCAATGCAGAGGTCCAAATATGAATTTGTCCTAGGGTATGTTGGGAACTCCGACCCATATAGATTGCACCTGTATTCAATCTGGTTCTCTGTTATCCACGATTTCAGGAATACACCTCTTGGATTATTGATGGCGTTCAGCCATGATGTATGCTTGGCGTTCAGGTCACCAGCAAGAATATAATAACTATGCAGCCTGTTCAATTCGAGTATTTCAAACAAGAAATTGAGTTCCTCCTTGAACTTGAGAACATTTTGACCAGTTGCATAGGCAGAGATAACGAAGAGGTTATCCCCTCCTGGCAGTGAAATTTTGATGACGGACACTTCAAGAAATTCAAAGTTTTTGAATTCGACTTTTTCAATATTTTGGAAACAATAGGGTCTTCGAACCAATATCCCGGTGCCACCTCCCCCATCACCTATTACCCTATCGTTTCTTACGAATGCAAAATCTTTGAATTCCATGGAATGCCATGAATTGAGGTGGGTTTCAGTGAGAAGTATGATGTCAGGCTTTTGCTTAACAACAAATTCAAGGAGATAATCACGTCGATGTATAGCAACGATAGAGTTGACGTTGATCGTTATGAGGCGAAGCCTATCCATGGGAATATGACTTGATGACAAGTTATTATTAGGCATTTGAAAGACCTAAACGCTGAAAAGCAAAGTTAATTTTTGAATCTTGTTCGTCGATTCCCTCCGATAAAGAATTAAGTTGCTGGTAAATTTTGAGAAGCAGCTCATTATTGCCACTTACATTATTTTCATTATTTCCAGCATTTTCTGCTGGTCCTCTAGCGGCGAGTGCAAATGATACTCCGGGCTTGACGAAGTTGGAAGGTATGATATTACGGTGTACTTGTGTTTGCTTTGGAGCAAATTTAACCTTTGCATCTTGATATCGGGAGCATCCTCGATATGAAGCTGGGTGACCAAAAACACCGCAGTTAACGCAGTATAATTTTTCTTTAGGCTCCGCCTGAGCCAATTTGCACTCACCGGGAGCATGAACGTCTTTGCATTTAACGCAACAATAGTGCATGGCACAATTGGCAGCCGAATGTCCAAATCTTTGACACCGATAACACTGGTTGACTTCTCTTTTCTGGAGGCGTTTCCACCTCACCACTCTGAAATTCAAGTACCTTATTTGTTGAAGGGCACTTGGACTGCTCTTATTTGCAATTTGTACCAGGTAAAGTGGTAAATTCTTCCTTTCTATGGTCGACCTTCTTGTCGCAAAGGCTTTGACTGAAACAAAATCAATATCTGTTGCAGCCTCCTTGAGCACCTGAAGAAGATCGACCGTATCCTCTCCGCTGTCCAAACCCTTCAACAAGAAGGTCTGATTCTTTTCACTTTTTGGCCTATAGGTGAAGTGTGGAACCTCCCCAGAAATCAGCGCATCTTTGACTGACTTGAAATCAACCAGTGATTTCGTCCTTATAGTTAATTTTTCGGCATAAACTCTTTTGATTTCGAAATTTGCCAGTTTATTTTCGGCTGCCAATAGCCGACCCATATCTTTCCCGGTCTGTCCAAACATGCTGATTGGCGGAACTTTTTCTGTCTTGTTGGAAGCTTTTTCAGAGGAACCAGCAGAACTGCGGGCTGGTTTTTTCTCCTTATTTTTGTTCTTTAAATATTGAATAAAATTAACGTCATTATCTTGATTATAATTACCTCCGATGTTTTCTTCGATTTCCATATCTTCGGTTAATCCCTCCAGCGCTGCAAAATAGTTTTGGCTCTCGTTGGTGCCACCAGCACTTAGAACTTCTTCTGGAATTGCTTGCTTTGTACTTTTCTTCGGCTTTGTTACCTATTGCCATTGATTTTGTGGCTTCGTCTTTTGAGGCTTCATCCCTTTCTTGAAGAGATCCTTGAGAGACTGTATCTCTTGCCTTAGTTCATCATTTTCTTTCTGCAATTTGGCCATGTGTTGATTGTCCGCTATTATTTGCAGCTTGCACCCTCCATCTGCGGAGTTTTCTTCACTATGTTTTCTTTTGGTGATTATCGCCAGTTTTGTATTCGTCGTTTCCCCAGGTTGCCCCAACGGTGGGAAGCCGTCGGGCTCCTCCATACCAGCGGCGAAGTTTTCTTTGGTAATTTGTTTTTCGTTACCAATCGAAGTAAAAATATTCGATAGAAATTTCCTGAGTCGATTACTTCGACAATATAAGATTTTTTCCGATAAAAATTAACTTCGGACTAACGTTTTTAAAAAATTAATTTAATTTTTGAAAACTTTTGACAGGAGCGATTTAAAAGACATCTATACGCAAAGACTACTACGATCCCTTGGAATGATATCCCTATTCAATCGTAGGTGAGTTTGTTATTCTGTTAGGTAATTTTCCATATTGTGTTTGAAATTGGTAAGTGGAGAAAGCACCAAAGGGCTTACAATCTATCGTGGGAAGTACTCCGAGAATATAAAGTGTAACAAATTGTTTTCTTAGCTTTAAATCTTGAATTTTCAAACAAATTTTTTATTTATTGTAATATCTATATGTACAGATTAAACTCCAATTATAATATAGACAAGTAAGAAAACAATGAAAAAAGGCAAAAATTATTAATAATAAAAGAGCAAAAGAATGTATGTTAAAACATATAAAAGCATAAAGGAATTAATAAATCCGTTAAACAGTAAAAATGAAAACTTAATTAATAAAAACGAATTCAAGAACATCCCGTTTTAAACGAGATTTGTATTCGTAAAAAGAAGAAGGTATAGGACCAAGACCACGAATGTTGTGATTGCGGGGTATCCGAGCAAAAGGCGAGTTAAAAAAATCTCGGTTCGGGCGAACGGGATATGAAAGATTACTGAAGATCTACTCATACGTTCAGGAGTAAGGGCCGTTATATTGTCGCACAAAGCTGGTGGCTAAAGATGGTAATAAAGTTTGTACAGGAGGCATTCATCCAGGAAGATACTGCGAGATAATAAAGGGGGGAGCTGTAACATAACGAGACGCTCACTATAGGAAACGTATGCAATCTGAAATTTGAAAATAAGAGATCTTGTGAATCTACGCTGCACTGTCTCAAGCGCATCAATTAAATAACGCTGATGAGGACACCATACTTGAGCACAATACTCTAATAGACTACGAACCAGCGGTAGAAATAGATAGGTACAAGACCGTATATTATTGAAGCCTTTAGAGATTCTTAAAATAAAACGAGACATTTTAGATGCTTTCGAAACAATATAAGAAATGTGGCGATCAATGCGGAGCTTATCGTCAAAAATTACACCAAGATCTTTATGAGTGGTCACTACCCCAAGAGCAGTGCCACTGATCGAATAAACAAAAGAAAATGGAGATTTTTTACGTGAGTAAGACATAAGGAGACACTTGCTTATATTTAAAGGAAGGACGTTAGAGCTGCTCTACGAAACAAGATTATCTAGGTCTGCTTACAGTCGCAAGCAGTCATCTAGAGAATGAATAATTTTGAAAATTTTCAAATCGTCAGCATAGATAAGCGACGAAGAGTTAAATAAGGATGGCAGATCATTTATGAAAGCTAAGAATAATATGGGACCAAGTATTGAGCCTTGAGGAACACCAGACTGAGGACAATAGGAGGAAGACTTACGAGATTTATACGTTACCATACACTCACGATTATAGAGGTAAGAGTATAGCCAGTGGAGAAGGGTCGAGTCAATATTTAATGCCTTGAGCTTGTTCAGTAGAAGACCATGGTTGACAGAGTCAAAAGCTTTTGAGAAGTCAGTATAAATAACATCTACTTGATTCCTTTGATCTATAGCAGAAGCCACCATATGAGAGGAGGAGAGAAGATTAGAAAGAGTGGATCTGTCTTTGATAAAACCGTGTTGCTGAATAGCTAAATTAGGAAGTAGAAGGGAATATAAGTTGTTATAAACTATGCGTTCGAAAATCTTGCTAAAAGAAGACAGAAGGGTTATGGGACGGTAATTTGAGATTGCCGCTTTATTCCCAGTTTCGTGGATAGGAAGGACAACTGATCTCTTCCAGAAAGTTGGAAAAGAGCCGCAGGCCAGGCTATTGTTGAACAGAATTGATAGCGGTACGCATGAAGATCAAGAGAAAGTTTTGGCGGAGATGTTTGGAATACCATCTGAACCGCTACTGCCGTATGTATCAAACTTATTAAGAAGCAATTCTACTTCAAGTGGGCTAATATAAGAAAAGGAATCTGTTGGCGAGAATTGTTGGAAAAACTCAACATTGGAAGAAGATGTCTGCTTAGCATAAAATGATGAAAAATATTGAGCAAACAGCTCACAAATCTCTTCATTATTTGACGTTTCAATGCCTCCGTGAATTATAGAGCCAGGAAAGTTATTGCCATTTCTTAGAGACTTAATGTAAGCCCAAAATGGTTTCGATCGGTTATTACATATTGAGCCTTCCATAAACTTAAGACAATCTTGTTGGGTTTCAGTTATAAGTCTTTCAGCTACCAGTCGAAGCCCTCTGAATAACTGCAAATCCGAACACAAACCACTTACTAGAAACGCTTTACGAGCCCTATCCTTGGCTTTTAAAGCTGCCGCAATTTTAATATTGAACCACGGCGCATCTTTACTTTTTTTAAAATAATCATCTTTACTTTTCTAGGGTTTTGTAAAATAATTTTACAAACCCTTCTAGTTTCGCGACCAGTCTGTTCGTCTGTCCGTCCGTCCGTTCGTCCGTCCGTCCGTGTGTCACAGCACTTCTTCTCGGAAACTACTCAAGCTAGAAACATCAAATTTTGTGTGTAGGTGTAAAGTGGTGACCTCTTCAAAATTCAACTACAAAAAAATTTTTATAAGGTATTTAATGGGGGTCTCCCCATATAGGAGAGTTACCCCCCGAAAAAAAAATTTCATTGAAAGTAGCCGATATGGATATCGAATGAAAGGCCTTAATGAGAATTTTTCAAAACAGGTCTTAGTTTGTCAAAATTTGCTTCGAAGGGTGCACAGGGAGGAGAAATACACGAAAAATTTGTGTCCCCCCCCCCCCCCCTCGCGATTGAACACCTGTTATCCGAAAAATCTGAAAAAAATCAAGAACATAGGCCTTGGTGAGTACAATCACAACAAATACTTTAGAAGTCGCAATTCACTCAGCTTTGTTAGTAATAGTAGGATTTATCGATTTTATGTTTTCTTGAATTAAATCTTAATGGTACCCTTAAATTCAATGAAATTCAGTACGTAGATGTCTATTTACAAGATTGATCTATTCTGAAATTTTCATAAATATTTAATCGTTCTGAACGAAGTTATAGCGGTTTGAATTTTCCTGTATTACTATGGAACAATATGCGCTGCATTTATTACTATGGCAACATAGCTATGGAACAACATGCGCTTTTTACCGACTCAGATACTACAGTTTTGCTAGGATTTGCATGAAAATTTCAGGAATGATAGGTGTCATGTATATCTTTGAGAATCGGTTCAGCTAGTGGTATCAGTAATTGTAAAACAAAATAGTGGCTGTTTTAAATGCGAAGATTGAATAATTTTGAGTTATTTTTTTGCATGCTTTGAACACTTGATTCAATTTAATGAATGACTGAAGATGAGTACCTACAATTTATGCTCATGAGTGAAACAAGTTAAGGAGGTAGGAGAGAGCTCCTAGCAAAAGGGTTTTGTAACCATTCTAGGATTCGAAAAAATTGGCCATTAATCGATGATAACAGTACAGGAGAGTGGCCCCTGATAAAAAAAATTCATCAAACGTAGCCGATATGAGTATGAAATAAAAGTTTTCATGGGAGCTTTTCAAAACAGTTGTTAAACTGTCAGTTTTTGCTTCAGTGGGGGCACAGGGGAGAAATACATGAAAAATGTGTTTCCTCCGTCGCGGATGGACACCTGAAATAATTATCAAGGGAGATGTTTATGAGTATAACAATACCAAAAACCTCAGAAGTTGAAATTCATTCAACTTTGTTAATAATGGTATGGTCTTCGTATTTCATATTTTCTCCAATAAAATCATCTTTGACATGTTTCTTGATTTGATTCGAACTGGTGACTGCATTTTGTAAATTGAATACAAAACCCTTCTAACATGAGCGTAGGCCTGTTTACCCAACTTGTTTAAGATAAATTCTTTCATGAATGCGACATGCATAGGATAGTTAAAAGCAAATATAGAGGATTCAAATGCAGCATTTTGTATCGTCTGAAAATGTAACGTAAGGGCACACAAGTCGGATTAAACTCGACATGCAAAAACAGAAAAACATAAAATGAACAGCTCTAAAATCGACAAGAAATAAAACAAAGTTCAAACATATGGCGAGGGTTTCTTGTATGATGAAGTATGCATTTTCATTAACATTATTTATACATGTAAAGTTTCTTTAGGATCACAACAAAAGAAGGAAGCAATACCATATGCTCTGTTCATAGCACAACACTCGACAATTCGTTCCGTAGATCACCTGATTGATATTGTGAACAAAAATATCAAATTAAGCAGCAACTTAAACAGTGTGAGTTCGAGAATGCATAGAACGAAATGCACTGCCACTATTAAAAATGTTTTGAGCCCTGCCATGTTGGAACAAATATTGGGAGATGTTGGAGATTCCAAATTTTTTCTGATTGTCGACGAATCTACAGACGTAACAATCTTCAAATACCTCTTCGTGTGCATTAAATATTTTTCTGGCAGAAATGATGCGATTATGACGCAGTTTCTTGGACTAATAAGAGTTACAAGTGCCACATCGGAGGATCTTTTTCAAGCACTCAAAGACTTCATAAAATCACATGGTCTTTCTTTATCAAAAATTGTTAGCCTAGGAACTGACGGTACTAACAATTTATGCGGAGCAAAGAACTCCTTATACATCAAGTTGAAAGAATATTCATATCCTATAGTGTCAATGGAATGTATTTGCCATAGTCTGCATATATGTGCTTTGAAAGCTTCAGACGTGTTCAGTAACAAAACTGACTTCATTATAAAGGAAACCTACAATAGATTCAAAAACACTTCGCTTAGATGATCCAAGTACGCACAAATTTTTCAACTAATAAATGGTGAAACCATCAAGAATTTGTATTTAATTCAAGTTTCACAAACCCGCTGGCTTTCGCGTTCTAATGCGGTAGACCGAATTTGCAAACAATATTTGGGGCTGCAAACATTTTTTCAATAAAGTGAGTACAAAGAACGTTGCTATACAGCATCGATCCTCTATGTAGCATTCAAAAATAAAAGAAATCATTTAGTTCTTTGATTTTTAAGACCGATTCTCAAACAAACGAATTTGATAAACATGCATTGTCAGAAAGAAAAAGCGGACTTTTTCCAAGCATCTGCTGAACTAAAAAGTTTTATTGTATCAATTACATCAAAAATAATGACTGAGGAGGTTATGAGTAATATCAAACATGACATCAATGATACACATGAATATTTAAATGATCAAAAGCATGTCAAAGATATCAATGAACTTTTCTTTAATCATGAATTAATAGAAGCATTAAAACATTAAAAATTCGAATTATATGAATTTAAAAAAGACTGCCAATCATTTATATTGATTCTAACCAAAGAGTTCATGAAAAGGCTACCAAGTCATAAGGATATGATGAAGGGGCTTTTATATTGTCACCAGAAAAATGTCTAAACCACTTAAGAACGCCTTTTAGGAGCTTTCCTCTGCATTTTCTTCCAAATTTTGATTGATTGCTTGCTTGAAGTCGAAGAAAATTTGGCGTACGTCTATGTTGAACTCCCAGCATTTTTCAAGTACCTGCTTGACTGTGAATAATTGGTCAATTGTTGATCTACCTGCTCTAAAACCACCTTGATTCTCCCCAATAATACTGTTGGTGTATAATCCGATTTTATTTTCTAAGATCTTATAAAATATTTTGTACGCCGTACAAAGTAGTGCTACGCCTCTATAATTTTCGCACCAGAGCTTGCCACCTTTTTTGTGGATAGGAAACATAATTGATTGGCTCCACTTTTTCGGCATATGTTCTTGTTGCCAAATGTGCTGGATGACTTTGTGAATAGCTTGATGAACACTACCGCCACCATATTTGATGGGCTCCACTGGAATCCCATCGATGCCCGGCGATTCATTATTCTTTTGGGCTTTGATGGGGTAACAAACTTAACCCAGAGTTGGTGGGGCAAATAGATGCTCTCCGAAGACATCTATAGGCTTCGATGTTCTAGAGCTGTGTAGAAGATTAAGGAGGTTCTTGAAATATGATTCCCATTTTTCCTTAATTTTTGTTTCATCAGCGATGATGCGTGGTTTTGGGCTGGTAACCACGTTTCAGGCTTTTCACTACTTTGTATGCTTGGCTTGTGTTGTTTCTCGCTAGACTTACATCAATACTTCTCAATCAGTCGTCATAGTGTTTTATTTTCTTATTCCTAATTATCTTATTCGCTACTGTTTAGAGATTTTCATAGTGTTCTCTCTTCGTCCTGGTTTTTCTACTAATGTATTCTTTGTTTGCCTGATTCTTTTTGTCTAACGTATTTTGGCACTCATCATCGAATCAATGATATCTCTTCGGCCGGGCTTGATGTACGATCGTCGGTTCTGCCACGGTCCTAATAGCCGCTTTCACTTCCATCCAGAGCTCGTTGCTCGTTGTTATTTTTGATAATAGTACCTAATACTCGTTCACTCATTATATTGGCAAGTTCTTCGTAAATGGTAGATAAAAGGTAATTAGAAGCTCCACTACCACATTTTGCATATTTTCGTAACAGCCAATAATTCGATTACAGGGTCTGAATAATAAGTAACCGGAACGACCTCGGGAAATTTTTATTGGCAAAATATGTACAATTTTTCTTTAGAAATCTTCAAAGTAGTCCCCATTGGAGTTGATAACATGCTGATACCGGATTTTCCAATCCGCGAACGCTCCCTGGAAGTCGGCAATCTCGATGCTGTCTAGAGCCCTCGTCGCCGCGTCCCCTTAAGGTGTCTCTTGATCTTGGGGAACAGAAAAAAGTCTGCTGGTGCCATATCCGGGCTGTAAGGAGGCTGTGGCAACGTTGCCCTCGACTGTTTGGCCAACTGCTCGGTGACGAGCAGGCAGGTGTGCGACGGAGCATTGTCGTAATGGAGGATCCACTCATGGGCAATCTCCCGGGCGGTTAGTCGATGGAGCACCTTTCTGTAGTACTGGCCGTTTACAGTTTAGCCGAGTGGCACAAACTCTTTGTGAACAATGCCTTTCACGTCAAAGAAAGCAATGAGCATCGACTTCACCTTCGGTTTGCTCATGCGTGCTTTTTTCGGTCACGGTGATGCCGGTGCGTGCTACTCCGAACTCTGCCGCTTCGTCTCAGAATCGTCTCCGAAAACCCACGATTCGTTTCCTGTGATAACGTGGTTAAAAAACTCTGGTTCCGTTGCCCGATTGTACGCTCCATTTACACTCCGACGACGTAACTGAACACGCACTCCACTCTCGCTCGATGCTATCCCTCCAAGCGCTTGGAGGCAACTGCTGCAGTCCAGTAGTTTATCATAATTAATTTGATTTTTAAGTTAATCAAACGGATAGCTGAGCTATAACTCGTAAATTTATAAACTGACTCTATATGATTTTGCGAGTTCTCGTGCTCAAGTAACCGGGCATGGGCATTTTTCCAGTCACAATATCCGTTATTATTGAACTGGGACAAAAAATTGCTAAGAAACTTACTGTAAAAGCAGTAAAATTTACCATTTGAAGGAGATTAGCAAAACCAGGAACGTTTTATCACAGTTCCATTTTTCGCTTTTTTTTCATACATTGTAATTTTGTATTCTGATAACATTGCCATCAGCTTGTAAATAAGATTGGAAATTTTGAATTGATAATATTGTAGGCTTGAACTTCCAGTTTTGATCCAATAATCAACATATTTTTCATATTGCTCGGCGACAGTGCTATTTTATAATCAAATCATTTTCATCTATTATACTCATAGTTTTTGACTCAATAACATCGGTATTCGTACTTCTTCCATTCGTCATTTCTTTGTTTTGAGGAGAACCTCCACAAAATTATTTGATTTCTGCAGTGTCAAGCATAGAAAAATATTAAACATCCTTTTTAAAAACATGAAACCATATTTTAAGATAAAATTTTACATTAATATCTTTATTTTAATGTCCTTTTTTGGACTTTTCAAAAAATGAGTTTACAGACACCTGGCAATGGTTTTGGCTTGAGCAAATCATCGGGCTTTTTGATTTATTAAACCGAACATGCTGAGCTTAAGTATGTCAAAATTTCAAAATACCTCGAAAACTTTCTTCAGCAAGAAAATTCACTGCTTTCAAAACTCGAAGGTCGGTTATGCCTCACTATCCTTTGGCCAGGTCAGCGCATTTGCAGTAAGGTATCATTAATTAAAAACAATAAGAATTTTCACAGTGCCTTAAATATCTCCCTCAAATGCCTGCCGGCTCTCGGACTGTAATAAACTTTCACGTAACCATTGTCCACCTTGTTTGCCGTCTAGCGGCATACTGTGTAGAAAAAAATTTGCAGCGCATATCTGGCAGGTTGCAACAATATGTGCTCAAATGTGTTTCCAAATTGATATTAAATAGTAATCATGCAAACTGTCCACACTAAATTTGAACGAAACTCACTTTCTCTTGATCATTGTAACGATTAGCAGTTGAAGACTGTCCTGGAGTACCTCTTTGATGTATTCGGGTTGAAAAAAAAAAATGTCATACGATGAGTTTTGGCTATTATTTCACCTTTATTCAATAGTTTTCCTTTTTTTTCTTTCTCCTTGTCATATCCTGACTTAAATTTTCGAGGCCCCTTATGTCGGTATGCTAATCATCTCTGAATAAACAGTTAGATTAACTGATTGATATTTGAACTGAAAATAAGAATAGAAGAAAAAGGAGCGTTTTTGTTGACGTTTACTTACTATAAATATTCTTATACACTGGCTATATACTATGTTCACTATGAATATTCTTATACATTGGCTATAACACAAACGGTCAATTATATGCGTTTTCGATTTGCCGAATATATAGTCTCGGTAAATTATTTCAAGTTGAATGAAGCAGTTGACCCCATTCGCTTGATATATTCTGCTAAAATTATGCACATATATTTACAATAAAACTTAAATTTAACTGAGAAATTGTAATTACAGATTGAATATATAAGATTTTGTAAACTTGTCTAGGATGTATTTTATTGAAAAATTTATTTTAATTTTTCTTATATTGGTGTACGAAGGTGCTTCCAATTGGTGGAGGCCTATTGGAAGTGCCTAGCCTTCCTACGGCTATATCTGGCGCTGCTAGTTGCGATTGTTGATTGTTTTTTAGATGCCCATGATATAGCGTCACCATGCCATAAAAATATGTTACCAAGACACGATGCTAAATTGCAAAAACTAGAACCTCACTCAGCATCTGAATAGCCTAACAAATGTTTGTATTTGCCATCTCATGAATATGTTAGTTCGCAATTCAATGTACCTTTCAAAAAGCGCAAAACACCACTAACTACTTTTAATGTGCTAATCCGTAATTTTGATTAAATTGACTTACATTGGTAATGCTGAACGGCATATTCGGGCGTGTATATTGTGCCAAAGATAAAATGCTGCCAACCGCGTCTTGGTATGGTACATTATGCACATGTTTACGCTACTCATCGGTCGATGGTGACATTTCCAATGTCAATCGCTGTTTTGGGTTGCTTGGTAACCTTATTGCTTCACATTCGAACATATTGAATCACTTTAATACTTATTCGGTGTATTTTCGTTGATTTAGGTGTACCATCACTGCAACGATCATATTTTATTTGAATATTCAGCTCGTTCGATGCAATTCTGAGATCTTTCACGGAAAAATTCTTCTTCAATGTTGATTTGAACTGATCTTTCCACTCATTGTTGTTATGAAAAATCAGCAAATCATCAACGTACACAGCAACAACAGCAATTGATTTTCCCTCTCGACGCACGTATATGAATGCATTCTTCTTGCAACGATAAAAACCAGCAAGCACCAACACTTCATTAAATTTGATGTTCCACATGCGACTGCCTCGCTTCAGTCCATACAGTTATTTCTTCAAACGACACACTTGATCAGTGCCATTTTCAAATGATTCCGGTTGTCGCATATTAAGCGTTTCTTTAATGTCACCGTGGAGGAATGCGGTAACAACATCCATTTGATCGATTTGTAGCCCAATTTTTAACAGCTAATGCTATTAGCATACGAAGTGATCAGTATCGGACTGCCTGCGAAAACGTTTCAACATAGTCAATTCTTTGTCTTTGACTACAGCCTCTTGCTACTACCCTTGCTTTGTACTTTTAACTTTACCAGCTGAATCAGTTTTTCGTTAGTTTCAGAATGGAATCCAAAAGAACAGGAAAGACCAGACAAGCGTGGGATAAAAACGTAATGACAGATGCAATTAAGGCTGTACAAAAAAAGGAAATGGGCTTTTTGAAAACATTCAAAATATATAGTGTACCAAAAACTACGCTTATACGTTTGTCCAAGATAGGAAACCGATCACTAAGTGACATTACTAGCCATAAACTTGGGAGAAAGTTGACGTTACCAAGCGAATTGGAAAATGAATTAACTGATTACATTCTCGAAATGGAGAAATCTAGATTTGGTCTAACACGCAGGGACATAAGATCTGTGGCTTATCAGCTAGCGGCAAAAAATAACATTAAGCACTCGTTTTTACATTAAAGTGAATCTGCGGGTTGAACATGGCCGAGGTTATTCCTGGAGCGACATGCTAATCTATCCTTTCGCCGTCCAACGGGAACATCTATCGCAAGAATGAAACGTTTTAATAAACAAAATGAAGATGTATTTTTTGACTTGATGGAAAAACGTATGGATGAATTCCAGTATCCTGCAGCAAATGTTTATAACGTGGACGAAACTGGTATTTCGGTCATGCCATTGAAAATGCTAGAGATATTGGCACGAAAGGGCAAAAAACAAATCGGAACTGTAACATCAGCAAAACGTGGATCAACAATCACTTGTGTAATATGTGTGAGTGCAGGTGGTACATATGTCCCACCAATGATGATATTCTCGAGAAAACGTGACAATCCATTGCTGATGAAAGGTGCTGCTCCGGGTGCCATTCATGCCTGTCATCCATCAGAATGCATACAACATGAACTACTTACTCAACGGTTCCAGCATATTTAACAGTACGTGAAACCAACTGATACATCCCTGGTTTTCTTGCTTTTAGATGGACATGCTAGTCTCACGCGAAATATCAAGTTAGTGAATTTAGCGAGAGAAAACCACGTTCGCTTACTGTCACTGCCCCCACACTCAAGTCACAAAATGCAGCCCCTTGACAAAACATTTATGGGTCCATTAAAAAAGTACTTCACTGAAGAAATTCGCAAACGAATCCGAATGCAAACTCAAGCAGTGACACATTATGGCATAGTAAAATTATTTGATCAAGCCTACATAGGAGCTCAACGAGCAGAACTGGCCATTAATGATTCCCATGCAACTGAGATGTATCCCGTGAATCGAAATGTACTTCAAGATCATGACTTCATTGACGAAGACCTTCCAGGAGTTGAAGAATCTTTTAACGACCCACCACCCAATGTCATGACAGCTATTAATGATAGTCACGGTAAAAGCTTACCTGAGGCAAAAACTGTTGAAGCTCCAGAAGCTCAACCAATGAATGAAACTCATTGTACTCTGCACACCGACGGAAATGACCACGCGAATACGCAATCGAAAGATCTAACTATTATCATCCTTCTACATCGTCTAGAACGTATTTTTCACCAAAGGTGTTGTAGCTGATACCACATTTAAAGAGAACTGTCAGCATCAGAGGAAGAAGGGCCACTAGATCAATGATTTTAACATCATCACCTTATTAGCAAGATTTATTAAAATCGATAAAAATAAAGGAAGAAACAGAACACTTTTTGAAATTTCATGAAAATTACTTATTTTGTAAAATGTTGGTTGTTTCTAAGAAGTTGATGTTTTTTTAAGAATTTTGTTTTTTGTTTTCGGTCAGCAATTACCAAACAGTTCAAAAGAAATAAGACTGATTACACTTCAAAATTCTGCGTTTTATTTCGGGGAATCCTTATGGTGAGCCATGTATGGCGCACTTACTGTAGTTATTTGGCTTACCGATAGTAAATTTACACAGTACGCCACGTAATTGCAAATTATCCCACATTCTGTCGGTTTCCATACCAAAAATCACAACTCCAGTGCATTCGACTTTCATCATTTTATTATTCGCAGCTCGATTTGGGGGTGTATCGATTTTCTCCATTCCAGTTAACCAATTAAAATGCATGGTCATACGAGTATGTCTCGTTGTTCCTGAATCGATGTACCAATCACATCTTCCATATTTGCCGTTCAGAAATCAGCACTAAGTGTGATCATTGCATTACCATTCGATATCTTATCTTTCTTCTCATCGGTCGATTTATTTACCTTCTGTGGACGTCAGCTGGATTTATGACCTTTGACTTTACACGTGTAGCTTGTGATATTACTATTTTTACGAAAACGGCTTTTACGTTTTGCATACAATGCCGTTTGTCCACCTGATGAGTAGCTGTTACTGGCTCTTCTAAACGCGCCGTTTTAATACTATTGCTCAATAGCTTCGCTGCATTCGTCATTGGTCAATCTAGAAAGCATAAATAAGGCCAATCATTTATCTTCAACCTTGAAACCAATTTCATTCAGCCGTTGTACCGTAGAAATCATTTCAGTCACATACATTTCTATTGAAGAGCATTTAACCAATTTTGTATTGCCAATTTTTCTCATTAATGTCACCTTTCGTACAGCTCCTTGATCTTCAAACGTTTGGTTCCAATTGCCCCCCGTTTCTTTTGCTGTCATTGCTCCTGTGATATGCACTTGATTGCTTTTATCAATACTCAAAACCATCGCACCTTTGGCCTAAGCAATTTTATTGATATCTGTTTCTGCATCAGTCAAACATTGAGACGTGTAATACTCCATCGCAAATTTTCAAGCGATGCTAAAACTTTCGATGACATTTTCGATTCGATGTTCACAAAAGATTCTGTTTGTCATTCTATGTTAATCACTGCTGCTGCTTCTGTCTGCGTTAATTGTGAATTAACCTCAATGTGCTTGCCTTTACCGTGCGGTTTTCTAACCTCACTTATACGATGTATTCACAATGTTCCAAATGTACGTTCAACAAGACGAAAAAATTCTTCTGGAACTTTTTACTTTTTGCTTCTTAAAATTGATCAATTTATTTATTTAATTATGTGGGCCCATAACCTGAAGAAGTTTATTAGCTGAAGATATAAATTTAGCAAATAAATTAGTGATAAAATAACTAATGAAACTCAACACACGTCTTTATCGTTTGGTATTTTATTTAAGAAGAACGAAAAGTCATATGCAGTTGTCAAATCAGATTGCATTTATCAAGAGTCAAGTAGTGTTGACTCATAGAGTACTTTAATTTCAATATTATCGCATTAAAATCATGCGTTTATTACAACTCTCCGCCTGTAGTCCTTTTGCTCCAACTGCAGCATGCACAGTGCACTTGTAGCGGGGTTTAGCTTATCGTAACCATCGACAAATGCTGCGTTGGATTTGTACGCCAAGTTCTCGGAATCATTGGTCCTGTATTCCTCAACTCAGTTTGGACATTATTCTAGCTTACCAGGTTTAGTTTGGAAACTACAAAAGCGCATAAGAAGATTTTTTTTGGCTTAAACTACGTTATTTTTGCTTTAAATTTGGACAAACAGCCCAAAAGGACTACGAATACAATCTCGCAATCATACTGAGTGCTTAGTGTTTCAGGCGAATTGCCAAAACTTCAAAATCCTTTACAAATAGTGCCGATGCGTTGACGAGCGGAGACCGAACTGTTCTTGATCCTCACTCTCATCCGGTCCCTAGCAATTTGAGGAACAGTTTAAAGCTAGTAAACTAATGCTCTATTTTTTTCAAACAAATGCCCGTCAATTTATAAAAAACTCAGGGAATTCAATGAATTTTTTCATGGCTCAATGTGTTGGTGTTTTGTATCATCAGCACTTTACGCGGATTACTTTTGCATTGTGTTTAAAGTGGTAATGGTAGGAAGTCTCTGGGGTGATCAAACTGTGCCGTAACAACTGGTAAACGTCAATTTTATAAGGCCTAAATCTTTTAAAAATGAAACACAAATATCTTTGCTATAAGTTGTACACCCAAGATACTATTAACAACTAGTAATCAAAAAGATACACCTTTTGAATAACTTAAAGACCTCAATTTCATTTTTTCCCTATTTGGATATTCAATTTTCATCAAATTAATGTCAAAAAACATAAAGAAAACGTGACAAAAATTCAAAACACCATTAAATGATTGTAAGTCGTCCAATGTTTCCTGCAGAACGACGACATTCATATTCGCTAGCTTTTCCGCCTGACGAGTGTTTGCCGCGCTATGAACTCGAATATGGTATCTACGAAACGATTGACTAGGAAGTTCAATGAAAATCTCCTGGAAATATGTACACAGGACGAAAAACGACATGCGGTTAGATGGCATAGTCCACGACATTTATATCGTCCATATTGAATTATAATGGCAAAGTTTGGATGAGGTGATTTTGGTCTATCTACGACATCGTTTCTCCTTAGATTCGCGGTCCTGCCGCCATTCACACACTCTTCCTTGGCAGTACTGCCAAAGAACTTTCCTGGAATATGTTCCTATAAAGTGACGGAGGACTCTATGCATATGTGCTGGTTGAATTTATCCTTTGAATCGAACGTGGAAGAGCATCTTTTAAATGGAGATGAAGTAGAAGAAAAGCAAGTGTGATAGCGTGCAAGGAGGAGGGTGACTGAATCAAAGTCATCCTTTCAAAATCCTATCGTCGTTGCTGGCGCTTCCTATATAGGATTGTGATGGTCTCGTGCGTTGGTTTGGTATTCTGTGCCCATCGTGGAGACACATCTAAAGTATATCCTGGTACACATTCGAATTCACCATGTACCCATCGTTCGCTCTCTGCTAGTTGAAACATTTCAACGACAACTGAACAAATTATGGCAGCAAATTGTGGTAAGAAATTCAAATTCAAACGAGAAACAATTAGATTTAAATGGTGCGCAAAATTGTATTAATGTCGTTTGCTTCCGGCAGACATTTTCTGCCCTTTCACCGCCGCTAGCGCGCGAATAAAGACAAGCTGACTAACGAAATCTTCCCAGAGCAGCGTGGCTTTGTTTGCATTGGGACTAGTCGAGATAATGATTATGATGAGAACGATAACGATGATTGTGCGATAACCAGGCGGTGCTAGTTGACAGGACATGTTCGTTAGAGGAATCAATTTGACGGTGAAAGTTTTTCAAATGTTATTAGATTCTGTAGGAAAGAGTGATTTTGGATATAAAATTATTTTCTTATTTTTTTATCCCGAAAACCAGCGGGCCTTGCTCATTTTGGTAAGCAGGCACGTTTCGACTCGCTTGAGTCACCTTCAATGTCTTTTCTTCTAGTTCGAAGTATGTTTCAATTTTGGAAATCGAATGATGCAATATGCTCAGCACCAACAAATTTTGGGGTAAAGTCAAAGTCAAAAGCGCTTTATTTAATACTAATCGTTATAAATTTTAAAAGAATATACAGCAAATTCCAAACAATAACAATCAAAAAACTTAATGGCCCAAATGGCTCTCTAAATTTGTACGTTATCATTAACTCATTTCATCAAAAAATACTATAGCAAAATTAATTAATTACGATTATTACATATTTTTAAAATTTAATTGGAAAAAGGAGAAAAAACCAACCAACACTATCCTAAAATTATTTATAATTAAAACACAACAGTGAAACTCAGATCCTACACCTAATATGTTGTAACTTATTTCTAATTAAATACAATCAAAAACTTTATCTTATACTAAAAAACTTCTGTAACAATGTTCCTAACCTAAGTGTTTAATCTTATCTCTAAGGGAATATAGTAAACATTACATATACCTAACCTATACCTAATAAACAACAATAAACAACAAACAACAATAATAAATGTAGCAATAATGAGATGAAACTCAAAAACTAAACAACGAAAAACACCAAAACTGCAAATAAACACGAATAATTTAGACATTGTCATTCAGCCACCAATACCTGGATTGCGCCGTCTCAACTCGATCAGCCTCAACGAATCTAGCAACTGAGTATCTCCATTGGAACTGTTGGTCTCGTGAACTCAAATTCGGAGGATATTTTATCTTCTTATCGGTGGCCCGTCGATGTATGTGATATATGACTGGGACGCCGTCAGAATCAAAAACATATCGATTCATGTCCAAATACACGAATGCTTCTGGAGGAATGAAACCAGTAGCAAGGCAAGTCGCTATATACCCGTCTGTAGGGTGGAACGGCTGTGAAATCCAAGGGTTTTCACTCACAGTCACAGATCTAGCGATATGATTCCGAAGAAGCTTCAATATGAAGATATCAACCCTCGTCACTTCAGCAGTTTGATAAATTCTTCTGTTCGATATATAGTGCTTCCAATCCGTCTCAGGCTTTCTGTACAAACCAGTACATGAACGAAGACATTTCCTTTCAAAAACTCTTAATTTTTCCATTGTACTAGCGCTCTGGTTGTACCAGATCTGACCTCCATATGTCAAAACTGGCCTAACCAGTGTCTTGTAACAGATAATTTTGACCTTTTGGTCAATGTATCTGGAATGAAAGAGCCTTCGAAGGGCCATGACTACTTTAAGTGCCTTACTGAGCATGATTTTTACATGTTTAGTATAGTACAGATACTGATCGAGATAAACACCGAGGTATCGAACACAGGATTTATGTGGAACCCGTTCTGAACTACCCTCACCAGCCATGATGTGGAAATCTTTCCAATTACGTTTCAGGTCTTGACTGACCCCCTGCAGAGTTGTTCGAAACAAGATTGTTTCACACTTGTGCGCATTGATTTTCATTCGCCAATTGTCAGTGTACAGCTGTACATCATTGAACATTTTTTGGAGATTGTTCTGAACTATTGTAGCTTTTCGGTCTGCCGTATAGATGATCAGATCATCAGCAAACGCTACCAATGATCGCGTTGGCGAGACGTTAAAATCAAAGCCGTTCAATAGCTTGCGAATGAAGATTGAAAATAGCAGAGGCACAGTAACTGTTCCCTGCTGTAGACCATTCAAGACCTTGAATTCGCGCATTGTTGTCAGATTTCCATCAGTTACGACAAACGACTTCCCGCATAACATATTACACATCATGGCGACAAGGTGTCTGTGGAACTTGTCCTGAAGGAGTTTGAAAACTAGTCCATCTAACCACACCGTATCGAAGGCTTTCTCCATATCAATGAGACATGCTCCAACACATTGTCTATCATTTAGTTTCCAACAGATGTCTGAGGTTACTTTCGTTATTGCATGTGTGGTCGAATGCCTGGCACGAAAACCAAATTGGCAATTCGGCATCAACTCATTTTCCTCAATGTGGGCGTTTAATGCTCTGTTGAGTATCACTTCAAACACCTTGCTGATGTTAGGCAGCAAGCTGATTGGGCGATAGCTTTTCGGGCATGAAGATTCTTTTCTTTTCTTCATGATCGAAAATACCTTAGCCTTTTCCACTCATTTGGGAAATATGAATTGCTCAACATGTTGTTGAACAATATGCAATAATTCCTAATAGCAACCTCCGGCAAATGTCGAGAACTACATTTGGAATACCATCAGTACAACTGATTTCTTGTTGTTTATCCTGCAAAATATGAAACACAAGTCTTCATAGTTGACAAAATAATCAATAAGATTCAAGCTCAGTATGAGGTCAGATGTTAATGTTTCATTGAAATGAAGAATTGATTGGCCGTTCAGGTTTGATTTGAAGTCGGAAACTTTTGCTTCAACGATCTTTGAAACTATTTTATTCCCTCTCTCAGGATTTGGCTGATGAACCAATTCAAAATGTGTTCCAATCAGGGCAAGTTTATCCAATCCTTCACAAATGATTCTGTTTCCATTTCTATCCGGAGTCGTACTATCAATTTCGATACCAGCCCTATCGAGAAGATTTATCTCATCACTAGTGACTTCAAGATTCGATACCTTCACTCGAGACTTCCTGCGGAATATGCTATTCACTTTCGCGAACACGCCGTCTGGGTCCTGTGGGCTAATACCCCTCAATTTTTCCGCCCATTGATTGCTGACCTCACTCCTGAAGTATGACCGGATTAAGTTTCGGACATTCCTGAGACGTAATTTCAACAAAGACTGCGAGGGATGGTTGTAGTCCAAAAATCGTCGATAAATATTGTTGACGCGTGTGAGAAGAAGGCTTTTCAATCTTTTCAACCTTGCGATGGTTGTTGGACTGGAATGAGGAAGAAATCATCCCTTTGATGATTGATTTCCATTACGATTGCGTTATGGTCGCTATCATGAGGTAGCACCTGCAGTTTCCGTTGAGGACTATTAAAGTTGAATTCGAGTCTTGCGTCGGCAATTTGGTTCTCTGTTATTCACGATTTCAGGAATACACGTCTTGGATTATTGGTAGCGTTTAGCCATGATGTATGCTTGGCGTTCAGGTCACCAGCAAGAATACAATAGTTATGCAGCCTGTTCAATCGAGTATTTCAAACAAGGAATTGAGCTCCTCCTTGAGCTCGAGAACAGTTCCACCAGTTGCATAGGCAGAGATAACGAAGAGTTTATCCCCACCTGGCAGTGAGATTTTGATAACGGACACTTCAAGAGATTCAAAGCTTTTGAATTCGACTTTTTCAATATTTTGGAAACGATAGGGTCTTCGAACCAATATCCCGGTGCCACCTCCTCCATCACCTATTACCCTATCGTTTCTTACGAATTCAAAATCCTTGAATGTCATGGAGTGCCATGAACTGAGGTGGGTTTCGGTGAGAAGCATGATGTCAGGCTTTTGCTTAACTATGAATTCAAGGAGATAATCACGCCGATGTATAGTAACAATAGAGTTGACGTTGATCGAGATGAGACGAATCCTATCCATGGGAATGTGACTGGTTGACAAACTATTTTGGAGCATGTTGGCCTTAACGTTGAAAAACGAAATTGATTTTTTGGTCTTGCTTATTAATTCTGTCTGAAAGCGATTTAAGTTGCTGGTAGATTTTAAGAAGCAGCTCATTATTGCCACTTATATTATGTATTTTATTTATATTGTTGTCTGCTGGTCCTCTGGCAGCAAGTGCAAAGGATACCCCGGGTTTGATGAAGTTGGGAGGTAACAGATTGTGATTTACTTTGGTTTGCTTTGGGGAAAATTTAGCTCTTTCATCTTGATACCGAGGGCATCCTCGGCATGATGCTAGATGACCAAATATACCGCAATTAACACAATACAATTTTTCTTTTGGCTCCATCTGAGCCAATTTGCATTCACCGGGGGCGTGGATACCTTTGCACTTAACATAGCGATAGCGCATTGCACAATTGGCAGCCGAATGACCAAATCTTTGACACCTGTAGCACTGGTTGACCCCAGTTTTTTAGAGGCGTTCCCACCTCACAACCCTAAAGTTTAAGTACCTTACCTGTTGGAGGGCACTCGGACTGCTGTCGTTGGAAATTTGGACCAAATAAAATGGTAATATTTTACCTTCTACAGTTGATCTCCTTGTAGCAAAATTTTTCACACACATGAACTTAACAGCTGGTGCTGCTTCCTGCAACATTTCAAGGAGATCAACTGTATTCTCCCCACAATCCAAGCCCTTCAACAGGAAGGTCTGATTTTTTTCCGCCTTTGGCGTATATGTGAAGTGGGGAGCTTGGACACTATTAAGAGCATCTTTCGCCAGTTTGAAGTCAGCCAGTGTCTTTGTCTTGATCGAGAGGTTATCAGCGGTCACTCTCTTAACTTCGAAGTTCTCGATTTTATGTTCGGCTGCCAATAACGGAACCATATCTCCTCCATGCTGCCCAAAAACGTTTATTGGAGGAACTTTTTCATTCACGTTATTAATTTTATTAGGAGGACCAGAAGACATACTGGTTGGCTTCTTCTCCTTTTGCTTATTTTTCAATTTTAAATGTTTAATGAAATTATTATCGCTATCAATATTACCTATGTTATCGTTGCTCTCTATCTCGACGTCCATTTCTTCGTTCATTGCAGACAGCACCGCATAATAATTGGCGCTGTCGTTCGCTCAGGATATTTTCCGCATCATAGATTGTTTTTCTCATATCTTGCGATTTCGTTTTATATGTTGGTACTCCTTTCCCGTTTGTCTTGCTTGTTGTTGTTTCCTGTTTTTCATTCTTCTTAGTTAATATCGGCTCTTCTTTGCCGAACTCATTCTGTGGCTTCGCTTTTGGTTTGCTTCCATTTGACAACGTCCGGACCATATCTTCCAAACTCTGTATCCGGAGTTTTAATTCGTTATTTTGTTTCGTAACCCTTGCATTCTCTCTGGTTACTTTTTCATAATCTTCGCTGGAAAGCGTAATACGCTTTCCATGCTCACAATTGTCTTGTTCATTTTTCCGCTTGTTTATTTAATCATTTGTAATTTTCAAAATGCCTGGCTCTGGGTCCCCCAGCGATGGGAAGCCGTCGGGCTCCTCCGTCCCCCCGGTGAAAAAAACTTTTCTTCTTTCTTGAAACTTTATCGCAGGTAAAATCCAGATACTCGATAAATTGTTCGAATAGTTCGACGATGTAATAAGTTGCTTTATAAAATTACTTTCTAATTGACGTACTTCAAAATTATTTTAATTTATAAAAATTCTTGACAGGAGCGAATTAAAAACACGTCTACACGCAACGACTGCTAGACGTAGAATCAGCATCTCATATTGTCTGATGATAATCATCTGAGCGTCTGGGAAATGCTAGACTAACGATACAACAATACTAGGCTATTAGTGATGGCTTTATTGAATAAATTACTGAAAATAACCTCTACGCATACAGAATCCGCACCATCAATAAAGACTCTTCACGACACCACTAAAGGGTGCTTATTTCGTTTAAAGAATATCATTGTATCAACCGAAAATTGGGACCCACTGTTATTGCATCTACTATCCCGAAAACTAGATGCAGGAATGCGTATGCCTTATGAGCCCAAAAAACCGCCAATCACTAGAAAATTTCCTGAAATTCATCGAAACCCACTTTCGATTGCTGAAATCTCTTTCTGTCTGAAAAATAGTAAGGAAGAAAAACGGTCAAAGAAAAATTCAGAGCCAATTGTTTTAGTTACATCTACGCATGGGCCCAGTGGAATTCTCTGTAAGGAAAATCACCAGGCAACAAGCCAAACATTGTGTGAATTGCTCAAAATCTAGTCGTCGCTCTGGTGAATGCAAATCTTGGCACTGTTCGAAATGTTCTAAGAAGCATAATACATTGTTTCACTTAGAAACAAAAACTAAGCCAGAACCACCGCAAAATCAAGGCTACAGCAATTGAATCTTCAAACATATGCAAGGCCCGAAGGAAAATCCGACCAGACAATATGGACCGACAAGATAACGCCTATAAGCGCGAACACTGCTTCCATGAACCATTCCTATGTTTTACTCAGCACAGCCATAATAAGATTAACAGATGGATCGGCAAATCAACTTGAATCAAAATCAATATTAGATTCCGGTTCACAATTAAAATTTATCTTTGACAAGTTGCTGAAAAAACTGGGCCTTCGTGGAGTAAAAAATTGAATGAGCATCGAAGGCATTGGACAAGTTATAAGGGAGATCCAAAAGCTTGTGAATGTGCGATTCCACTCGAAAACAGCAGCATTCAAAGCTTATATTGACGTACAAGTGCTGACAAAAGTTGTGTCGGCACAACCATCACAGCAAATTGATACATCTTCCTGATGTATCAATTAAACTAGCTGACCCGCTGTTTCATCAACTGGGTCCCAGTGGCATCTTGATTGGTACACATATTTTCTGCTACATTAGCCATAGGCCAAATCAATTTAGAACAGGCAAACCTGTACTACAGAATACAGTGTTTAGCTGGACAAAATACCAATCACATACAATACACTCCGTATTGTGGCATATGCAGTGAATATTTATCACTAGACGTAGAGACATTTTGGCAGCTTGAAGAAGCCGAAGAACACACGAAAAATTTCACTGCTATGGAATCTCACAAAACACTATGAGAGATGATGATGGACGTTTTGTTGTCAAATTGCCATTTAAATCAGATCCTGGAAAATTGAGCGAGTCTAGCGAAATGGCACTCCAGCACGATTTCGCTAGACTCGCAAGATCAAGTAGCTAAGGAGCATATGTACAGTTCATGAAGGAATATCCTGACGTTGGTCACATAGAAGAAATGTGTGTGTGAATGCAACGCTACAAGGCTTCGCGTCTTCTTTGGTGGCGCCGCAAAAACCTTATCAAACATTTCTTTGATTGACATCTTCGCAACTGGCCCCACCATTCAGGATAATGTCTTGACAATTTCGCTAAGATTCTGCCTTCCTTGGTTTGTATTCACCGCTGAAATAGAGAAAATGTATTGGCAAGTCCAGGTTGATGAGTCTAACCGAAAGCACCAGCTGATTTGGTGGCAAAATGATGAAAATTTACCGCTCAAGTGTTACCAACTGAGAATTGTGACTTATGATACCACACTTCCATCCTACCTTGTGACAAAAAGCCTTCATAAACTCACCTATACAGTAGCATGTCAATATCCACTGGCACTGTAAGCTCTAAAACGTGATTTTTACGTTGATGATGTTATGTCAGGCTCAGACAGCTTGACGGTAGCCATGCAAAAGCAAGCTGAGTTGATTGCAGCCTTAAAACTGCTGAATTAAAGCTCCACAAATAGAGTGCAAGCCATCCACAACTTCTAAGAACTAAACTCATTCCAGCAAGCGGTTGAATTAAATTTTGCACATCACTCTAGGGACAATGGGCATAACCTGGCAGCCAAAAAATGACCCCTTTGCTGTAAAAAAAAACGCTGATTCCCCAAACTAAAACTACCAAGAGAACGACATCATCTGACATAGCCTACATATTTGACCCATTGGGCATTTGAGGACCAGTTGTGATTACGGCCGAAGTGTTCCTTCAGTGACTTTGGGAACTTAAATTCAACTGGTATGCAGCACAACCACAAAATTTAAATATCACTTGGTCAAAATTTTGAGAAGACTTAAGATCTTTAGCAGAAATCAATTTTTCCCGACACCTCTTCGCTCATCACCCACCTAAAGCTGTACAACTGCACGTGTTTCCAGATGCCTCAGAACGTGGATATGGAGCATCAGCATTTACACGGTCTCTAAATCGAAACAATATCGTCGCCTATCTATTGTCCTCAAAACCAAAGCTTGCTCCTCTGAAGCAAATCACTTTTCCACAATTAAAACATTGCGCTGCTAAATTCGCAGCTCAGCTCTTGGTACGCATTAACCCTAGAAAGGTACTGTGAGTCATTTTTACTCACACTAGGGATATTTTTGTTGGTAGATCAGCAGGTAGGCAACCTTGATTTGTGAACCGCTAGCAGTGCTTCATTCATTTAGTTACAAGCTTTCTGCGGTGGTGATCGCATGTGATTGTGTTTAGTTTTGTGCCATTTCCAGACATTGAAAAAAAAGGTGCGATTATATTTTACTCATCAGTACCAAAAGCGTCTGATATTTGGTGAGTAATTTTTACTCATTGATATCTTGATGCGTTATTATTTATTTTTGATATGTATGAATATATTATCAAATAATGACTGTTGCTTATTATACATACATTGAATGTAATCGTGATCACTAAGTTAAGGTAATTATTCATGTCCTGAACATCATAACTTTTTTTTTTATTATCTCAATTTTTATTGTTTTGGATCAGTGTAATTATGGAGAAACTTCCTAGAACAGAAGGAAAAATCTTGAAGACTCTTCTAAAATTGGAGTTGGAAGAAAAAGAGAATAATTTAGACTGCAACATTGCTGAAATTGATGAAGATAGTGATGTACATTTGGATTATTTTCCAGAAGTAGACTCGACAGTGGAGATCGATTTAAAAGGTGAAATATTTGACGAAATAGTTAAAAATATTGAAGAAGCTAAAGAAAACAAGAATAAGGAATGTCTAGGAAGCAGTAAGTAATCGAAAAAGAGTAACGTACCTAAAAAAAAGTCTCAAGAAGGAAAGTGTAAACAAAACAGCTCCTGATGAAATATTTTCATCAGTGATCACAGCGACTGAAGTTAGTGGAAGAGACGGAACTTTCATTTGGTGTCGAGAGCCTGTCGGAGAAAAAACAGCCGCCAAAAATAATGAACATATTTACACTTGCCCAAAACGTGAAGTCATAACATTTTTGTGTCCAATCAGTTGCTTCAAAAGCTTTTTTAGAAAAGAAGAGATTTCGGTCAGCACAAATAAGGAAATACAAACTCAAAGAGAGAAATACGATCAAGAATCTCACACGAGCTTTTCAGATTTAGAAATGAGCGAACTTGAAGCATTTCTTGGCCTATTAGTGTTATCCACTGCGCTCAAAGATAATTATTTATCAACTAGTATAATGTTTGAGACTAGCTGCAGTGGGGATAGATACAGAGCAACCATTAGTGAGAGGAGATTCAAATTCATCCTAATTTGTCTAAGATTTGATGATAAGACAACTGGACAAGCTAGAACTAACTAAACTAGCTCCAGTTTCTTCTATTTTGGAAAAACTTCTACAAAGTTGTAGAACCAATTATAAACCTGGTACTTATATAACAATTGAAGAACAACTTGTTGAGTTTAGAGGAAGATACCCTTTCAGAATGTACATTCCCTCTAAACCCAATAAATATGGGATTGAAATAATTATGTCTTGTGATACCGGAACAAAGTGCATGCTAGATGCCATTGTTGATCTCGGTAAAGGAAGGGTGCCTCCAAAATTACCCGCTGGTGAATATTATGCTCTTCAACTTTTACAAATTGTGAAAGGCACTAACCGATACGCCTCGTTAGATAATTGGTTTAGAAGTATTCCGCTTGTTCAATGTCTTCTACATGACTACAAAATAACTACGTTTGGCGCAGTAAAATAGAATAGACCACAGTTACCTACTCAAGCTACGGATATAAAATTTCAAAACTAAATTTTTTTTATACCATGACGACAAGGTACTAGTTTTATACAAACCAACTAGTAAAAAACTTGTTACATTAGTATCTAGTATGCATGATAGGTGGTATTCACGAAAACAGAGCCAAGTCAGATATAGTGCCTGAATACAACAAAATAAAAGGAGGAGTAGACAGTTTTGAGCAGATGTGTCAGAACACCAACCATATCAGAAAAACAAAAAGGTGGCCTCTTAGTTTTTTTGCATAATGTTAAATATAGCCACAATAAATTCGTTTGTAGTATACAATCATAACCTTTACAGTCGTGGCCAAAACACAACGTCAAGACTTGACTTCATGTTGACTTTACATTAGGGATTGACTGAGCCGTTTCAAAGAAAAAGAATAGCAAATAATCCAAAAATACATCAGAATTTAAAAATGCCCATTAAAAGGGTTATATGTGAAAGCCAAAATATCGGCATACAAGAAAATCAAGAGTGGCCTAGAAAGTATTGCAACTTTTACAACTACAAAACACGTAGATACACCATTATCCACTGCGAATGTGGTTCACTAATATGCAGAGAACATGCAGTTAAAAGATACCCAAACTGCGAATCTTAATATAATAATATAAAAAAAATTATGTCTTAACTCTTCAAATTTAAGTTAATTCATGAATTAACAAATTTTTTACTTGTACTTGCTATTGAAAAATGTTTGTTTCGTTTTTATAATAAAGTTTTTCAAACATTTATCGTGTATTTATAAATAATAAACGACTCCCTTATCACCTTGGAACATGAAAATCATCGAGTGAGTAAAATTTACTCATCTGTACCTATAAGGACCACACAGTTAACGGTACGTTTCTAGTGTTAAAACGACATAAAATTACAAGAGAAACAAAGGTTTGAGCGGACTGATCCAATGAATAAAAATCGTCGAACTACCATACGTTTAGGAACAACAGAATATCGGCTATCCAACATCTATCCATTGCTGAACAATGGAGACACATCAAATCTACAGAAAATTCAGCTGATATGCTATCAAGGGGTTTTCCTTCGGAAAAACTGACAGAAAATAATCTTTGGTTTTATGGACCTCTGCGTTTGCATGGAAGCGCGAGTCTATGGCCTGAACCCCACACCAAGGTCTCAGAATCAATACCAGAGAAAAGAAAGAAAGAACGAGCCGTATGTAGTGGAATAGCAAGCAACGAGGTGACTAACTTTCTTGAAATCGTTGATCATCGGAACTGCTTTCGCCGCCTGCAGCGAGTTGCCACATATACTCTCCGATTTACAAACAAAACAGCAAGGCACCCCAAAGCTGAACCTGAAACCTCACTTAGGGTTAAAGAACTAGACGATGCCCAAACGATCATAATGAAGTACATGAAGCAACACAAATTCAGTGAGGACATTAAAAATATTCTTAAATGTAAAGAACTGGCGGAATCCAGTGATATTAATACCTTTTCGCTCTTCATAGGTGACAGAGAGGTTCTACGGGTTCATGGACGGTTCTGCGCTGGTACTCGTACCATATGTCGATGACCTTTTCGCTCATTCCCGGCGTTATTAGGCGTATGTTGGCTCGAATATTGTTTTTTAATGCTTCAGTAGTCTGGGCAGCATCAACGCAAACACGATCCTTCAGAAATCTCCAAAGGAAGAAGTCACAAGGAGTCAAATCATACGATCTGGCCGCCAATTTATGAATGGCCCAAAAAATTCACGTAGAGCTCGAAATGTTTGCACTGGCGATTCATTATTTTTCTGAAAAGTTTTAACAATAATAAAACGTACGGCTGATGTGTATGACGCCATGGTTAGAATTGTAAAAGACCAAACTGTCATAATCTGTCAATATATGGACCTGAAGTTGGTAATAAATAAGAGTTAAGTTGCATTCACATGTGTACACTTGTTATAAATCACCCTTTAGCTAGTGCAAGACAAACATTCTGGCCTATAAGGGGAAAACATATTGCTCGTGCTGTAGTACAACATTGTGTTCAGTGTTCAAGGGCAAAACCAAAGTCACTTACGCAACTCATGAGTAATTTACCTGCTGATCGCGTCCAACCAGTTCACCCATTTTTAAATGCAGGAGTCGATTTTTGCGGTCCAGTTTTCATGCATTACAACACACAAGAAAAGCACCCATAGTTTACATTTCATTTAACCCGACTGAATCACATATGTTAAAATTAACTGTTATTAGCTAATGTCTTTGCTTTTGCTGTAATTGTTTCACTAGTAGTTTCACGTTTAGAGCTAAAGATGGTTGGCAAACCGACCGAAACGCATACGTGTCGTTTAGAATAAAATAAAAGGTGGTCCAATCAAAACGCACGATTTAATTGTAAATAAAACAAAAAGTTCCCAGAGAATTATGTTAATATTTCTTTTTATAATAGAAGGATCTATGACAATCACGTATGAAACAAAATATTGCCCAAATGCTTGCCATGGCTACGGTGGTATACTTCTATCCCATGGTCCATATTTTCAATGACTCGGAGACATAATTGAGGTTCAATGTCGTTAATGTGCTGAATTATCTCATCCTTTAACTCTTGCATCATTCTTGGCTTATTGATGTACACTTTTTATATTAAATATCCCTAGAGAAATAAGTCCAACGGCATCAAATCACATGATTGTGGCAGCCAATTGTCAGGATGATTCAGTGGCGAGGAACAATGGATGTGAATAACAACAAAAAGAACGAAAATATCAATTAAACAATTTATTTGGCAATCCATTCACGGCGGATGGCGGACCTCGACTGACTCATGTCGAATGACAGTATCATCGTGTCTTTGGTGTTCGGTGTGTTTACACTGACAACTCGGCCATTCCTGCATCGGAAACGTTCTCAATTTCGTCACTGCTGTCTCCGTCATTGGTTTCTTCGTCGGTTTCGATTTCCGGTGGTTTTGAACACCACGGTCGTATCTTGTCAACGGTGTAAACTGAACAAAATGGCTTTTGTGAAATTCGTAAACCTGGTATTTCCTCCTTGCCAAGAATTCGGGCGATTATATAGGGTCCCTTAAATTTGGGTTCCAACTTTCGACTCTCCCCAGTCGAAACAGCTTCGTTCTCAATGAGTACAATATCGTTAATCATATAATCTTTGGGCGAAGAATGCTTTTTGTTGAAACGTTCCTTCCAGCGCACCCGCTGATTTTCAATATTCTCCAAAGCTGTATTTCGTTTAGTTGCTAGGTTCACGAGTACTGGCTCTGATTCGTTTTTGTTAATAAACTCGTCTTGCAGAACTGAGACAATATTATTATTTGTCACATCTCTGAGTGTAAAATCGAATATGATTTCGTTTCGACTGAATCCAGTAGCATTATTCCGCTGCGCATTTATACTCCATTGCAGCGCGGGTAGTAAATCGTCCCAATCGTTTTTATTTTCGGCGGTCGTACGTAGATAAGACAATATGGTTTGGTTTGCACGCTCCACTTTTCCGTTTGCACGCGGAGTACGGACGGCAGTTTTGATATGAGTAAGTTCATGTGACTTGCAAAACGCAGCAAATTTTCGCGACACAAATGCGGAACCACGGTCGGTTATAATTCGCGTAGGCAAACCGAAATAGCTCGTTAGATCAATTAAAATATTAATCACGGGTTGCGCAGAGGTATTCCGGACGGGTTTTGCCACTAGATATTTCGAAAAAGGATCGAAAATTGCAACTACATACATATTGACCCTTTCGCTACGTTTGAACGGTCCAAGGTGGTCGATATGCAATTGACGGAATGGTATCGGTAACATCGATTCCGTATATAAACGTCCTTCAGGCTTTCCTTTACGCATTTTAGGAAACCAATAATTTTGTTGGATGCGCCGCATTGTCTTTTCAACCCCAAAATGTCCGTAATTATCGTGAAAATTTTGACCTACGCGTAGTCTGACGGATTTTGGTATCACTAATTTTAGCTGCTCGTTAACCCTTCGATACAAACGGATATCTTTTGGTTCATATTCACTTTTGATTTGTTTAACACGTTCATCTTTTATTTTATTTTGAATAACGTTCACTATGTGCCGTTCACTATGTGCCGGAGATGATCGTCTTTCAACTGCATAGTATAAATCCAATCGTCTGATCCACTTGTTATAGCCATGACGAGTCCTGCAACTTCAGGATCTTCGGGCGGCAGCTCGGGAGCTCGGCTGAGTGCATCGACATGTGCAAGTCGTCGTCCGGGTCGGTGCACAAGCTCCGCATCGTATTCAGTCAATCGTAACATCCACCTGGCAATACGGGGGATCATTTCGATTTTCATCTTCATATGCGTTATCGCTGAACAATCGGTAACTACACGGATGGGTCTGCCTAGAACATAAACACGAAATCTGTCTAGACTCTTGACCACAGCGAGCACCTCAAGCTCGTAGCTGTGATAACAGCTTTCGGCTTCGGAACAATGGTGGCTATAGTAAAAGACGGGTTTCCAATTCTTTCCATCCATCGACTGCAGTAATACACCAGCAAGTCCGACTGTACTGGCGTCAGTGTGTATTTCGTGTCGTGCGTTGATATCGAACAGCGCCAACACTGGTTCGTTGCATAGAATCTCCTTGAGTTTCTGGAACCATTCGGACTGATCACTTCCCCATAGAAAGTGTTTCGATCCCTCCGTGTATTTTCTCAGCAGTTGAGTGATTGGTTTCGAAATCAGCGAATATTTGGGTACGAATTTTCGGAAAAATTCTGTGAGTCCGAGAAATCGTCTCACTTCGGTTACATTCCTCGGCGCTTCAAAGTTCTTTATCGCGCTAACCTTTCGTTCTCCCGGTTTTATGCCTTCATCGTTGACAATATGTCCCAAGTACTCAATTTCGTCGGCAAGAAAACTGCACTTCTCAAGTCTCATTGTTAATCCGTAAGACCAGTCTCTATGTCTTCGCTCGGTAGAACTATATCGTCAAAATACGCAATCGCTTCTCCGGGCCCCATTTTTGAAATGATCTTGTTTTTTAAGCATTGAAAAACTCCCGGTGCGTTCACCAGACCAAAAGGCATGCGATTGTACTAACAATGTTCATTATGAGTAACGAAAGCGGTGTATGGTTTCGACGTTTCGTCCACTTCGATTTGATGGTAGCCCATCCTTAGATCAAGCGTGTTGTAATATTTGTTGCCTGCTAATTTAGCAAACTGCTCCTCGATATTCGGCATAGGGAAAGGTTGCTTAATCGTTTTTCCATTTAATTGGCGATAGTCCACGCATAAACGATTTTCGCCGTTTTTCTTCTCTATGAAAACGATAGGCGAAGCATATGCGGATTCCGTTGGACGTATAATACCGGCGGCGAGTAGTTCGTCTATGATGTTTTCGCCGGCTTGTCGTTTTGCATATGGGAGCCAATATGGTCGTTGTGTAACCAGTTCGCGTGTGTTCAACGATATTGCCATCTTTACAGCCGAACATTTTCCCAATTCGTGTAAATTTGTTGCAAAAAGTGTACGGAACTCAGACAACAACGATTTTACTTCGTTTTGTTCCTTGGCTTTTAAGGATGTTCCCAATTTTAATGCCTCGTCATTTTCCAACCAGCATTCTTTCCCTCGAATTACCAGCGATTGTCCGTCTCTACATAGCACGTCCCGAGCTAATAACATTTCGTATTCGATACAATCATCCTCGACAACTAACACATCTACGTCATACGTCTTGTGATCAATGTTCATTGAGACGATGACTTTGCTCGTACATTCGTATTTACCTCCCGCAAATCCGCACAGAACAACATTGCAAGGAACGATATCACCTACAGTGTTCGCCAACGATGCTCTCATCAACGTTCTATTGCTCCTCGGATCCACGAATGCTCGAATCTCACGACCTCGTATTGACACCACTTTGATGATTTCCTTTCCATTTTCATTCGCCTGGATTTCGTACGTTTTCGCGCTATCCGGCGCAGATCTCATATGCGGGCAATCTGTGGTTTGATGACTGGTACGATTGCATGTTGCGCATCTTGCACGGCGTTGCGGTTGTGGACAACGGACGGAGATATGTCCGGGCTTGAAACAATTATAGCAGACGGGTTCTTTCGGTTTTCTCGGTAATTACGGTGTTTCAGGCTTACTTGTGGGACTCGGCGGACGCCTGTCGTATGATCGGGGTCTCGGTTGGAAAGATTTTTTTGAACGGCAAGTGTCGGTATAGCGTCGAATTGCTGATAATAATTCGTGGCAAAAATTAAATTGTTGTGCCGATGATATTTTCCCGAAATCGATACCGTTGCAACCATTTATCACGTATTTTATGATTGCTGCGTCAGGCAATCCACCTTTCCGGCCTAACGCTAGAACTCGATAATAATATTCCTCCATCAATTCGGTAAAATTGCGTTTCGTTTCAGCCATACGGAGATGAATATCGGCTATGTTCATGAGACAAAGAAAATCTGTAAAAAATTTTCCGACAAACTCTGTCCAAGAATTAAAAACTGGCGACATGTCGATCCATGTTTTAGCAGCACCCTTCAACTTCGAAAACATTGAAAGCAGCACAAGACGGTCACTCCATCGGTAGGCTTCCTTAAGTTGTGTGACACGACACACAAACTGTTCGGACGTTAAAAAATCGGCGGCAAACGGGTGAAACTCCGGCAACACATCGGCAATGTCGCACACATTCACAGACCCGATCTCGCTCGTTGGTTGATATACATACGAGTACATGCCTGTTGGCGGTTGAGCGAGATGCGAATCCGTCGGAGCGGAGGCATTTGTGACCTGCATGCGCGGCTGGTGATGTGAAGCAAACGAAACATTACTCATCATCGGTCCATGTATATGCGTTGGCATCGTGTATGCGAGTGGTTGAGTCATATTGGTCGACAACGGCAACTACGGTGGCACATACGGTTGTGTGTGTGCGTTCGTGTTTACACTTCCACTTATGAACGATTTAACGTTTTCGTCCACGCGTAGTGAAACTGTTTGTGGTACTGGCGTCGAAACGCTTTGTGGCACACCAACACTCAAATTTTGCAGCTGACAGACTGTTTCTTCAGGTTTTCGGACTCTCGGCAAGAGATCACTATATATCCCTGTCGCACTTTTATCACCCAATTCGACGAGGCGTTGAACCAGCATGGACTTGTTCCCGGCGGTCGCCAATCCATAATATCGGCACTTCTCGCGCAGCACTTTCACCGTCAATCCATTTAATTCGGTTATCAAATCCATTATCCCACTTCTGAACTGTCAGGATGATAGTGGGGAGGAACAATGGATGTGAATAATAATAAAAAGAACGAAAATATCAATTAAACAATTTATTTGGTAATCCATTCACGGCGGATGGCGGACCTCGACTGACTCATGTCGAATGACAGTATCATCGTGTTTGTGATGTTCTGTGTGTTTACACTGACACAATTGACATCACCACAATGCGAGATAACACGGCCATTGAATGAAAGAGCCATTGTTTCGTTGGCTGTGTGGCAAGTGACGCCATCCTGTTGGAACCACATACTGTCCAGGTCCATAACCATAACCACAATTATAACCATAACCTCAATTTCTTACCACAAGAAGTCCGTTATCATCTCGCAATAGCAAATATCATTCACGGTAACTGCTTGGCCGTCCTCATTTTCGAAGAAGTACGGCCCGATGGTACCGTCAGCCCATAAACCGCACCAAAAAATCACTCTTTGTGGATGCATCGGCTTTTCAAAAATCACTTGTGGATTCTCATTTGCCGAAATGAGGCAATTCCGCTTGTTAACGAATCCACTGAAGTGAAAGCGTGCTTCGTCACTGAAGATGATTTACTTTGTAAAGCCCCATTCCCTTTTGTCTGTTCATCCAACCATTCGGCGTATTGCCGACCGTTGAAATGGTCAGTAAGCTTCAGCTCTTGAGTCAATTAAACTTTGTAAGCGTGTAAATACAAATCTTAATTCAAAATTCGCATCAGTGATGTCCGTGAGATGTTCAATTGTTGGGCATGACCACGAGTCGAGTTTGACGGCTCTTCTGCCACACTATTGCGAACAACAGCAATTTTTCCCGCAGAACGAACTGGGGGAGCATGCACAGGTGATTTCACATTTCCTACAGATCCGGTTTGTCGAAATTTGCCCACAATTCTCCCAATTGTGGACACATTTGGTCGATAACGCTGTCCAAAAAAATCACAAAATGCATGAAATGCACTTTGATTTGAACACCTAGTTTTCTAAAAGGCTTCAACAACCTTAACGCGCTGCTCAATTGTGTATTTCTCCATGGTTAAATTTATCAAACACTGAAGCAAAGAAATGTCCAATTAAGTTGGGCGAAAAACTTGACGTTAAGGCGTGACCCACAATTTACATCGTGCATTATGGTTGGACCACACTTTACATTTGTCACATCTGAAGTGTTGAATTAATGTAATTGAGCACTGTTTTTATTTTATTTTAAAATTTATTATTTGCGGTCCATACGGGTGAAAAACTTATCAAAATTTTAATCAATACCGATCACGATTGTGTTTATCTAACAGGTTAAATTGTTAAGGAAAAGTTTCTGAATTCAACTCTGGAATTGTTATATAGCCCTTCTGGAAGGTGTCACAAAGCATTTAATATGCTCGAGCATGATAACTGAAACTTTTAAGTCATTTCTGACACACTTCAGAATACTTTATCCTTGTACGGAAGGAAAGAAATTAAACATTAAGAGTAACGACAATAAATATCATTTAAAGAAATGGTTCAATCCAATTCAACGTTACCTCCGAATTCGAGCTAAGGATGAGACTGTTTAGTTTCGTTTAAAATTTGGTTTTCAACGTTATAATTTTAACTGGGATTCAGCGGCGACTCAGGGAAGGATCGTTTTGTAAAACGGAAACTTATAGGTAATTGCAGAAACTTTTTTCAACAATCACCATAAAATTACAAGAGTTTGATGGAGAATTTTATAATTCATTGCAAAAGCAGACAGAAAAAAACTCCGTTTTAAACCATCAAATTAACCCCCTTCCACTAATGTCTCGCCCCTTCTCCATCTCATATCACTTCATAACATCCAAAGTACAAACAAGCACCTGAAATTTTGGTTTCGTTTCAAAAAACTTCAGTGCAGTGTAAAGTATTTGCAAACAGAAAGCACCTCCAACTAATTTACATACTCACCACAAGACTCTTATCAAGGGGGTTGTAGACGTGTGCTTTTTTAATGCAAGAACATAACCCATTTATAATGCGATCATGCAATGGCATCGAGTCAAGGAGCAGCGCTAGAAGGAATATATTCGTATATGAGCCGAGGAGTCTTATCCGGTCTGTACAGTATGAACCAGCAGCGAACATGAGGACCTTTATGGACTTTGGGGAGGTTTTATGGGGTGTGAGTTTTGTACACATAACTTTTGCCGCGCCGAAGCATGTCGAGTACACGTATTAAAGCATTTCTCGTCTATATGTCGTAATTTGAGTTGAAAATTAGTTTAAGTATGGAATGTGTAATGAAGTTTATTAATTAAAACTGTTTGGTGTAACGTGCCTGCTAGTACCGAGCGGGGTTTGCAATAAGCATGGAATGTTGTCTTTCCCTTCACGGGAGGTGGCGAAAACTTGAATGCCTTACAAATTCAAACAATATTAAGGAGTATAAGGTGGCAGATTATGCGGGAATGTTTTTTTAATTTTAAAAAATTGATTAAACAGACGAAAATAATACCGAAGTTGAATAATAAAATCATGGCGATTGATTGATCTTATACAAAAATTTTCAAAACCTTCCCATTAAAAAAAAGCCCGAGATAAATAAAGCAGTTTTAATTCTATGCCAGTCAGTCAAGACGCTTGGTTTAACTTGAACAGGTCTTACCCTTTACTTCTCAAAAAAAGCTTTAAAGAAATGGAAATCAATGAAGCTAAAGTAATTAATAGAATATTAGGCAACATACAAAACACTCTCTGCCCTCATTTTCAGACATAACATTTCTTGGGATGGGAGTGGGGGAAGTCAATGGAATGCTTCACACTCTGCCGGCAAAGGTGCTGTGTTGTCACCGATGAACAAGCGTTTTCCCTGTTGTTTTTTGACTTCAACATCGACTGCGTTTAATGTCCACCTGCTCGTTATGCATACTAACTGATGAGCAAACCGAGGTATATAGCCAGAGTCAGGATGGCCAGGGACAACTGAAAGTGGACAAACTTGATGATTCGTCCTGATGACAGCCCGACATTGGCAGCAGCCTTGGCACAACAACGAGCAGCCACCAGTCTTCAACTTGAATTTTTGTTCCTTTCTGTTTTGTTCCCTGGAAAGCCAAAGAGCTTTTTTATTGAACAGCTCTGCCACTTCTTTCGATGATTTATTGAATTGTTCCACCTGCTCGTTAATTGCTTAAGTGGTAACGGGAGCTAAAGGATAAGAGTCGTTTATCCTCAATCCTTTGAAGGGTAATGCTAGAATGGCAAGCTCTTTAGACAGCAGGAAATGATCCTTGTCGTGAATGACGTTTGGGAAATGGTGATGGTACCGAATTTGTTGGTATATAGTTGGGTCTTATAGAATGATTGAAATGACAGCATTTATTGCTTTCTTCGTCGATTTGCATTTTTAATACAATAGATGGAAAGTGGTAATTACATCCTTCTTATATCACATTTTTTAAATTTGGCTCTGAAAATCATCTATTTTATGTTCTGCGTAGGTACTGTTCCGACCTAGCGTTTTATGAATTTTAAGAGTCTTGGAACTAAATTTTAATATCAACGTTGGCGGGCTCATATTTAATCTGATTTAATTGATCCAACGATTTTTGAGTTTGGTTTTAATAAATTCCTATACGCAAAGATTGAAACTTAATCAACAGTCGAGTCTACCGCAAGATTATACAATTTACGTCTAGCAAAAAAAAATTCATTAATGTTTTATTCATCGTTGCAATACTTTGATTCCTTTCTTTGTAATACTTTCATTGTGCATACATTTTTTTTTTCCTTCAGCACTACATCCCTTTTCGGCCTCAGCTTAGATATAGTTGAGTTATGACCTAAGATATAAAGAGAGAACAAAAACAAAATAAATATTGCAACTCACACATTTCGGGTTAATCAGAGTAAATCCTTTATCGAAAAAATAAAAGTCTCATAAGGCTAAAAAGACTCCAATCCGTTCTAGGCTTAGTTAAGATAAACTAGTGTAACCTAGATCAAATGTAACATAATCAAAATTGCATAAATGCAATGATTTAGAGTACACTATAGGGTTAATTTAATCAGGCTTCAACACTCACCGAACACTCACCATGTGCACACAATACCGCAATGATGAATGTAATCATATGAGTGATTTATTCGCCGTGTATCGACTTTTGGTGCAGCTACTTATGAAAATGATAAAGAAGTGGACTTAAATAAAAGCTGACTGTACGAGGCCCCTGGAATATAATCCACGATATATGTTGAGTTTCTGATACCCCTGAGCGTCCATCACGGCCTGACCCGGCAACATCAACGCTTCAACCAACTTGCATAGTTATTTAAGGTTAATTAACACTGTAATAATTAGCCCATTTGTAATTAATTCGATTTATTTGAGTCCCGGCAAATACACTTGGTATTTACTTTTCCGTACATATCTAAATACTTGTTTCTTCCCCGGAGAACAGGTCGTGAAGTGCTGTGTGGTGTTTTGTGTAGTGTCGTGGTGTATCCATGCTTTCTGTTTCCGGCCGTTTTTCGACTTTCTACGCGATGGCGAATGTGGATCGCCTGATCGAGGACCTAAAAGGATTGGCTCGAATTGTCGAAGGCATTATTTCAAACAACAAGGAAGATTCACCCTCAAGGAGGTAGGAAGCTGGGCTGCGGCGACTAGAGGCCGCGTGAGAGGATTTTGAACTAGGCGATAGTCACATCCGATCCCTGCCGGAGGTCGCTCCGTTGCACGAGTATTTTACCCAACATTTATACGACATTACCACAGGCAACTACCTCCGTTACCAGCAGCACTTCAACGATCGAATGCGTGCCAATATACACGTGGACACGCTAACCTGGAAACAGTCACCAAAAGGGCCCAAAACTCAGGATCTTGAGGACAAGGATTACACTGCAGAAGCCTCAGCACCAAGAGTTGCCGATGTGGTCAGGATGCTGCGTTGCGACAAAGTCATGGCAGGTTCGTTGAGGAGGATCATCGACCATTTTGATCAGAAGGAGGTCAATCGGGCCTAGTGCAGGAGTAAACTCATGACCCTCCAACGAGGTTGGCAGCAGCTGGATAAATATCGTCGAGCTCCATGACACTCCTGAAGCGTTTGGTTTTAACGTGCAACAGCACATTCATTTGGAAGAGCTCATCCAAGGTTGGGTCATACGTCTGGAATCGAAAATTGATGAACTCAGCGCCACACCTTTCTCAAAGACCTTGCCTGCGATTCCTTTTACCATGCCTCTGCCGAAAATAAAACTCCCCTCCATCAATGGGAACTATTTACATTGGCAACAATTCCACGACTTGTTCCTGCAAATGGTGCATAGCCAACCGATGTCAAAATGCCAGAAGCTATAACCTCAAGGCCGATCTCACTGGAGAAGCGGAGCTTTTGATTAGAAATTTTACATTGTCGGATGGCAACTACGAGGCGGCTTGGACAACCTTGAAGGAAAGGTATGACAACCGGCGACTATTGGTAGTGACGCTCATCAACAAATTGATGAGTCGGCCATCTGATGCTAATGAAAGGTCATCAGTGGCAGCACTAAAGGCTCTACATGACACCACACACGAGTGTCTCAGAGGTCTGGAGAACCTGCAAGTGTTTACAAGGGACTGAGATCCGTTGCTGCTACATTTGTTAATCCGGAAATCGGAGCCAGTGACTCACGCATCATACGAACAATTGTTATCCAACCCGCGCGAGCGACCACTCTTAAAGAGTTTGTTGGACTTCATGGAAACGTGTTTCCAGGCCCTCGGCTATAAAACAAAGGAACCGGAGACCAACCGTAGGAAAGCCACCAAGTCAACCGTGGCCGCCATGACAGTACTTAATGTGTGAGCAGGATCACCCGCTTTACTACTGCCTGGATTTCCCCAGGATCACTACTGCAAAAAACTAAGTTTCGTGCGCGCTAAGAACCTGTGCGTGAATTGCCTTCAAGAAGGACACCAGGCTTTCAGCTACGTGGCCAGAAAATGCAAGTAGTGTTCCAAAAAAGTTCGGCCCACAGCTCCCAGTGCTCCAGAACACCCTCCCAGGGTAGATTGTAGGCCGAAGAGCGATCACACCTCAAATGTCTTCCATGACATGTGGCATCCTGGCAGAAAATTATCAGCTCATCAAGCGATTTTGGGAGGTCGAGGAGGTACAGGATCCGCAGCACAAACTTACGTTAACTGAAAAGGCTTGCGATGCACATTTCTATCAGACAATTACAAGACGTCCCAACGGCCGTTTCTTGGTTAAACTCCCATTCAGCAAGGATCCTGAGTCGTTAGATGATTCTCAAGCAGTGGCCACTCGTAGAATCATTGCATTGGAGTATCGACTGGAGAGGAACCCTGGTCTAAGACTTCCATACGAGGACTTCATGGAGGAGTATATTTGGCAGTGGGAGGAATAACGAAACTTCCTCCCATATTATTGTGTCCTGAAGCCTGACAGAAGTACAATCAAGCTTCGGGTGGTTTTCGATGAATTCAATAAGACGACCGCCAAAGTTTCGTCAAATGATGTCCTTCATGCAGGGCCTACTGTCCAGAATGACTTTTTTCGATACTCTTGCGTTTCAGAATACCTTGTTTTGTATACACCGTTGACATCGAGAAGAAGTATCGGCAGATAATGCTCCATCCTGAAGACTATTGGTACCATGGCTTTATTTTGAGAAATAGTTCAACACAACCATTGCGATACTATCAGTTGAAAACAGAAACCTACGGAACAATCTGTGCTCCGTATCTAGCTACAAAATGTCTACAGGTTCCAGCACAAGAAAACCAGCAAAAGGGTCTCCTGGGCGGCAGCGCGTTGGAGAAGGATTGCTATATCGATGACGTCATGACCGGGGCAAACAGCTTGAAGGAGGCAGATATCGACTCTTGTCACTTGAGCAGTTTGATAAATTCTTCTTTTCGATATATAATGTTTCCAATCCATCTCAGGCTTTCTGTACAAACCAGTACATGCACGAAGACATTTCCTTTCGAAAACTCTTAATTTTTCGATAGTACTAGCACTCTGGTTGTACCAGATCTAACATCTATATGTAAAAACTGGTCTAACAAGAGTTTTTTAACCGATAATTTTGACCTTTTGATCAATGCATCTGGAATGAAAGAGTTTTCGAAGGGCCATGACTACTTTAAGTGCCTTACTGAGCATGATTTTCACATGTTCAGTATAGAAGAGATACTGATCGAGATGAACATCGAGCTATCGAATACAGGATTTATGTGGAACCCATTCTGAACTACCCTCACCAGCCATGATGTGAAAATCCTTCCAATTACGTTTCAATTCTTAACTGACCCTCTGCAGTGTTATCCGAAACAAGATTGTTTTGCACTTCTGCGCATTGATTTTCATTCGGCAATTGTCGGTGTACAGCTGCACATCATTGAACAATTTATGGATATTTCCCTGAGCTATTGTAGCTTTTCGGTTTGTCGTATAGATCATCAGCAAACACTATCAATGATCGCGTTGGCAAGACGTTAAAATCAAAGCTATTTAATAGCTTGCGAATGAATATTGAGAAGATCAGAGGCACAGTAACTGTCAAGACCTTGAATTCGCACATTGTTGTCAGATTTCCATCAGTCACAACAAACGATTCCCCTTATAACATATTGCACATTATGGCGACAAGGTGTCTGGCGAACTTGTCCTGAAGGACTTAAAAAACTAGTCCATCTAACCACACGGTATCGAAGGCTTTCTCCATATCAATGAGACATGCTCCAACACATTCTCTATTATTTAGTTTCCAACAGATGTCTGAGGATACTTTCGTTATTGCATATGTGGTCGTATGCTTGGCACGAAAACCAAATTGGCAATTCGGCATCAACTCATTTTCCTCAATGTGGGCGTTTAATACTCTGTTGAGTATCACTTCAAACACTTTGCTGATGCTAGGTAGAAAGCCGATTGGGCGATAGCTTTTCGGGCATGAAGATTCTTTTCCTTTCTTCAAGATCGGAAATACCTTAGCCTTTTTCCACTCATTTGGAAAATATGAATCGCTCAAAATGTTGTTGAACAATATGCAATAATTCCTAATAGCAATCTCAGGCAAATATCGGTGAACTACATTTGGAATACCATCAGTACCACATGATTTCTTGTTGTTTATCCTGCGAAATATGAAACACAACCCTTCATAGCTGACAAAATAATCAATAAGATTCAAGCTCGATATGAGGTCAGATATTAATGTTTTATTGAAATGAAGAATTGATTGGCCATGCCGACTTGATTTGAAGTCGGAAACTTTTGCTTCAACGACCTCTGAAAATATTTCATTCCCTCTCTCAGGGTTTGCTAGATGAACCAATTCAATTTGTGTTCCAATCAGAGCAAGTTTATGCAATCCCTCACATATAATCCTGTTTCCATTTCTATCCGAAGTCGTGGTATCAATTTCGATACCAGCCCTTTGGAGAAGGTGTATCTCTTCACTAGTGACTTAAAGATTCGATACCTTCACTCGAGACTTCTTGCGGAATATGCTATTCACTTTCACGAAAATGCCATCTGGGTCTGCCTATTGATTGCTGACCTCACTCCTGAGGTATGAACGAATTAAGTTCCGGATATTCTTCAGGTGTGATTTCAACAAAGCCAACAAAGGATGGTTGTAGTCCAAAAATCGTCGATAAATGTTGTTGACGCGTGTGAGAAGAAGGCTTTCCAACCTTTTTAACCTTGCAATGGTTGGTGTTTCATATCCTTCCATATTGTTTCGATGTTTAATCTTGGGAAATACTATCTCGATCGTTTCTAACGTCAGCTTCTTCAACTTCGACAAAAAGGCATCTATTTCATCGTTAGTTAGATTTCTGTCATTAGCAACCATTGAGCAAGAGTTGCCACAATTGGAAGGGGGACATTGCTTCTGGTACTCCCGATTAAACTTCTTTTGAAACTTTTCCCGGTCTGTTTTTTTGAAATTCAACCGATGATTTCCGTGTTGAAATGGAATGAGGCAGAAATCATCCCTTTGATGATTGATTTCCATTGCGATAGCGTTATGGTTGCTATCATCAAGAAGCACCTGCAGTTTCCTTTGAGGACTATTAAAGCTGAATTCAAGTTTTGCGTCAGCAAAGCAGAGGTCCAAATATGAATTTGTCCTAGGGTATGTTGGGAACTCCGACCCATATAGATTGCACCTGTATTCAATTCGGTTCTCTGTTATCCACGATTTCAGGAATACACCTCTTGGATTATTAGTGGCATTCAGCAATGATGTATGCTTGGCGTTCAGGTCACCAGCAAGAATATAATAAATATGCAGTCTGTTCAATTCGAGTATTTCAAACCAGAAATTGAGCTCCTCCTTGAGCTTGATAACAGTTCCACCAGTTGCATAGGCAGAGATAACGAAGAGGTTATCCCCACCTGGTAGTGAAATTTTGATAACGGACACTTCAAGAGATTCAAAGCTTTTGAACTCGACTTTTTCAATATAACTCAACATTTCTTTGCCTTCTCACTTATATCCCGGTACGACCTCCCCCATCGCCTATTACCCTATCGTTTCTTACGAATTCAAAAACCTTGAATGTCATATAGTGACTTGAATTGAGGTGGGTTTCAGTAAAAAGCATGATGTCAGGCTTTTGCTTGACGAGAAACTCCAGGAGACAGTCACGTCGATGTAGACTCTCAATAGAGTTGACATTGAACGAGATGAGGCGAATCATATCCATGGGAATGTGACTGGATGACAACTTATTTTGAGGCATTTGAAAGCTCTAAACGCTGAAAAACAAAGTTAATTTTAGAATCTTGTTTATCGATTGTCTCCGATAAGGAATTTAATTGCTGATAAATTTTGAGGAGCAGCTCATTATTGCCGCTTACATTATTTATTTTATTTATCTTGTCTGCTGGTCCTCTCGCAGCAAGTGCAAATGACACCCCGTGCTTGACGAAGCTTGTGGGTATGACACTGCGGTGTCTTTGACTTTGTTTTGGAGTGAATTTTACCTTTGCATCTTGATACCGGGGGCATCATCGATATGATGCTGGATAGCCACAGACACCGTAGTTCACACAACATAATTTTTCTTTTGGCTCCACCTGAGCCAATTTACACTCGCCGAGAGCATGGATATCTTTGCGCTTTACACACCTATATTTCATGGTACAATTGGCAGCCGAATGCCCAAATCTTTGGCACCTGTAGCACTGGTTGGCCTCATTTTTCTGGAGGCGTTCCCACCTCGCCACACGAAAGTTCAAGTACCTTATTTTTCGTAGGGCACTTGAACTGCTTTTGCTGGAAATCTGGACTAAGTAATAAGGCAAGTTTTTACGCTCGACAATCGATCTCCTCGTTGCAAAGTCTTTAATGGAAATAAATTCTATTTCTGATGCAACTTCTTGAAGCACCTGATGGAGATCGACTGTGTCCCCTCTCCAGTCCAGACCCTTCAATAAAAAGTTTTGGTTTCTTTCGCTTTTGGGGGTGTATGCAAAATGCGGAACATATCCAGAATTTAACGCACATTTTGCTGCCTGGAAATCAACCAGCGACTTAGTTATAATTGTCAGTTTATCGGCATAGACTCTTTTGATCTCAGAATCATTTAGCTTATTTCCGGCTGCCAAAAGCCGAACCATACCTTTGCCCGTTTGTCCAAATACATTGATTGGTGGGACTTTTTCTATCTTTTAAGTAATCTTGACGGACGGAGCAGCAGACAAAACTTTTGGTTTTTTCTCCCTATTTTGAATTTTTAAGTATTATATAAATCCATTATCTGGCTTAGCAGTACAATAATTAGAAGTTTTATTACCTGGATCCTCTTCAATACTCATCTTTTTTTTTAATCCAGTTAGCACTGCATAATAATTGGTGCTGACGTTTGCTCCGCCTGCCCTGAGGATATCCTCTTGATCAGCTGCTCGTTTCAGTTTCTTAGATTTCTTATCTTCCTAGGGTTTTTGAATTACCTATTTTTCTTTCTTGCTTTTTTGAGCTTTGTTGAACATCAATGTTCCAACCAGTGCTTTTGGTGAGTTGATTCGAAGTTTGAGCTCTTCATTTTCTTTCTCAACCTTGTCAGGTTTCTCGTTCTGGTTGATAGCTGAAGCAATCGGGCTCCTCCATCTCGTTGCTTTTGCAGTGACACTTAAGGAAATGTTCTTAAACCGGGACCTCACTTGAACGTATTTCCAATTTCGAGACTTCTTCAGGAAATAAGTTTCAGGCATTCGATAAATATTCGAATGATTCGAGGGTGATGGTTTTCAATTAAAAAAAAATTATTTTCAACTGACTGTTGAGAAAAATTAATTAATTTTTGAAATTGATGACAGGCGCGATTAAAAACACGTCTACATGCAACGAGTGCTGGATGTAGAATCTCCGATTTCTACTCCCTACCCACAAAAAATGCCACTCCAAATTCTCATTTTCCAGTAGGCTTCCCACTTTTGAGTATTGTGTGCGATCTCATGCCCTGAATATAATTTCCAGTAAAGTTTGTTTCCTGAATTGCCAGCATTTTTCGTTTATATTGACTGGCCTCTTGTAAAATGTCCTTAACAGCGCCAGAGTAATTGAGTGATTTGACATCCAGGATCCAATGCCATAATCCAATTCATTCTGAGATCCTTCAGCAGGTTTCGAAACATTTTCCGGTTTTCCTGTAATAGTTAGATTTATTTATCAATCGATCGATCATTTTAATTCAATTTACCAAATTCAAATTTGATTCACCACAAAGCAAACATACTTTAAGTTTCGAATGCCACACTTTCATTTTAATCAATCGAGTAATCCATTTTTCATTCATTTTTTAATTTGTCAAAACTTTGAAACAGAAGTTTATTCATTGTTCAATTGTTAGTTGGTCTGTTTCTGCTTAACGTTTATTAAAAGATTTTTAACGAAATTTTGAGCTTTTTGCTGAATGTTTTAAATGAAAATAATAAAATCAAAGCTCGGGACAAAAGAGTACCGGCGCAAATACTTAGAGGCTCTGGCGAGATACACTTGGTATTTACTTTACTGTACATATCTCAATAATTGTTTCTTCCCCGCTGAACAGGTCATGAAGTACTGTGTGGTGTTTTATGTAGTGTTCTGTAGTCTGTTTCCGGACGTTTTCCGGCTTTCTACGTGATTGCGAATGTGGATCGCCTGATCGAGAAAATGAAAGGATTAGCTCGAATCATCGAAGGCGTCATTTCAAACTACAAAAAGGGTTTGCCCTCTAGGAGGCAGGATGCCGTGTATTATGTGGAGCAACTGCGGCAACTGGAGGCCACGTGGGAGGATTTTGCACTAGGTGATAGTCACACTCGATCCCTACCGGAGATCACTCCATCGCATGAGTATTTTACCCAACATATATACGACACTACCAAAGGCAACTACCTCCGTTTCCAGCAAAATTTCCGCGATCAAATGCGTGCCAACACACACGTGGATACACCACCGGGGAACAGTCACCAAAAGGGCTCGAAATTCAGGATAGTGAGGACAAGGACTACACTGCAGAAGCCTCACCACCAAGAGATGCCAGTGTGGTCAGGATGCTGCGTCGCTATAAAGTCATGGCAGGCTCGTTGAGGAGCATCATCAACCATTTGGATTAGAAGGAGGTCACTCAGACCTAGCGCAGGAGTAAACTCGTCACCCTTCAACGGGGTTGCCAACAGCTGTATGAATATGACCAGCAGATTGTCAAGCTCCATGCCAATTCTGAAGCGTATGGTTTTGACATGGAACAGCAAATTCATTTGGTAGAGCTTACCCAAGATTGGGTCATACGTTTGGAATCAAAAATAGATGAACTCAGCGCCACATTTGCCGCAAAGACTCTGCCTGTGAT